>VIBL01000138.1:0-745000 GCA_008271625.1 Lutraria rhynchaena
AGTCTAAAACACTAGTAATACGGCCTGATTTCGTATGTTCGACACAAATAAATGGAATTTCTATGATTCTACATCAATAGAATGACTGACAAGTGTTCGGTCGGATTATGGAAAATAGATTAGAAGTAATTAATTAATTTCTGTGTTAATTAATCGCCACTTTTATTTATATCTGATGCTCCGTCTTGCAAACAGTTGACTTACACGGAGTTTTGACAAACTGTCAATTAAATCATTTTCGTCCAAGTAGACAATATTCTGTTTGGCGAACATTGATTCTTGGTTCAATTTGTCGTCAAATCACGAAGATTTCTGATTCAATTTCGTTCGAGACTTGTGTTAATGAAATGTCAACTCTCACAGCGAATGAGATCTCGTTCTAAACGAGTTATTTTCTCAACAAGGGTTTTACGTATGTAACACTTATGATTACTCAATATCATTATGGCGTCGGTAAGGTGGTTCGAAATTTATAAAATAACGATCACGAGGTGGTAAAGTTATCAAATCAGATTTTGATGAAATCTTGAGCCCCATTGTTTATTAAGCATCGCCCTCCATTTTAATTGAGATTTCCAAACGTAGTCGTTGAGAATCAGAGTAAACGTGCTCATTAAATACAGCGGAGAAAGGCTTACATTTGCATAATTCCAAAATCAAATAGTTATCAATAATAACGAAGAAATCGTACCACAAATAGTTAACAATATTTAACTTCACAAACTTAGTAAGAATGAGTGTCATAAACTAATCCATCTAGTGACCATCTCAGTAATTTCAACTGGTCATTCGGTGCTAATTTTAGGGTTCATACCTAACTCTTAATTTGAAAACCAATTCCTCGAACTAAAAGGATGGAGTCAGTATAAGGTGATGTATCGAAATAACTGTGAGTAAAAGACGTTTTAAAAACTCAGTAAAACCTCGATATTAAGGCTATCTTTGGGACTAGAAAAGTGGTCATTATATTGAGGTAGTCGCATTTTCAGATTGAAACATAAAGGAAACATCGAAAACCGGTACCAAAATAAGTGGTCGTTATACTGAGATGGTTGTTTTAATGTTGTAGTCGTTATAATGAGGTGGTCATTCGGAGAGGTTTCACTGTATTTCACATCAATCTTGAACTTCCGCTTTAAAGTAAGAGAAGAAGGGTAATTGATAAATGACGCACTGTTTTAAATGATATATTTCTCAAGGAGTATTTTGTAATGCTCAGAACAAATTGTGACACCAGGAGCATTTATAACTATTATTATACTTCCGTGAATATGCCAAAATAAATGTAGTACTAATCTACTGTTAAAAGCCCTGCAGACAATATTGTGTGTACATTTTCATTTCATTTTATGTCTGACTTTTCTAGGAACCGATCTGCTTTTCTAGTTTTCATGTACGCAATTAATAGACTCTTGAGCGAAGAAAAGCTTTGCTTTAAGAATGACAAGAAAGCCTTTCTTCGCCACATACATGAAACCGTTTATTTTGCCAAGTTTTAAAAAGTCAGACCGAAGATGAAAATACACAATCTACGTGAAGATGAAGTTAAATGTATTTGAAAAAAAATGCATTTGCCAGTATTATTGTCTAATTAAGTCACTTCTTTTCATTGTTTATATTTCATATGAATATGATTAATGTTTTCTGTACAAATAAGGCTGCAGTAAATGGCCTGGAGAAGAACCCTCAACACAGAGTTGCGATCAGTCCGGCTATCATAGGGTGAAACAAAGAAGAATGCAGAGGACTGAAATGACTGGCGAGAAGTAGTGAAGGTCCTATGTTCACACAGGGGTGAAGAGGACTACGTAAGTAGTAAGTAGGTCAACGAAATGTTGGCTTCAAACGTTGTTAAAACTATACAGTCAAGATTGACCGTCTGTGAATCGCTAACACATGGCTTTAAAGATAAGTAGTGTTATTTTCAATATAAGCATTTGGATATTAACCTTTAAGATGAAAATACACAATCTATGTAAGGATGAAGTAGAATGTCAATATTAGATTCTATGTTGACACTTTCATTTTAAAAATCGTTATTTGTTCAAAACTTCGGACCTTGTATTATAGTGAAAGAATTATGAGTCAAGTTTTTTTGTTTACTTTTATGTGACATTGTCACTGGATTTAACGCCGTTTTTCAACAATTTTTATACGGCGACAGGTTCACCTAACCAGTTTTCCTGGACGGTATACGAACCAGTACTAATTTACCCCTCCACAAGGAATGGGGCAACCTCTCCACACATGGAGGCAAACGACATTTTTGTCAAATTTTCATAGAAAGATATGACATGCCGCGACCAGGATTTGAACCCAGGTCGCCGGATTACTAGTCCAGCGTACTAACCACTGGACCTCGCTCGCGGCCTTTGAATCCAGGATTCGACTTGCGACAAGAGCGTAATTTGATTACACCATATACAGCAAAACACGATTTAACGGTCATCCGAATATATCAGTATCTATGTAAACAACTACCCCTCTTTAGTTGGCATTTATAAATATACTACACCATACATGTATATTTCTGAATAAAGGACAACCGCATATAAAAGCCAAATTTCTTCTCTTTCCAATCGGTAACCCTTATTCTCAAGTTCGTCTGTGTACACTTGTAACATTAACCGCTGGATTTGTAATCGTTTATTTATTAAGCAACCTTCGCATGTGGTATATTATGTTGCACTAAAAACCTTTCTTTGAAACACGTAATTAAATGATTTACTTAAGTACCAGTGACTCACAAAGATTGAACACTCGGAATCAAACATCCCAAGAACATTTATCGATAACGACCGAGAACTGCCGAAGGTATTTCGGGATTATCAGCCGAGACTGAGTCAGCATTTTTTTTTTGGCAACTGGAAGTATTTAAATCTCGCACAATGTAAATAAGTCAAACATTTTCAATTAATTTTGAACAATATTTTATCGAAACTTAATTGAAATCAGACAATAAAACCTATTAAAATAAATTGTAATTACTAGGATCCAGCGCATAGTACATTGTATATCTACGGAACACAATCGGTGACTTCACATAATTACAACAAAATCAGCTAATTTATAAAGATGTCGCACTCAATTCAGCTTTGTTGTCGGTAGAAAGAGTAGTAGCGCCAACAAATAAAAATATCGATTTGTTATTTCAGGCAGTTTATATATTAAAAATTCAATTAGGGTATCAGGGTATGGCTTTCCACTGTTATAGGCGGGGCCGAAAAACGCGCACATTTATTAGTCAGGTGATCATGAAAAATGTTATATCGTAAAATAATCGAGATGATAGGTTAATGTTAACTAAATTTGAATTCTGTTCTTTGTAATGAATATGATTGTCTAGTACTGAAACAATGACATAGCCTTTATCCAAAGTTTTATTCCAAATGTTTTGTTTCTTATAAGTATCGTTTCAATAAAATTTCAGTAAAATTTCAATAAAAATTAGTATGGCTGGTCAACTACTGTGCTTCGTATACAGTACCCATAGTAACGGATGAAACTTTTAATAAAAATTGGCGAATCCTGTAGTCTGAATGTCAATACCGATCCTATATGAAATATGTAGAACTACAAACAGTACTGAAAAAACTTGTAACTGTTTATCACATAAAGTATAAGTTAGTTCAGAGTGTTTGGATTAAGAAGTGCATCGTGATTAATTAAAACAACAGTTTGTCTCATGCCGTATCACGTTTTTGGAATGTTTTACATTTAATTAGTTTGAACTTATTGCTGTTGATGGGGAACGGCGAGCGACCGCCGTGTGTCAAAAAACAAAACAGTGACGAGCAGTCTATGAATTGCTTGTCAGAACGCGCGAGACCTCATAACTATGTCTGCTTCATGCTGGAATAATGAACGTTTGGGAGACAGCAAATAAAATAAAACAACCAAGCCTTAACGGCCACCCATACACGGCCACCATGAGACCATTCAACACATTTATTGACATAATACAACAAAACTTAATAAGGCATAATAAAAGTCATCTGTGTATGAGGACAAAATCCTTCCTTCAGTGACATGTGTTCTTCAAGGGCTTTAAATATGCTTAATAAAACAAACAAAAATATAGTTGTGACTACCGGTAATTAGTTTAATTCAGACCAAACACTTTCACCAACTGGAGTGTTAAACCCTTTCAAAATAATGTCACGAATTTTAAACAAGATGGCGAAGGAACTGAATTGAAGAACAAACCGAACTAATTAAAAATTTGTCTTCAGGAGAAAATGAGTAAAATCATTTAAAACTGGGACGTTTAGTTCTAAAGGCAGTTCGTTACACCAAAAAATACCTCAACTTTAGGACAATAAATCATGAAAGCAATTATATGTTACCGTAGTAAGACAAAATATCGCTGTATTTAAGCCTAAATATGTTGTTATTATTGTACTTCAATGTGAAGAGTATTTTCTCCTTAACTGAAGAGTTCAAGTGCTGGGTGAAAGGAAACAGGCAAATAGAAAAAAAAAACAGGAAAATATTAAATGCTCGCATTATTACATTTTTACTGCCCAGCTCGAGTGTTTAAGTCATCAAAGGACGAAGGCCAATATTTGTTTTTGTAATTTCTTGGTTGTACAATATCATTAAATGAGAGTGGGTGTAAACAGAACCATTTAATAGCACACTATCACCTAGGTGTGGGATATGAAGAATTTCATGTCCAGTAGCAGTCATGTGACCAATGGACTACGTCACTTATTGATACGCCATGTGACCAATGTACTACGTAACTTATTGATACGTCATGCGACTAATGTTATACGTCACTTATTAATTTGTCAGGTGACCAATGTACTACGTCATTTATTGATACGTCATGTGACCAATGTACTACGACACTTATTGATATGCCATGTGACTAATGTACATCGTCATTTATTGATACGCCATGTGACCAATGTACTACGTCACTTATTGATTTGTCACGTGTATCACTTCAGCTCTCAACTTGGTCAAAACTAATCTTAACGTTAAAATGAACCTTTTAGCATTTTATATTTTTTTCAATATACAAGTCCAAATTTAGTATTTAGCACATGCGGATGATTAAAAACAAAAGAGCGCATGCACAGATGAAAAAATACAAATAGGCAGTAACTTGCAGAGAACAAGGTTAGTATAAAGTTGAAATATTGTTGAAATCGGACGTAAAACCGTACAAATGCTTTTTTTGTATAATTGACCGGTTGACATCTAGCCTTCAAAGCAAATGAAGTTACCTAGGCTGAACGAATACTAGAACTTCTACAAGCTGACACATGGTCAATTTGTACAGCAAAACAAAAGACGAAACTAAGGTGATAAAAATTGAAATGATCTCCTATCTAGAGGAATGAAGCCAAATAACACTACAGACAAATCACTGTGTGCCTTCACAGACACAAAAAAATGTTGTGCTTTATTTTCATTTTATTTGTTTCAAAGATATTCACGGATATTATGAAGAAATTTGTTATAACACAATGTCTACAGTCTTACAGGCTTTATGGCTCAACATAGCTTGAACAAGTGGTTGGCATACATTATCAGCCGGTATGGGAATATGAGGGATTTTAGAAAGGCCTTGTACTCCAAAATCATTGTAAAGTACCGACCATCTTCCATTCATAACGCGTATTTCTTCAAAGATACAATTCACTGTGCACGATTCACATACCCATTAAAACCAAATTACAAACCAGCAATTCATATTAATAGAATACTTCTGGGTATCGATTGGTATTTTAGGATAAATAATTATAAACAAATCTTTAAACGTTTAATTGAAATCGTATAAATAAGTTCGTCATCTCCGGAATTAATTTCCTTCAGAGCAAAATTGACAATTATTTTCGTATATACCTACGAGACCTTTAGCACCATGTGACTTTATTTAGCATAATATACTACTTATTAGCATGTTGCTAAAATAGAAACGCCACAAGAAAGTCATGGGTCTAGGTATTCATCATATTCTTGTATAAATAATTAATACATTTTTATATCTCATACGTATCCAGACAGATAAATCGTCACATTGAAAACTTTCAGGAGTGTGTAGAAGAGTTGCTGACTTCATTGAGTGAATTAAGTCTCTATTTTGTAGGCTGCTATGTTAGTCTGTCAACACATAACAAACATCATCCCAAAATTCGACTTCTCACCAGCTTTATCATCAAACTTTTCTAAGAATCTTTACAACTTCTATATTTTTAGCATCGTCCATGATATAAGCTAATGCATATGACAACAATTTTTGTTTTTTTTCTTCACTGTTTTTTAACGTCGTACCAACGACCAGATTCATTTGGCGACCTTTCCCAGTTTAACGATGGATGAAGACTCAAGGCGTACACCTATGTAAAACCACAGACCTTTAGTGTGGAATTCGGGTCCTGGAAGGATTCAAACTCACAGGGGTGGGGAGGGGGGGCTAGTGATCATTAGTTAAAGATCATAACCACTGGACTACGGATGCCTCCGACAATTCATACACTGTTATAAATTATTTTAAAAAATAGATGATTATATGTCAAAGTTATACAGTTGACTCTCATTATAACGAATTTGCTAACAACCATTGTTTTTGTTTCCTCGAAATCTCTATTTTCTGCATATTTGTGTACCTGTATCTTTTATCCTTTATGTCAACATATCTTCGACATATTTTAAGTATTTTCAACACATTTTGTACCGATTTAAGAAAAGCTGTTTGTCGTTTACCACGAAAATCAACTCAATAGAGAACGTCAAACCAACATATATTTTGATTTTCCTAATAATTTGAAATTATAATTTGTGTTTCGTGGAAAATGAAATGTCTGAAACTTATAGTGATTTGCGTCATCCCATAAAACCCGATAAAATATTAAGTGAGCATTCATTATTTATGCATTAATATGTGAATACTTTACCATCATACCCATAATGAAACAATCATTTACCCGATATTAGTAATATTGACACACGCTGATATAAGCACGTGATATCCAATAATTAACTGTTAATTACATGCGAATAAATATGTTATCAATTGTACATCTACACGGAAATTGTCTGGTTCGTGCCAGATGGCATGTGAGATAATTGATTAGTGTTGTCAATAGCCCGTTAATTTCACCGATAATTAACGATAATATTTGGCCATATCACAACTAGAAACGTTTTACATAGTCAACGTTGATATGATGGTTAACCCATCAACTACAATGTACTATCAAGTTCAATTCTGTTCTGTTCTGTTACCCAGTACATGGTACGAAGGGTCGTTATTTCAATAAATCTTCATTGAAACTGAATAAAAACTGTAATTCGGCTATTTTATTGATCAGGAAATGTTTAAAAAATGATGTTAATTATTTGCCTATGAAATTACGCATAATTATTTTGGGACGTACACCTGATTGATCTGATTACAAAATAAAATATATTCATTCAAATAGATCCACACCCAGTTTAATAACATGTGACCACGCATTAAATCCCGCTAGACTAAGCCTCTATTACATCACGTAGCAATATTTACATTACATCCAGCGAAATTCTATTTTAATTCAACATCTTCAGCAAACACAGACGTAGACACGGCACATATTTTATAACAAAACGACGAGTTTAGAGAAAGTTGTCATCCGACCGTATCAAGAAAAATACACATGTGGCTTGTGTTGCCAATATTTACGTAACGTTGATGAGTAATCACATCTGAAAATATTCGTAGAAAATTCCAATATAATTAATACAGAAACACTTTCAGTTTAACCTATCACACAGTCATGTAGCTGATTTTTTCAATATCTTAGCAGCTTTTGTGCTTAGAGGTAATTTCTGAAAATTGGAAGTAAAATGACATTAGTATTTTTTTGCTAATTAAAGCTAACTATTTTACCAAAGCATAATGTTTTACTTCGTGTACTGAAAATGAAGATTTGAAAACTGGGTTGAAGGAATGTATCATTTTACTGTACAGCGTTACTATCTAGGATTCCTTCAACCCAGTTTTCAAATCTTCATTTTCAGTACAAGAAGTAAATCATTATGCTTTGGTAAAATAGTTAGCTTTAATTACATAATATGTATCATTTTACTGTACAGCGTTACTATCTAGGATTCCTTCAACTCAGATTATAGCTGCTGGCAGCATAGTCACATATAAAGAAGACAAACCTTCAGTGGCCAGTTTAACATGCAAAAACCGTCTCTGTCATATTTCATTCACGTAATTTTAGTTGTCGTTTCCCGGAGGAGAAGTACACGTATATACATGAAGTTGAGCCCGACAATCAGTTATAGCTACGGACCATTACAAGGCTGTGTCCCCCGGGAGGTTTGTGATCTGTCCCCTATTTTTATACGTTGGGTGGATTTTGGATCGGTTGGGTTTGGTGTGAGCTGTATGTCGGGGAAGATGGAAGGCATTTTGAATGTATTATTTTAAATTATTTTCTCATCAATATTTACAAAGACAAAATATTTTCGAATCAATTTTCAATATTTCTTCTATATTTCATCTTAATAATGAGATCACCTCACTATTAATATCGTAGTTCTTGGACCCAAAGGTGACTTAACCATTGTGGGTTTACTGTAATTACAGACACCCCACAATCTGCGACCCATGTTGCAATCTTAACTCCATCACTTCAGTACCACTTGAATCACCCTGAACTACAGGTAAACATGAGTTAACGACCACCTGTGAACAACGGACACTCATTAGTACCTGCTTATTAACATAACAGCCAAAAATACACCTATAGATACTAAGGCCATCTTGACGTAAAAACGAATTCCTTCATATCCTCCGGTGATCTTTGTCCACAAGTTTTACTGTACAGTATAACCTCTGCAGAGCAACATCGGGCGGATACAACAATTTTTGGTTGCTCTAGGGAGGTGTTGCTTGTCAGAGGTTATGGACTGACCGCGCGACTGACTCAACATGTGCAAAGCAATATACCTATGCTTCTTTGAAGAAGGATATAATATATGGAAGAAATTAAGTTTTAACTGGTTTCAAATTTTAATACACATATCAGTAATATCATATCATATCAAATACAATGCATATGTTTGAACAAGATGGCGAAGGATCTGAATTTATTTTGTTGTAGCATAGATCAGTACCTGAACGTAAACTGACGATCACCCAACAATAAAAATAGTGTCTGTTAAGTGATTAATTAACAGTTCAATAAATGATGTGTATTTAGATAAAACTTGTATTCTGCAGGACAAAAAAACAGTGATGATAAAATTCAGCGTTCAATTCAGATACTAGAATGATCAAGAATTGTTTGTACCATAGCAGACTCAGGTTGTAATTAATTATAGATTCATTTTAGAATGAAACCAGGTTTTGTGTATTATACGACTTTAGAAAACATATATGCGGTGCTGGCACGTACAATAGCGTAGACATAATTATCTAAAAGTCATTAATTCAGCATTCATTTGGGTCATAGAATTAAGATGTTTTTTTCGTCTACTATGGCGAATCATTAGGAACTTTTCCACACGAAGTTCTAGAAATGGTCAATAGAATTACTGGCAGTTTTACGACACCGTAATAAGGTATTTTTTCTTCATAAATAATAATGATGTGACGGCCACTCGACCTGTAACCCTGCCGCGATCGTGGTCCAGTGGTTAGTGTGCTGGACCTGTAACCGGATTCAAATCCCGGTCGCGACAGGTCATACCATTCTATGAAAATTTGACAAAAATGTCAATTTTCCTCCATATATGGAGAAGTTGCCGGCTCCATGTAGAAGGGTAAGTTAGTACTGGTTAGCATACAATCCAGGAAAATTGGTTAGGTGAACCGGTCGTCGCATATAACTGAACAATTGTTGAAAAACGGCGTTAAACCCCGTGTGTTGGCAATGTCACATAAAAACAAACAAACCACCCGTAAGTTCGAACTAGTACATGTATACCCCATTTGAAACCATAACGACACTTTTTCATCGATCAAGTAAAAAAAGAATTTCATAAAAGTGTCCATGAAAGTTTTCATAGATTGGAAATTCATTGTTTCGACGCATCTTTACTTACAACGATTGTCGGAAACTATTTGTAAACTAACATTGCAGCGTAAAGTAAGATGAATCGATTCCATCCGCGCGTGTCTGAAATCTGGATCGGACAGTCATTAAGACATTTTCGCTTTAAATAACTTAAACTCTTAGCAAATGATGGATTTCAAAAAAGCATGAAAACGATCAACGGGCAGTTGTAATTGTTACTGAAACCTACACGCATCTAGACATTTTGAATTTTAAACTCACAGAAAAAAGCAATATAATCGTTTTTGCTGACATGACACAAATTAAATAAGAAAACAGTCGCTAGGTCAAAGTCGAGACGACAATGTCACAGACATGTTTCGCTGTTGTTTTAGCTATACGTCAAACTCTTAGGAAAATGTTCGCTTAAATTTTACGAACAAGCCATTTCTCAAGAATGACGGTAATACAACAGTTTTTCGTTGCTAAGGTTATTAAAGCAAGCTGGAAATGGAAAAGGAACAGAGATACAGTTTTTTGATATTAACGAAAATCCCAAAGCGCTTGGAATAGTCTAGAAACCTAGCTCAGAACTTTTAATTATTGCCATACCGCGTACAGATGCCAACATACACCTTAAAATAATGGTAAAATTAGGACCAATATCGTCGTTAATAACACGGGAGACTTAACTCGTGATGTCACAGCGTAGCTACGGTGCCATAAAGGTTTTGTTTAAGAGAAACGTGGCAAAAAAAACAAACAAACAAAATGAAAAACAAAGTTCGTTAACCTTGTCTGGAAAATGTAAATTCCGAACTCCACCCACTGCGGTTTCACAGTTCCAGAATCAAACGCCGCGAATTATGCAAATTAGTGACGTCATCTGATATTCTGATGGCGGCTAATTTGCATACTACACTCTCTATAGCAACATAGGAAATGTAAAATAGTATGTGTTTTGTCAATCATTATTGACGTTAAATAGGTTTGTCTATAACCGCTTACATCGTTTGAATCTTGTCAGGATATACTCTCAATGTTTTGAATATAAAATATCCACAATCAGTCTATAGTAAATGCCAGGGTCTGTGGTAATCAGAATTCTCATTTTCAGAGTCGGCTTATTAAATCAGTTGACGAATGGATATGTCGTTCAAATAGTTCGATTTATTCAGAACCTTTTAAGAAAAAGAAATTGGGTCATCGTACATATTTAAATGATGCTTTTAAATTTTCTGGTTAAAAAAACATCACATGTCATATTTTACTTTCGTACACAAAGGCCTTACCCTCGGAGAATTATCAACAGCGTTTAAATATGTAAGATTGTCAAATATGTCGTTGTGTTTTACATAAGCTTTTGACTAAAATAAGCAACAAATCTTCAAGATCTACCCGCTTTTGTTTTAATTCAGGATTGATTTAATGGAAAACGAGAGGGAGCTTGTACATTCAACAGACAGAATCTCCAGCTCACAAAAGATGGCGCGTCTTGAATTGAACATTGTATTAAAACTGCGATACTCACTTGTTCCCCTTTTTCGTGGCTTCATGAAGAGTTGCAATTCTTTAAAGACACTTATGGCTTATATCGGTGTTTCTTTAAAATAGGTCAAATTTTACCACATGAAGAATAGTTTCTTTGATTTAATGTCAAAAATCTTCTATACCTGCATGAATATTATAGTATTTAATGTATGAAAAAAGATCGCTATCTTTAAATGTACAATGGTAAAAAAAGTTTCAGAAAATCTGACCCATGAGGTCGACATATTGAGTGCAGTACTTCAAATACTCGCGCCATGTATTTAGACCGTGAACATAATTTTCGGGTTACTAATAAAACGTTTGAGACAAGTAACATTCTTATATAATATCGTTATAGACAACATTGTTAGTCTCCATCTGTTGTCAATAATGAAGTATTCTAAAAAATCCCTACGGAATTCAATAATTGTATACACGTATTGACCTGATTTATCCGGATTCAATGTACGTACGAGCATTGCAACACATTCGGCCATTTAGACAGTTCCCGTTTTAAGAACTATTTATCCAATCGTTTTAATTTTTCCAGCAAGACGTGTCTCAGTTATAGACTTTTTATGTTTTATGAGGGAAAAAAGAAGTGATTTACGGTCCTTATCACTCGATATGACAAACGTTCCGTAGGAGATATATGAGTATTGCAATCGGTCATCCTGTGAGGCGTGTGTGCCATTATGATGGTAATGTCTAAACTATTATCGAAAATCAATTGAGACAATATCGTTGTCATCCAATTAAGCGTACTTGAAGCTTGTTGATAATGTCTAAAGACGCTTCAAGATCGTATTCACTGTAATTTTATCGTGTGTTAACTTCACAGAATAAACAGAGAACACGTCAAGTCAGTACAGATTCCGGAAAATTCCCACGCGCATCATTACTAGGTGAATGTACGGAAAACACGTATGGACACTAAGACACAAGAAGTTACTACAGGACATTTAAGTTCTAAGGCCTTCTAATTACAGCTGTCATCATATCATAATGAAACCGAACAACATTCAATTAGGGTTGATGTCTGAAAAGATGTCTTGAAGGCTAGACTAAATTAGGTCAATTACAGAGGACAAAAACACCCATTTTTTACGTCTAAGCACAAGCGGATCTATATTGTATGTTATTCAATCTTTACTATCACAAAGTATTTAAGGGTAATTTAGCGGTATAATCCAATACACATAGACCCGTAGGTTAAATATGGGATTGTTATTGTATGGGTCACGACCCTTGCGTCATAATTTTACTCCGCGACAATCCCTTTAAAGATATCACAGACGTTGGTCATGGGGTTTAAACTATTTAGTCACTTCACAGCGTGAAAATGTTTGATACCTAAAATTATGCTAGCACTATTGGGTATACCCACTGACCACCGTCTATGTGTGAAAGGATGCTGGTGGCGGTATTGAACCTAACACAAACAAACAAAGTGCTCACTGTAAAGTCTCTATCATTCGACAACCGATTATCGGACTATCAGATTTTAATCAACAACCAGTGATCCGAATATCCAGTTTTATTCTAAAAATAGTCAACCGGATATCCGGTTTTATTCAGCAGCAAGTTATCCGGATATCCGGTATTTTACAAAACGAAAGACTATTAAAAATCAATTTTTCCCTGAGATTTTCGAATAAACGAAGTTCAACTGTATTTGCATACACACACTCTCTCTCTCTCTCTCCCTCTCTCTCTCTCTCTCTCTCTCTCTCTCTCTCTCCTCTCTCTCAACATATTCAAACTTCGAGGTGTTTAACGTAGAAAATAAATATTGGTAGGATAAAAGTTGTGATACAGAGGCTTAAAATGTGTTTTACTGTAATTATAGAGCGGCACTAGATACGCTGTAGGCTGGTGGTACATAATTATAGCCTTTTTACCTTGAATTTGTCAGTTATGTTAGCCCACTTCGACACGAAGCTAATGGTTTCTACATGTAACTAATCTTAGGAGGATTTTAACGTCTTCGAGCCAGTGCTTCTGGAACTTTATGGTACAACTCGAAATTAGTTCAATTAGTTAAAGTAAAGATATACGAGAAACTATAAATACATGAGTGTCGTTCTTTGCCTGTATTTACATATACTGCTACAGTAAAACCTCACACTGTGGTCATTTCATTATAACGAGTATGGCCTGTATTCCATAGTTCTAGATTTCCTGTCGTATGTTTGGTACTTAGTTTTATGCTTGACTCGGAACGAGGTTTCTTTCCTAGTCGACACCTTCCCGCGAACTGTCCGCGTGCTTGAAAAATCGCTCACTGAGCGAAACGTCGCGGGCAAGGACCATGAACCAGACGCGGATCGGACGTATGGAATTTATCAAACCTATTCTTTGTTCATCGAAGGTTCCCGAACGCGGACCACGAACACGGATCTCGGAATACCAATAATACTCATGATAACGACTATACATTTAAAACTTATTTTTCAGTGCACTGTGTATATTTCAACTTGATAATGAGACAACCGCTATATTTAGACTATTTTATCTGGTCCCTGGTGTAGTTTTTGCATCTTGATTTTACTGTAAACATGAAATACGTGTAACTTAACTTTGGTATCTACAGCATGTATACAAAACGTTATTGGGTTAAACAACAAGCCTACATTAACATTGCTTAGCATTCTGAGGCACTGCATCTTTAAAGAAAAGTCATTAAAAATCAAATTTATACGACTCGGTAAATAATTACAGTACATAGCGCGTCATTCGATTAAATTCGCGTGTCTTGCGAACATTTTGAATATTTTAAGGCGGTTTGATCAATTGAAAATCCCCTGCCAGAAACACGTGATATGTGAGTTACGAATAAAACTTGAGATACAATTTGGACAAGCCCTAACACTTAATGTCATATCAATTCATCATAATTAGAAAGCATCCTAATTGATTTTCTCCTAAATAATCAAAAAAGTATGATTCAAACTTGAGTATTTTCTGTAATCGATGATCGATAAAAGTTGTAATCGACATGCTGGTGGTTAGTGTATCCGAAAACATACATTTTATAAATACGTGTATTCTACTTGGTGTTTCACTGTAATCCTTAGACTACAGTTTCCACGGGAGAATCAATAAGAATTCCATATAACTGAGATGAGCCATCTTAGATACCATAAAACCGAAGAAATCTTGATTGTTTTAAAGGTCATGTTATTAAATTGGTGTGATTCCATCGATAGAAATTATCCGTCGACGAATTTCGGAGTTCAGCAATCGAAGTTATTGTTGCTATGGCGATAGGTATTTCCTGTAGCAACTCGATCTTATATTGAATAATTTTTAACTTTATTTCACATATATACAGAAAAAAACGTATTGTAATTTGTAATAAGAATCATGGACTCGCTATTACCGTGACCCAACGAGGAGAAATTTTCCTACATAAACAGTGTAACCTCTCCAGAGCAGCCCCACCTTGAGCAACAACATTCCTTCAACAACAGCATGATTTTTCACACTGTACGACTTAACTATTAATTTAACCTCTCTCTAGAGCAACAACCTCTCAAAAACAACATAATTTTGCTTCTCCCAAAGGGTGTTGCTTTGGAGATGTTTCACCGTATCATACCATCTACAATATTTTAAACTTGCCAGCAGATCTAACTTTTATAATCCCATTTGTTATATTCTTAAGCCCACTGGTTAATAGTTCCATAACTCATAAAGGTTGGTACAAGACTATCTCCGTGCGGAGGACAATAGCAACCAATGTTTTCATTACTGAGCTTCAAATCTTTCTCAAAAATCTTTCATCTGATTGGTTGCTTCCGAGTCCCGTTTTGAAAGTAACCAATCAAATGTCTGTATTCTTCAACTTTATTTCCAAGTTGAATCTTATAGCCAAATACCCAAGTTACCCACGATCAAAAAAAGGGCATTTTAGAAAGACATTGTCTAAACGAAACATACAAGTCCCGAATGTTTTCTGGTTTCCATAGAAACTTTTTCTCCGGTTTGTCTTCTGAAAATGTCTTCATAGCGCCATTAAAAGTATTCAACAATAACTGTCATATTTCCTATGCTTCTAGACATAAATAACACTAATGTATCTTTGTATAATAAGCAATGCTTTGTCTTAAATCTTTCTCTCATCCTTCTCAGAAGGAAAATCAATATAATGTAAAAGAAACTCTGATGTTGGCCAGTGACCTATCAGTTGAATATGTTTATGCCATTGGGGAATATTCTTATATTACAGTGAACCATACCGATCAGGTAAATCAGTTGTGTTGACAAATTAGCGTAGTAAATAACAATACGTGCTTTGTTCTAATAGAGCAAAATGTGAAAAAAAATCCTTCTTTAAAGGTAAGTGACTTTACTGAAGACCTTAGTGCGAGTCCAAATGTTACGGTATTAATTAGAGAGATAGTTTATGTATAAATGTGTGTATAATATAAAGATAAACGAAATAAGGAAATGGTTGTTAATACCAAAATGTGAATTGTTATCTGTATTCTTCACGAAAAAGTTCAAACTATTCAACAATATTTAAGAAACCGTTTCACAACAAATTGTATTTAATTGCTTGAACTGTTGTTCAACCTTAGACACTTAAAACGTCTTTCAAAGTTCTCATTTTATCGAATGCCAAGGATACGATACGGGAAGTCACGCCCTAAGAAACGAGCCCGATGCCTCTCCCAATGGAACTAAAGTAGACCACTGATCAGCGTTATCTGGTTTGTCTCGAAAAATACAGACACATTAGTCAAAGTTGAAGACAAGGTGCTTCCGAGTTAATTAGGTTATCCTTAATTATTCAAAGTATCAAAAAACGTCGACTGACATTACCAGCAGGTTCCTAGTGGAGTCAAACACTAAGATTGACAGTAAAGATTTGTTAATTTTTGCTGGAAGATGTAAAATAAATCGTCGGAAAATAGGTTTTGTAACTACTTAAAGTAGTCGCTTATGGTTATAAGCGAGTTTGCAAATAAATATTGTCACTGAAGTCTCTGATTGGTGTAATTAGGGCGTTGCCATTAACCAGTTGACCAATCAAATGGTTGCATTTTGTGATAGGCCATCCCTCAGTTATAGAAAATGAATATTCATTTTTATTACCTTATTTGCATCATATTTCACAGATACACGAACATTTATTTTAACAATCATGTAGTCTGAAACACCATGGCACTTTAAGCAATTAAGTGGATGGGGCTTAAAAATGAATTATTATCAGTGAAACAAACTGAAGCAAGATTTCATGAATAACGAACTAATCATTTTGAGTGCTACCGTCGTGCATAAATACTTTCGATCAATCTCATCATCATCACATGACCATGTTTATTAATAAATAATTTTAACAATTCCGAAGTCATGTCGTATTTCACATTATTATCATGGGCAAAATGTAATAATTCCACTTGTAAGCATACGTACTGTGCAAAATTATAATGATAGCTTGTGCTTGAGCTTAATTCCAGCAGCCTCCCTTTGTAATCACGTGCTTTAACAATATGCTGGGAGGAAATAACGTATGTTTGAATTCAATTACCACCGTACTGGAGGTACAACAATACACTTTGTTGTGGCAAATCATGAAATCAAATGTATTTAATTAAACCTGTTAACATGGCCGTTATATGGTGAACAGAAAAATGACCATTACGTACAGGTGGTCTATATTCGGAGGATTATTTGACTTTTTATATCAATTAAAATGTGTTAAAGAGCGGGTATTTGAGCATATAGTGCCCTTGATTACAGATTGTCTTTAACTCAGAGCTGGGGTACCGCAGGTCCTCTCGAATCTTAGATAGTGTCGCTAACAAATCAACATCACAGTTCGAACATGTCACTATCATCTAAACATGAAATGAGCAGACGTATACAGTGTATGCTCTCCAAAGCAAAATTATGTTGTTGTTGTTGTTGTTGTTGTTGTTGAGAGGTTGTTGCTCTAGAGAGGTTAAATTAATACATGTAGTTAAATCGTACAGTTGGGAAAACCATGCTGTTATTGGAGGGAGGTTGTTGATCAAGAGAGGGCCGCTATGGAGAGGCTGCACCGTACATTTCCGAAGGCTGTACAGATGGAATTTTCAGCTATGAAAGTTACATATATCCTTTTAATGATTATGTATCACAGATATTCCCGATAGAGTTAAAGTAATAAATTAATGTTTGCAAACATGGCGTAGATTTCCTTATATTGGCGCCGTCCTGGTTAATTGTATCCCAAGTTCAAATGAGAAAAAAAACTAAATTCGTGTATTTAATTCCTTTAAATTGCGGAAGTTGATCTCAAACGTCAGCAAAACTTGTTATCAAACGAAAGAAAAGAAGACGATATGTTCAACAAAAGAGAACTTATCTGAAAAAACAAACAGGGAATATCTCCTTTTATCTTTTTAATTAAGCAAAACAACGTCAAGTATTATCAGAAGATATCGTGTTTTGATTGCTGAATGGTAAGATTAAGGTTCTTGGATGTATATGAAATTTAATCAAGCGAGATGACCCGTTTCCAGGGTAACAGATATTTCTCTTAAATGTTTTAGATTGCGTCACAGCATGGACGTGTTTGAAGACAAAGAACTTTCGGTTTTATTTCAACCACGCTCCACAGGTGTTTCAGATTTAATCAGAAGATATGTACACGATCTTAAAAATGGAGGGAAAATAAAGAAATAAATACCTTACTATACAAATCTCTTACGTATTGCATAGTATACATGTGTGTCCTGTATATATTCGATTTATTAAAATATTACTCAAAGTGATTATCTCCCTTGATAATACACTGCTCGTGTCAGCCACAACACACCACGTGACGATGGTTGTCTAAACAAAATGGGGGCGGTTATGACAGTTACGCCAATGGTTCGCATTGTCTCTTAAATCTTATTCTAATTTAGAATTCACATTCATTATATTACATTTATTATATCATTCATACCTGTCAATTTTAATTCGTCCTGTTTATGAAACTCAAAAATAACCGGTTTTCGCGAGAGAACTACGATAAAAGATTGAATATTTCTGCCACTTTTAGATTAAGAACAAAATGAAATCGCGTTTTCCTTTGGCGTCGAGAAAACTAATAGACGAGTAATTCTCTTTAGTTTTACTTTTGTAATTTGCTAAGTTCAATCTTGTTGTTTTATATCTTATCACAAAAAAACTGTTAGCGCTAATTAACCAACAGCGTCGAACATATGCATGAAGACATTCGAACAACAGTACAACTAATACATAATAATGGTTATGTGAACAAAAATATATAAATAGCGCAAAATGAAAACCAACCAGCAGGCAAACAAATAGGTTTACAAACATCTCTTTTCAGAAGCTTTCAATCCAACCAGTTTCGATGGAAATTACCAACAATTAGCCACACGTGTGCACATCTTAGATCGCGAGAACATTATCAGACATCAATCGAAGATAGAAAAACACGCTCATATCAATAACACCTAACGAGGGAAGAATCTTGATTCTATCGTAAGTGATGTAAAAAGTTTATTATCAAACAAAAATCTAGCCTCACTGCCCAGTTATTTACCCACTCATTCAGCATTGTCGATTGTGTACAGCACATGAATCTAATTCAATTAACAGCACCACTTATTGCCAACACTCCACTCAAGAATATGTTTGATAACCGTTTCATTATTTGATTCACAAAAAAATGTTTGCGTTTAACAAGCGTCTCGCATTTTCTATTCATAAAACTCTTGCACATAACAAGCGTCTTGCATTTTTTATTCATAAAACGCTTGCACATAACAAGCGTCTTGCATTTTTGTACTCATAAACGCTTGTATATACTAAGAGTCTTGTATTTTTTATTCATAAAACGCTTACAAAACATCTAGATGACGTTGATGCAGCTTGCAGGCACACGTGTTGATTGGAATGACAGATTCGTGTGTAGGTAATCATTCTAACCGCATTAGTCCCGTTCAGAATGGTAGAACAAATTCTGAATCGAGAAGTTCAAGGTTTTCATTCTTTCATGAAATAATGTGCAGAATTATTTCTAAGCATACTGAAAAGCGCTCATTATTATCATATTTTCATCTCAGTCCCATAAATATACAGAGTTAAATTTCCTTTTCTACAGTATCTGGTCCCAGTTCTCATGAGTTATCGATCCTTGTTTTTAAATCTACATTTTACGTAACTAAATAAAATTTAATTAACCCTTGTAGTTAATTCCGAATAGTTATTTTCTTATTCTTAATGATGTACAATTATCATTATATAACATTTCTAGATTATGTACAGTTATCTCCCCCTGAACTAAATTCTGACTAATTATCGGCCCATTGACGTCTGTGAATGCCTTCGTATTGTTCTATATTGTAATGATAACTTATTGTCCGTGTATGTGATCACAGATATAAAAGGTATTGATTTTTTAGAACAGCATCAATGACTGGGTAACATCTGTACAACCAGCGTTAGTGAGTTGTATATAATTGTTACATTTAATATCAATAGATTATAGAAATGTAATATAGTATGTTCTAACAGAATCAAAATCATGCCAAATCTGTGAGCAAAAACCTGCACATAACGGTCACAGCTAAGTAGTCATGTGTTGATATATTATATTAGACCAAATAACCTCGGAATAAAGGCCATATGAAGGTAACAGTCAAATTAATTTTCTTCTCTTCTTCGAATGACCTTTATTCACAGATTTGACCATGTATCTATTCATTCATTCATTCATTCATTCATTCATTCATTCACTCACTCACTCACTCACTCACTCACTCACTCACTCACTCACTCATTCATTCATTCATTCATTTATTTATTTATTTAATTTATTTTTTCTGGTTTATTAGACGCATACTTGACAAATTATTTAACCTCGTCTTTAATGAACTCTGTGCCACTTGCAATCCCAGTTTATTCCCTCGTGAGTGGGCCGGCTCGTGTCTTAAAAGCGGTTCGAATTCAGAAGTACCGAGTTGAGTGCTTGACATCTGAATAATATAACATGAACTGAAGCTGTGAACGGGGAATTGAACGAGTAAACGTTTTAAAACCGTTTAATTATGTGCCTGTGCTATTTCATTCGTCAATTTATTGTATAATCTCCAGGGAACACAGAAATATTTTGGATTACTTTTGCTTTGATTTTTGAGTTTTTGTCATTAATCCACTATGAAACGGCATATTTTAATACGCTTTGGGAACAGTGGAAATTCTGGGGAGTGTGACACAAACACAATTTGTAAACATTCTTGTGAATAATAGTTTACATTCTGCAATGTACGTGAAAATACGTAACATTTGTGAAAATTACTTATTTAAAAAAAAATGAATAAAATGTATTACGATACCACCAAAAAATGCACACACTTAACGAAAAAAACATTGATATTTTGAAGAATTTTCGGTCTATAAAACTAGCTTTAATTCATAACAAATAACCGAATTATGACGAGAGAAAATGTTAACTTCTGGGTTGTATAACTGAGTAAGGATACCAATCTGAAAAAAAAACAGCTTGGTGATTGATCAATTTCAAACTATCTCCCAAAAATTTACCAATCAGACAAACTAGTGTTGAAATTCGGCTCTTCAATTAAGAAACTCAAAGCTATAAGCGAATTACATAAGAATTCCAATTGATTTATCTCTATGATAATAAATTTTGAAAATGGCATTTTTCCATCCGATTTCTAGAATTAATTACAAATGTTTTATTTTGAAATAATGTTATTACTTGGCTCGGTTCCTGGAGCTCACTGTCCAACGTAATGCGAGAAACAAGCCGGGGTTCTTCGTTGAATGCACTTGGATGATCTATCCACGTCTGTTTTCCATTTTTTTGATGAACTGATTTCAAAATCGGAACCATGGCTTATGGATAATCGGCTAAGCTTTGATCATTTACTTTTATGATAAAGTGTGGTTAAGGTCCGTGACAACACATGGTAGCTGGTTCAGAATTAATTATTATACACTGGTGGTATGCACTTCAAGCTTGGGCAAGGATGATTTTTTTCAATTAATATGGGACTCTTTTATTTTAACCGATAGACCGTACATAATTAATTGGTGGCGTCTTTAATACAGTATGTCTGCGCGTATGAGTTACGCGATTATGTAATTTCCAAGAGTGTCTGTTTGTTGCCTTACTGTAAAAAAGATGGTCACTCCCCTTATTTCCATGTGCAGTAAAACCCCTGAAAACCGGACCTTTTCCGGACAGGACCAAAAGACCTGTTTTTTTTGTAAATTCCGGTTTTCAGAGAACTATTGATTAGTAAAGAAAAAATGGGGCTTGAAAAATTGTCCGATTTTCTGAGAATTCCGGTTTTCAGGAGTAACACTGTATTATTGTAGAGTTGTCCAATAAGAGGGATTGTAATACAATAGAACAAACAAACACGCATTACATAGAGACTAGCAAATATTCCATAATTCTACAATGATATCAGAGTCATACCATGTGTTTGTACCTCACACAAGTTACAAGGATCCAAACTCGGGTATTTCCGGTTTTTGAATATCTATAATGTCGACTATAAAATAAGTCACGTGGTAGGAATATATGTATAATGTATATCTTAATTTAATTTTAATTTAGAAGCACTGTATTTTCATATTGATAACTTTTTACGATATAAACACGTGTGACACTTCATCATTACATTGACCTTTTGTAAGCCTCCATTGTGAATATCGTCTGATGTAAATATGGAGTTCCACGCCTTTAATACTTTAAAGTAAGTTTATAAACAGCATACGAGGAACTAAGTTCTCGGTATTGATTCTCGCTGAGTGGTCTAAAGTGAAGTTTATGTACTCACATGAATTTTATTATTATAAATTTCACATTTGTCTGATCATTTGCTGTAGTATTAAAGCATATTTGTACTTCAAAGAACAGGAAAAAATACAATTTTGATCATGATTTTTTTATTATCAAAGGGGATATGACACTTGCATTGTGCAATTCTTTGAAAATGTAGAAACTATGATCATTCAATGCTCAATATGTTAAAAAATAAAATTACCGATTATCAATGATATTAAGATTGTGTTTATTTGGGACTCTTGTTGAAGTCATCAGATATAAAGAGTAACTTTGTGGTTGGACTTCTGTAAAAAAAAATAAAAATAAGTATTTATACAGCTGTAGATCACTTTCATTAGGCTTGAAAAAATAGTCAAGTTCATGGTTACTTGACCAAAAAAAATAGGGTATGTGGGTCACAAAACTTTTCCATATTTTTCTAAGCATACCGCTGGTACATTGAAGGTACGATTCGTTACCAAATATTTTCGTACTTAGTATTTTGTTGTCAGGACCGACATCAACAATAGGGTAAATCGGGTGAGCGTAAACACGACAATTTTTCCTGACTTTATCATAAGATATAGATAAAATCAAAATACACGACCGATAAAAAAAACTTTTCGTGAGCTCTTTTTTTTGCTTTTAGAAAGTCTTGAGTTGCGTCCCCTCAAGTATCCCTCGCCATTATTTTAATACAATTTACATAAAATTGTTACGCACAGTATGAATAACATGCATATATGCAAATATTGCCAAGTGAGAGTTTGCACTAACGCATCAAAATACACGATTGTAGAGAAATATGAATAAGCATTAGACATTATACATACGTATGGGAGTTGAAAATATTCTGAAAATATTTGACGTTGAAGCAATACCGACTCAGTGAATTGCGTCGTAGATACAAATGTGATGTTAAAAGTGTTTATGTTTTCTACAGTTGTTCAGATTACACCGCAGTGTTTTCAACATACACACACCTCTAACAAAACCACGGGCTGTTAATCATTCAGATTAATAGAGCTTGGAGTTTATTTATAAATAATTGTTTCCACCGAATTTATTGATCAGCCCTTCGTTTCATATATATTGATAATGTAACAAATAATTCATGTAAAAAAATGCAACTTCATCTTCCAAGTCGGACTATTTATTTATTTATTTATTTATTTATTTATTTATTTATTTATTTATTTATTTATTTATTTATTTATTTATTTTATCCGCCAGGTGAGTGTATACATTCAGTTATTAACCTATGCCTGTACGTTTAGAAAACTCACGTGTGTTACCTGCTAACAAACAACACAGAACTATAAATTACTCTCATATCATACAGAGTTGACAATCATCACGATGTCTGTAATTCAAATGGCTGTCAATATCATGTGTATTTACATATTTTACAGGTATGTAGGTAATTGATTTGGTAAACTTACAATCAACAGACCCAGATTTTAGATGTATAGTTATTTTACGTGGTATTTTATCAACGTACGATAAAGTGTAAACAAAACTCGTCAAGCACTTTGTAACCGGAAATGGAAAATTGTCAGTACTTGCACATTAATCTCGCATCTTTATACAAATTACAAAATGATATTTATAACATTTTGTCATCATGCTAACATTTAGACCGGAAATTGAAATTCGCGAGTAAAATATATGACTTCCCGGATTGGTGATCGATATTTCCTGAATACATGATCTTTTTGTAAATTAATCACTCAATCGATCGATCTGAACGTGTATATGATATGAATCGAAACAGCATGAGTTGATGACTTCCTGTGGACGGCGAAGCTGTTTACTTTCATAATGAACGAAAATTGCATCTCTCTTCAGATCATTTGATAAGAATAACATAATTTGAGCATAATTTTTCACTATGATCTCGCTGAAATGCCTCAGCACGCCGGAACTTTTATATGGGAGTTTGAATATTGCATGGCCCCTGACCCCTTCATTTACGTAAAACTTCAAAGGGGCTGTACATCATTTAAGAATAAGCTACATCACTGTTAGCGTAAATGGTATGAGTATATAATAATAACTGGCATCCCCAGTGTGTTAAATAAGTGGCTATAATTACGTGTATTTATTAATTACATGTGTATGTGTGTGTTAATATTAACACACACCGACTTTTCTTGTAACGGCTGTTACTGTAATTAAGCGTACTGTTTGTAAAAATGTTGAACTGAAGTTGTCACTGTAAAAGTATTTCTCGTTCATTTAGAATAAAATATATATTAATATAATTATATCAGGCTGTAACTGTTTCCATGGTAACCAAATCATGACTTAAGTTTATTAAAAATAACATTCCTCCTTGTATGTTAGTATATAAATATTCCCTGAATGTAGTTCTACAATATTCACATTTCTTCAGTCATATTTAATTATTTCAGAGAATTAATAGAGTCTGTTAGATTGAACTCAAAGAATATACTATATAGATTAAGTGTGAAGCCGATGTTTTTCAATTCTGAATTTAATTATGATCTCTGTCAGGTGATAAGAGACAAATAAAATATTGAAAAAGTGACCATCAATGGAAATATAGAATCTTCGTTTGAGTCGAATGATATTTTATTTGTAGTTCATCGTAGTGATACGACAAATTACGTACATGCTGTTGAAACTCGCGTAAAACGTTGTATTATCCTTGAATATATCAAGCTGACCAAATTAAAACAAATCGGGGCCTCCTGGTATTTTCCCTTCCACTTTTTTCACCAGGGTTCAACATCGCACCAACAGCCAGGGTCATTTGGCGACTTTTCCAGCTTTAACAAGGGAGGAAGACCCTTATCCTGTCTATTTTCTTTTTTCATTCAATTAAAGATGAAATAAAATAATCTTCATTCCAGCTATCAATTCGTAAGACATCTTAAATGTAATGAACCAGTATTAAGAAGCTACTAAGAGTCATAAAGATTTGTGTATGCTTCACAAATACTGGGACCAATATAAATAACACGTGATCAGGCGCTCCGGGAGCGCAACCTCACAAAAAAATCTAATTCTC
This sequence comes from Lutraria rhynchaena, assembly GCA_008271625.1. Taxonomy (NCBI): domain Eukaryota; kingdom Metazoa; phylum Mollusca; class Bivalvia; order Venerida; family Mactridae; genus Lutraria; species Lutraria rhynchaena. The sequence continues at coordinate 25,370 of VIBL01000138.1, forward strand.
GTCGGCAAAGGGTTAAAAGCCGTCTAAATCTAAGAGAGGATTAATTTATTACATTACCTCGCTGTGAAATTATCCAAAGTGTTTCCGTTTTCAACTGTGGGTGTCAAATTATCCAAGATTATAAGCACACAGTCACACGCGCAATTACACCAAGAGACGATGCGTCGTTGTATTCAATTTTTGTCGCATAAATCTGTGTAAACTCCAAATGTACGGCCTAATATTAATTTTCCACGTTAAAGAAACAATGAAAAATTCCCCTAAGAACAACTATTCGCGCTTCAGTATTGATCAAAATTGCTTAGATTTCACCACGATAAACGACTGACACACACAGTCACTGTTGTGACACATTGCAACTTTTACGATAGTGAAAATCCTACGAACGCACCGGTTATAGCAACATCCGATATTAGCTTTCAATATTTACACACGTGCTGTCATAAGGCCGCAGAGGATCCCATAGTTTATTAAAACTCGCCCTGTATCATTTATTCCCTTAAAATCGATAAATATTCAACACAATAGAACTATTTAATAGCATGTAAACCAAAACACGGCGAACACTCAAAGCTACGCATCTGAGAATATATTCAATTAAAATCAGTTGAAGTCCCTTGTAGCTTCCATCCACTCACAAACTTTTTGGCGTGAAACAAGAAATATTTTCGCGAACAAAAACACTGTCCAAAGCATGTATCTTTTATGGTCGTTATCGAGTGTACCAACAAGCGAGCGTCTTCTAAGACGCTATCTCTTAGACGCTTGGCAAGCGTTCCTCTGACTGACGGGAAAATATAAATCCAATATCAGAATGCGTACAACCTCCTGATGAAAGCGATCCACAAGTTCGGAATATGATCCCAAAATATTAATCATATCGCAAGAATTTTTATTTCGCGTGAAAAAAATTTCTTACGCAGTTCTCTAAAAACGTTAAATATCAAAGTACTTTTGTGCCAAAATTTGTCCGGAAAAGCAATAAAATTATACTATAGCCACGCATGTATAAAATTCGCAACCAACAGTTTAACTTTCAACTGTATCGTATTTGTTCGTTTGTTTGTAACGACAATGCATTTTCTGTTGATTAAAGAAAGAAATGCTGCCACATATTCTAAATCGCGCGTCATTGTTTTATCCCACGCTGAACAAAAAAATTCTAACAATAAAAATGTATGGTTAATTTATTAGTAGGATTTAGTTTATTATAAATAATTGATTGCAATGAGAGCAAAAATATTACGAGAACAGTCGGATTTTTTGTATGATGGACTGAATCAAAAATCGTATAAATGTGTGAAAGTCAGTTAATGTAAAAGTCATTAACTGAAGCCTTACCGGTAATCACAGTGAAACGATTTAATATCTAAAACTGGCATTTTGTGTGTTGAGAGCTTTTTAAAAAAATAAATTAAATCAATATTTTTTTTCTAAAAAAGGCAACTGTTTTAATGAGTTTATACATTCATAAATCTCCGCAGATTTGTGTGTGGTTTGTTTCCTTGCCACATAACTAATTAAATGTTATTCTTATAGCTTCTTTTAAGCAAGTATTAACTCGCTGAAATCTTTAAAACTTTGTTACTGGTGAAATATTACACCAGAGGGAGGTAACTCTTACTTACACAATTTTATGCACGACGCTTTGAAAATGCGGCTAACTTGCTTGAACGAGCGTAAAGCTCATTTCTTTGCAGTGTTGTATATATCATTTTGGATACATTTTGTAAATTAGAAATTAAATACTTTAAGATCTTGTTTTGTATTATTTCTGTCGTGTGGTGTAACATGTTTAATTAACCATTAAGGATGCGAGTGTCTCTCTCCTGCACATTTCGCAGCACTAGATGCACAGATTTGCCCCTAATCTGATTAGACTCATTGTTGTTTTTGCTTGTTGTCACTGTCGTTGTTGTCTGTGAATATGGCGGCATTCTGGTAAAATGAAGCCATGACATTTTCTTCCCAAACGGAAGTAAATTCATGTACAGTAAAACACCAGTACAGTGAATTCGGTTACTGTGAAAAAATCGGGTGATGTGAAATAATTATAATTTCCTCCGACTTTGCCTTTTTATTTCAATGTAATGGATTTAGTGAAATATTGATATATTGAAGTCGGGTCCTCTGGAATCGTGTTCTACTTTAATATCAATACATGTACATCTTATGTTCTAATTCAAGTTTTGACACGAAAATTTGATTCATAATTACGTCAAGTTTTTTTACATCTCTGCTACGCACATTAGGCGGGTAGTGTTCGGTGTCTCCTAAAAAAAGAACAAATCTAAGTAAGAAATCTGGAAGCTGGTTGTTTGAAGGCCGTACAAAGTTAGAAAACTGACCAACAACGTTAAAAGGGATTCGATTCCCGACCAAAACACAAAGTATTGATGATACAGGTAGACAACTGTTGTCATATTTACGGTTACTTGATAAAAAAATGGGTAAGTAAGTCGAAACACTTACCTTTTCTAATTTACTGTGAGATAAATTATAAACGTATATTCAACCAAACACTTTTTTGTGAGAATATGAGGTACGATTCGTCCCCACATAGTTTCGTAATTAAGATTTTGCTGTTAGACACTTTAGTGTCAGTGCCAAAACATCGGGTCGATCGGGTAAATACGACTACTTTGTTCTGCCTTAATTACAAAAAAGCCACACATGAGCTGAGTATCATTCACGAAGGTTGATATCATTTGAAAACGTAAAAGCATTAATGTAACTTACATAATCTTACCTCGTACAGAATACTTGCTGTTGATTGGTTGAGCAGGGTCACGTGCTCACCCAATGTTTTCCCGTATTAAGTCAGTAGCTAGTCATATCCAGTCAGTTATCAAAATTTCAAAATAACAATGGCTGAGATGGCATAAAAGTTTGGTAAATTGATTCATAAATGGTAATAATACTAATAACATTTCTACTTCTGGTGTTATGGTATAGAATGTAAAAATATAAAAAACGTGTAGAAAAGTCTGTTCAGTTCTGATTTTAAAGCAAATTTTGTGTATAAACACCACTAATTCTTTTTTTGGTATGCACTGACTTATTTAATCTTAATTACAATCAAATGGAATGAATTTATAAGTTCATAAAACAAACATACATTTGGAGTCTAGTCCCAGTAAATCTGCGCAGTTCTAATAATTGATTGGATTATATCTTAAGGATGAAGCATTGAGGCGCATCTTTTCTAAAAAAAACAACAAAAAGTAATTGCTATGTTTATTAACAAAACACCGTCATAAACAAACCAGTTTTATTTGCAGACGAAGTTTGACTGGTATTCGACAATTCTGCGTGAAGGGTGAACTCGACGTATACAAAGTTAAAGAGAACCCGTCTGATTTATAACGTCTGGTCACAAAGCAGACATTTTACGTAATTTATTCCACGATATTCACAGATGAACTTGTCAAACGATGTCTATATTTTGTACCAATGATTGTCCCTGAAACTTTAGTGTTTGGTGATAACTAATTAGATTCTGTTATTCACTATCTATGATAGAGTGGGTACAGCCATATTTTATCATCCGTGATTGTATGGTAGTTTATTTTGTTGTATAAAGCATGTATTAATTTGTATAAATTCTCTGACAAGTCACGTGTATGTTAAATTTAGATAAATGAAGTTCTCTCAAAAAAAAATAGTATGATTTTTGCCCACAGGCGGTCAATTACTGCCGTTAATTACCTCATTGATTGGCAATTAATAATATGTTACAAAAATATAAATATAAAATAATCCGCGATATTGCAATATTGATGCGTTTCATCTAACGATATTCCACAATGAATAGCATTGTATGTTCCAGGGATCTATGCGGCCCTGCAGTCTACAGACATTGTTCGAGGTCGTGCATGAACTATCAGATCTCATATTCTGTCTATTAGGCTTTGAAGGTACTACATTTCTTTGCGTAAGAATATTATGTTGAGCAGGAATTACTTTTTTCATGCGTATGGTTATTAATGTAGTGACATGGTTTAACTCCAAATGTATTCTATTCATTACGACCAAATAAAATTTTCTCCGTCATTATGCCATGCCAGACATGCGAATTGCGAAGTTAGCACCGAAAGGAGTTCCAATCCGCAACATCCACATGACTGAGGAGTCCACAGGTGTACCTACACACAGAGACCTCTAAATAAAGGACAAATACACTTCAAAGGATGTATTTCTTCTATTCCAGAGGTGGCCTGAGTTCCCCTGGATTATTGCACACAGTGCAACTTCCCCAAAGCAACAGCCTTTGAGAGGAGTAAAATTATGTTGTTGTTGAGAGGTTTTCGCACTAGAGAGGTTGAATTAATTGTTAAATCATACAGTAGGAAAAAAATCATGTTGTTGAAAGAAGGTTATTGCTCAAGAGAGGGCCGCTCTGAAGAGGTTATACTGTATTTATTTTGTATATAATGGAGCATTAGGGAAGAAAAGAGATTCGTCTTGTTGATAAATTCTAATCTCTGTCATCAAATATAGAATCACTCCCAAAAATATACAGTAATCTTCAAAGCGCTTGCGTTGCCAAAATACCATCATTTACCGTACACACATTCAATTTTGGCGAGAGATTTTTTTCCCAATAGATTGATTCAAAACAGGACTCGCTCACACACAAATCGATAACATCAATGATTTACTTATAAACTATTTCGGTGACATATTTCTGATAAGACGCATTTCTCAGTGCCAAGTATTTCTTACTTGCGCTCACCCTGTCCTCTGCAAATAACTGCAAACTTCTCCACATGAATTGTTTGAATTAGTGGTTGTTAACTTTACGTCTTCAACCAAATCGTCCAAAGATCATGTGTCATACCTATGGTTCAAACACAGGATCCCGAGATCAGTAGACTTCAATAAAGTCTGTAGACTTCTCTAAAATCTAGACTCGTACTGCTTAGCATCAAGTTGCCGCACGGCGACATTGGCACCGAAAGTAAGGCTAAAATGTTTTTCATTCACGGTACTTTTAACCATACTAAGTCAAAGAAAAAATATTTCAGTTTAACCTTTATTAATGTGGTTTCATGGACATTTTTGTACATAATACTTGTACATTGTACTCATGTAAGTGGTACGTATTTTAGGCATTTACGTTTAAATGTTTACAGATAAACCTATGAACATAACAAGTTTCCTTAGCCACCGAGGAATGGTAAGATTTTAAGTTTAAATGAGTCATATTTCTTGTATTATATAACACACCGGTCCGTTTAATCACCGTATAGTTTCTGCTTGGGGCACGAAAATTATGCAACGTCAATTCCACTTACTTTACGGTAATACGTATAAATGATGTAAAATGCTGCATTAAAAAGCATGATTTTCATCAGTCTACCTGTTGGAATGAGTTTTATCAACATAGAATCCAGTTATCATAATGTACGAATTGTTGTTGTTTAACGTAATACGCAACTACAAAGACTTACTAATGTATTCGTTCATTTGATCCGACACAATCGTATAGATCGATTAGTTCTAACAATCTTTGATGTAGATGTGGAATGTTGAAGGAAGAGTATGTTGGTATTTATGAATGGACAGTATTTTAGTAATGCCGAGAAATACTAGAACAATTGGTAAACTGTCATTTCATGTCCACCCGGAGGTATTTTTGTATGAGAGTATTTCTTATTTAATGTAAAACGCACCTTCCAAATCAGTATATTTTAAGTGTACAATGTTTTATACACATACATTTAAAATGAAATTCAAGTTCAAACCTACCGAAGGAAAATTTTTGAGAAGGTATTTGAGTGATGGTGTTACTGAGAAGATATTTGAGGGTAGGTATTGATGAGAAGATATTTGAGTGATGGTGTTACTGAGAAGATATTTGAGTGATGGTACTACTGAGAAGATATTTGAGTGATGATGTTACAGAGAAGATATTTGAGTGTAGGTATTGGTGAGAAGAAATTTGAGTGATGGTATTGGTGAGAACATATTTGAGTGTAGGTATCGGTGAGAAGAAATTTGAGTGATGGTGTTACTGAGAAGATATTTGTGTGATGGTGTTCGTGGGAACATATTTTACTTGCGTGTAGGTATTGGTGAGAACATTTTTATTTGAGTGAAGGTATTGGTGAGAATATTTGATTTTTGTTATGATTTCTAATAATTGTCTAACCTGGCTCTGTACCATAGGATTATAAGACTGCTGTATCAGTTCAGGTACCAAAAATATCCTCGGTTCGATCAAAGAATGATACTGTATGTAAATTAATTAAATTGCCGTAAACTCCGGGGTAATTCTACCAGGATAATAATTTACACCACACCGGAAGTGCATCTGTCAAGGTTTACGTTCAAGTGACTGGTGAGGTGACGTATCGATTCCCTAGTGTATTTGTAGACATTTGTTTCATCTTACTTATGGCTGGACTGTGCTACAAACAGTACATGTTTGTATACAAAGAACGGAACTATCGCCGATAGACAGTCTATGTAGGAAATTATTTTATTGGCGGTCGCAGCAGACATTCGTAATTGCTTCATACAAGAGACGAAGAGTGCAATTTCATTTTCTCGTATTACGTACACTCAATAAAAATGTTATTCACTTACGTTGAGTGACGTCTGTCAGTACTGTCTATAGTGGTGCGTAACGAAAGGAACTTTGATGAACAGACGCATTTAAAACTGTATAGAGAGTGTAGTGGTATTATTATATAAAATAATACAAGACTTCGCGAAATGTCATGTGACATTGTGACGTCATGATGTCAATAAATGACATATCGAATAGCAATAACATTAATGCGTCTAGAAATTATTTACCAATTGCTGGGTTATTGACAGAGTTGCCTCTCTTGAAAATATCTCATCATTTTCAAAGATTGATATCGATAACATTAATAAACAATAACAGAAATATAGTTAATTTATCGTGTTTAAATATAAAAAACATATTACTGTTGTTTTGCATCACGGTGAAAAGTACCAGTTTTGCTAAAATGTAAGTTTTGGTATACGGATTAGTAAACGTGACCTTCACGAATCTACACTCCTTTCTTGCCTCTTGTTTAGCCATTATACACAAATCTCCAGTACTTGTTGCTTTCCACAGGAAGTACATAACTCAAACAAAATATAATTACTAGAGTATACTGTGAATAATGCATAGAGTAAAACCTCTTTCATCCGGACTTGACCGGACTAGTGAAAAAGTTAAGTAAGTGTAATAATCAGGGAGAAGTCCGGATTAAGAAAGTGTCAGGATCGGGGGAAAGTCCGGATTACAAATGTCAGGATCAGGGTAAAAGTCCGGATACAAGTGTCAGGATCAGGGGATAAAGTCCGGAGAAGGCAGTATTTTTAGGACTTATCCGGACTGGGGGAAAATCTGGATTATTTTTAGACAAATTATGCGTGGGTTTTAAGCGATTAAATTTTGTCCGGATTACATAGATTTCTGTAAATACAAGGATTCTACTGTATCTCAGTCCTTTATTTACGTGTTCCATATTTTACTGTCCGCGTGATATTTATTGTAACCTAACAGATGTATAGTCCTCTCACACACTTACCGACGCTCTTATTGTATGACAGATATTTATACTTCTTATGACAAGAATAGAGAAGTGTACTTTTATTCTTAACATGAAAAACACTCCCTAGTCTCGTAACATCACACGAATTCTCGCCATCTTTCTCTCATACAGGGTAAACAACACAATTATTTGAAATCTCTGTCAGTATCTCTGTATTGTACATGTATATAGGATTGACAGAATAAAAATCGTGTCATGCAAAGTGTTTTTTTTTTGTTTTTGTTTTTTGGAATATTATACATGCAATATAGTAAAGCCTCACATAGCGACCACTACAATATCACGACCATGTCAATATAATGACCACTCATTTTGTTTTCAATCTTTCTTCCATAATTCGTTCAGATAATGAAACCACTATCATTATTAAGACATTTTTATGGTCTACAGTGAATAATATACTCTGTCATTCTTTTTTGGGGGGGAGGTTGTTTGTTCGTCAATTAGCGAGAACAGCCTGGTCAATATGTTTGTATGCGTGCTTGACAAATTACAAGTACTTATATCTATCGACTTCAACAACTTTGTCAATTCTTTCAATTCACATGCTAAATATCGTAATATCGTTTGTAATTATCGCTTGGCCGTTCGGTGTTCGCAATACACTATCGCAGGTTCACAGTCTAAATGACAGATTGAAATCTCTTGTTAATTAGGAAAGAACATTTAATTCATACAAAATACGCTACATTTTAATCACAACAAAAAGTGTGATACTACTGTCTCTTCCTTCCAGTCACAATTCAGAATTTCTAATTTACTGAATGACATTCGCCACATTGCCTCGATTCAACAGACTGGTTCATTTTGTACTTATCCATTAGTTTACCAGATTGCAAAGTCTTCAGGGAAAATTGGTACCAGTCTACTAAACATGTCACATGACATGTTCTGTTTCACAGACCATGGATTTTTACATTTTTGTTTTACAAATCGCGTGTGCATGTCTTCACATAATCAAAATTCCGCCATTACAAGCATGTTAAAATCCGTTTTTATGAAGTTTTCTACAGACACACAAAAAAACAACTAGAATATTAATTTAAACGAATGATGCAAATAACTTGGGACATGTGAACAACATAAAGATACATGTATAGTATAGGTCTTTGACATGGATTTTTTCACCGGATTTAACGCCATTTTTCAACAATTTTTCAGTAACATACGGCGGCCGACCGGCACCTTCTCCACAAATGGAGGACAACCGACATTTTTGTCAAATTTTCATAGAAGGCCAGGATTTGACACCAGATCGCCAGGTTTCAAGTCCAGCGCACTAACCACTGGACCACGGTCGCGGCTCCGACCCTGCAATACATTGAAATTTATATTAACTGTAATGCAGAGTCACTGACTATATTACCTGTGATTACACTGACTATAAAAATGACTCACAATGATAAGCACATGTAATGAAAAGTCAAAGTACAACATTTTGTTTCATATACTTTAAATTATCAACAATTTAGTGATAATTAGAGTCGGGAACGAGGGATTTATTTGCGCTCTCTCCAGCTAGCATTAAAAGTACTTAATCGATATCATAATAAATCAAGTATTCGCATAAGAAGATTAAGCTGTCAAATTCAAGATAAATAGAGACTCACGTACATGTAATTAACAAAGACTTTATAATTCCACTTACATATGTACAGTCCAACACGGTTATAGTGAACGCTAATGTCCTGAAGAATCGGATACAGCGAAGTTTTTATTTCCCACAAACACGTCCTTCTTAATTTCTATGCTATGGATATTGTGAAGTGTGGATATAAGCTCACACCTGCGAATAAAGGCCACCCTTGGGAAAGATAAAATGCTTTCTTTATTGACTGATGGCCTATATCCGGAGGTCAGTTTGTTATAAACAATCAGTGACTGTTTTTTAAAGAATGGCAATTATTAATAGGGTGGTCTTTATTCAGAGGTGGTCACAAATACAGGTTTTACTGTAGTAAAATATGTATATTATAAAGTAATTATTCGGGTCCCCAATAATTCATTTTAGCCGTGTTCTTGAATTGAAGTTACTGTTTGGATTCCAAAATTCGCTATAACCGTGACTGTATCCATCATTCATTAAAGTGGTATTTATTAACAGTTTAAAATAAAATGATTTCATTAATGACCATGGATATCTATACGCTGACTTTCTAACAACAGTAAAATATCCGTTTCAAACTTTTTTGTGTTCGTTCGTTCGTTCGTTCGTTCGTTCGTTCGTTCGTTCGTTCGTTCGTTCGCGTTCTTATGTGGCATTGTCACTGGGATTTAACGATGTTTTTCAACATTTTTCAGAGGGAAATCGAAATTTTTGTCAAATTTTCATAGAAGGGTATGACCTGCCGCGTCAGGGATTTGAACCAAGACCACTTCATGATAACGATCACTTTTTTTCGGACCGGTTGTCAATATTTTCTCTATTTTTTAACTTGATAATGAGACCACCTCTATATTAAGACTGCTTTGATTACTTTGACCTTAATGTGGTCTTTATATCGAGGTTTTACTGTGGTAGATGGAAGAATATTTAGAAAGAATATGACGGGTTACATTAACTTCTGAAACGTCGAACACAAGACATGAAATCTGAGTTCAAAATCTAAGCTTACATCTTTAAGCCCTGAGCCCCTTCTCATAGGTATATCTTTGTTAAGATAGAAGTTTTTAAACTGATAAATCTTGCTAATTGTATACACTCTAGACATTTATCTTCAATAACAGATAATAGATAACCGCCCCCCCCCCCCAATAAAAAACAATCAAAAGAATAGCACACGTTTAATTCACAAACGTAGGATAGCAAGATTTTTTTAAAGTTTAAAAGTGCCATCTACGTGTAATCTGAGATATGTCTTTGAATATGGCCCCTCTATGACCCTGTAAGAACAGTGGTGACTTTAAAGAAAATAAAGAGTGTTTTAAACTGTCGTCTAACCTGAAGAATAACAGCCACCTTTCAACAAATGTAACCCATTTGAACAAAACCAAATTTTATCATGTATTCATTTACGAATTCAAGTAAAAAATATCCTCTAAAATAAAGGCCAACTGTACATAAAAGCTATACATGTATTTTTCATTTCTTTTAGTGGTCTTGGACATTCATTTCTTATTATGTAACTGACTGAGGAATCATGCACGGTTTGAAGCACGCGGCAGGTCATATATCTCTAGGAATATTGACAAAAATGTTGCTTTTCCTCCATATATGGAGAAGTTGTCGGCTCCTTGTGGAAGATTAAATAGTACTGATTAGTATACAGTCCAGGAAAATTAGTTAGGTGAACCGGTCGCTGTGTATAACTAAAACATTGTTGAAAAACTATCAACGTTGTAGCAATTTGTAGACTGTTGAATACACACGTCTACTATTTAGTTTGTATTTAAATTTACGATATTTGAATAAGTTCAAAGCAAAAGAAAAAATAGAATAAATGGCGTCACGTGACTTGACAGCCAGTGACATGATAGAATCTCAAATTTCACGTGCCGTGCGTAATTTCGTATATTTATTCACAACTGTTTCTATATTTAGATTATATCTTCTATAAACAGTACAATTATTGGACATCGATCGATAATAAAACGCGACGACACTCCAAAAACAGTCCGCCGAATGCTATTTGTGTACCTCGTTTGTATTTCTCCAATAAGGCAGAAAATACGTTACCATAGCAACAGGCTCAGATACGAGATTATATTCCTCTGTAAAACTGATATTAGTTCAATGTAAACAGAGTGCCATGTTTTGTGATCATTGTGTTAATTATCTTATGGTGACGTCGGTTAGACAATTTGTCACGGTAATGTCTGCTGAACGGATTGATAATCCGTTACCAAAGTGACGCCTTCGTCTGCTGTTAATTGCCGGGAAAATAATTGTTTTAGTGCGCGTGGTTGTGTATTTCATGTTAACAGACGATTGTTATTGTAACAATTTAAGCGGAAAGTTTGTTAACATCGGTTTTTGTGATATCTAAATAGGCTGATATTTATCTACATTGCTTTGACAGAACAGAAATGGCACACCAATCAGATTAGAGAAGCTCAAACTTTAGTCAATTCAAATCAAATGTACATCAAAGTCTAATAATGGTCAGATTTAATCACAGAATGTATGTTATTACTTTTGAAACAATCATTCTAGAGCTGTGTTTACATGTTCGTCAGTAAAATGGGTGTGGTTTCACAGATTCAATGTATATACATGTACTGTTTGGCCAAGATGGCACTTTATATATCACTCCTCATTTGTGAAGGACATACTGACAAACGTGTTTAGTATTAAGGGTCCATGGAAAAAACTTTCATTCTAATAATAATGGTTCCTCAAAAATCGATCATATTAGAATGAAATTATTCAATTTTAATTAAAGTCTAATATTAGGATGTGCATTACAATGCATATTTGGGCATTATAATCAATATATAATAAGAAAGCATGTGATTTTTGTGCTTTCCATGGACCGTAGTATTAATTTATTTCAATGAAATTAATACTATTGGCCTGTTTAAAAGATTTATAATTGCCTAAAAATTAAATAATAAAATCTACTAGTTGAGATATGTCTAAAAAAGGCGCCCGGGACCTAAATGCTGAGCAATCAATGTCCTTACGCGGTATTTTTAAAGAAAGACAACAATAAATGACAGTAAAACATACAGCAACAAAATGATTATCATAAGTTTGATGAAACGCGTAAAGAATTCATTTTTTACGAAAGCAAATGTGTTTACAGAGTCAAAATTTCTTGTATGTCAACAACTAAACTGGTTCATGTTCAATGTTGCAGTTTGAGACCATTATACACGTGTGTATAATGGTCTCAGTTGCAGTGCACCAAAGGTCTCTGTACAGTCTAAGCGAACCAGTTTAGTCAACCACCCGAAAGTACCCGTTTAATTTGCTATCAACGAACGCAGTGCAGTATAGATATGCTTAACAGACGACTTGTTAAAGTGTCACGAAAAGGAAAAGTTTTGGGATGATGAATTAAACACTAGCGTTAGTCACTAGCTTTTAATACTATACCCAATAATTGCTTTCTCTCAGCACGTGAATTTATACAAGGGAGGTAAACATGGTTTGCAAGTTGCTGCTGTATATTAGAGTTTTCTCCCTTGAAATCATTTTGCGCTGAAATTTGTCGTCTAATGTGTCAGATGTTTGTTCGATAATTGGATAAATTATTACTGACGCACAAGATTCAGAGTGATTGTAATTATTATATTTAAACTCAAATACATTGGGAATATTTTAACACAAAAAATGAGATTTGAGTTAGGAGACCGATCCTGAGGCATTTTTTTCACTGCGGTTTAACATCCCACCAACAACCATGGTCATTTGACGACTTTTCCGGCTTTGACAGTGAAGGAAGATCCCAGGTGTACATCTGGTAGAACCATCAACCTTCCATAAGCCAGCTGGACAGTTCCCTCACATGTGAAATCTGTATGGTCTCGGATGGGATTCGAACTCACAACAGTGAGGGGCTAGTGACTACCAATCAGAGACCATAACCACAGAGGACCCTCCTGAGTTTTTGGCGTTTGTGTTGCAAAAATGTCCTCACGAGACACGTTTTTTCTTAACATTCACATCATTTGATCTTAACCCTTTACCTCATAATACTGCATTTCCCAGCACTTGAAGCAGACGATTTTTGAAAACATTGTGGCTAAAGAAGCCATAGCTTGTAATGAGTAATGACTTCTTTTGCCACATTGTTTTCTGCTGGGAAATAACCCAATTTTCTTAAATATATTGATGTTTTGTATATTTGTTTTGGATTTGGAAGAGTCCAAAGTATGCTAAAGAGTCAAATTATTAAACATGTTTATCTAACACACCATAAAAATCATGTAGTTATATTCTACTTTATTAGACATACTATACATATACATGTTAGCAAAAAAATGCTGCAGAAACACAGCCATTCAGCTGTAGAAAAAAATAAACAATATAAACAAATGAACTCATTGCAATAAATATTTACACGAAACATGCATCTAAAGAATTGCAAAAACCACAAAAGTAACAAAAAAATGCTATAATTTTGTACACAATAATCTGGAATATCTTTGCTGGTCATAGAAATTGCACATAAAATAAATAAAAACATGCATCAAATATCACATTTTATTTGGTGCTTGCAATGTATAAGAGAACCAGTAAAATAAACAATAGTTTCATTATTACATAACACATTTATCAAAAAATGTCCTTCAAACAATTGAAGAACTTTTTGTGATATTTATGCAATAATTTTTTTTCTGTATTTTATCAAAAAAACTACTATTACACATAAAACAATTTTCTATTTTGTACAACGTTTCAACGTGAAATATATAATTACATGACTCAAGATAAAAAAAAATACTAATACAGTTCATGAAATTCAAATCAAGCATTTACCTAACACAGTACAATATGATGAAATGATTTCTATTCAATTTTTTGTTCAGACATTGATAATGACAACAACACAATAATTAAACACAATTTAAACATCAACCACAAAGGTTCCAAATCCAACAGTTTGTTTTTATTCCACATCTGAATTGTAGTGCCCAATTGTATAAACATTGGTTCAATTTAACCTATGGGTTGAATTTGAGGTTAAATTTATGTAAAATATGTTTAAGTTTGGGTTAGCTTTGGGTAAGCTGTTTCTATAAAATTTTGGTTAAATTTGAGCGAAGATATTTTCTGGGTAAATTAAGCCCATGTGTCTGATATTGGTGATGATGTCATCTGTATCCTCTACTGTCTGCTCACCCATCTTAATTGTCTAAGTCCACAAGCATTTGGTTCAAGAAAAGCAGCCATTTTGTTTCTGGTTAACTTTTGGTTAACTTTGAACTTTGGTTAAAGTTAATCTCTGTTTACACAAATGGACGCAGGTGTAAATGAAGAAATCCAAGTATTCCAAATGTAAGTTCAAATATTTGTTGTCTCCCCTAATGAAACAACATCATTAAAACTCCAAATTGTGATACAAAAATAAATACCATGTCTTTTAAGGTGAAATTTTAAGCACTGTTGTGTAAAGGAAGTTCATTCAAGCTCATTCATTGGCTGATGGTCAATACTAAACGCAATAATACATTTATTTACGACTATTGAAAGAATGTGTCGCAAACAAATGTCTACATAAAACCCAGCACATCCTATATTAGCTGAGGCATACAGACAGAACTCATAGTAAATGTTATTAAATAATTATTAAAATAAATCAAATTAAATAAATATTTTTAAAGTATTACAAATATGTTTTGATAATTTCAAATCATTTTTTTTTGAAACACACAAACCTGAGTGACTCATTTTGAGAATTGAATTTCATTTTGGCAGATCTAAGAAAATAAAAAAAAATACCATAAGAAAAGATATTTTCAGCAACTTTATGTGAATAATTATGCTTGGTTACCATGGATACGAAAAATATGTTTGTTTTCAAGGATATCATAATTGTGCTTGGTTTTCATGGATATGATAACTGTGCTTAGAAACCATAGATATGATAATTGTGATTGGATGCCATGTATACGACAAATTATGACTGTAACTTGAGATCATAACCCATCAACATATTAGCAATAGGTGTACATAACGACAATAACTTGAAAGGTTCATGTTTACAGATATCTGTCGCATGTGGTATCGAGTCGGTTATCCAGAAATTCTGAAATCTGAAATCACCTTCCGAAAACCGTTTCCAACTCTGGTTTGGAAAAACTGGGTGAGTTACGTAAGCACTGACTGCAGTAGCTCCTTTTTCTATCAAAGCCTGAAAAAGTGGAAAATTTGATAAAAAAATATCACACAGTGACACAAATTATTTGAATTGAACTACTAGTATACATGTTGTACCTGTTATACGTAATGTAAAAGTGGCACAAAGAATTTGAACTGAATTGTAAACTACACAAACACATAATAAAAATATACCTGCACAATTCATTCTCCAACAAATCCACCAAGGGAAAGAAAGCTGACTTATTGATAATCTTGTGCACAGATTTCTAAAATATGCACATGCATCATAACCAGCAGAAAGTTAATTTTCTATAAAAATGTTTCATGTGTTTGATTTTTTCATTTTATGAAGCACATTTACGGTTGGATACTGGAATCAGTCTTACATTGTGTATCTTTAATTATATGTAATTGTGATAATTAGCATCTACAGTATTTACCATTAAACACTTCCAATGTAAATCATTATATAATATTACTTACCAAAGTGTGTGTAAATAGCTCAGGAGATGAACAAAAGTATCAGTAACATTAAAATACCACATCATTTAGTTGGTACCATTATTGGTATTGTATCGTTTCATTGATAACAGTATCCAACCCTAAGCATATATGTATTAATTCATGAACTATTTTTAGTACAACCCCATGAAATCAATAAAACAATGTTTGAAGTATTATACTGTATGAATGGTCCAAAAAGACCACATTGCAAAGTCCTAAGGAATTCACATAGGGTAGATTTTTTTACCTTTCCACACTGCATAAGGGTCCCACCAGTTTGTACTAAATCATCTACAACAACAACATGCTTCCCATCTGGATCTCCTAAAATAATGGAAATGATGAATGATAACCCTTTGGCTCATAATGCCACATTCCCCCCCCCCCGCATCTGAAGCAGATGACATTTGAGAACATTGAGGCAAAAGAAGCCATTGCTTGTCATGAGTAATTGTTTCTTTTGCCACAATATTTTCAACTCTTTCTTAGATAAATTGATGTTTTGTATATTTGCTTTGAATTTGGAAGAGTCCAAAATATGCTTATGACTATAATGAGGCAAAGGGTTAAGACTATAAATATGAAGATTAATTAACGTGATAGTTCAAATTTCATGCAATACATTAACAATGTCATAAATAGCAGGAAAACGCCCCCACGTCCCCGGCAATGACAATGACATCCTCGTTATAAAAATCTAAAAAATATGTACAGTCAAACCTATGAACAAAGGCCATCCTTGTTAAAGACAAAATTTGGTCTATATTCAGAGGTCATTTGTTCCAAATAATCAGTGGCTATTTTTCAAAGAATGATGTTTATTCACCGTGTGAGCTTTATTCGGAGGTGGCTGTAAACACAGATTTGACTGTAATTGCATTGAAATAAAACAACTAAAAGATTAATTTACCGTCCTTCACTTTTACGATTCTCTTGCCCCCGTCGCGTATTTTCACACACGTGATGGTATCATACTCAGGAAAAAACTGATGGAATCGTTTAAACGCACCATCATCAGGAAAGGCAACAGCTAATTTATCCTTGTCAGGTAAGTCCTTCATTGTTGATAGTAACAACGGAATGGCAGACTCTAACCTACATCAAACACAAATTTTTGTCATTTTCATTTTTACTAATTAATGATTTAAAATGAATACAACAAAAAGAAAATTCATATTTCAGAGGAAGTTCACACACTTAAGCCAGATATAAAATAGTTGTGTTTGCGTCAACCATTAAGTTTGTAATGGCATATTCCAAAGTATGAATACATATGTGGATGAACCCTATCTTGTATTCCTACATAAGGTATGTTAAGAAAAAAATAGAAGAAAAATTGTCTGACCTTACTACCCTAATTTTGTTTGTAAATCAACCCTAAATGTAATTTTATCTTTCTAGCTTTACCCAAACGTATGATTTAAGTCAAAAAGCTTTAAAAAACAAAAATAAAATATACTTCAGATGACTTTTATTTCCTAATATTAATTGAACAAGCAAGTTCATGACATTGTTATATTCTTAATAATGATGTACAAACCTAGGAATAATATTGTCGGAGAAGTAGAATCGTTCCTGCAAAGCGTGAATATCAAATATACAAATCTGTACAGGTCCTCTGGCAGTTAGTGGTATTGACGACATCATGATAGCTAAAGTCTGCAAGTAAATGAGTCAGAAGTTCAGTAATAAATTTCCCATGTTTTAGCTTAAGGGCTCACAAATTATTTCAAGGTAATGGTGATTGTTTTGCAATTTCTGGAAAAGGGTCTGGGTCCTGTCCTGTTAGGAAAGAATGCACAGTGTGATGCCAAAATTGGGAATTTTTAGGTCGGGAATTGGGGAAAAATGTCTTCATTTTCAATTGGGAAGGGTCTGTTTACCAGACACAAACAAATAAGGGAAAAATTGCTGAGTCATAAAGTAAATCATAAAAAAATTGGTATATCACACTATTAGTAAGAATTTTTCAAAACATAAGTTTTTGACAGACTGTAGCATAGAAGGAAAGCTGTATCTAAATCCAGAGACTAGGGCCACTGGTTAGGTTAACAGTCAGTCCATAAATGACTAAAATACTGATGAAAAAAGATGAAAATTTTCTTTATTATCTAAATTTGGTTAAGCTCTGAATGATAAGAAAACATTTCGGGTGCAACAAAACATCAATCTTATCCTTTGACACCAATTCTTCAATAGACAACAATTTCTATACCTTTGCTGTAGCAATCTGGCCTTCTGTGTCAACTCTTTCCATGGTTCCAGTAGGAAAATAAGGCAGAATGAAATGAAAAGATCTCGCAAGGTATCTGAAATCAATAATGAAAGAAATCATCATCATAAAAATAAACCAGTAACATTTAAAGTCAGATATTGATTGTTAATAGCTCTAATTAATTATCATAATTGATAATTAAAGTGTAACCTCTGAATACTGGACCCTGTCCAGACCAGGTCAAAAGTCCGGTTTTCAGAGTATTCCGGTATTTAGAGAGTCCGGTATTCAAAGGTTACACTGTATTAATAATTAATAATTATAGCAATTCACACAGCTTTATTGAGATATTTTGGGAATAAATCTTGGTTAACATCATACATCATTACAACTTCTTGTAAAGCAGTTTTTTCTTCTCCTGAAAACTCTGTTTCTTGATAGACACTGGATGAAAAATAATCAAAAGTCAATTAGAATTTTAATCACTCGATTGATCTATCATATTAGTGATACATCACTTGGTTATTTTTATTGAAATTTTTAGGAATTTTAACAATAAAACAATGTAAAAGTTAAGTTGATGTAGTTGAGGAGCCTCGAAATGAACAGCTTTGTATAAAAAGTAATAACAATAAAGATTAGATAAAACGTGATGTCTGATTTATTACTAGCCAATTATATAACTAAATATGGAACTAATTTTGAAAGTTTGTATTAATTGAATAAAACATTCTAAGCAACAAAGGGTAAACTGATTTTAATACTGAAGAGTAAAAAAGAACTAAGTGTATATGACACAAACCTCGGAAACATGTATAACACAGACAGTTGTTCAAATATGACACTCGGATCATGGAAACTACCAAGGAATATCACTGTGTAACGAAAATACAAAATATACATTCAAAACAGGGTAAAAGTGGAATATTAATTCCTGCATAAAGGTCAAAGGTCTATAAAAACAGGGCTCAACAAATCCACTTGTCTGCTCGTTAATATGAGTAGAAATTGACTCAGGACAAGGTGAAATTGCTATAGAACTGGTTAAATTCTTAGCAGGTTGTTCTGCAGGATGAGTAGTCAGAAAAAATATTGTTGAGCCCCGTACAACAAAGGCTATCAAAGCCAGAGAAATCTTTTATGATCACCTGAACTTTATTTTGATTTTCATTTTGTCTGTTATGACAATAAATGTATCTAAAGAGTTGCCCTAAATACCTAATTTAACCAGAATTACTACATTACCCTAGTAAAAACATTATGTACCAGAAAATGTTTAAGAAAATTTTACTTCACATATATCATTACCATCCTTTCCAGCCATTAAATGAACATCTTGGATGAACAAATTAGGAAAACCATCTTGAAATGTATCCCACATGATTGTGTTTCTGTACACGACACCTCGGTTCTTACGAGCCAGTAAACCTGAGGATGACATTGATCGATGAAACTGAAAGAATGCCAAAAAATTTACCCTCAGCTTGTCAGTAATTCTCAAAAGTTATGGAACAAATTGCAATAACAAGTTTTTTGGATTGAAATTTCTGGGCTTTTGGTTCAAATAAATATGTGGTACTTGCAGTCTGTAATCTCATATCAAGCTTACATTCTGTTGTCAAGTTAAAAATAAAAGTAAGTTTGAAATTTAAAAGGTTTGCATTGGAAAATAAAGCTACGTGCAGTCAGATAAAGAATTTATGAAGGAGCATAAACAAGGAAAGCCCTTACCGGACATTTGCCATCTGCAACCACTTCAGGCGTTAAACTTGAGGCAGGTTTTGATGCAGTCGCCTCACCATGTTCACACCTTTCGACAATTTGTTTCGCTAGATGATCCATACTTGGGTGTGCATAGAGTAAAACTGGTTCCCCTGGATCAGCCATTTTTACCCCTAAGCAAAAATCCATGTTGCCGTAAGTATTACAATATATAAACTGATTTTTTAATGAGTTACATGCTATTTATTAAGGATTGAACACATTAAAACATAAACAAACCATGTTTACATCAGCATAGTTTGCTTAAAAGTCCTTCTACTTGAATAAAATCACACTGACTGAATTAAATTTCCTGTCGTGAATAAATTAATTAAGTTTCACATATCTACAGTACAGCTGTATCGATTATTTTAAAAGGCTATTGATTGTTGTCACGCAGACAACAATTAATCGAGATCAATATAATTAATGCTGACACGGGTTAAATTTGAAAGAGAAAGTACTTTCATCAAAAATCTAGATCTTTCTAAAATTAGAACATGTCATTTTAATAGGTCAACTCGCTTCAAAAACTTATTGCGTCAACAAACGACATAGGATAGGTTCAAAATTTGGGTCGCATTGATTAAATTCGCTACCGAGCAATTTTTGTTGTGTTTACCTTTCTGATTATTTGTTTACATCAATGTAGTGAGACGCTTGACTAATAAAATGAAGAAGGGGAGTAACTCTTGATTGTCAAATGGTTAAACTGGTACCCGTTGACTCTAATGTACAGAGACTTAGTGTACTACAATGGGGACCAGCTTATCAAATGGTTAAGCTGATACCCGACTCTGGTTGTACAGAGCTCCATTGGTGCATAAACAGGTACCGTTGACTCTGGTGTACTGACCAACAGTAAGAACAAAGCGGCTCACATGTTTACCCTTATTTGTCATGGCTCTTATTTTGGATCAGTTGGAGTTACTTGTAAACTCAGTTTTCAGGCGAACTTCTAGGTAACATTGTGTATAACATTTTACATATTTGAGTTTATTTTCACGGCTCATTTTAAAGAAAAGTTCTCCAGTATTCTTCTATCTAATATTTTGATACCTCAGTTTGAATAAATGATTTTTTGTTCATTACAGTATTTAATTAAACATTCATCAATGTTTGTAATACATATACCGTAGATTCCCTTATAAACGCCCTCCTCTAATAAACGCCCCCCCCCTTTTTGGACAAGAGAAACAAAAGTGACTTACCATGACATGCTATTTTAATCTGAGATGAACAATGTGGTCTTTCTAAAATAAATCTTCAGTTCAAAGAGTCATGTCTTGTGACATTTTTTTTTTAATTTAATTTTGGCTTAAGTTAGGTGTTTAAATAGATACAATTTTACTATCACAGATCCGTTACTGCAGCCGTACTGCATACAGTATAAATGTAAATATATTATATGTGCTAGTACCAACCAATTTAACTCAATTGGTAGAGCACCTGACTTGTAAGCAGGTCGCGGTTTCAAGCCCAGCATTGGGTGCTTTGCTTTTCTTCTTCCTATTACAGTTCTTATGGCCTGTGGCCAACATAAGGAGAGAAAGAATGTGGTCTCAATGCACACATGACTTCTTTGTAGTCAAGTCTCCCATAGATTATGACTTTTATGAACAGGAGGCTGTAAACTTCGGTTTGACTGTATTCATTGTGAAGAAACTAATTTATACATATATGGGTGACATATTGTAGAAACGTTCTACTAAACTTGAAGATGAAAATGACTTCCTAGACAAAATTGTCAGGAGTCGTCATAACTCCCTTAACAAAATTCTATAAGAAGACTATGCATTATATTTCAATTATACACAATACTATAGAAAGTGACTGAAGAGTAACTGAGTAAAAATCACAAGATTTTAATGGTTTCAACAAATCGTATATTTCATCAATCGTTTATCAACAATGCACAGACAAAATCATTTGTGCCAACTATAATCCAAAACATACTATCAGTACATTACAGCAAATGACATGTAACAAATCATACAGTCAAACCTTTGAACAAAGGCCCCACTATTGACAGGTGGCCTTTATTCGGAGGTCAGTTTGTTCTAAATAATCAGTGATAGTGTTTCAAAGAATGGCCTATATTCACAGGGTGGTCTTTATTCTGAGGTGGCCGCAATCATCCCAACTAAAGTAAAACTAATAATGGCTTACAATTCTCTGGTAATGCTAAACATCAGATATTGTTACATAGGTTGATGTAATGATTAAACTGAAAATTATGCAAACTCTCAAAGCAGTAACTTAATAGAACACTAATGATATCAATAATAGACTTATGAAAAAGTACCTCTTTATGAATAATACTGGGAAAGTAATGATTTGTGTCATGAAAATTCAATGACCTGCAATGCAAATAATATGTTAGATCCAGTGCCACTGATAGATGAATTTGAACTGATGCATTTTCCCTGATTTAAGCATAAAAGCAATTAAAACTGTAGGTAGATTAAGGACTCAGACACAATAATAAAAATTTTGTGAAGATAGCAATGTTTCACTGCAAATCTATATCATATATTACCACATATTTCCTAATCATCGTTATAAGTTACTGTTACTCACACAACTTACACATAAAATCTTTTATATCCTTTCAATATTTCTATATCAACTTTTAATATCACATATAAATTATAGTACAACCACCTTTGAGACATACAAGTCTTACAACATATGAAATTATTGTTTATTATTACAGCACCATATTTCAATCAAATAATATTGTCCAGTGCAGTAAAGCCTGTGGCACTTGAAGACAACAATAGCATATACATACATCCGAATCCACTACGGCTTGTGTCATCAGTGATAGATTTCATCTCATGTAGCTTTCAACAAAATTCTTAACAACAAATGATGATAGGAAATGTTACAAGAGGTATAAAATCTGGTGATTCACAACCCTATGTAAGAACACTGTAGAACCGAATTCCATCTAAATTCTATATAAACACTTTCAGACTTCCATTCAAAGTTGGGCCAAGACCTCGGTTCATACTTTGTGTCGTCTAGGTCCGAAATACCACCAACTCTATTACTCATTTGTCAATACAACTGTATCTGACTAATTAATCATTTCTCTTTGCCTTTCCCTTTTGCAGTGCTTTTCCCCTTTGCAGGCCCCTTTCCTTTCCCACTCGTCACTGTCTGTTTGGCATTCGTCTTTGCTTTAGTCTTTTTCTGAAATGATATAAATGGAGTCTAACATATGCTTTTCACCACAGAGCAAGTCTAATTTCACTAACTTTGTCTGAAATGTTTAAATTCAGATTTTAATAGAATTTAAAATTTGTCTAATAAGGACATCAGTGATCATAAAATTATTGTTCTATAAGATTTCCATTTTAAAAACACTCATAGAGCAAAAATGTTTTAATATTCAAATTTTGAAAATAGGCATCAATATTTTTACATAGTCAGTACAATACAAATGGAAGTAGAGGATGATAATCAAAATTTCGAAGATTTAGACAAGTTTAAAGTTTTGTAATCTTGGAAAAAGACATAAATTTATACTAGGATGCTGCTAGCAAAATTATCACCAAAAGACAGAAATTTACAATGACAAATTGAAACACAATAACAAAAAAACCGTTTTAGTAGTGCACATGAATGGTCTAAAGCCTTACTTTAATCATTGTATCTAGTTCTAGGTCATCATTATCATCATTCTCATCATCTTGCACTTCAGCTCCACCTTCTTCCTCTTCGTTACCAAGGAGATCTGCCTCACTTTCAGCTGAGGCTCCGCCTCCACGACGTTTTTTGACAGTAACACCAGTAGAATATGGAGTCATATGTACTTCTTTATTATATGTTCGTGTAAATGCTGCTTTTGTCTGAAAAATATATTGACCATACCATGTGATCAATGTATATAACATGAGGTACAACCCTGTTCAATGTCATAATTTGTCTACATTTTAAATACAACATAAGTCCATATATTTGACATTAATCATTACATTATTAAGCTAATTAAGTACTCCAAGAAGAAGTGAATTCTCAGTCAAAATACTAGTAATATAATAGATAAACAACACAATTAAACAGTAAAATAACTAATATAAATTTGCATAATAAATAAACGAATAACATAAGTGGTTATATAATTAATGATAAACATAGGTACACTCTTTGTGACAAAGAAAAATGATATCACTGAGATGTCTTAGTTCAAACGCAGACAACACTTCACAAAAAAATATTTACTAATAAGAACATACCTTAGTGCTTAATTTACTTAATGGATCTGAGCTAATTGGCCACTTAGTTATATCCATAATATTATCAAAATCATCTTTTATAATATCATATTCATCCATCAATTGTATAACATCTTTAACACCATCCCCTTCATGCTGTATGAGGGGCTCAGTAAGGGCCTGTCTAAAGAAGGGGAGGTAATCCAGATTCAAGCTTTTCTTATCCCCAGAAATCCTGAAAACGAACATTAAAAACAATTCACCATTACCATTGTTTTCAAATTCAAAGTTCAAATCTATAAATAACATAGATGTGAACATGATCGCATTATTTCAATAATTTATTTTTTAATATTTGATGGTTACTAATTTGAATACAGAACTTTTAGGAATGCAATGCTCAAATTTCATAATCAAATATATTAACAATTACAACAATAAATCTATGTTAACTGAATATAAGCAAGTATTAACATGGTCTTAATACTGAAGTGGTCTCTGTGTTGAGATATTAATCTGTGATATCAACTTACTGTAGTCTCATGTGAGTTCTTAGTTCTTGGAGTATCCTTTCTGTTTTACCAGTAGAAGAATTCTTCCCAAGCCAGCCTGGAAACGCTATCATTTGTGATATATTACCCCTCATATATTCACCGGGTAGTACACTGGCATACATCGCCTAAAACATAATTACGATAAGAAAATAAAGTGGGTATTTAGGCCAGAACAAAAAAAGGTTTGTTTCCAGTTACATGCCCATAAAAATATGGGTCAGTAGGCAGGGATTTTTTTCTTTTATGCTTTTTTTACATATATATGGGCAACACAGTTGTGAAAATTACAATACAGCATTAAGATTTGGATGTCATAAAAACTTCAGATGGCAGGTAACAGATGGGTTGGTTGGGTAACCAGAAACAAACCTTTCTTTTTAGGCCTTAGAAGATGAAACATGATGTCAATAAAAGGCAATTTTGGTATTTTCAAGTATTCAGTCAGCCTATTCAAATGAATAATGGAATTTTCATAGATATCACTACAAAAACCGAATGTCTCGCTTCCAAGAATCGATTCTTTAGTTTGGATTTTGAACATTGACTTTAAATCTCCAAAACAAAGGTCATGGTTGAAAAGTTTGAAGGTTGACATACATTTTGAATGATCACCTCATCATATTCCAAGTTCGAAGGCAAAATATGAAAAGTTCAAAGTTATGCTTTGGAAAAAATATAAATTAAGACGAGATATGATTAATAACCAGAAAAATGGCAGACCAAAATGTCTCCTTCCATTGGTCTATTCTTAATTACAGTATTTCTTCATTCATGTACAAACACTTAGCTGTTACTACAAGAATTGAATTTGTTTTCCATCTTACCTCTAAAGGAAGCAGACCCCAGCTCTGTTGTGTTCTGATCTTTTTCTCACACAGATCAGAATCACAAAGAGAATCTGCCGACCTTGCCAGTAATGATAAATGTCTGCTTTGACTTCCTCTACAAACATAACAGGAACTTTTTACAGCAGCTGAACTCCATGTTTGCATAAGTACCCCACAATTTTTAATTCTTCAAAACTTTAAGGAGTATTTAGAAAATTAATACAATTTTTTCTGAACACATTTTTAAATTATGATACATCAATATCCTCATGATTAACATTTAAAAATAGTGCTGGACCTTTAATTGACTGTAACTTTTCCTCATAATCATTTTCAGAGGCACAACTCAGGGCTCAACACATTTTTACAGGCTACTGGTCCTGCAGGATGACCAGCTAAGAACTTTAACTAGTTCTAAAGCAATTTCATTTAGTTCTGAGTCAATTTCTACTCGTAATTACGAGCAGACAAGTGGATTTGTTGAGCCCCGCAGTTAACTCCCTTAATTGAGCTAATTTATGGCAAAACACTCTATGTACAAATACTTCATTGAATTCCAAAGGACAACAAGCAGCAGAAAGCTGTACAGAACAAGAAACAGAAACTCACTTGGCAGCGTAAGGTGAAACATGAATATAATTTTCTTGCACAAATAATGGGGAAATATTATAATCATGGAAGAACAAGTCTGATTTGTCATTGATTGTCATGTTCCGAGTTTCCTCACCACCAACAAAAACTTTTCTACAAACATCAAATGGACCCTGCAAAAATGGAGAAGTGAATAAAGAAAAAAAGTACACAGTATCATATTTATAAGTATCCAACCAAATATTTCAAAGTATATGATTTAGATTTATCTAATAAAACAGATTAGTGGCAGTAAGTAGTGGAAGCTTGCCTTAATTTCTATGGTGTCAGCATCGCTTGCTCAATGCACTGAACACGAAAGTTGCCTCTGACAAGGACTAAATCGCGATCATGAAGAACAACCCCAAAAAAGTTTTCAAAGTTGAAGCCACTATCTCTATCCAGTAATACATAACAGAAAAAGGAAGTCTTTTCGATATGCAAACACAAGTTAAATAGAGTAACAGTAAGCTATTAGATAACTCAAGACTAACAGGAATAATAAAGATTACAATACAGAAGATAAAAGGAAAAACAAAACGTACGACACCAGGTTGGTTTTAGACTGTTGTTATTTAGATCTACCAGTTTTGGCCTTCTCAGCCCTTCATCAGGATGAATATAGAAATGATATAAAAAGAAATTACGAAAGAAGAATTCGTAAAATTTTATATTAAATACTTCACCATTTTCATATCTTTTTTCGCCCTGCTAGCATCTGATTTGACTTGTTCGTATGAGATAGCTTTGTCAGCAGCAGTCCACATGGATAAATTATGAATCACCTGTGTATATAAAATGCATAATTAATTTGCAGTACACTTTAAAAACAAAACATAAAATCCACAAGTAACCCTTCAGTATTTCTTCATTAAAAAATTGTTCTGAATATTGCTAAATGACTAAAGAATATCATTTAACTATTTGTATCTTTAAACACCAAAATCCCTAAGACTTGTGAAAGTTGAAAATTTCCAAAAAAAAAAAAATGGAAATTTTAACCTCAGTGCCATGGAAACAATAAAAACCAGTATGGTTTGACCTGGGAAAAATTGGAAGTTCCAGAAAATTCCAGAAAACTTTTAGCCAAACAAAGAGGCTGGTACGAATACGAGCTGGAAAAACTATGTATATGACAAATAAATGGCTACCTTTTATGACCTATATTATAAAGTAACGTATGAACTGACTGTACCTGTCTCATGTCTTGATTCGCAGCAATAATAATTTCATTTACAGCTGGGGGAGGAATCTTCAAACCTTCTTTAAATGCGATTGACATCACAGCAGCCTGTAACACACATATAGTAATTTTATCATAATTAACCAGGTGTTTTTACCTTCTATAGCATAGGCTGTTTACAGGTGTCTTCCCCTCAGGAAAAATATTTAAAATCATGCAGTATTCCCCTAAAATTCAGTTTACATCAATTTTTTTCTCCCCTTTTTACAAAATTAATGTGTTATTTTTTCCCTACCTGTGAAAAAAAAGCCCCTAACTGAAGATGGTCTTTTTAGCTCAAATTTTGTAATCAAGTGACATACATGGAGCCTAATCTCTTAAAATAACTATGAACATTTTTCTACAGCCAACAAATTCAATCCAACTGTCCAACAAATGGGTACAAAACTGAGCTTACCTTAATTTGTTCCACTCTGGGACGTTGGAATCGTAAATCAAAACAATAATTTGCTAATGTCCGCATTTTTGGATGATTTCTATCATTGCACATGGTAATAATTGGAATTTTTGTGTTCTTAATAATATTTGACAATTCCTGAAAATAAACAATTTGAATTCAAATGTCATTTTTTTTAAAAAAAAGACAACCAATAGTAAATAGCTAGAATTAAGTAAATTTGATTTCTAAGTTCAGCATGAATAATAAGATTTCAGCCAAGATACAACAATTTTTTATTTATTGACATTTAATTGACATTTTTTCAACCTGCAAACATTTTATTAAGCTAAGTTCAACTACAGTGTCAAAGCACAGCATAGGGGTCTCAAATAATTTTATCAATGTGCCTTAAGAAGTCTTAATTATAGTTTTGTCTTCAGTCTGTTGTCATTAAATTCAAGATATAAGCAATATTTTGAATGGATGTCATAGCAGTGAAACTTGACTCACATCAACATTGGTACAACAGAATTACCGAATTCATTTATCATAAATTCTTCACTTATTAAGTCATGTCACACCCAACATACATGGATAAAACAGGGCCTAGACCCCTATATAACTCACCCCAACACCTCCTCGATCCTGGTTTCCACTCATTCCATCAACCTCGTCCATAATCAGACAATGTTTATGACCGTGTGTGGTGGATGACCCAGAACCAACATAATCCACGATGCTTGTATTACCCACAGACTGTGATATGACTTCCTTCAAACTTTTAGCATTTCTCGTGTCAGATGCATTCAATTCTACATAAGAGAATCCAGCTTCCTGTAAAAGCAATAAAGTGTCACTAGAAAATATCTGCTACCGTTCAATAGTAAAATACAAACGTAGTTTCTACAAAATTTTATACAATGTTTTTAAATTTTCACATCCAAGTTTCCTGGAAACACAAGCAGCACCTTTGTGCAGACAAACCTAATATTATGCTTGATTATAGCGAAAACATAACCCTTCTAATATTAATGAAATACATAAGGCTTGAAAAAAATAATTTTGGAAGGTTTAAATATATAGTGTTCAGGGCTTTTCTCACAGGTAAGGGAAGGGGCCTTTTTCTTAAATTTGGGGAAAAATAACAAGGTACTTTTGCAAATGGGGAAGAAAAAACTTGATGTAAACAGAATTTTAGGGGAAAACTGCATGACTTTAAGATTTTTTCCTGAGGGGGATATGCCTACAAAACCCCCCTGCTATAGATGGAAAGAACCCTGGTGTTGAACAAACATAAGAAATTTACAAAACTAATTGTTTCAAGACAATGCAAAATTATTTCATGAAGTACATAGGTCATTGATTAATTTTATATTCAACCGTATTACACATTATTTGGCTGAATAATGTTTGTCTATTTGTCTTCCAAAATAATTCATTTCTCCTTCAATTTTAGTACAAACCTGGCAGACTAGAGTTGCAGTGGTCGTTTTACCGATACCAGGAGGTCCTGAAAGTAAAGCTGCTTTGAACCCCGCTCCATCATCACTACCGCCACGCCCAAAAAACTTCCCCACTGCGGGTTTAACTCCTGCTGCCTGATTTTTATGCCAATTTGTCAACCAATGTAGAAGTTTCTTGGCATGACTTTTGTCTCCAGTTTGTCCAATAATTTGTTTCAACTGTGTTGGTTTATATTTATCTACCCAAAGTAACGAAGACTGTGATTGGTCAGTTTGAACTTTACTACTTTTCACTGATTGGTCAGTTTGAGAAGAGTCAGTTTCTGATTGGCTGTCATGATAGTTGATTGATTTAGACTTAAATGGAGTTTCCTTCTTAATAGAATTTACTGTTTTACTTGAAGATTTTTCCAAGGATTTTTCCTAAAATATAAACAAAGTCATCATAAATCACTACAATTTTTTGTACAACAAATCTGTACAGTCATGAGGCAGATCATTAATTGACAAATGCAAAAAAAGTGTTGAAACTATTTGGACATGATGATCAAAGATGGTAATGAGGACAAAAAGTGTTACAACATGGTACCATAAATATGAATTACTTACTAAGTACAACTGAGTGAAGTTTGAAGCTGAGACTAGGTACCAGTCTCAAATCTGACACATTCAATGGTTGCTTCTTAATCTTAGCTCAAGTTCAAAGTTGACCAAAGGCAATGCAATCATCCGAGACTTTTCTAAAAGGCTCAATTTATAACAATTGAATTGAAATAAAGCTGTTTATCTTTCCAACTCACTTTTTTAAAAGATTCTTCAGCCTGGAGTATATACTTAGATTTCTTGCCTGGTTTCGTACGAATCAAATCAAGCAGACCGTCCTCGTCCAGTATCTTTGTCTTAAATGATTCAGCCTGAAAATAATTCAATACATTAATAGACAAGGAAAGATGAACCCGTGAATGAAGACCAACACAACAGGGAGAGAAATGTATGGCTTGTCTGTACTCTCAACCTTTATTCAGAAATTTATGTAGATATCTTATCAATAAATAGGGGGCTTTTTTTTTGGGGGGGGGGGGGCTGTAAAAAGTATGATTTTTCCCAAGTGCAAGACAAAAATTCTCAATTTCAATGAGAAAAAAATTAATCCTAAGCAGTCCAAATGTTTACTGATTTTCTAAATCATTCAAATAATAAAACAAAAATACACATAAATTTTGCTATGTTTTAATTTTATTTTTTATTATTTTAAATCATTTTTATACAGTGAGACTTTTTCCCAATTTTGTCCAAAACGTCACGAAAATTCCCAATTCTGGGGGTCAGGTCATGTTCCCAAAATGCTGAAAAAAACTGTAATATCACTGAAAGGTGACCATAATGTGTAGGTTTATAAACGGTAACCAGTACCAAAATGGCAGCCCTTTTAAAATGTTTAAATGATTTTTTTAATGGTTAGTAAAGCAAAATGGTTAAATTTAACCTTGGGTTAAATTAACCATTTGGAAAAAGTTAACCAATGTTTATACAATTGGGCGCAGGTGTTCCTAATCTGCTCCACAAATTATACAAGACATCATGTGGAACAACCAAAAAAATTCTAAAAGACTGTTTTTTCTACTCCAACCTTCAAAAAGAAATGTCTTTATTTTCAATTTGGACGGGTCCATTTAGCGGACCTAAACAAAGAAGGAAAAAAAATTACTGAGTCAAAAGTCAAGAGGGAAGGTAAGAAACTAGGAAGCAGCACTATCAGTAAAGGTGTCAGATATTTCAAATACTTCATGGAGATTTGTTACGTTACCTTAGCCATCTTGCTCTGTCCAGCATCTCTCCCAGCAACAACATAGTCTGTTTTCTTACTGACATTACCAGTCACTTTACCACCATACTTCTCCACCATGGTTTTAGTTTCATCTCGTTCGAATGATTCCAACACACCAGTGATCACAAAAGTTAGCCCTTCCAAGCAATTTTCAGCTCCCTAAAGTTTTGATCATAATGACATAAACAACTAATTAAACAAAAAAAAAAAAACAGCAGGTTCACTATATCAAAGGATGACAAACTATTATTGTGCTTCCTGAATTTACATGCAATAAGTATCTATGCTAAGATAGCAATTATTTGTCAGAACACTGTCATAATTGATGAACAATAAATCTGTTTTTAAATGTGACAAGTAAAATACACACACTACCTCTGGGATTTCTTTAGACCCTAAGGCTTGAGGCGCTGCTCTGTTTAGATATGATCTATATCCCATTCCTTTCTGTCCTGGTGTCTGAATAAAACAACAACATATCACCATAAAATATGCAACTTTCTAAACAATCAATTTCACTATGTGAACTTTTTTTCTGAGATGACAGTTTACACCAAGTTTTTTATTCCCCATTTTGCAAAAATACTGAGTTATTTTTCCCCAAATTTAAGAAAAAGCCCCCTCCCCCTACATGTGAAAAAAAGCCCTTTACATTTATAAATTAGAAAAACAATCATTCGGAAGCACTTTCCAAAATTTTAATCTGAATAAACTCAAGTGAAGTAATAGCATCCCTGCAATATTTTTCCTTCCCCTACCTGTGAAAAAAAGTCCTGATATAATACAGAAAACACGATACCTCACTTCCAGTCTTTGATGGGCTGATTTTCTTAGGACTTTCTTGCTTCGTTTGTCCACCTTTGGCTGGTGTAATCTTTGAAGGAGAGAGTTTGTCAGGTTTTTCTGGAGATAATTTTGGTTTCGTTGGTGATTTTCTGTCCGTTCTGTGCCTCACAAATTCCATCTTCGCTTTCTTGGTGACTGACTGAAAGTAAGGTGCGCTTTTATGTATAACCAACACTTAAAGAAAACACTGTGATTCATGGTTCCATATTAAAATGTTCACAACATTTCTGCCCCATAACTTTAGTGATGAATTTTAATTGTTAAGTTTGGCTTCGTCTTAAGGATCAGTATATTAATCTTTAACAGGGCTCGTTTCTACACCCCTGAATATTAATTAGCTTGACTTTGAAAATCTCGAGAACACCAGTCAATAAAGCTGAACATTTACCTGGCGGGAGTCTGGTGTGTCAGCAACAAGTACACGGGACTTTTTCTCTGGTGTTATCACAGACTGTTTGGCTTTCTCTGCTAATTTACTGGCAATGCTATGTTTAACTAAAAAGAACAAAGTGAAAATATTACAGAATCTAAGGAAATCATAGTCAGGGTTTTCACTAGACGTCAAAAGTTAAGGGTCAAAAATGACCTTTGGCTGATGATAATTTGAAGAGTCAACAAAATTTCCTTCTATTTATATAGTAAATTTGACCCTTTGGTACGAATTCGCAAGAGTCAAAATTAATATTCAGTGTATTACAAATTTATCATCTCTCTGCATATGTTGGTAGTTCGATTTTTAACAAATAAGAAGTCAGAAATTAAGGTATATCATTCCTTGGAATGTTTGATAAAAGTCTATTCTTTCTCGAAAGACAACATGGAAATTCGGTTCAATCAGGGTTGTTCAACAAATAATCATCAAAATATCTTGTTCTATGCTACATAGATACACAGTCCTGATTTCACATGCATATAACACACATAACATATATAGTACAAGGATTATTCAAAATCTTCCTAGTCACAACCATTTCAAATAAACAGATACAACTGTACAAACAACACACCTGATTTATCCTCATCCTTCTTTTCAGTAGGTTTCTGAAAATTAAAAGTAGGGTCATTATTTTATTGTCCACTTCCTGATAATCAATACAAACACTGAGAGATGAATTCAGTCTGTGGAGTGTAAGGACGATAATTCAGGTACAGATCTATATCACAAACACAGCATAATAATACTCCTTGATGTCAATGTTAATAAGTTACTATCAAAAGATCAAGTTTCGAGACTGAAAATTATTCACAAATCTGTTCAATTCAAACTTAGACTTTGAACTTACTTGATCTAAATTTTACATCTACAAGAGCAAGGTTTGACACAAAGTGGATTTTTGCAAGTTAATTTTTATGCCACTTGCAAAATGAAAATCCAACTTGCAACTTTTATCGACACCTTTTTATTGAAAACAATGAAAGAATTTACAGCTTTTATCAACAACTTATTGACAATTTGTGAAAAGGCCACTGATAATGGATTGTATTCTTACTGCATTTGTAACTTGCAAAATTTTACAACTGATGTAGTTTTCACTCGCTAAATGTAACTTTTACTTGCATTTCATTAGTATGCAAGCTTAGTATCTCACCCAGCAGACTTGACGACAATGAGTAAGTTAAAATTAAAGTTCAAACCTTCACGGACACCATGTCATCATCCAACATCTCCAAGGTTCTCTCAAAATCATCATCACTGTGCATTTCTATGTCATTAACATCATTGATAGGCAGCTTTTCAGGTTCCTAAAGCAAAATTACCGAACAATAAAACCTTGGTATTAAATTTTACCTTTGGTAGGTCTTAATATTAAGGTGATCAATAATCAAGATGAATATTAATTAATTATTGCAAACAGATCTATTAATTAATAGTTGTTATAACAAGGTGGTTTAAATATCGAATATATTTGCAAATAAGATTTTACAGAGCTGGACTACATCAGGGATTTTCCTTCCATAGCAAGGGCTGTTTAAAGCATCTTTCTATCAGAAAAATCTTTAAAATAATGCAGTTTTCCCCTAAAATTTAGTTTACATCAAGTTTTTTTCTTCCCGTTTTTGCAAAATTCTTCAAATTTAAGAAAAAGGCCCCAAAGATTTCTTTCTTTCACATCCTGATATCTTTATTCAGAGGCAGTCTGTAGTACAGGTTTGGCTACATTTTTTATATCAAATACTTGTATGTGAACAGTGATTTCTTTGCTTCTTGGTTTGAGTAAAAAAAAATATAGAAAAAGCTTGATTCTTACAGTAGAAAAAC
Organism: Lutraria rhynchaena; assembly: GCA_008271625.1. Classification (NCBI taxonomy): domain Eukaryota; kingdom Metazoa; phylum Mollusca; class Bivalvia; order Venerida; family Mactridae; genus Lutraria; species Lutraria rhynchaena. The sequence goes on from VIBL01000138.1 coordinate 59,448, forward strand.
AACTGAAAATTTCCAAGTAGAATATATGTATTTATGCTTTATCATTACAACAAGCAACGACAGCCAGGATTTTCACTAGATGTCAAAAGTTGAGGGTCAAAAATGACCTTTGGCTGATGAAAATTTAAGTAGTCAACAACATTTCCTTCTAATTTTAATGTAAATTTGACCCTTTGAGTCAAAAGCTTTATTTTATTGATTACAAGAGTCAAAATGCTGTTTTAAGGGTCAAATGAATCCCCTGGCCAATATTTATGTACAATTACCTTCTCCACTTTAACATGTGTAATCTTCTGTTCAACTCTATGAACTGTAGAAGAACCGAAGAAATCCATCGCTGAGATTTCTTTCCCTTTCACAGGCTTCGCTGATTCACTTTTAGGTTTAGATGCCGATGTCTGCTTGGAGCTCGTTAAGAAATTATCCAGAGCTGTCTTCTTAGGTTTCTCTTCAACAACCTCCTCTTCATAGTCACCTAACGACATGTGTATAATTACTTTTTTCACTGGATTTAACAATTTAACAATTTTGCATTTATATACGGCTGTCAGTTCACCTAACCAGTCTTCCTGGACTGTATACTAACCAGTACTAATTTACCCTTCCACAAGGAGCCGGCAAGATGTCCACATATGGAGAAAAATGAACATTTTTGTCAAATTTTCATATAAGGGTATAACCTGCCGAGATGTGAACTGTTTTTGTGTTAAGTTAAAATACAACTATCATCAAGTATTCCAGTTTTTCATCATCACCATTTGGATCCAACAAATTATTGGCATACGCAAGAATATCTGTTTTGAGTAATTTACATCAAACCCTCCTCAGTAACACAATACAATTCAGAAAACTGGACAACAATAGCTCTGATCTTTGAAGTGTTCTGTAACCTTTTTCTTATTTTAATCCTTTTTTCAAAAATATTTCAGTTACATACAGACAAGTGATTAATCTAATCAGTTATCCTGAATTCAGTGCCAGTGCTAACCCATTTCTCCTCAAGCAATAGCAAGCATTTTTTACATGAATCACTCCGATCAGCGGTGGAGGATAAATGGACTTAGACACAATGACTTCAAACAATATTCGCAGAGAAGATGAGCCACAAACAGGGTTCAAATTCACAAACCTAAGGTCTGCAGACTAAACACTTCATGCATTGAGCTAAGCGGGTGGGCTAGTATTCTCAGAACAAAATATGCTACATACCTGTTCCACCAATATGAACAATAGTTTGTTTCTTCTTTGTTCTTTTCTTTTTGTTTTTTGGCATTGGGTCTTCATCTGAATCTGTAAAAAATAAATGAGACAGCAAATAATTATACAAACTTAATAGTGACAACATAGAAGTTGGTTTATATTACTTGTCTTAGGATTCTCAGGGCTGAATTTGAGACCAGTCTCAAAAACAGCTACAGTCATTAATCAATTTGCAACAAAGCTAAGAAATAGTCAATCAGTTTTACAACATAATCTGTCTAACAATGTGATTCAGTTAAGCCCAAACTGACAAGTTGTCTTTAACTAGACCAGTTCTTAAATAAACTACATTGTATCACTCACCAGAATCCAGTAACCTTGGCTTTTTCTTTCCTTTCTTCTTTAAACTTGTTTTTAACACAACAAATTCATCATCGTCATCATCATCTTCAATTTTCACTTCTTCATCTTCATCACTTGAAAACTACAGAAACATAATCAAATACTGGCATAATAATGATAATTTATGATCACCTAACACTAAAAGAATGCAATGAATCCAAGGCAACAGTTGTCACAATTTTGTGTTCCGTGATTTTCCATCATTTGACTAATTTAAGAAAATTTAGTGAGATATACTGATGCTTTCAGCATTAAATTAATTAATGATTAATGGGGCCAACTTGGACAGAATTGACAAGTAAAGCTATAAGAAAGATTTATTATCAAAGCAGATCAGTATGTGCCATATGATCAAGAGTACACAAATTAAATTACACTCATGAACAATGGATATTCATGTAACTTACAAAATTTCTCAATGTATTACACAAGATCCTTTCAGATCTCACCTGTTTTTTCCTTTTTCTTCCCCTGTTTTTCTTTACTTCTATCTCTCCATCAATTTCATCCTTATCTGAATGACTTCTATCCAGCTTTGTTTTCTCTTTAACCTTTCTTTTGTTCGTAACTGGTTTCTCAGGTAGTGAATCTTCATCTATTTCAATAATTTCCTCAGTGTCATAACTTTCCTTTTCAATCCTTTTCTCTTTACTCTTATGTTTAGCTTTTTTAGCTTTTAAATCCTTTGATTTACTTCCAAGTTTATCCAAACTTTTGTCTCTTTTTGAATCTTTGCTCTTTTTACTTTCTTTCACAGGTGTTTTGTTACCATTTAAATCTCTGTTGTCTTTAGCTGGTTTAGTGATCATCACATCATCAGCTTTATCCTTACTATCCTTGATTTTTGTTAACTCATTCTGTTTACTCTTATTGTCTTTACTCTGAGGACTTTTTGCAAACCACTTACGAATATCCTGAAATAGAAAAATATTGAGTTAAGAATAGGACTGACAGGAGCCTGGATGTTTAAAAAGCGAAAATAGGCATCATGAGTTCCATACAGTGAATTTGCTGGCATTTAGTGATTGGGACATGAAAGGTACGGGTGCCAGATTTCGTAATCTATATATACATTGACAACTAAGCTATTGTAGTTATAGTAGGAATATGGGCCACTTTCAACAGCCTTGCTGTTGGTTCAACTCTTCAGTGACATGGTTGGGTGTCCGCCTACAGTACAAAGGGTCCTTGGTTCGATCCCCGTTTAGGACCAAGAATTTTTCACGCTCCCCATTTACTATACTATGTTCATGACATGTATATGAACAACGATTTCATTTCTAGTTAAGAAATAGTCTTATTGAGCAATTTGTTAGCATGTGCATTTACAATTAAACATTATTAACGTGGCTCGTTTCTTTGACTATTTGATGAGAAACAATGCAACCGTTTCCAACCCACACCAGCCTTAACATTGTGGATTCCAAGATAGTACCCGGTCAATCCATACTAAATCGAGCAGAGACGAATCGAGCAAGTCTATTTTCATTTTATATATTCGGGCTGCTCCGACTTGCATGTAATGTAAGCCTGAATCAGTGGATGTATCACGTTAGCTTTACTTTACCATAATGGAAAAAGGTTCCCAAGAACTGTCAACGGCAGAATTGTGCTAACACAGCACTTAACGTTATATCTCAATGTTATGTATGTTTGGCGCCAAAATGCCGTAATGCGCATGCGCCACTTCTATGATGCGATTAAAAGCCGAAATGGCCGTTGTGTCCCGGTATAGTAAAAATGATTCTCAAAGTTTACGGTCCAATATTTGGAAGAATGTCAGTAAATAGTTTTCGTTCCTATTAAAGGACGAAAAAATGTCAACCTGAGCTTTGATAATGAAAAAATCAAATTTTTGTTGTTGAAATTAATCCTCTTGAGTAAAACGAACTTAGTTGAAACAGCATACATGACTGCGTAACCAAAAGCTATTTGTTTACGTACAGCGGTACCATCGTGGGTTATTTTTGTGGATTATTTAGCGTTGTCTGTGTTGTTTTAAACCAATAGTACCCATGGATGCACTATTTTTTGGATCGTTTACTCTCTCAGTCTAAGCTATGCTTCTCGACCGGTTGTTTTTTCCAAAATGTATAAAATAATTAGCCGCGTTAAACTGGTTGAGGCTTCATTGACCTGTACAGAATGATTTTATTTATTCATGTACCACTGCATTAGAACTAGTAGTTTTTTTATACAAAATTGGTGTAGTTTTGTGTTTTATCTGTATTGTTTACTGCTGCTGTCTGTGTTGTTTTATGTTATTATCTGAGTTGTTTTGTGTCGATGTCTATGTTGTCTGTGTTTTTTTTTGTTGTTGCTGACTGTTGTTTTGTACTTAAATGTACGGTATTTATATTTCATTCTGTTAAAACACAATAAAACTAAGAAGACAATTATTTCAATTAATTTTATAAAATTCATGCCGGTAACAAGTTTAAGATAAAACTAATTATTTTAAAACAGTGGAATTTCCAGGAAGACGTTGAATCAGATAATTAATTTCTGAATTAATATTCTATCATTTATTTCCATTTCACCACCAGTTATTTTGGCATTGTATCGCATATCTGATGCAAATCAATCCAATCTGTGTCTTTCTACCTGACGGCTCGTGACAATTCCCTCTTGTGCGTTAATTCTTGAGATTTGTGCGAACTTCAAAGTCTTGAACTTGCGCCAAAGGCTCAGTGATTTTATCCTATTAATCTTCATTAATGTAATATAATCATGTATAGCTACAAAGATATTTATATATACTCAAACTGCTATCATGACATCTAATCCCTACAGCACAGTAAAATCATGATGAACAGAAAATATCAAAGACATTAGCAACAGTATCAGTACATATCACACGCTCGTTTACGACTTGTCGCATTATTATCAAAGACATTAAAACAAAGCAATAAAAAAACAAACAATGAATATATCAGCGAAAACTAACGCAACAACAAACATTACTGATGCTGTTGATGTGTGGGATAAAGTTTTAATTGCAGTTACTTTGTATACGATCACCTTGATCACAATCGCGGGGAATGTTTTAGTTCTGGTGGCTGTGAAGGTTGAGAAAAAGCTTCACACGTCGTTCAACTATTACATTGTCAACTTAGCCATCACAGATGCTGCTGTGGCGGCCACAGCGATGAGTTTCAAAGCAACACACACAGTGTTTGGATATAGGCCATTTGGAGAAATTCTTTGTGGTCTGTGGATATTCTTTGACTACGGTCAGAAATTTTACAAATATTTTCGGAATAATTGATGTTATTGATACAGTTACCATGGTGATATTGTTAGCGCACGCAAATATTAAAATTATGCTAATCTGAACGATTTATGTTTATGTGGAGAATAATTCAAACAAATATGAATGCACATGTAGGACGTTCGTTCAAGAAGCAATATACGTTTGTAGATCAATTAGCTAAACATTACTGCTCAGTTCTGGACATTTCCAAATGATTGTAATGATTGGTTCTGTGAAAGTTTATACTTGTACTTATGTTACTGGTCTGTGTCAGCTAGACGTTTTGCATTTGCCCCTTCTTGGTGGATTGAAAGCGAAAAACGTCTAGATGATGCAGACTTTTGTGTCACGTGTTTCATCCGGCGCGCGTGTCATTTTGTGGATTTTATGTATTTTAGGAATGACATTCGTGTCCGTGTTTACTCTTATCCTCATATCAGTTGATAGATTTTGGAGTGTGACATGGAGCGTACACTACAGACAACTTCATTCCAAACGGAAGTGTGTGATATCAATTTTTGCGGTGTGGTAAGTAATGTTCGTTATATTTGCTTCTGGGGCCCCTATAGACTTATGTAGTCATTTTTAAAAAAAAATCGCCATTGACTATTTAGAACAAACTGACCTCCGAATGAAAGTCACCTTTCAATAAAAGACACATTTTGTCTTTCCCAAGGGTGACCTTTGTTCACAGATATGACTTTATCTCGGCTAAAGTTGTATCCTTCCACATCTGATACTTTATTGGAGAGTAGGCAGTTTTATACGCATTGATCTGGAAGACTACACAATTATATGGTGGCTGATAAACAGACTAGGCGGACTAACCGTCGTATATAATTGCAACACGGGTGATAAACTACAATAAACCATATTGAAAACATAATTCAACACATTAGCATCTGCTAAATATTTTTCTAACTCAGAAGCATTTTTAAGCCATACAATGTTTTGTCCAACATTTCCATTTCTTATATGTTTCTACGTGTTGGGTGAATTTAGGAGAATCATTTTCTTATCTGTAATAATTACATTGTCATATCCACCTAGACAGACTAAAATGGTGATCATAAAATACAATGATCATTATATTCAATTACAGGCTATTCATGTTGGTTTTATGGGTTCCTCCGTGTGTACTGGACCGTATACGCCACAGTAAGCCAGGGGAATGTCACTGGGACCCCTCTCTCAACATAGAGCTGGTGTTTATTGTTGCTACATTGGGACATCATGGACCGTGTTTCATCATGATTTTCTGTTATTCCTTTATATACTTCTACGTACGAAAACGAGCTCATGCCAAATTCAGAACACAAGCACCCAGAAATCATGGTTTAAGGCCTGTAAGTATAGTCACTGATCTGGAAGACACATCTGGGTCAGCGGCACAAGACAATTCGACAAGAGGACTTAGTGTCGTAACGGAGAGCCGTGGTGTAAGGGAGGGCAAGATATTTGTTATATTGACCTACATAATTATAGCTTACGTAATTCTATGGACCCCGTTTCACATAATTTTTGACATCTCCATTGGCCATCCTTTCCTGATTCCAAATTTTGTTTGGGAAGTTGGTTTTTGGATGACATATTTGAATTCTACTATTAACCCATTCATGTACGCCTTTAGCAGTGAACAATCCAGGAGCACATTTAAGAGTCTGTTAGGAATGCATTCAGTTCAATGTAATTGTCGGAACAAATAAGACTTTAGTTGAAGCTTTCATTACAAACCGTGCCTTCAAAACGTTTATCTTGCAAGTTTAAAATCAATCACTCATATTAGTTAATAATTTGCAATCTGTGAGACGTTGCTTTAACAATCCAACAAACTTAGATATGATATCCTTTAATTATGAATATAATCGGGTCTTGAAGTGAGCTCTAATCAACTGTCCAAGGGAAGCGAGTTCCGGCCGGTGAAAGTACAGTAAAATATTCACATAGCGACCACTTCAATATTACGGCCACCTCATTATAATGACCACTTATTTTTGGACCGGCTGTCTATAATTCTCCTACAGTTCAACTAGATAATGACCGTTTTTTTCGGGTCTCAAAGGTAGTCTCATTATTAAACATTAAACATAATCAAAATTCGTGGCTTAGGAAACTAAATTCCAATCAAGAAGTCACTGAAGTAAATTACATCAAACAAGAAATGTCAGATTTATCAGATTCATCAATTGGCCTATAATATAGGTATGAGTACAATAGTTATTGGTCTAGGTAATGAGGTTAGCCTACAATATATAACCGACAACCTTTGTATTTTACTGGGTACATGTAACTACAAATCAAGAATTTTTATATGATAGACTGGTCATAAGCTATTATTTTAGTTGTTTCACGTATATACGACAACTTTTATTCTCTCCAGTGTTCATTAAAACTACTTTCCCATTTTCTGTATAATCTTCATAGTTCATTACATGTAAACAAATAAAGCCGAATTTCTCATAAATTCTTTGCGAATGGTTAGAAGTGGCTTCACCCTTTATACAGAGTGCACCGGGTCCAATTTGTTTCAAGAATTGAAGAGCAGACTCCATAAGCTTTGTTGCAAGACCTTGTCGTCTGTAGTCATTTCGCACACAAAGATTTATGAACTGAACGTACTCGTTCACGTTAAAATACCTACATACATCCATATCCGTATCTTTATGAGACAAAAATCTCACAGCAATCTTGATTTTTTCATCTACATCAACAGTGGAAGAATTTCTAACAGGATCTAGGGCCGACGTTTGACGTTTTAGGATTATAGTTCTACAACCAATGATTTCATCTGTGACATCACACACAAGCAATAGTGAAAGATTTTGCGAGTATCGCTGTAAAAGTATTTTTTTCATAGTAGCGTCGAATTCAATTCCAAGTGATTTTGTAATGGTCTCATCCGCGTAGAAGTACTTAACAAGGAAATCAACTAAGGCGTATGATCGTTCGTCTGATGCAAGCTCTAGATGCATGTTTGTTAGTTCCATCGATTTGCTGACATTTTCGACAATCTATAAAAAAGCAAAATACAAACAAGGATACGTATAGCTAAGCTTAAATACTTTAATACAGCTGAAAATGAAACACAATATTTGCATCATTTACTAAATAGTAAATACAAGAGAAGACGTGTGTTGAGTTGTTTTTTTTTATTATTATTTTAATTTCCTAGGAGAACGAGCTTCTATCTATGTACAGTCAAACTTGTGAACGAAGGTCATCCTTGAAAAAGACAAAATGTTCCTTTTATTGACAGGTGACCTTTATTTGGAGGTCAGTTTTTTCTAAATAATCAGTGACTGTTTTTTAAAGAATGGCTTTTATTCACAGGGTGGTCTTTATTCGGAGGTGACCGCAAACGCAGGTTTGACTGTATATGCAATTGTCCTCTTCGTGGGGGGTTGAAGTATATATAGTATTTTTGAACAGCACATACTTTTAATATTGATGAATATAAAACACAAACAAATTCCATATGGGACAGTAGTCCAAGCAAAATATACATGTACCGTGAATCGTGATGATTGCTTTGTGGAGTGGTGCGGCATGGCGGGTTTGTGGTTTTGCATGCGTTATCTTGGACATGATTAATGGATTATAAGCTTCGTTATACGGTATAAAACTTGGACACACTTATGAATACTAAATTTTATAAATGGTTTCCATTCTGTGGTAGGTAGACATGTTTCAGCATAAAGCATTTAGAAGTTCGAATGTGTAAAGATCGTTGAAAAATGAACACCTGTACGAACCTCGGACAGTCCCGTCATAATACATATACATGTCTAAAAGAGACATTATAAACACACAAATGTTAATTTCACAATCTACAAGTTTTCTCATTTCTTATGAAGCATTTTAAAACTGAACTTGAGTTTTTTATACTAGTAAGTACAGCTACTTTCATGATAATATTTCCTATGACCGCGGTCGCAAGATTTTTGCACAGCCAGTAATCATGAACATATGATAGTAAAAATTGTAACCAGATTGATTCAAAAATACCCCAAAATAACCTCCAAAAGTACCCTAAAATGCAGAAGAAATCCCAACAGAATACGGCCCCGTTCAACTGGTGTGGATTAATAAGTATCGTATGATGGCTAATCAGAATGACAGTCTATACTCATATTTACGGTTGACCATCTTTAACTCATACATACAACTAGGTCTTTTTTCGATCACCTGCACTCAAATGCATCATCATAGGTTAAATTCACCACTTGGTAAAATTTAAGGTCTGGAAAAGAAATTATCCAAAAGATGACCATATTCATGTTGCACGAAATGCTTGACCATTTGGACGAGTAAAAAGACAACCCGAGGATCTTGACTTCTTTGCCAATAATCAGACACTCTAGTAAACTCGAAATTAATTAACCTAAGTTTTTGTTTAATGTTACGACCAAACATTAACCCAAATTTTAACCTAACCTCAAATGAAACCCAGTGGTTAAATCTAACTAACAATTATACACTTGGGTGCTGATGGTAAAAGTTTGTTACGCCAAGCTAATCCCCAAATAACACTATCATTTACAAAGTAGCCCGCTAGAATAAATTGTGGTTTGAGCTCAATTTCATGAATTATCCATTCCTCGGGGCCATTTAATTCTAAACAAACAATACCTTCATACCTTTATAAGTTCATCCCGTGATTTTAACTGAATTCCAGAATCCATCTCAGTAATTCAAAGCGTGTTCGATTAATAATTCTGGCGCGATATTATGCCCGACTTCACTGATAGGATACTAAATTACAAATGGCGCTATCCTATCAAAGGGGGACAACTTACGAATCGCGTATAAAAAGACGAATCTTCAGATATGTTAATTAAAGCAAAACATGACTCCACTTTTGATTTAAGTTCCAATAATACACAATGTAATAACACATACATGTATTACAGTGTAACTTCTAAATACCGAACTTTCATGACACCTGTAAAAAAAAGTCCGGGTTTCGGAAGTTTCCGGTTTTCCGAAGTTTTCGGTGTATAAACAGTTGAACGTGGTTTATGTACTTGTAAATACTTCAATTGGACATCAGTTGCATATACTTATTACCACCAGTTTTTCTTTGTGAACATAATACAACATGACTCATGAATTACATTAATTTTGTTTTCAAAAAACAGTTCAATCCTTTGCTGGCGGTGCTTCGTTTATTTCAAGATAATAATATATATATAACATTCTTTGGAAAGTCTCCGGAATCTAAGTTATAAATCTCTTACTGCACTAAACTTTGAAATTATAATTAACAATCTGATTATTGTAAAATGCTGGAGATTATTTAAATTAGAATCCACTGCTTGTGTCAATGGTTGGACAATTAAATTTAACAATACGCGTATACATTGACATACACATGAAATACAACCCCTTGTCATTTCAATATAAAATACTGCTAATTGCATGATAACTGTGTCCACTGATAAGTTCGCTCCATTGTGTTTTAAGTTTTTAACATACCTAACTTTATTTTATTTGACGTATTGTGATACTACAGCATGTCAAATGAACGCTAAGATGTCTTGCATTGTTAGGTGCGATATAGCCTAGTTAGTGTTAAAAGCACCGTAAAACACCAATCAATCATGTCTTGCATTGTTCAGTTCATAGGTACTCAGTTTCCGTGATTTTCTTCATGTACATACCTTAGATTTTTTCTGTATTTGACTGCAAGTTAACCGATGTTACGCTTTCTTTGTGCCGCAGTATAAAATAATTTTGCTTAACTTTAACTTTTTTGTGACGTGTAATATTTTTGCTCAATTTACACTTTTTTGTGACATGTAACATTTGTGCTCAATTAACTTTTTGTGACGTGAAATATTTGTGTTCAATTTACACTTTTTTGTGACGTGTAACATTTGTGCTCAATTTACGCTTATTTTGTCACGCGACAGAATTTATGTTGACTATTTTTTATTCCGTTATTTGCTTACATACCGCAGTCATTTACATGTAATAGAAACAATTAATCTGTGAGTATAATCATAAAGTGAAAACGCTAGAACGGATATAAAGTTATCATTCTGCAGGTGAACATGTGATCCGCGTTTTAAGTAAATATTTATTAGCAAAAATAAGATCTTACGGCTCAACATACACAGTGTCGTGTTAGAACTACATGAAAATATACGAAATCTGACGTTGTTCATTATATTGTTTCAACACCAAATAGAAGAGACCCATCTCCCTCATTGACCCCTAACCGCCCCTATTACGAATTGTTCTTAATGCTCATGATTAGCAGCGAGTAAAAATTGGGGTTGATGTAAAATTTTACCATCATTACAATGCTCTTCATCTGTGCATGCTCTGTCTAGACTTTTTGGAAGATTTCGTGGGAATAGTCAACGATTATCATGACTATAGTGACTAATTATTTTACAAAGAAACGTTCAATAACAGTTTATTTACAAAGTCACATAACGGAATACAAAAAAAAATCATAAACACATTGAAATCAACGACTAATAGATGAGAATTATGAGTGCACACTTTTACAGACTTGTTTTTTTAAAAACCTGTCGAGCCAAATCGCTACCTGAATATTATAATGCTCTATCTCCAGTTTCCAGTGATATTTATATCACTGTGTTCAGTGTGAAGAGATCTACATGAATATCCCGTGATATATTGGATTGATATATATTATTAGACTGCTCTATCTCCAAAATGAAAATCTTGTTTATTTCTTATCATTCTAATAAAAAAATGTTTTGAAATGCACTGCTATATTCTATGCATCAAGTCAAAAAAGCTGATATATTTTTTGAGAATATGGACCCAACACACAAAACGGAAAATGACATTTAAAACTTAGAAAGCTATTTCCTCCATTTTTTGAAAATGGTAGTAAAAACTGTCGTATAGCATCTTCGCTGCTATCCTAAAATGTCGTATATTGATTTTGCCTGTTTTCAAAAACATAAAAAACGATTACTAGTAATTATCGTATTTTTTTAGCTTTTCCAGTTAAAAATAAGCAAGCACCGAACTTTATACCGTGGTTTTATGTTTAACAAAATGTTTTGTGTATGGCAGAGATGCTCGGCTTTCTTGTTACAACGTTATACGTCATTTAGGAACTGTTTATCAATATGTACCATTAAAAAGGAATAAGTTAAATAATATTTTGGAATAACAGCAACAATATTAAGAATCTTAAACAATCCTACGCCACTGCCGGTAAGGAACGGTGTCCATATTTTCTTTTTTCTTCATCATATTACACATTGTTGGTCTAATTCTTTTTTTTTCTTTCATCGGAATAGTAAAGACTTATTTGGAGTGTGTTTAGAAGATTGCAATATAAATTATAATAATAAATCGACTCACAGAACTTTCTATTTGTTAATACTAGTATATTTGTTAATACTAGTATATTTGTTAATACTAGTATATTTGTAAATGTTTTTATACTTGTTAATACTAGTATGTTTGTTCTATATCTTAATCGAGTTCCAAAAGTCCCAAACTGTTCCATAAATGTGTAGCTAATGAATGCAGTAATAAATAACACATAAATACAGACACGTATAAACTATGATTGGATTTGTGTAAAATTTGTCATTGAAGACCACGTTCGTAATGTATGTTCCAGTTTAGAGCGGCCTTTTCTGCTCCGAGGGAGGCCTGTAAGGTGGCGGGTGTTCAGACGTTGGAGGAGGCCCAACCCTCTGATGAGTCATGCTGTACATTGGCGGAGGTTCGTCGTAATTTGATAAGGTTGTTATATTGGCTGAGCATGCAAATAAAATATAAAGTATTAAATTACTTTAAATTCATTTTACTATTACAGTAAAACTTCGTTATTACGAACATCTATAACACGAGCACCAGACTTATCCCATGGAGTTTTTAAAGTCTTGTCATTTTTTTGTTATTAGATGTGTATAATTTTCAACAAACATACAAATACCTCGTTATTATGAGCACCTGGTTTGTCTCGAGCATTTAGTCTGGTCCGGTGACTCCTCGAGATAACGAGGTTTTACTGTACATAAATAATAAAGATAAATCTGTTTATCGAAGTACAGTTTTACCGTAATAGCATTTGTAAGGTGTCAATATAATAAAACATTCTTTATACAATCCCGGGAAAGAGGGAAGACGATCGTACTGTTCTTTAATACTTACCTATTGTGGAATGAATGAACAGACGAACGAAAAACGAACGGACGGAGAGACGAGCTAATTGTTTAAAAAATGATAAATTAACCAAATAGATAATTGATAAATAAAAAATAATGCATGATAATTAAATCAATGGTACAGATCTTCAGATGTATTCTGAATATATAGAATAAAGTTTTGAACAAAAGGTCAGTAAACGAAATGATAAGTGTTCTACACACAAGTTGGCATTTATTCATATTTGTGTTCGGTCTATTGAATCAAATTTAATTAACAAATTCTTACGGAAAGGTATTTGCTCATAGGTGGTTGCTTAATCAGGTTTTATTATAGATTCAACGGACAAATCTTGTCACATGACATTTAATACAGTATAAACCCTGAAAACCGGACCCCTTTCGGTATTCCGGTTTTCAGAAAACTATTGATTGTAGAAGAGAAAAAATGGGACTTGAAAAAAATCGGCCGATTTTCCGAGAATTCCGGTTTTCAGAGAGCCCGGTTTCAGGGGTTTTACCGTACTTGTATAAACTTGTCTATAATAGATAGTATGTCTGCATTTACCTGAAGGCTGAGAAACTTTGTTCTTTTTCTTCATTTTCTGCACACAGGCAACAATGAGGATGATAATTATACAAACACCAACAAAGGCAGCCACACCAATTGCAGCATACTGCCACGTGTTTAGTCCAGTAGAACTAAAAGTAGTGAAAAAACATTTTCGGAGCAAATCGTGCCAAAACAAGGGTGTAGCGCCCATTACGCACAAAACGCACTTGCGTACATAAAGTTCCGCAACCTAAGTTGTGAACCCCCCTCCCACATCCTTCTCCATCGGCACTTCGTGCCTCACTGTACGTATAAACATTTCATTCCTGCCTACGCCTATGCAAAATATATGTTGGAATGGGTTCATTGTCTTCATTCATTAATTCAGCTTTAAACAGCTCATTCAATTTCATAAATTGTCCTTTCAAATGAGTTTCTTTCCTGAACATCTTATACAACCAATACCGTTAATTATAATTTATTGTTAAATATACTTATCCAACAAAATACTTAATATACTTAACCAGCACAGAACTTAATAGTTTGTCAGTTCATTATTAACTTCACCCGCACAGTACTTAATATACTTTATGAGTAGAAAGTTTATTTTACTTTACCAGCAGTCATTATTGTCATCACCACAACACTCTTCGTCATCGGAACAAATTGCAGCTAAATGGTTGTTACTATCTCTACATATTTTCGTACCAAACCCAGAGCCTGAAAAGTTTAAAATATGCAATAAATTCTCATACGTTTCTACCGTGGAAATGTGCGTTTGTAGGCACATATTTGTAATAAATATCAATACAAATTGTAAGAATAGGCATGTTTTGGGGGGTGGGGTGGGGTATTTTGGTGTTTTTCGCGTTTAGTTTTTCATTAACCGAATGAAAAGAAAATTCTCGTCCAAATTTGGGGATAAAAACGGGCAAGTGGATGGGGTATGTCGTTTTATTTTCATTTTTCAGTTTGACAAACACCGTGTTAACCTCTCAGTTTCAGCAGGCGCTCTTAAAAGCAGGAGAATGATGGAATTCAGGGTTCATTGAGAAACTGAAAAAATCAGAATACTTGATTCGCGCCAAATAAACTCAAGTTTTGGCAGTATAAATACATTACATGTATATATGCTGAATACATTACATTAAAATTGTAATGACATTATTGGCTTGGAATCATTCCTGACAATTATTTGTTATATATTTTTTTCTACGTAAAATACCCCCATTTAATTTAAACTTAGCCATTTTTCTACCAAGCCGCTAGTGCAATAAATTGTCTTTAGGTGTCTGAAGATTTGAATATGAGTAATTTGCATAACAAGTATTAATATCCCTGACACGTTACGGTCTTGCCTTTTAATACTTTCACATCAAAATATTCTAAATTTTGAAAAGAAAAAGCACACACACAAAAATCCCAAATCTAGTTTAACGAATTCAATTACATTGCGAAATAACCTGAAAGAAGCATTTTAAATACATAATGAACCGATATTTTCTATCAAGGTTTTACGAAAATATGTCATAATAATACACATTTTACTTACCGAAAAGTCCAAATAATAAACTCACGAAAATGGCAAACTTGAGCATATTATGAGTTTAAAAATCGTGAGGAAAATATTTCAAGATTAAGAGAAAAATAGGTAAATAGTCTAGATTTTTATTGTATTTTAAAATCCTTCAAAACTCAGGTACATATTAAAACCGTTAAGCTCAAGTAAACACTAGTTTCGATACTAAACGTCTCATTATATCTGACCTTCCTTTTGTCTAATTTTTGGCACTTGGACACAAAATCATTTATGTTTGACGTTCAGTGCAAAGGATTGAATTACCAAACATGTATACAACTCAATATCTGCTCATTCGGTGCTGCACATTGTTTTTGTTATGCAAATGAATAATACTAAAATTGCCCTCAATTATAGTGAACTAGGCAATCGTAATAAACCAAGTGTTAATGGACATTTTTGCCGCAAGCTTTTGAAGTTTAATACCATATTTTTTTTTAGATTAAGCCAAAAAAATAGTCGTGTTTCCAGTAACCGATCGGCCCCCATTTTTGCTGCCGGCCCAAAGGTTTTCTCATCAGCAAAATCCAAAATAAAACAACCAACCTTGATATTACGAAAATATTTTGAATTGAATCGTGCTGTAAAAGTATGAAAGATATGCTCAGAAAAAAATGACAAGAAAAGTTTTGTGACTTACCTTTTCTTTTTTTGTGTCAAACAAACACAACCTTTCTTTTTTACACCAATTGTTTAGAATATGCGTGTAACTGAATTGTTAAAAATGATGTTAAACTAAGAACCTTTCTACAGCGAACGCGCGTACGCATTTTATATTGATCTTTATAATGATTTTTGAAAAAATAGTTATTTTTCCCGAGAAAAAATAAATTGAAAAAAAGTTTTTATGATCGTATTCGTTTTACACTTAATTTCATTCTCGAATTTTGAAAGTTGATTTTAAAAAAAAAACGGAAATCTTAACCTCAGTGCCACGGAAACAGTGAAAACCTGTTGGGTCCGGACCTGAAAAAAGGAAGTTCAGGAAAATTCTGGAAAGCTTTCGACCATGTTTTTAATTCTCTGGAACATGTTAATGATTCTATAATAAACTTTTTGTTCTATGTTTTGCACTGTACATTGTATCTACCAGTTAATACCTGTGTACCATGAAACGTAGTCGTGAAACACAAACGGTTTTCGGTATTCGTGACGAAAGGCGTATTTATACCTTAAAGGTAATGGTTTGTAAGGCATATTTATATTTTGAATTTTGTATTCTACCCAGTATCGAACGGTTTGATCAATACATAAAGTACGATTTCTTTGTGTGCAGTTCGAGTACGTCACGAATGGAATATCATGTTACGTTAGATGAACAGACGATACAATTAATGGACTGTAAAAACTAAATGTATGCCACGAGGTACCTACATTAGTCGACCTATCATGTTGTATTTTTGTATTAATTTAAGCGATGTGCTTTGTATGGCAATGGTGACGTTCGTGACTCCTGTTTTCAACATCTCACATTTCCCATATATCTTATTGGGCATTCGATATGCGTTGGTTTAAACATGCTTACGTTCATCATGGATGATCGATTTATTTCCACATGTTTTGTCTTTTTTCAACTGCTTGTCAATTAAATTGTTTTAATAAATGCAAGTGGAATTAAGTATTAAGTTTATATTGTCTAAGACTTCATACCTAAATATAGAACAAATACTTTAATTAATTTCTTTATCAATTGTATGCGATGGTTTACGATAAATACTGACCAACCACTCTCTGTAAATGCCCTTCCCCTCGCGAGGGGTAGAAATTATTAAACTTGAGATCTCAAATCTCACTTTTTTAAATCATTTTTTAATTATGTGTTTTCTGTATTCTCAAGTTGACAAAGATGAGAAAGCAGCATATAAGTTAATTAATGAAAATACTTACACGTACGGCAAAACATAATTTTGGTCTGAAAATACACCAAGACAAAAAAACGATGTTTTAGCTGGGAGACAAATCTCAATTTCTATTACCATTGATTCAAATTTACGTCCAGAACCTTGACCTTTACTCATGGATGACCACTGGACTGTATCCTCATAATTCTTTTGTTGGTTTCACGAGTAGTTTACTAACAATTAAGCCATAGATACAGTCAAACCTGTAAACAATGGCCACCATTAGGAAAGGCAAAATGTGGCATTGACAGATGACCTTTATTTGGAGGTCAATTCATTCTAAATAATCAAGGACGGTTTTTCAAATAATGACCTTTGTTCACAGGTCTTAATTCGAAGGTGGCCGAAAACACAGGTTTGACTGTGGTAATAAGTTGACAAAACATGCCTTCTTGGTGTTATTTAATATCTTGTCAACTTAGGGTGCGTATTTTTTCGTTACATTTTCCACCTGTTAACGCGGCTAATCATGGACATTTATTGCTTTAACAAAATTTATCAACGTGGAAATAGATCAGAGAAAACTCTGGATGGAATTTGCAAACGCTATAGATGTTGTCTCCCTTAGTTCTCAGGAACGTCAGTACAAAATCAACATCTGAGCATCAATTTATTTATTGGTGTTTTTTATGTCGCACCAACATCTGGGTATCAACTTATTCATTGGTGTTTTTTTATGTCGAATCGACATCTAATGGTCATGTAGCGCGCATCAAAATGAAATGGAGAACAATAATAAGTCATTTAATGACACTTAAGATGCAAATGTAAAAATGAGAATATGAAAAGAGATATGAACTGTTTAAAATATGGACTGTTGCAACAATTAGGGTGTGTAATAGTTTACAATGTTAAAAGGGGTGTATAAAAAGTTACCACAGTTTATTGTAAAGTCTGATTTCCTTTATGTAGTTGATAATTGTTTCAGGTGAAACAGTTTTAAAAAGGGTGTTTAAGTTTTCATCATTAAAATGCTTGGTACGGATGGGTTGAAGATTGATGCAATCAGTAAAAATATAAAATATGGTGCGGTACATGGAACACATTCTGGTATGTCATCTCTGGGTATCAACTATCGTGTATGATATGATACATTGGGGGTGTGAGTGTGTGAATGAATTGTTATGTTCGCTAAATCTATTGTCCTATATCGTCTTCTACAAGTTCGAAGTACAGTCATTTTTTATGTTCGAAACATCATTTTACGTGATACTGTACGTGTAAAGTCGGGCGGATGCACTTTCCCGAAGAATTATACTCACTGTATAAAATACATAACAAGTATTTAATGTTTAACTGAAAGTCAAGTGATATGGCTTAAAAGCGTGGTATTTGCTTGTTCTGTACGAGTGGAATTAGTTAATGTCAAAACAATAATTAACAGAGATATACATGTTGTTTTTCTGTCTCTGGAAAAATTTCTTAAGAGTCCATGGGGTATACCATACATTATATACTACTCATTCTATCGCCATTATGAAACACATACCAAAATTACAAACAACAACTCCAAAAACTAAATTTTTATTAAAATTACTTGCAACACAAAGAATACTAAAGCATACTCGAAGTCAAATACAAACTATATAAATACACAAAAATAATTATCACAAACAATTGGAACAATAATTCTATGTAAGGCTTAAAAATGTTCGTTTTTGGTCACAAGCTCAGTTAAAATAAAGTAGGTAGGTAGGTAGGGATTTTTTATATTTTTCATTCTTGAAAGCCGCTGTTGAGGTTATTTTTAGCCGAATTGTAAAATAGTGAGGCAGTGGATGTACCGTTTCTCGGGCCTAATTAAAAACTTGGGTCGCGGGGAAAAATTAGGACAGGTCGAGTAACCAGAAACAAACATAAACCTAAATAGTTATTAGACATTTATTACTATGTAAAATTAACATTGTATAAGGTAAAATAATGTTCATAAATTCATATACAAGTAATTCCAAATAACAACCATTCTATAAGGGTATAATATAATGGTGTAGGCAGTAGCTCGAATTACAACCACAGACAGACAAAAGCAACAAGAGCAATTCAACTTACATTCCACTTAATATTTGAGCCACATAATACACTCCCGGTAATACCGTCAATTTCCGCAGTTTCCGTAACCGCATTCACGACAATTCGGACCATTTCGTAAAATTTTCCTGGCCCTCGGTTAGCGTATAGCTGAATGTATCCATGCGGGAAACCATTACGTCATCAGGGTTTTCAACATGGTAAACTGGTACCCGTTGACTCTGGTGTACAAAGACAACAGGCATGGCCCAAAATTTCCAGGACGCTGATAGGTCAATAGCGGTTGAAATCCGGACAGAATTCTGCCCGCGGGATCTCGCGAGACTTTTCGCATTTGGAACGCCTCGCATTTTTTTCACTCGATGCATATTTCACACGTGATTTAAAAAGAGTTCAAAACATCAGGGTCTCTACATTATGCTATGTAGAGTCACAAAATCTAGCATTCACTGTTTTGACTAAGAGGTGCATTTTGTATCTAAAGTATTCAGGCATCAGTAATATCTTCGTTTATATTTAACAGATATAAGGAAATCTCCGAGATTTCACGAATGGACAACCAATCACATGGCTCAAACGCATTGACCGATCAGAGCGCCAGATAATTTAGCCCGTACCTGTTCCTTTGGTGCACTGCAACATGGAACGGGGACAACATGGTTGCTCGCAATTAATAAGGGCGATTTAAAAAAAATGGTTCAAGACGGTATGCAGGTATTTCTTGCGAGTTTCTTTTTTTGTTGGCTGGCTGCCAAACTAGCATACAAATGTTATGACTGGAAATTCGTCTTAGGGCAATGACGTAAAAATCCCTTAAGATTATCCAAATATCAACCATTGGATTGTCTCCTTAGATTGCTATAATTATTTTATAGCGATCTTCGTCATCTACAATGTTAGCCGCGTGACCGATGTTGCGTGAAGTTGGTTTAAATTTGGTGAACTGCGTAAACTGGAGAAATTTACTGAAGTGGCATTGACCGTTTTATTAGTTTTATAAAAAAGTAAAAAAAAATCAAAAGTACGCTTTCAAAATGACAATCATAAAGGGCAATTTAATAAAGCATTTTAAGTAAATATCGCATTGCACGTACAAGTATAAATAACACAATTGAATGACTAGTAGTTATATAATTAGCTACACAAAACAAATCTATACAGAAGGTAATTCATTTTCAATAATTAAGTTATTATTTATAGAGCATTTGTTTTATTTCGAGTAACAATCGATGACTTGACGCTTTTATTGAGAGACAAAGGATTGAAAGAAGGGGATGAGATTTTACTTCGGGTGTGGCACATATATCCAAAACTTTTTAGAAAATCTTGGAAACATTTTGATTAACATATATCTAAATGTAAGAAATGTAAAAAAAGATGGAGAAACATCTCTAAAAAAGCAACAATACTTAGAACTGGCTGAAAAAGTCTTATGTAGAATAATATTTAATATGATTACAATATGTCATAACACCGTTCCTAAAAATGCAGTTACTAACTAAAACAGAAAACGACAAGTAACAAATCTGGATAATTTGATCAAATAAAAATACTGTATGTAGTAAGTATTCAATATCATTATGCACCCCCCCCCCAAAAAAAAAAATGTGCTGACGTTTTACAGGGTCTAGTCCATTTTTTAATAATATTTCAGTAATTTCAAGCAGACAGTTGATCTAACAAGAATTCCTGTCCTAACAATTATTAATTTGAACGTCCCTCATGATATGTTAATATGAAATAACAAATACAAAATTAAAGGGTGCAATGTACATGTATTTAAAAAAATGTCAAGAGAACGCATGACTACGTTTTTGAACAAAAATGACTTCTCAATAAAGAGTCACAACTGAACTTATAGTACAAACAATCAACAAATAAATAAACGTAATAAAGAACATTAAATATGTATACATGTATAAAAATATGAAATATGGCATTGACTTCGTAATGATCAAGCACTTTTGAAAAGACACAGCATTGCACATATTTGTATATAAATGACAAGTGATCTCTATATGCTAAACAGTGAGACAGTAGAATACTCCATCAATCTTTCTTCAATGAGGTACAGAATGGACCATGTTAATAATTCTGACTAGACTCTGTAATTCCAAAGAGAAACAATCAATAATATGTGGTGTTTTTATCTTGTTTCATGTAAAGACCTTCATGTTTCACGTTCTAGCAATTAATTAATGCAATCATTTAAAAAAACCTTGAGACAGTTTGATTTTTTTCAAAGAATTTTGTACCTACTTGCAGTACACATAAAAGCTCAACTATTTCTTTCTTTGTCCATACACAAATTAATAAATTAATCTGTGGAACAATAATATTATTTTTACAAAAACACTCTCAATTATAACAAAATAATATATATTAATATGCTACAAAGTTTTTTCTGAGAATTCTATGT
Source organism: Lutraria rhynchaena (assembly GCA_008271625.1). NCBI lineage: Eukaryota > Metazoa > Mollusca > Bivalvia > Venerida > Mactridae > Lutraria > Lutraria rhynchaena. The sequence continues at coordinate 80,927 of VIBL01000138.1, forward strand.
CTATCACAAATTGTCATAAAATGTACATCATGATAAAACACTATTAAACAGACATAATACATGTAATATATGAACTTTGAATTTGCAAAATAACATTTGGGATGAAAATGTTGCTTCACACGAGAAAATTATCAATTATATGATCTAATAAATAATGCATGAGTTAAAGTTGAAAATTAAAAAAAAAACGGAAATCTTTAACCTCTGTGCCACGAAACAATATAAACCAGTAAGGTCCGGACCAGGAAAAAAACGGAAGTTCCAGAAAATTCCGAGAAACTTTTAACCATAGTAATGAAGCAAACTCAGTCAAGATCATTCATATCTGTCTCCATTCTTGTCTTTGTTTTCATTGGCTGTTTACCAACAGAACTTGTACACATTGGCTTAGATTTGTGTCCATCATCTCCAGTTGCCTGGTAACCATCTGTATAATAATTATTATTATTAAATTAAGTCCAGGTTGTAACATTTACAAAAGGAATGCACAAATTGCTATCATTCAAAGAGGAACACCTAACAGACAATTATTACATACATGTGATAAACAGTGATACTATAAGGTCGTTTTCCTTTTATTACTAAGCTCTCCATCTATGAAGTAGTTTTACCCAGTTCAGATAAGACGTAATTTAAACAAAACATCCACGAGACTAAACAAATACCAACTTGAGAGAGGAAGGGAGAGAAGGACGATTCCTTTCGTATAATTAATGTATTGGAGACAAAAAATGTCTGTGTTTAATGTACAAGAAAATCACATAATTATTTTATTTAATACAGAATTTGACTACAGTATTTTGGAGGAGGTATGATCCTTTGTATGTGGTTGTTTCTGGGAATCATCATATTAATATTATTGTTACTACATGTATTATTAATATTATGAAGGAAATGCACAAAATACTACCTTTTTCTTCGTGTGCAGAAAAGGGTTTGGCGTCAGTTTGGTATTCTTGTAGTATCTTCTGCTTTATAAAATCTGACAAAATACATGTGACAACAATAACGCATGAGCTTAAATAATTGCTGTTAGTCACTTACACCAACAGACACACAACAAGTAAACATACAAGCTCAGTCATATATTCCTCCAAAATACACATACAATACAGTCCAAGAAGCTAAAAGCACGACCCAAACAAAGAGGTAAACAAGTCCATATCCAATTACATCCTCAACTCAATGCTCTGTATCAAATGAAATGTCAATTCTATCAAGCAAATTATTTGTATCAGAGGTTTTCCACCCGCTTAGAAATATTAAAACCTTCGTTGGTAGATATTTTGATAACTGACAAAAATTGAACGAGGCTTCTATGGAATCTTGACTTAATGGTAATCAGAGTGACAAGAAAAGTAATCATATTTGCATTAAAATTCCCATTAATCGTAAACCACAGTATACCATCATGGGTAGATTTAACATTATTTAGCTTTTACTCTTGTAAACAATTGTAAAATAAATAACAGAGGCTAAACAATCAGTGATTAGAAGATCTACCAGCACTCCTAGCCCCATATGTTCCTGTTTCTGTTGTAGGTAATGATGAATCGTATTTAGGTTTCACTTCCTTTTGATCTTGGTGATGTTTATGCCACTCTAACTTATCTAGTCCTTTGTGTTTAGCGCTCGTTTGACTTGTTGTCGCTTTGATGGTCTTTGGTATGGCGCCGAAATTACTTCCGGTCGAAGAACGAGCATTTCCATTTCCACGAGGCACTAAATAGTTCAATAAAAATGGTAAAGGATGAGCACGAGTGTAAGATTCTATTTATCACATAACCGTAAAAAGGACCACAGAAAATGAAACAGACTATAGGATGACCTATATACAAGACGCCTAGTGTAGAATATTCACTACTGTGCGCAAAAAAGTAGTGCATGTTTCTATTAATCGTTGGCGATAAAATGCAAGATAAACGACATAAAATCGTTATTTTATTTACACAAACATCATTTTATTCATCAATAAAATCATTACGAATCGAAAGTCGACAATGATTACAAATATCGTAATAGCGTAGTAATACAAAATATGCAAATATAGTGATTTGGCTAATTTGAATTTCTATTGCACGGTTTGGCAGTGCCGAACGATATTTCCGGCACGAGTTTACGGCACTCCTGAACCGCAGGTTATGTGATAAAGCAAATAGTCACATGTTTAATACTTTGATATAAACATTTAGTGTTAAACATGTCTCTTATCATCTGATCTATTTAGTTTAACCCTTTGTTTCATAAACGTATTTTGGACTCCAAAATAATGCAAAGCTAATATACAAAACATCAATTTATTTAAGAAAATTGGGTAATTTTTCTCTGACAAGTTGGAAAACATTGTGGCAAAAGAAGCCATAACTCATTACAAGCAATGGTCGAAATATTTTTCAAAAGTCGTCTGCTTCAGATGCGGGGGGAATGCTGTATTGTGATGCAAAGGGTTAAAAATAAAAAATATAGACCATGGAAGCAATACCAGATTGCAAAAATAAATTATGACGATACTTAATAATAGAAAAGCATTACCGTCCTTCCGAACATCTAAAGCAGTAGGCGACATCCAAGAAAACCCCAAAACAAAAGTGACTGGCCTGTTACTAAATGCTGAACAGTCATCATTAGTGTGTATGGAAAATAAATACTCATGTCCTTTATAGGAAATCTGCAAATTAGATGACAAATCAATACTTAATTTATCATTTTATAAAAACATTCAGGTAAGTTCGTTCTAAATATTATATACCACAAAATGGGTAAAAATCGTTCTAAGTTTATCTCCACAACGCTCAGAGCTTTGGGTTAGTGTTTTTGCACAAATTATATTTGGGGAAGGTAGAAGTTTTGTACATGTATATGCTTTTTCCTTAAATCCCCTTTTATCTGTAAATTCAAATTTAACCTTACTATGAAGACTACATAGATACTGACAACCATAAGCTTTTTTATTCACCCTAAGAGCGCATATAATCTTGTGTCAAAATTCACCACTGAAAGGGTGGGAAATTCTTTAACATGTAAATAATTGACGTTAGAAGTGAATAATTGTTTTCGCCAATAACAATCAAATTGCAACATCGCCAAAGATGCAAAAGTTTAAGGATATTTCAAGCTACAGCAGGTTCTATTATATGAATAAATGCATATCCATTATACCTTAGTTTTGATTGTTCTGCCATTATCATCAACCATGCCTGACAGTCTCTGGTGTTTGTTTTCAAATATTGGATGCTGCCAATGATTATCAGCTCTAACTTCTTTTCGTTTTCGTCCTTCTCTTTCACGCTTCTCTTCCCTCCATTTAAGCCTCAGACATTCTTCATCAACAATATCATTACCTGGTGTACCAATGCCTAACGCAAAGTATATCTTTGGCTTTTTCTTAAAGAGTTGATCTCTGCTTTTTACGTTCAAATTCTCCATGTATACGCTTTCCCATTCTTCTATGATTTTTTTCAATGTAGTAGGGTGTGACTCCACTAAATGTCGTTGTGGCAAATTCCAGTGCAGCAATGCGTAATACAAATACGCCTCGATATATTTTCTGCTGTTGGACTTTTTATTCCTTTGTATGGTCAAAAGTTGCATACTGTACTTCAGAAGATTTCTATACCAGCTATTATCACATTTTTTTTCTCCATTGGACAACACTATAATACTATGTCCGACGTATACAAGCAAATCTTTTTCTTCCAAAACCTTCGCTTGTAATATACCCTTGTATGCATTATGTTCGAGTCGATGGAGAGCATCCTTTGCTCTGTTTTCAAGCAATGGTTTGTCGTTTTCATGCGCTCTCATTAACAGCTTCAAACCAACACCTTTCTTAAATTCAAAATTCAGCGTGTGTTCTTTGCTTCCATAAAAATACTCAAACTTTTCTCTAGGACCAAGCAATAATGGATCGTTGTTAGGAACAGTGAACTGTGTTAAACAGTGTGCTCTGGTCATGTACCGATTTTCCTCTAAATTCCTAAGTGATTGTTCCAGATGTTCATGTCCAATGTTACCATTTCTAAATTGCTCGAAGTCTGGTATCGACTTCAAGATGTGTTCAAAACTAGACCCTTTTACGGAAAATTCGGGATCATTCAAAAAGTTCCAAAAGTTTTCACGACTCATAAAGCAATCAAATCTTCGGAAATTCTCAAGTAAATACAAACTGGTCTGTACTTCCATGAAATAACAATTAAGGTTCTTATCTTCATCACTAGATAATGCCTCCGTTTGTGCTAACTTGAATTTGTCAACTGCATTTAATGCAAGTTTAATGTACTCAACCGTATCGACATCTGTAAAATTTATATTCTTGCGTATTCCGACCATGTAGTCCATTTTAGAACGAAATACTTGGCCGTACGTATCAAGTAAGTACGAGTTACGGGGCAGTTTTTCCAAACTACATTTTATTGCGTTTTCTGCTGCGTCATAATCTTTCGTATGGTAAAGATAACGTGCAAGCTGTTGTCCAACAAAAGGGTCTTTGGTTACTTCCATACATCGGTTCATTACTCTGACGACACGTTTCTGTGAATCGTCAGGACTTTCGTTATCGAGTTGCTTCTCTAATTCAAGAATAAGCGAAGAGAACCGCCCTTGTTTGGTACCACCTTTATCATCAACTAGTTCAACCCGTGTTTTAAAAAGGCTGCACACATTCTTAACAAATTCTTTCGACATTGGATTTGTTTCAAAACAATGTTTTTCTACTAAGTCTAAAAGTTGGCCAACAATGTCTTCAAACGTAGTACTCCTTTTAGTGATAATGTAACGTATTACGGCATTTGCTAAAGGTTGGGATAATACAGAGACTGCATTGCCACAGAACTTGTCTGATGGTCGATGAGTTATAAAAAGTTGCATGGCTTCGGTAAGATGAACGTTCCATGTCTCTCTGTTCTCTTTTCGTCTAGCCATTCTTTCCCGCTGCGACCATACAAGACCAAATGGTATTCCTAAGCATTGGTGTAAACTTAGTGTATTCGGTTCATGCCCCGCATCCATCACTGAATCGAATACTGATTCTGGTACAGGATGTTCATTATCGAAGGAGCAAATCAGCGAAAGGGACTGCAATACCTTCAACTCATTCTTAGATACCTCCTCCATCAATCGCTCTGTTGTTTCATCGATGAACGATATATCAAATGAATTTCTCAATACATTAAATGCGAACAGAGTGTTTACTTTAACACCATCATTTTGCAAGTCCTGAAATTTCTTGTCAAACCATAAGCTATCTTTTACTGACAAATGTTGCTCTAAGATACGAGATCTCTTGTCCGTATTGGATACTAACACTCGTGTCATGTAGATTAACAAACAGAATAGTTCATTTGGTGATCCTTTTTTGTATGACACTTCATTAAGACTTACTTTAAGTGTATTGATGAGCTCCTCGTTGCCATTGTCTATCAAAGCAATCACTGGTCTTGGGGTAGCATTAATACTTTCATGAAAGCTCCGGAAACGATCAATTTCTTCAGCAGTATCTTTTGTTATTTTGTTTATTATGCAGCAACGGTATGCCTCTCTAACTCTGGTGTGTTTAATTTGACTAAAGTGCCACAAAAGCTGTCTTCCAAGCGTAGTACCTCCTGCACCAGGATGGTGATCTATATTGTATCCTTCGTACCTCTCCTCCCCGTGGTTTGACTTAAGTTTTTCTCTTATTCTTTCCTTGTGCGTTTCATACACTTCTCTTCGACAAACCTGATTGTTATAGTAAAGATTCCACCATGTTACCCTATTTCCTTTATAATACTCACTTTCCTCTTTGGTTCGTCTCTTTTTTACATCATCTAATGACATGCATTCTGCTTCAAGATTATGAAAACGATCAGTGAAACCACTATCAACTAATTCGATATCTTGGAAGTTTAATTCATCTTTTTCTTTCGGACTCAATTCAACAATGTTACCCCTACTGTCAGGAAATTTGAAAGAACAATCTTGCTTAGGTTTGAATAAACATGCAATTTCAGATACGGTATCTTGCCACTCCAATCCTACAAAAACTTTTTCATGCAATTTATTCACTTTTCCTTGCAATTCTTTCATCCAATCACCTAAAATGTTTTCATTTTCAGCTATAATAATGCATTCATTGACAAATGTGGTGGTAAATGCCTCCCTAGCAATTTCAAGCATGGGGTCGTAATCAATTGTTTTCTGAAACACCAAAAATACCAACAATCCTCTGTTACGCGGTATCATCTGTCTAATATTGGCAAGAGCGGATTTCACACCAATGAGTCTTCTTTCAAACCATTTTTCTGATGTAAGCTTTTCTTTTTCGTGCTCTTTGTTTCCATTCGTATATAACCATACACAATCATCAACAGCCAGTCCGCTGTCCCTTCTAGACCTGCCAGAGGTATAATCCTCGGCAAGTTTTATGCGAAAATAGTGCTTATCTTTCTCAATCAAGTTCCGTAACGACACGGATGAATCAAAGTCAAGCACAGCTGTAGATGAAGTGAAAGCCACATCCATTTTTGCTAACAACTGACGGATATTTTCTTCGTCTTGACAGCCAGTAATTTCACCACAACATATCACAGGAACATATGCGTCAGTAACAAATTTTGCGCCGCCAGTCAATGCATTCTTCAGCTTAAGTCGCTTTTGACTATTAACACCTTTGACTGGCGTTGGAATTAGTTTGTCTAACTGCTCCCTCTCTGAATGAAGACTGTCAAACTCATCTTTCATCAGTTCGAACTTTGAATCCTCTATTGTGACGATCTGATTATCTAAGTTACTGTAAACGAAACATTTGTTTCTTTGATTACCTTTAGGAGGGAATCTAACTTGTATAAGCATTTTGTCCAAATGACAGGCACGAGGTACTACATCAACCTCTAAAACTGCGCCATTCTCCTCTACAGGCACCAATTGGATTGGTCGCATACATCTTTCCACATTAAATACATCGAAGCAAGATTTTATAGCATACTGAACCTCATTTCTCAGATAATCTACATTAATTTCTTTTGGCAAACCTATGATTTCACCTTGACCTTTCCCTCTGTCTTTGATTCCAAAATGAATGGTCCCATTCTTTTTACCATTTATACATGCAGAGGCAAACCGTATGATGCATTTCGCAATAAACGCGTTATTGCATTGTCTAGATGATGGCAAAACAAATTCATGCGCAGGAACAATAAGATTTCCAGTTTCAGGCATCACCATCTCGGGCCTATAAGTCAAATTTCCAGGTGGTGAGTCGAATATTCGTAGAGAGCCTTTCGTTGAATGTACGGTATGCGTACTTTGGTTTTCAATTTTTTGTTGAATTCTCTGGAATGTCATCTTAATACCAATTGCAAATTTAGTAGAAACTGATTCTAAACCAGGACTGAAAATTTCTCTTATCTGTTCTATGGTCAAGCTTGCAAATATTTTCGATGACAAGACCTCTTCTAAAACTGTAGCCTTAATTACATCACCTATTCCTTCTTTTACTTTTTCGAAATGAGCAGCAATATATTCAGCAAATTGGTCACATGGCATGTCTGATATATTATCTTCAGATTCTGAAAGTAAATAAAAACAACATTTTAAAAGTTTAATCGAAGCCAGTTCGTATGACTGTCGTATATTCGAAACAAAGTGCTACAATAAACACTAAGCAGAATCGAGAACATAACCATTTTACATATTTTTTAGTTGATACCTTTCATTTAAATTCATCTAAACATCAATGTTTATTTGTAATTGTCTCTAATTCAAGACCTATTAATTAGAATACAATTAAAGCTTACTGTAATACACCCAAAATCAATAAAGAAGCGCAAATAGCCTGATGAAATATCCAAAATATAAACATTCATGAAAACAACCAGCTTAATTACCCTTTTATAGAAAAACATGTCAAGAGTAAACATGCAAAGTTTCAGCCATGAAAATTGCCTTTGGTGAAAAATATGATAAATTGTGTACAAGGTACTGTCGTATCAAAGAACATAACAAAGTACATACGTTACTGACAAAATAGGACTATGATTTGACAAATGTATATGCACTGGATACACCAAACCCATTTCTTTTGATAGAGAGAAAAGTATTTGATAAAAAATAAATATTTTAATGATGTTCACCATGAATACTTTTTTCTACGAGGATTCGATGAAGAAACATTCTGTATTGCAATATCTTTTTTATCGGAACACAATTAACTCATTAATAGTACAACTCTATTTTTGTGATGCTTATGCAATGTCTGCATAATTTAACATTCTTCAAGGTAAAGCTGTCATATTTGCTGTCTATTTGACTATATATATAGTTATTGCAGCATTAACTTAATGAATTCAATAGCAATCACATTTCTATGTCAGAAGTAACGTATGTATCCATACTCAGGTAGTTTAATTATATCTGATTTTGTAGTTTGTATAAGTTCTTAGTTCGTCTCTAACACTAATAGTGTTTGTTTTCTTGTACAAATACACATTTTGATATGTTTATAATTGCACTAATGATTATTTAAACTTATATGTTTACTGTTATTCTTCTTGACTAATCGAAAGTTTTATATTTTGCATGAATCACATACCTCAAAATGCATATAACATTATGGTGACAACATTGTTTAATAGGTTTAATCAGAAAAATGACCGCACAAAAAATAAACCATACAACTAAACTGTGTAGTCACGATTTTAGTAATGAACTGAGTGTAACGTATGTATCACAAACTTCCAACCTAACTTAATTAACACTATGAAGTTTTCAAACTTTAACATTAAAACATTTTGCTAATTCTTGCAAGTTATAACCTTTCCAATACCTAAAAGAAACAATTTAAGAGTCAAACGAAACAAAGACAACAACAAGCGGGGGTATAATAAGCATTGTTTTCACTACTGAATGAAATCCATTCTGCTTGTTAACTCCACCTAGCTTACATCCGAGTACTAAACAAGTTTTCAATTTCTTCTTTCTCTTCAGGGCTTAGTTTAAAGAAACGCTTTGACTTCCCCGACGGCTGCAAGGATTTCACAACACATAGGATTTCATCGCTATCGCGCCAGGCGCAATCTTTCACTTGAGGCCACTTGAACATTGATTTGGCTGTTGCCATGAAATTAATTTCATAGTCATCATCCTCTTCGTCTATATCTTCCACCTTACCAATGTACCATGCGTTTTCATATACTGCTGCAACTAGAGTACCGACCTCTATGTCGTTAGCCAAGGATGATTTCTTATTGTTCGACCCAGCCACATCTTTGTAGTCACTGACTTCTGGATTGATATGGTTGTTACTTTCTTCAGCTTGATCACTACTTTGTATGACACTATTCGGTATCGGAATCTCGATTTCACTGGCTGTGACACATTTGAACTCCTGTCTTTTCCATGCATCACAATATGATCCAGATAAACACACTTGGCAGTAACATGATGTTTCTTTTGTTATGATAACATCAGAGTCGCTTTGCATACCTACCACATGCACTTTCATTGTACCTTTCAATGGTTTGGTCTTGATCAAGTTCATTTCAATCTGCTTACGCTTTGTGTCTTGTGCACTGACATACAGGAACTTTGCTGACATACTGGAAAAACTTCCCCATTCATAAAAGTCTTTAGCATTTTGTATTTGAATATGTCCTTGTCTAATATTATATGCCATATTTTAAAATGACAATACATGACGATCCACATGTCTATAAACAAAATTTACATACCTTGGCTGTTGTAATCAGTTCACTAAAAGTACATCAACTGGTTTTGTTTACCACACGCTAAATTTTTTCACCAAAACTAAACATGGCAGCATAAAACCTTGGGGGATTGTGTATGCGTCATTTATGACGTAAATGATGACGTTTACAATATGTAATGAATAGTTCAATATCGTATGTATCGGTAACGCATGTATTTTCTTCTTACTGAACCGCCATAATTGGATTACTTTTGTACAGATTATATAAATACAACCTTTCTTGCAGATGAGAATAACCATTCTATATAATGTAAAAGGTATGCTGGAACCGCAGATTGGTTCCGTAATATTTTATGATAGGGTAGTGTATGTATCGCGATGTTTTCTACGCTACGGGTTTAAGGTCATTTATGGCAACGTTTTACAGTAATTGGAAGAATTCCCACATTTTTTGCAATTTTTCCCGCAAGTATAACCGTTTGGTGTTTTAATAATGTACACAAATCCATGTTCACAAAGACACCTACTACAGTTGTACCTTACACATCCACAGTTTCACGTATGTACCACGATCATGGCGACAGCATCTACACTCTCGAATATTTTTAATGAAGATTCAACAGTGATGTGAAAATTTAAATTTACGTAAGGTGAAGTAGGACTTTGTCTTAAAATGATATTATTTCGTTGCTTGCTTGTTCAAATGAAATAATGACATGCTTAAAAGACACACTCATTACGGTGGCGACAGTAACGCATGTATCGTTTACTATCATTCCAAGTGTCGTCAAGGTTTGACGGATAAAGGGATCTGGTTTTTCTTATTGTTATTTCCAATTCCTATGGCCTGTTGATATTTTAAGGACAAACAATACATGTATATTACTTTAATGATAGAGATATGAGGCTGCGACCTATATATGCGCCTCATTAGTGATTTTGGGTGTATAGATGAATAACTTAATGGGGTTATTAGCTACATGGGCAAACTTCTTAATAACAAATACAACTAACCTTCTATCTGGTCAATACCACACTGTTTTGTTTCGTCTTTCCAGGTAATACCATGAAATCTTTATAGAAAATTCAAATTAATTATTGTACTTTTCATCAATAAAAGACGTCATTATTTTGATTATTTATAAAATTAAATGTCTGCATGACTTTTAATCACGAAATGAAACATTGCCAAAAAACAACAGTACCAACAAACTAGGCTGAAAAAAACATGAAAAGAAATAATGTCACATACAAGTGCAGGCACCCTGTTATGGGGCTATTAGAATAAATGCAGGGTCATCCGATTTTTATACCAATGATTAACAGCAACATTGACGATTTCTGCTGGGTTTGTATGAACAAATTAAGGAAATAGTTTAAAGATAAAAAGGCAATAAACATACTGGCTATCGTTCTTTCCTATGTTAACATCAGTAAACACTTCTTTGATACCATCAATCACATCATCAAATTTGACAGGGCATTTTCTTTCTTCCTCTACAAAAATGTGCACATCTTCACATGTAACATACGCTCCAGTCTTAGCTTCAAAAGCAGATGACACTATATTTTTCATCTTTTCCTTCTCCATAAGTTTCAGTCTTTTCGCTGAAAGTTTAGACAACCAACTTACTTAGATACGATCCACACACTGCATTAATACGGTGTACAATCGTTAATCATGAAAGAGAGGTAAACCATGTGGAGTGGTATGATGTTATGTGGGGCAGTGTGTTCCGGTGTGGAGTGGTGTAGATTGGTACACAACTGTAACATATTATGGTTCCTTCGTGTATTTCATACATTCATTTAAAGTATATAACTTACGTATAACTGTCATTCGATCTTTCCAAAGCTAATGGAATATTAACTACTAGAACTAATGTATTCTAGAAGTTAATATTCCATTAGCTTTGGAAAGATGTTTGGAAAGATTAAAAGTGTTAATCTGAGATGAAAATAACTATTGCTCAAAATTCTGTCATTGGTCAAACAGAAGGTAAATCAATTTTGCATCACATACACAGTTGCCACACTATTCATTAACGAAAATCACCTTACCAAAATCTTTCTCCATATTTTCTCTCCCTTCAATGATATCTGCCACGTGATCATTTAACTTTCTCAGATAAACTGTAAACTTCAGAAGTTTTTCTCTGTCAGCAGATAACATGTACAGAATCAAGCAGTACATTTGCTCTTCATAATTGTATAATTGTTCAAAACCTTTCCTTCTTCGTTCATCAATGACTGCGTTTTCTGTTAACATTTGCAGGAGGATATCAACTTCAACAGCTCGAGATAGGTATCTCACCCATTGGGTCAGTCGGTGTTTTATCATTGTATCACTAAGATCATCAGCTACAAAAACAGATTAATAAAACAAGATTTTACTAACTGTATATTTTGTAAATGTGTTTTGCAGTAGGCTGATGCATGTATTAACATTTCTGAATAAATATACATTGAACAACGTAGAGCCTTGTGAAAGCTAAACATAATTTGACTTCTAAGTGTGATATGATCACTGATTCAAAAGTCTAAATATGAATAAAAGTGTGTTTTATTTTACGACAATGAATGGGAAATACAATAGTAATTATACACATCAACAATTTTATTCTTCATGAAAAAAATGTCATTTTAGAGAGTAGACAATTCCAAATCCCTTCAAAAAGAAGAGAGATCACACATGGGCAGTGTTTACATTCTCTTGCCTTGAATTGTGCAGGCGGTTACTACTAATCCATGAATAGAAGAGCAATGGTATCGGAGAAATTTGTCACACAACCAATTTTTAACCAGACGAGGACTAACGATTTACCTTTTTCCGTTCCATCTGTTTCAACCAGTTTCACCATCAGAGATTCTCCATGCAAAATGACAAGCTCTAGATTCGTCCGCGTTTTAACAAGTTCTTTCTTTTTCAAGTCATCAATTTGTTTCCTAAACTGTTCAGCTATATCACTGTTTACTTCACCAGCAAGATTAATAATGAATCCCTCCGAGTTTCTTAAAAGTGAATCATCCTCCAATAGAGTTCGAGGCTGGTGTATAATTTCATTTCTCGTATTTCTCAATGACTTGATGTTGAGCTGTATCGTAGATGTGAAACTAAATATTTCCAAAGCCATCGCTGACAGCAAAGTTATATCCATTCGATTTAGGTCAGGTGGAGTAGCATTCAGTATTGCGATTTGGTCTTTTTTTAAGACTTTCTGTCGTCTCAGTTGTTGCAATTTATTTTGTACTGCCACATCACTTATATGAGCTTGAAGCGTTGTACCACGGATCAGCAGATTTGTCTTGATGAGTTCCCGAATTACATCAGATCCACAATCAATGTTCACAGCAAGAGTTCTATGGTACATAGATACTTTGGAATCAGTACCAGTATCTACAGCCATCTTTAACACCCTAGATTACCATTTGTCAAGTTTCTGTAATGGTCGACGTTCTTTGTTTACAAAATTGTGCCACCAAAACTTAAAAACGTGGACATCGGTTTCCAAGTAACAGTTATTAGAAGTCTTCTGGAATTACAAGAAAACTCACGTACGGTATATCATATCAATTAGTGCTACTTTTTCATCATTCATATGTCTGTTCTGACTACGTCGAAATAATGTGTATCAACAAAAAAGAGCACAGCGGAGAGATTTTCTTTTAAATACGGATTATACAACTGTTATATATACAACAGTTCATTCTCTGTCTCCATCTCTTTAGATTGTCCCCCATATGGCGCTTTACTTTTGTAGTGATAAGACTTAGGGTACATATATTTTGATATGCAATGTATATATATCATGGAATATTCAATGATATGAACACATATGAAATAAGCATTAAATCATAGGGTGACACACTAAATATAGAGTTTGTATCAAATAAAACTTATTAGTCATATTGAAATACCTGAAATGTAGGCAAAATGACCTGGGACGAAACGATCAGGAGCAAAACTTCCAAGGGGCGAATTGTTTTTTGACGATAAGTCGAAACGACAGTTAGTCAATCCGTCAGTTAGTCAGACTACCAGTAAACATGTCAGCATGATGCAAATCAATGTCCAAGACAACATCACTATTCGTAGATGTCTGGGCCAAAATACATCTCACGTAATTTGAAACCAGCCGTAATTCTCAAGCAGCAACCGATTATTTGGATCAATAAGACTACCTAATTCATTCTAGTTAACTTACCTCATTGTGAATAATATTCACAACAATATATGTACTTAATACTACATTACCTTACAGTTAATATACACAACTTTTATCAGATTTCATGCGTATCGAAAAAGAAGATATATTATCTTCCATTATACACCCCATATTATCCTGTTCGCTTTGGAATTTCCAAACTGGGTCACGTACACTGAAGTTCGTAGAACGTGATCATTCAACTTTAATACTAGTAGAAAATCATGTCCGGAAAAGTTAAGTTCGCAACATCGAGATAAATTGAAGGGTATTTTACATTGCTTTATTTTACAGCTCTTTGATTGCACTTACTCACTGTGGTGATCATGTATATCAGTCGAATTTATGGCATACTTTCGTTTTGAAAGTGCGCCATAATTCGACCTGTAATACTGTTCAGGTCATTAAATTGATTCAAAACTGTTTACTGTTTGGTAAGCGTGGATTTGGGCTTATCGAATATAAGCGTAGATTGCATTCTTTTTCATGAGTGGTCAAAAACTGTGTCATTGACCATAAAGCTTCATTTAATTAAGTGGGAACTCAACCCCTTCCAACCCCCAATATCATTCTGACTCCATTAGGGTATCAAATATACAATAAATCTCAAATAGCGATCATCTCAATATTATGACCACCTTGTTATAACGACCACTTATTTTCGGACCGGCTTTCAATAACTCCCCTATAATTCAACTGGGTCATGTGAGACCCCATTATTATTACGACCGATCTTTCGGGTTCCAAATGTGGTCTAATTATTGAGCGTTTTCTGTACTATTCTCTGCATTTGTATTTCATTATGTGAAGCGGATGTTTCCACTTTTCATCTGTCCTCAACATACAAATGACGAGAGGTATTTCGCCTGTATCACTGTAAGCTGACCACTCGAGATTTACTTGTGACAACGTACTAGTACATAAATTCAATGAAAATTCGTTTTTTCTTTCTTTTCGTGGACCGTGACGTACCAGTTCTTGAATGTTTTTCACTTGTCACTTATTGTAGTGGTATCATTTTATTCCCAGAAAGATCATTACGCTTAATGCAGTACAGTACAGTACGCTAAAGTGGATCGAATTTATCGAAGTTCACTGTAAATTTAGCTAGCTTCATTTTCGGGGAATCCAGTAACCTATTTAAAATGATTATGTTAATGACATTCGTCTCTATGCGGAGATGCGCATATAAAATTTTATATCAATTATATACAGTCTCTGTCAATCCAGGGTCACTCAAATAGCAAGATTCGGATTAAGAATATTTTGCACGGCTATTTGTGTCTGTCGATTTAACGATCCGCATTTCCATTACATAAATTGGTTCCCGTGATCTGGTCCGAACACCATCGGTATAATGTACCATGGAACGAGAACCAATAAAGGCTATCTTTATGCAGGGTTGTCGTTACTTAACATTCACACACGCGCACACACATCTCTGTCAACGGTAAACTGGTCCCCGTTCCAAGCAATGGACCAAATTGAGGCACAGAAAGAGTCGACGGAACCAGTTTATGTCAACCAATCTCTATCCAGACTTGTCGTTCGTTATCTCTCCCATACATCTCTGTCAACGCCTCAGCGTTTTACAAGATTCTTGTAAAACAAGAAATAAAGCCACAAACGGTACAAAATTTACAGCTGAGCGACGCAATTTATTTTGCACAATACATTAGAGACAAAAGATATTATAATTTACCTGAAACTCAGAGAAATTATTTTATTTATCTAGCGCACTATTTCTCGACCGAGAATATTTGTTTACTTTTGGTAATTAGGTCACAAGGTTACGCCGCTTAAATGGAAATGAAACGCAGAAGTCGAAGGTAATCGTGTAAAATTATGATAACAAATGTACATTTAGAGCAACAAAAGTGTGATTCTGTGTATCAGATGGAAAGTAAAGGAGACCAGGACACGTGTTTTTGAACTACTTTCCAGTCTGAAGAATAAATCAAAAGCATTTGACTGAGTCTCCTTGTGTTTTCCATCTGACACTCAAATGTATGTTTTTGTTTTTCTTTCAATGTGCATTTGTTGTCATGATATTCCATGATTACTTTCGACTTCAGCGTTACGTTTCCATTTAAACGATTGGACTTTGTGCTCTAATTACTTAACATAATTAATCCTTTCCGCCAAGAAATAACGCGCTTGATAAATAAATTATTTTCTGTGATTTTCGTGTAAGTTATGGCATCTTGTAACCCAGAGATTGTTTCACCTGGTATACCGTGTACCATTTGTGGTTTTACTTCTTACTTTACAAGAATCCTGATAAAAGCTGATACGTTGACTGAGATTTTTATGAGAGGTAACGAAAACGACAACTCTGGATTGCCGATAATGGGGCAGACAGCTCACCTGGTGGAAATATTATGTGACGTGCAGGGGGTATACATGTTGATTAAACCACAAGATAGGAAAAACAAAAAGAATTATCAATAATCAATAAAAATAAATGTATATGTATATCCAGCTTACGATATTTCAATAAACTTACTTTAGTTAATCTGATACAAGAAATAGGTTGACTGGTTCAAACTAACTTTTCTTAATAAAACCTATATCTAACTCAGCCTTTTACAACAATATAACAGAACAATTCTGGGTAGCCCGACTTCGTGGTTTCACAAAAAAAAAAACAAGAAACAAAGTTTGAGATGCGATGTTCCACACACTACCCTATAAGATTCTAGTTTCTACTGCTTTTCTATTCCACAAACTATGCTTATGCAGGGACTCTACATTACATAATGTGGAGTCCCTGGCTTGTGGTTAGAGTAGTCGCAAGTAGGAGGTCAAGGAAACTTATTACTATTCTAGGCTTCTCGAAACGGCTGGAATAGTGTCTGACATTTGGTAAGACAAAGATTCAATTTCTGTCTGACCAAATGAAAATTTATTAATTTATTTGCCATAAAGGAAACGGAATATATATACGTTTCGTACATGGCGGGAAAACCCGGGTTCCGGCTACTACTTCTATTCCCAGATACCTTAGTGGTAAGTATCGATATAAAATAAAGCCAGTTCTATTTGGTTTTGCTGTGTCTTATCGCACATACACTGGATAGATATCAGCTTAGTATCTTAAACCGAATTTATTATATACTTTTGAGAGGGAGAGAGGGGGGGGCAGAAAGAAAGTAAATTAGGATTATTATACGGATGTATGCGTAATATGCATGTTCGGACAGTTGTATTTTTGGTAAACTACTAATAAATAAGTTAATTCTTTAAACGTAAATCTTATTCATTATCTTGAAAAAAAATTATTTCACATCTTTTTTCTTTACTTCAACTTGCATTAGTGCCGTTTTATATGCATACACTTCCGTGGGCAGTTAAAGATCGACAAGTCTTTGTGCCCCATTGACTTCCGTGAAATATCGCTTAGTCGTGAGAAATTATTGAATAATTCAGGGGATGTAACTCTATTTACAGTCTCGTTAAACTGGTTCCCGATAACCGTTGACTGTTTCTTTGGTGCAATGCGACATGAACGGAACCAGTTGACAGGCTCGGTAGACAAAAATCGCTAGACTATTTTGCAAATGTCAAAATAAACGAACTTAGTCTATGATGCTTCAATGATCTTTTTGACTTAAATAGTTGATTTCAAAAGCGAACGAATTTTACATGAGTAAGTAACATTTATAGTAATGGTTTCATCTTCTGTGTATTATTCTGTTCGACTTCTTGACACTTGTGGCCAATGTGGGTGCATCTTGTCTGTCGGACGAGCCAGACACGGGGACGGGACCAGACCGAAGTTGTCTCATAATATTCCTAGACTTGCTATTGGCTGTTGTCCAGTTTCATTAGATCGTCAATTCATTTTAGCTTTAGTCCAGTTTATCTGATTCAGGATATTTTAATTTTGTGTGTTAAACAACAGTATGAAAGTGACAATCAGTTCGTAGTTACAACATTCTAAACCTCAAAAATCAACTGTTTGAGCATTTTTGCCAGCAGCTTTTTTCCCAGAGGTGTTGCTCCTTGCTCCCTATTAGGGGAATTGTCATACTTCCCATCTACTTTTAGTAGCTTACAGGCTGCATGGAAATGTTTCTATCCCCTTGATTCATGATGTTCCATGTTCAGTTATCATCCAGTAATCACCTCACTCTGGTAGAATAGTCCCACGATATATTAATTAGTGCCAGAAAGTCTCAAAATCTTTCCCAATCTGTTGTAACAGAGATGTATATGTGTTTACAGTAGTTTGTTTGCCCGTCAGCCTAATTAGCTCAGTTGGTAGAGCAGCTGACTTGCAAGCAGAAGGTTGCAGGTTTGAGCCCTGCTTCGGGAATTTTATTTTCTGCATCCTATTACATTGGTGCCATGAGTGTGTGGCTAGCCTTGGAATCTTATAGCTAGGGTGAAGCAAAGGCTGGGTTAGCTTAAAGAACTTGTTTTGATTGATAAAAGGAAGGAGGCATGTTAAAGTGTTGCATATATATGTGTTTACGGTAGTTTGTATGCCCATCAGCCTGATTAGCTGAGTTGGTATAGCAGCTGACTTGCAAGCACAAGGTTGCGAGTTTGAGCTCCACATCGAGAACTTTTTTTCTGCCTCATATTACACTGTCTATGTTTTAACATGTATGTTCTATTACTGGTCTGTACTTAGTGCGAAAGTAACAATATATCAGCCAATGGCTACAAAGAGCTAATGTCTATTTTTTTTAACTGTGTTAATCAACTAAAAGTGAAATTTTATATCTAGTGTCCAGTATTGCTTCCTTTCTGACTTAATTCAATTATTCTTCAATCAATGCTCTCAGCCTGCAAAAATTCTCTGTAATATAATTATATTGAATGATATGGTTATAACAACTTCAATTTAGTAATCATGCCCAAAGAAATCTGTGGTATCTTAGTTGAAAATTGAAATCTGTTTAGAAGCACTACTTAACATGTACTTCTTTTACAGGTTGCCCCGAATCATCAAAATATGAAATCTTTGTTCCAGACATGATGTAAGGGATAGTATTCTATCTAAGGATTAAAGCAAATCAATGTAGAAATGATTGAGTCGAGAACATGTTCAATCCCAAATCATGGGAGGACTGCCTTGCAAACAATGCATGAATTACGTCAGGATGCAGTTCTGTGTGATGTTACTCTCTGTGTTGAGGGTCGAAAATTCCCAGCTCATAAAATCGTTCTGGCTGGTTCCAGTCCATACTTAAAGGCCATGTTCACAAATGGAATGCTTGAAACAGATCAGGACGTTGTTGAAATCAGGGATATAGAAGCTAATACTATGGAGAACCTCCTAGACTTTATGTATACAAGTACTGTTGAAATAACTGTGAATAATGTTCAAAGTATTCTTCAAGGAGCTTCCTTATTCGGTCTTCAGCAGCTTCGGGTGTTAAGTGCTCAGTTTTTGCAACTTCAGCTCACTGCCACCAACTGTTTAGGTGAGAAATCATAAGTAAATTTGAATATGATTTGTTGCTTAAAATGTTTTAGCCATTCTGATTAAATTGCTTTAAAAAAGAGATATTTGCAGTGCATTTTATTTAACGTTAATGAACAAAGACCATGCATATTTGTAATTAATGAATGCAGGCTTCTTGAAACTGTTGAAATACTTGCCTGACATTTGGTCAGGCAAAGATAGAATTTCCGTCTGACCAAATGGAAATTTGTCTGGCCGAATATATTATAAATAAGTGATAAATGCTATAAATCGTGCCAGGCTGCCTGATATCTAGTCTGGTACTTGCTTATTCAGTAATTGGACCTGCTTGAAATTGGCCTGACATGTCCGACGGTCCGGCAAATTTCGGGAAGCCTGGTGAATGTAAAGTCTTTGAATTGTATTAGAAGAAAATTTACCTGGAACCAGAAATAGCTGAATCAGAACATAAAGAGGCTCCAGAAATTACTACACATGAACTGTGAGATCTTAATCACAAAATCTACAAACTTACTCTGGGCCTACCAAACTGACCTACCAAAAACTTGCTGACCTGAAAATTTTTATCTCTACAAATTGAATTCATATTATATTTAAAATTTCTTTTCTATATTATTGAAAATATTTCCTCTGGCTTCATGGTCAATTTACACGTGTCTAATGCAAAAAAATAATACTCCGACTGACTGACCCAGTCCAGTGTGGTCAGCAACAGCAAACAAGCAATTTTTTTAGGGCGGCCCTGTATTTTATATTTCAGGTATTCAACAATTTGCTGATGTTTATATGTGTAGTGATCTAGAAAATGCTGCGCGGCAATTTATTTATCAGAATTTTCTAGAGGTTATACACACTGAAGAGTTCATGCAACTATCTGAGGAGAGGCTTGTTGAACTTTTACGCAGTGATCAGTTACATGTCATGTCTGAATCGCAGGTATTTGATGCTGCGTACACGTGGTTGAAGTACGATACGAAATCTCGTCTACAGAGTGCATGTAATGTTCTGAAACATATAAAACTAGGGCTTCTAGAACTACCAATGTTAGAAAACGTTGTTATAAAATCTGATTTCTTTAGAACTTGTCACAAATGCCAGTCTTTGATTAGTTCAGCGATACGTTGTCAATATGAAAGGAAGAACATGGAGTTGTTGACACCTCGGGCTCATCCTCCGTGTATATATGTTGTTGGGGGTAGAAATAGCCAAGATTGTCAACTCAAGAGTATGGAAAGATATGATTTCCTTACTGATACTTGGAGCTCAATGGTAAGATTTTTTTATTTGTAACTTAAGTCAGCTGAAATCAGCTCATTTATTCTGGTAATGTCAGCTCTTATTATGAATCCCATTTATTTAGTAATGAGAATTCATAATTTCTTGATTAGATAAAACTGAAAAAATCTTTCAGCTGATTAATGTGTTAAACCTTTGCCTCATAATACTGCATTTCCCCACTTCTTTTGCCACATTTTTACTCTGTCAAAGAGAAACAGTCCAATTTTCCTAAATAAATTGATGTTATGTATATTAGCTTTGAATTTGTAAGAGTCCAAAATATGCTTTGGCCTAAACAAAAAAAAGGTGTGTTTCCGGTTACATGCCAAAAAATATGGGTCAGTAGGTAGGGATATTTTTTCTTTTAAGTTTTTTTTTTACCTATATCTCCAACACTGTTGTGAAAATTACAATATAGTACTACGATTTGGATGCTGTAAAAACTTTTGAATCAGCAGGTGAAAGATGGGTCGGTCGGGTAACCGGAAACAAACCTTTTTTAGGCCAATTTTAGAATTTTTTTTCTAAATTTAGAATAAATTTATATACAAATATGTATATATATATATATATATATATAAATTTATTCTAAATTTAGAAAAAAATGTCTAAAATTGGCCTAAAAAAGGTATATATATATAAATTTATGGATAATTTCTAAATTTTTTTTTTTTTACATGTACTCACTAAAGCTCTAAACTTAAGGTTTTTTCTTTTTAGCCTGGTATGAATATTGCTCGAACAGCTATTGGTTCTACCACATTGGATGGTATGTTATATACAGTGGGTGGGGAATGTGCATTGGTTGATACGCTGGAAAACACTCTCTACCTCCGATGTATGGAATGTTATGATCCGGTCCAAAGACAGTGGATTCCGAAACCAGAAATGAAAATTGCTCGATCCTTTGTTGCAGTTGCTACGGTGCATGGATTCTTGTATGCAATAGGTAATAATCCTTCATGCTTTCATTAAGCAAAATTTTGGTAGGAGTACAGTGATTTTTTTCGTATATTTTATAGCCGAATATTGGCTGTTTCCCTTACTCCAAAAAAGTTATATTTCCCCCTAAAGTGCTATATAAATTAGTGATAGTTTTTCAAATGTTTTCCCTTTTTTCTGATTTATCATGCTATATTTTCCCCTTCAGAAAGCCACTGGTAGTTTTGAAAATTCCAAAAAAAAATCGCTGGAGTACAGATAAGAAATGAATCCCTAGAAAATGAAAAAAGACAAAAACATCCCACCTTCTGAAAAAATTACCCTTTCCCCAAGTGCCCCAACCCAAAATCCACCTTATACACAGGAGGGCCATACAAAAATAAAGGACAGACAACAGTCTCTTGGAGGGGGAACACCTTAGAACTGTATATAACAAATTTACAGGGGGCAGGGAGGTTTAAATTAGTTTTATGGACCCAACTTCACACCTCTGGAGAATCTAAAAGACAAAGTTATATTAATAAACGATGGACTTAGGAGAAAATAAAAAACAAAAGACACTACAGTCAACATGAAATATAAATGGATACAAACATTAAACTTATATTAGGGGGTCATTTTCATGAAGGAACAGGGCTTAACAAATCCATATCTCCACTCGTAATTATGAGTAGAAATTGACTCAGGACATGTTAAAATTGCTGTAGAACTTGTAAAAATTCTTAGCTGGTTGTCCTGCAGGACAAGTAGCCTAAACAAAATTTGTCCAGCCCTGAGGTGGCCAGAATGTTAAGGTTGTTGTTAAGTGTTGTTGACATAAATATAAATAACTTCTATAAACTTTACAGGTGGGGAAGATAGGGCATGTGGATATAACCTTGTTGAAAGATATGATCCAAAAACTGAACAGTGGAATTTTGTGTCCAGTATGAAAAGACGACGAGCTGGGGCCGGGGTCACAGCGTGTGAAGGCAGAATTTATGTAGCTGGTATGGTCCTTTGCTCACTGCTGATTTTATGTTTCAGGCAATATCTAAATTTTTGTCTTTTTTCACTGGGCTTAATACCTGACCAGTTCACCTGACCAGTTTTCCTGGACTGTATACTAATCAGTACTAACTTACCCTTCCACAAGGAGCTGGTAACTTCTCCACTTATGGAGGAAAATCGAAATTTTTGTCAAATTTTCATACAAGGGTATGACCTGCCGAGGATTTGAACCAGGATCTCCGGGTTACAAGTCCAGTGCACTAACCACTGGACCACAGTCTCAACCTTAAATTTATGTCTGCTTTGTGTATTCTGTATTAACTTGTATGATGACAGTTGGGGTCTATTCTTCTGATTGTTAATTGTATAAAAGTTTAAAAATTAAGTGTACTGTAAGTTAATTCTTTTATTTAGGCTTGTATGTAAAGTTTGTTTTAAATCCCTAGGATTTTCCTTTGTGCAGGATTTCTGTGTCCTTATGCATAAAAATGGCAGTGGGACCCATTTTTCAGGGAAGCCCTGAATCCCTCTCAAATAGCTAACAAACAAGGAATAATGTAGATGTTGTCATGTTTGAAAACATAGAGTTGGTAATAAAGTGAATACCAGTCCACCAATGCTTAGGTTTTCATAAGTTTTCACGGTGAGACATTTCGTGAAAGCAGTGATCCATGTACAGTAAAGGGAGATAACTCCACAATCTGAGTTTGGATATTTTTCAGGGGGTTATGACAGAACGTTACATATGGATAGAGCTAGCATGGAGTGTTATGACCCTGCCACTGAGGAGTGGATGTTTATGTCAGAGATGGAGAAAGCTCGCTCCGGTCTCGTGTTAGCAACGATTGATCAAAATATATATGCGTTTGGCGGAAGGTATCGTCATACGGACCAATACTATGATCTTGTGGAGAGGTAACTTTTTGCTGATGCTACGGATCTATGGTTGTTGTGTGGTTGATAGCAATTTCTGAATGTAAAAAAATGATGCCACCTCTTCCCTGTTGAAATGAAATTTTATGTTCTTGCACCTAGTCTTTGGTCTACTTGCCATGTGTTCAAAGTACATATCTGAGATTAAAACATTTATCTGTGTTTAAAGGATGATATTGTAGTGAAAACATGTCTATGAAATAACATGATTTTAATTAGTTTATCTTTTGTTAACCTAGAATGTCCATGTTTCTATGAAAGCTTCCATACACTTATACAGTGCACCTCTCCAGAGTGGCCCTCTCTTGCGCTACAACCTCCTTTCAACAATTGCATGATTTTTTCATGAGGTAGCTCTGTATAATATACATTGTACTTGTCACCTAATAGCTCAATCTGCCAATCACTCGCTTGGTAGAGAACAGGACTGTTAATTGAGGATTGTGTATTTGGATCACAGTTGAAGCGCAGTCAAACATCATTTGTTCTCCATCTAGGACTCGCTCATGAAGTGAGACATTAGGTTTGTTATACATAGAATGATGGGATACTTTGGAGAAAAGGTTTCATGATTTGTCCACCATTCCTAAACAAGACTCAAACTTATATCAAATAAGCTACAGTGGACTCTCATTGGCTCGAACTCAATGGGACTGACGAAATCAGTTCCAGTTATCTGGAGTTCCAGCTATCAGGAATTTACTCTGTGAAATAGTTCTAGAGGTGTGAATAACAGAGAAAATATTGACCTCAGGACCAGACTTTTGGTTCGAACATTTGAGATTATGTGGTCCTAGCCATGTGGTCTGGAACTCTATAGAACATACAGCAAAAACAATTGGGACCAGAGAATAAGTTCCAGTTTTCTGGGGTGTTCGAATTTATCTGGTTCGAGCCAATTAATGTCCACTGTAAGGTAACTCACTAACTGTCTTTACATAAAGTTGTTGTAATTTTCCTTTCATTTTGTTTCAGATTTAATATCCTGACTCGACAATGGACCACTTTGTCTCAGATGAACACTCCAAGGGCGTGGCCAGGTGTTGCGATATTTGATGGTAGAATATACTTACTTGGTGGGTTCGATGGTGGTTATCGTCTACGCAGTGGAGAATGTTATGACATAGAATCGGATCGATGGTCCATGGTTAACAACATGCTCGTCAGTCGTGCAGGCTGTGGTGCTGCTGTAGTATAACGACAAAAGATTTTCTAGACTCAATACTGATAAATCTGATTTGAAAAATACCTCTTGACATTTTTATTTCACTCAGCATTTATTTGTAAGAATCATGACTTTATTTACCCAGGATATTTTAGGAAAACTGTTAATGCTATTTGTGTTCAGTCAGTTTTAAGTTGTTTATCTAGCATTTTTTACCGTGTATTATCTGATGATTTCTCTACAAATACTTACACTACTGCTATGGCTGCTTAAATGTGTATATAAAAAGTTTGGGAATGAAGGATTTGGGGTTCAATTATATTTTCGGATTTTCTTTTTCATGCTTGGGTTTTTGAAAGCACTGTTTAATCAAAATTATGGGCCACCTGTGAATAAAGGCCACCATATTGACAACAGCCACTCTACCACGGATGTTTATTGATAAAATGGACTAAATTTCATGGGTGAGGAAGCTATCTAGCCAGCTAATAGGTTTGTGGTTGTACCCTCATGTATGCCTAGTGTCTCCCTGCACCATCAGAGCTTGAAGTTACCAAATGAACTTGGTTGTTGGTGCGACATTAAACCCCTGTGAAAAAAGTGTTTGAATGAAGACCAACTGTATGTGAAAGTTGTACATCTTCTTTCCCTGTCATAAGCCTTTGTTCACAGGTTTAATGGTATTAAGAGCATTTTATTTGTCTAAAGGTCAGAAAAAAATAGTCATGTTTAATTGTTTATGGTTACCTGATACTATTTTTTCGCAACCAACCCTAAAGTTATTAACAGCAAATCCAAAGTACAAGAATATTTGGGGATGAATTTATTCCTCATATTTTCACTAAAGGTATGTTAAAAGTGATAAAGTTTTCTAACCTTCGTACCCTATTTTTAATTGGTCATGTAAAACTAAACATGACTTTCATCTGGCCTTGCAGCTTTTATAAAATTTTTAGTCAGTTTCTTTTAGGTACATGTGATTACTTTATTGTGATTTTATGGTTTTTGTTAAAACTTAAAACTGTTCAGTCAGACCTGTGTTTGAAGCCACCTCTGAATAAAGACCAGCCTGTGAATAAAGGCTTTTCGTAGAAGAAACTGACCTCCAAATAAAGGCCATCTTTCAATATTGGTCACATTTTGTCTTTAACAACAGTGGCCTTTGTTCACAGGTTTGACTGTATGTTGTCTGTTTGCGTGATCTTTCAATATTTTTGAAATTTCAGAAAAATTTCAGAAATATTTCAATTTCCTACTCTCATTGAATTGGTCTGTTATTTTGTGTTTTTTTTCCAAGATTTATTTGCTAAGATTTATCTGCTCTAGAGTCTTATTTCTAGAGCTAGTCTTTATACGTTTAATGTTTATTTTTATATCTTAAATTTGTATCTCAGATATGCTCAGCCTTATTTAAGGCAAACAATTACAGTCAACATCCCATCCACAATACAACTTATTTTGGGAACATTTATGTCGAAGATGACCAATGATAATTTTGTTTAAATGTGAATCATTATCTTTACACTTTGACTCAATTTGTAGCATGAACTGTTACCTGTACTTACCTGAATATCAGTTGTCACTTTTGAAAAAATGTGTCCGTCATCCTATGAAATTTAGGCTTCAGTTTTTGTCCACAAATCAATGGCAATAATTACCTGTCCTATTTTTTCATTTGCTGGAAAATTATTTGCAGATCAGAAGCTAAATTTTGACTACCAATATTTTTTCTACTAATCAGTTAAATCACGGAATCTCATTTTGTACAGTAGACTTGTGTTTATTTGACATGATTATCAATCACTAGCCCCTCACTGCTGAGAGTTTAAATCCCACCTGGGACCAGACACATTTTACGTATGAGGTATTAAGTATCATGACATACACTCTGCTAGGATTTTGTCCGTGAATACTTGGCAGGACAAAGCAACTGGGACATAGTAATTTTTTTCTTAAGTTAAAATAAAAATGGAGTCCCATTTCATTGCAATTTAGCTATTACACCAAAGAAATACTGGCCTAGTGCTAAATTATGTTAAAATACAACAAATGTGGCATAAATGCATGTATGATATGTTAATGCTTATAAATTTCCTTGTGATAATTTTGGTAGTTGTTATATTTATGTCGTAATAGGAGTTTTAAACAAGACTATTTTTGAATATCGGAACAGGTCCCTTAGATAAGTTTGTTTCTTTAAGTTTAACTTAATATTTGATGATTATATTAGTTGAATTGCAAATAATAATGTAATAAAATACTTATAAAGTTCACTGTATAGATAGAAAATAGGTTTATTTGTGTCATGTTATTTCACCCTTAGCCTCATATACATATTTTGGAATCTCAAATTCAAAGCAAATATACAAAACATCAATTTATTTAAGAAAATTGGGGTGTTTCTCTCTGACAGGGTGGAAAAAACATTGTGGCAAAAGACTCGCAGCTCATAACAAGCAATGGCTTCTCTTGCCACAATGTTTTCAAAAGTCATCTGCCTCAGATGCGGGGAAATGCGGTGTTATGAGGCAAAGGATTAAACATACATACTGCTCCAACGATTTACTTATGAACTTATTACAGGTCTTACGTTCTTTAATTATACTGATACTATCCTGGAGTTCTAACACAATATTCAGTCTGTACTTCTTCAGTTCTACCACACAAATCTGTGTTTTCCTAAGATACTAGTTTACAGTTAAACAAAGTACTAAAATTTTAATGAAATGTAAAAATGGAAGTATTTTATGGTAATACAAAGAAAATAATATATTGATAATGGTTAGAATGTCATGTAGGTTATGTAGTGCATAACTCCGTTTTCTCATTAGGAATTCGTTGAATAGGCAAAGAAAAGTAACAGGCTACATGCCCCCCCCCCCCAAAAAATTTTTAAGCATAGATCTTTTTTTTACCGGTTTTAACCAGCCTGTTAGTCATTCAACCAACCTTTTGGGTTGGCAGCCGGTTTCTAATGAGAACACTGATTACTGTTTACATATTGGATCTAACTTATATACTGTTGATATTATTAATGTTCTTTATGATAAATTACTCGGATATATTTGATATTTCATAGTTATCTAGTCTTGCCAAATATGTTTTTAAAGAAGCGTGTTTCTGATATTATAATCTTTTCTGATTTTTTAACAAAATCATTCAAAGTGTTTTCATTATTGTCGTCATAGGCACTTGTAAAAATTTTTGGTATGGATAAATTTATCTGCTTATACTCGAAGTTAATGCTTTTAAACTATACTTACATGTACATCTTTGTAATCATAGTTAGAATGTGATGGGACTTAACTCTGCATTGCATTTCATAGGTGAAAGAATTATTGCCCCTTTTTTTCATACAAGTTATTTGTAAGATTTTTGTTTCGGTTAAGTTTTCTCAACTTCTATTTTGAATGTCAGAGCTTTGATGTTTTATACAATACAAACCACAAGTGCAGACCCCTTAATTACTATAAACATTCTTGTACAGAGTGCAAAGTGTTGAACCGCAAATAGTGATTTTGTATAAGTTCTGTGCATTTATACTAACTCTGCAAATATTTATTCTTGAAATGTTTTTGGCAAACTTGACATTAAAATACAAATAAATCCAGCAGACAGAAGCTTTGTGTTAAAATACTAAATTCCTCAGGTTACCTGCTAGGTCAGGTGAAGTTTTTCAAACTGGGACAAAATATTTGAAATTCAACCCTAAACAAAAGAGAATGCTTTTTATATAGCTGTGTATGTTAAACATTGATGATGTTAATGTTTGTTTTAACAAGTACCAAACAAAATACTTACTTCATAGACTTGAAATTGATACAGTGGTATAGTTAAGATTTGTCCTTGTGATGGACATGCTTACTGCGTTAACGTATGCAAGTCACGACACTTTCATACTGACAGTTTTGTTGTTTATTCAAATTTGCTCAAAATAAATTCGAGCTTGTTGTCATATTTTTTTCAAGTAAAAATTGTCATCTCTTTTTATTATGTTGGCTTTGAACAGCAATAAAAATGATTTTCAGTTCTCACAGTGTGATCAGGTATGCATCTTTTAGACAAGTTTTTAACCAATCATAGCATATCTTTGTTTAGAATTCGAACAGAAAACAGAATATTTCGAAGTAATATTTTCTAATAGTTTGTACCACTGGCACTTGACACAAAAGACATACAAACCACCGGTACTTGACACAAATCCAAATTTTAGCTCCACAGGCAAATAACAAGGTTATTTGAACCCAATGGAGCTAAAATTTTGGTATTGTGTCGAGTACCTGTGGTTTGTACGTCTTAAAAAGTTGGAGTCTTTTTGGTAACATTTGTTTTGAAGGATTAAAGAATATAACATTTTACGTGTGTAATGAACATGAAAAAAATTACAGCTTTAAAATCTTAAAAAACAATACTAGTGCTAAACTAATCAGTCATGTTTGTTATACATGGGCTTTTTTTTAAGCCAACGCTGCCATTTTTATTAAGTTTATCATTCCGTCAGTGGACTTCGTCGTCGTTTCATTAGCTGATTCAAAATGTCAGACTTTTCGATTCATGGAGGTAAGAGACAGTTATAAATTATCAGCTGAAATGATTTTTATCAATGTTCTAATTTTGTATCATATTTTTAAAAAGCTTGAAAATAATGGTGTTATACTTTGCTGATATATCCAAGTGCATGTTAAGGTGAGAGAATATTCTGTGCTAGATTTTTATATTTTTGTTTCGGTTTGTATTTTAAATGTATATAGTATGCATATTTGTTACTTTTTCTGAATATGTTTACAATATTTTTGTGATGGGATGTAATTTCTTTTTTGTTACTGGAATAAACTCAATTAAAAACCAATTGCTAGTTGTATAGTTTGTTTGTTTTCATGTGACTTATTGTCACTGGGGTGTAATGCCATTTTTCAACTATTTTTCATTTATATACAGCGACTGGTTTACTTAACCAGTTTTCCTGGACTGTATACTAATCAGTACTTACTTACCCTTCCACAGGGAACTGGCAACTTCTCCACATATGGAGGAAAATCAACATTTTTGTCAAATTTTTATTGAAGGGTTTGACTTGCTGCGACCGGGATTTGAACCCGGATTGCCGAGTTGCATGCCCAGCGCACTAACCACTGGCCCACTTGTTATAACTATATAGGTTAGATTGTGTTGGTTAAGGTTACAACTAAAACAGTAAAACTGTTATTACGAGCATCAATATCGCAAGCACCCAACTTATCTCTGGGAATTCTTAAATTCCTGTCAATATTTGTTCTTAGTTGTGTATTATTTTCAACCAACAAACAAACACCTCGTTAATACAAGCACTACATTTATATCGCGCACTTAGTCTCCTCAAGATCACAGGGTTTTACTGAATAACATTTAGCTTACAAAATCAAAGTTTCAAGCAATATTAACTGCATTGTATATAGCATTGATGCTTCACAAAATGTATTACAGACTCTCCACTCACAGCAAGAGCCAAATTTACTATTATTAAAGTTTTATTCAAATACACGACAAAAAATGTTTAAATCAGATTGTCCATTTTTTTAGTGAATTCAAAAAGTCTTCAGTTGGATATTTTTATTCCATTCACCTCTGCCTGTGTTTATCAAACATTAATTTTCTTTCGCTTAAAAAGACTATAGACCAATCTATCAGTGGACATTTGTGAAAACAACTAATAAGTGAAGACTGGTTTAAATTATAACAACCACATTATTTTCTTAACGATTTAATAAAACAAAACAATAAATTAATCTTAGAATACATAAAACAATATAAGTAAGATCTTTAGATTTATCCCTCATACCAAATAAATAAAAAATAAACAAGAAAAAAAAACATGCATATTTAAAACTCTGCTTAAGTCCTGAATACAACAGTTGACAAATTATAGAGACAACATCAAAAAGAAATACATGAACCATTAATAACATTAGCCAACAAAAGATATAAATAATAAGCCTTAGCTCTGCAGAGCAGAGCCAACGTTTGTCTGTTTTACATGTCAGCAATGGGGGCCACATTTGAGATTTTGAGTTTAACCATGATAAGGTATAAAGAATAACTTTTAATGACACATTCCAAGTTTCGTGTTGATAAACTCAGAGAGTTTTCAAATCATTCTAGTTAATAAGCAATTTTGACCAAAATTCTAAGTTAAGAAGGGGTATAACTCCAATAAGATAGCTTTCAGAATAATGCCTCTTATGTTACAACTGTGCCTTGTCAAGATAATCAAGTATTCCAAGTGTCATGTTTATATCTTTAAAGTGTTTAGTAATAGGCTACATTAAAGTTTTTGCACAGCAAACGACCCATCAATCATAACAACTCAACTTTTTCTTCCAAACAGACGAGCTAAAAAAAGGAAATTAATGTTAGTTGATATGAACAAAGTATATCTCTAGTTATAGTCCTTGTTTGTAACCTGGTCCCTGACCCATGCTCTTGCAAGCTGCAATGTCAATTTTTAAAACCTTTGCACACCTCAATTGAACAAAACTGACACACTAAGCGTATAATGAATGAGTGTTAGGTTAAAATTACTGACATTTCATATGTGTCATTATTCTTCTCATATTTTAAGCTCACACCAAATCTGATTTGAACAAACATAAATAATATATTTGAACACTGAACAAAAGACTACAATATTATGATAAAACTCCATATATACAACAGATCTGACACAAAATATGTTGTTAAATGTATCATATATCCCTATATTAACACATCTGAGGCTAAGCATGTACTTTGAAGAAATAGGGCAGTAATTAGGAGGGAGAGAATTTATGCTGGGATAATGGTAATAAAAATGGTGACATAGAGTTACTCCCCTTAAAAATTGTGAGAAATTAAAAAAAAAAAATGGGTTTGATTCTTTCTTTGTCATGCTCTCCTGCCTAAACCACTCTTCTTCCTTGATTATGTAGAATTATAACAAAGTTAGTTACTAGTATAAGACACAAATGTAGCAAACATTTACACACAGCGCATACAAGTTTCTTAATAAAATCATCAATTTCAAAAAAATATCATAATGACCTAATTAACTACATGTATATTCTTTATAAAGCAACTAGCATAACTTGAGTGATGCCTAATTAAAATCTGTGAACTTTGAATACTCAGTGTCCACATTGTACTTTTTTCCCATTTCCACAAATAGTGATTACTAGAAAATAGCGTAAAGAATAAGAAAATATAGTATATTTCTGAAAAGTTTGTATAAAACTGTCAGGGCTAAGTATTGGCACAAAGTTGAAGCAAAAATATTAAAGCTTCAATTTAGGCCTAATTTCTTATTTACTATGATAATGAGATCAAAAAACAAAAAATTTAATTGGTACAGCAAAATGTTGTAATGAGGGGTTGTCTTTAAAATATTATTTTACAAATAATTATTTGGATAACACAATATTGCTCTAGATCTTACAGTAATAATCACATTATATTCAAATTAATTATTTGATTTCAATGTCTAAGCTTTAATTCGTAACAGTCACCATGAACAACATTTTTACCTGCAATACCACCGTGGATTATAATTCGATCACCTGTGTTACCACAAGCGTGAGAAGCTCGGCAGACTAACGAAGTGCCAATCTTATAGTAACTAAGGTGAGGTTTCATTGTTATCAGAAACATTTCACCAACAGGTTCTCGTGATCGTCCATCAAATGTTTCTCCACCATGAATAATAATACAACCTTGACCTACAAATGTTACATGATTCTTTCTCCCGTTTGGCGGTTTAGTCAAAGGTTTTAAACCAGCAGCAACTTCTACCAATTTTGATGACAAACTACCAGCTGGTTCATGTGCACTGAAACCAGAATGAAATTCAACAAAATTGTCATCTCGGCCACCGATGATGTAAACATTTCTTCCGACACAGTTCATAGTATGACCCGAGCGTGATGATGTAGCATTTGTCATTTTATGATAGGTAAATTTTCCACTAAGAACATTACCAGTCAACTCATAAACATTGCCATGTTTTCTTTGGAGACGAAGGCTGCCTTCTCGACCGATTATCAAAATTTTTCCATTAGACAAAATTGTAGCCGCATGAGAACTAAGTCCAGCCCCTTCAGGAAATCCAGAATCACTCAGTGAAATCCAATGGTTCTCCTGAGTATCAAATGCGTAGATTTTTGAAATTCTTTGCCTTCCATCCCAACCACCAATCAAAATTAAGTAACGATTCTCCATGGCAACGCAAGCATGATGACTCAAGGCAGGCGAACCAGATTCAGTAATTTCTGACCACCTTGCTGAGGACAAATCCATTTTGTAGAATTTATTTGATGGTGATGTACTTCCATATTTCGTTACCCCACCATGAACGTAGAAACTATTTCCAATAACACAACCAGTATGATTTGTTAGACTGGGTCCGTCTGTACACAACAATACCCAGTCTACAGGAAGTTTGTCTGATGAAGCTGAAGCCATTATTATCCTTCAATAGTCAAATTTTTTGGCACATCCTGAAAAAAGAATGAAGATAATACAATTTTCTTTATAAGCAAGCAAATAACAAATTGAACAAGAAATAAATTTAAGAATACAAAACTAGAAAAACTTACAGAACATTAATATCAAATATTAAAACATGAGCACCCCATGTGGTACCAACGCTTGTCTGTAAAAGGCAATTTTAGCAAAAAGTCTAAGTTAAAAAGGAGTATAACTCCAAAAATATAGCTTTCAGAATAATGCTGTTTGTATTGCAACTGTGCCTTGTTGTGATAATCAAGTATTCTAAGTGTCGTGTTGATATCTTTAAATGTTTGAGAAATAGGCTACGTTAAAGTTTTTGCACAGTGACAACAATGACGCCACAGTGATCACAATAGCTCAATTTTTTTTCTTCAAAAACAGATGATCTAAAAATCAGACAGAAGAATGTTATGTCAAAATTCATAAAATCTAGATACATGTACTAAAACTAATCTGTCTGTTATATGACAGAATACAAATAAACAATATAAACCTATCAGATCTAAGGTAAGCATATAGTTATAAGTTGTGATATTATATTAAATATTTTACAACTCAGGTGGATTTTTCAACCTTAATGTTTACAAAAGTCCGGTCAGATTCATGTACCCAGCTACCTTTTCCCCACAAGGAGCATTGCCCCTTTGCCAACTAATGGAGGACCCTCAGACCCCCTTCTACTTTTAGTTGCTTACCAGCTACATGAAAACACTTCTACACCTCTAGTACCATCTAGTCCCATACATATCATGATACAAATCTTAACCAAAAAATCTTTGTTTATGACCTTGGGTGCTTGTGGATAAACACTATATATATATATATATATATATGAGCTTTAAATTTGGAAGAGTCCAAAATATGCTTATGAGGCAAATGGTTATCACACAAATTAGGAACTAATGCTGTAAGTACACAGATAAACATGATAGTGTTTTGGTAATATTTTAAAAAAGCTATGCAATAAAATTTTACTTCTAACAATTTTGATAATTCTAACTTAAATTCCTGGTACAAAATCAAACATTTCTGAAAATATATATATCTCCATAAATCAGTTGAGTCACCAAAAATGCAATAAAGCAACTTTTTCATGGAAATATAAAACCACAGAACGGTTGGATTGCCATAAACACAAACAATCAATCAATTGATCGATCAGCTGACTTACAAAAATAAATAAGAAATCAATGTTGAACTTTCAATTCGTAACAATCCCCATATACAACATTCTTCCATGCAACACCACCGTGAAATATAATCCTATCACCATTGTTCACACAAACATGTCCAGCCCGAGCAACTGAGCTAGTTCCTAGCTTGAAGAACTGAACCTCTGGCTTTGCTATCATCAGGTACATGTCGCTAACAGAGTGTCTGGATTTGCCATCAAATGTTTCTCCGCCATGTATGAGAAGGCAGCCTTTTCCTCTTACTGTCACGTGATGTCTACGACCGCTTGGGTTTCTTAGCAATGGCATTAAATGATATCGTTTCAAAGCACTTATGAAGGTGGAATTAAGGTTTCTAGACGATTGACGAGCTGAGAATCCTTGATGCTCTTCAAAGAAGTCATCATTTCGACCACCAATGATAAACAGAGATCTACCAATAGTGTTTACTGAATGGCCGGAACGAGACACTATTGAGTCTGAAATTTTTGTGTAAATAAATTCACTTTTCTGAACACAGCCACTCAGAAGATAAGCATTTCCATGCTTTTCAACAGTCCTTAAACAACCCTCCCTCCCAACTATCAAAATATCACCTGTATCTAGCACCATAGCAGCGTGTGAACTAAGACCAGCACCTTCAGGAAACCCGTAATCCTTTGGGAAGAGCCACTCATTGAGAAAAGTGTCAAAAATAAATATACTTGAAACCCTTTCGTGCCCATTCCAGCCACCTATTAGCACCATATATCTATCTTCCAACGTAACACAGGCATGACAGCTCAAGGCGGGTGAACCCTCAACTCGAACCTCATTCCAAATAAGTGTTGATAGATCAAGACGATACAATTTATTTGAAGGAATCGTGCTGCCATACCTAGTAATTCCACCATGGACATAGAACATATCAGATATGATGCATCCAGCATGCTGGGTTAAAGCTGGACCAGCAGGTAGTAAAACTTCCCAATCCAGTGGAAGTTTTGTTGATGGAGAAGACATGGTCTTTGGAAACTATATGCATTTGAACACAGAGTTTTAAATACATACACTTCTGTTATACTGTTGATGCATCAACATGGATTACAGTAACTCATCTATGATATTTCAAATCTCCTTTTAGTGTTGTGGAAATTAGAACTGAAAGGTAAGAAATTGAATACTGTAAATCAAGTCAGGTTTCATGCACACAATCAGGTTCATAAATTCATGCTAAAAGTGATACCAGACCTATTTAATAAGTATGTTCTATAGATAATTTTTTCTGTGCATTTGTCTAAATGGCATCAAATGATGCAGTTACAGAAATACCACATTGAATAATCAAGAAATTCATTTAAAACTTTTCCCACTATGTTTCAAATGGACAATCTCATGAATAGATATTTACCAGTAAAAATGATTTTAACAGGGACCAATATTCACACAAGATTAAGGTCTAAGGTTAATTTATTGTTGTGTATCTTGGTCCCAGCTTTTAGGTAACTATGATTATACAATTAAGGGCCTGGATTGAGTGTTAACAGCCTGTAATTCACAGTATTCAGCTTCTACAAAGCATTTGAATGTGCAATTTTTCATAGGTGCAATAGTAGTATAATGCTACTGAATACTGTTACACCGAGATTTTAGTGTCCATGCTAAGAAATCTCCAGCTATATCATGAATTGGTAAAGTACTCATGACTATTTTACATGCAGTGAGTTAATTCTCTAGCAAGAAATATGAATTTTTTTGTGGTCGTGCTATTTATTCATATCTAACTGAGGTTTGCGTGTATTTACTATTATCATGATGAAAAATTACTGAAACAAAACTGTAAACACAGCAAATTAATTCAAACCATGTCTAAAATACCTAATAAAAGTTATACAAAAATGTTGTTTACATTCGTTGTTGAGGAAAGTCGCCATGTTCATTCGCCTGCCACTACTTCCTGTTTCACCCACAATTCATTGCGAAACATGATGGCAGTCAGTGGCGATTTACCTTACAAGAAATAGGGAAAAAACAGAAAGTAGCCCCACAGTAATTATGAAAGCTTTCAATATTACGCATATGACAACATTATACATTTATGCAGCACATTCACTCGCTGTTATGGTTTTGATTTGCTTTTTAAAGGCATTAATGTAGAAAATACCCAAGTCAAATTGCACACGTTCTCCCGGGCGCCAGATCTCGGATTGAGCTGCTCAAAACGTGAATATCATACGTGAGCGGTAAATGTAACAATGATACGTTGGTGTGTTACATGGAAGTTTGTGTAGCTGTGAGAATTATGAATGTTTATTTACATTGATAATTGTATGCAACCGAGTTTTTGTTCAAAATTGGGGATTTTTAATTCTTGCCTGTCTTCAGATTGCAAACAAATGAACTGATTGAATAAGCTTAAAGATTTTGCAGTGTTTAGACCTCAAATGATGACACTCCTGCCTAGGTTACCTGCCAGTGTTTGCATTATGCTCAATATTTCTTGAATTTATTTAAGCTTATGCACATAAGCTCAAATATTGTTAGCAGAAAGCAAGGCATAGTCAGTTTATTAAAGTATCATGTAAATACTAAATTTAGGAAGAGATGGCATAAATCTACCTTGTAAATGTCAGTGAACAAAGCACTGGATGTTGGCAACTCCGTCTTTTATACCCTTTTGTAACTAAAGCATGTAATGTGAAAATCTTGCCAAAAACATTTATCTGGGTGTGCATGAGTTTTACACAGTGACCAGTATTATTTGTCAACACACTATGAATTAATAAGAACAGAGGTGCAGTTAACAAAATACACAGACATTTGTAAATAAGGATAGATTTAAATAACAATGGCTGGTTTAACTTTTGACATGTATATTGAGACTTGGTATATTAGAAATAGTTATTATATGTGAAAAACATTTTATACTACTTCTTACTGAAATAATGAATTTAGAAATACTTAATCATATAATTAAACCCATTCCTTCCAAACTATCAAGTTCAGTTTAGATTTTCAAACTTTTGTTTTTCTGACCACTTTCTGCACATCATTCATTGCATATATTATATTTTTCAGTTTGACAAAAAGATGGCATCTCCATCTGATAGACCGGAGTCTCCCGAAGTGGACTTCTCTGTGATAAGAACATCCATTGATATGGGACACAAAATGATTGACCAGATTTTATATGGTATACATTATGGTTCAGATGAAGTCAGGAATCTTCTGAGAGAGGAATGTGATTTCATACTAGAGTGTAAAGTTTGTCGAAATTTATTTAGGAGTTTTCCGAACTTTGTGGCTCACAAACGAGTGTATTGTATGGAGTATCATGAAGAAAAAGAACTGCACAACAAGTTTGAATCTCATGCTAATAATGAAGAGGCTGTTATTATCCAACCTGAAGCCCCTGAAAATGTTAATAGACAGTCTAAAGAAATGCCTGGTGTGTCAACAGTTGTTGAAAATGTGATAAATAATAATTTTAAAGGAAAATCCAAGGAGTATCAGTTGTATACTAAAGTTGCGGAGGATGTTGAGCGACAAAAAGTTGCCAAGACCACTAATACAATTGTTTTGACACCATTGCCTGGTTGTGCAAGTGCTTTTGAGGTACATAAAACTAAAGGTGAAAGTTCCACTAATAATAGTCCTAAAAAATTGAGTCCTCTCAAATGTAAAGATAAAGCCAAGGATACTGTGTCCCCTGCTAAAAATAAGAATTCAATCAAATCTGTATGTGCTGAGCTAGTGAAAAAGAAGCTACTGCAAGGACCTGACTTGGGTAATAATCTGTCGAGTGAAAGACCATCAAGGTTAGCTGCAAGATCCAGAAAATCTTCCCCTAGGAAATCTATGGAATATATGGAAACCTCAAGCTCTAAAGATGATGACGAGGAGTGCATGGAAATAGATACAGAAGGTGTAGAGGATGGCAGAAATGAAGGAAAAGGTGTAACCAAGGATATAATGGAACTCTGTGACTTTAAAAACATGAAATGTAAAGTATGTAAAATAACATTTTCCAGACGTGGTGATTTGACATACCATGTGAAATTGAAGCATGTTAATAATGTGAAAGCAAAGCTTCACAAAGCTAAATCTTCAGGTAAAAGTGAAGGTGAAAGTACTTCATCAAATTTATCTAGTTCCATAGCAAAAGCTAGTAAAACAAATGTATTAAAGGTTACAGACAATCTGCTATCATGTTCAACTGGCTGGAAGAAATGTGACAAATGTGGAAAGGTGTTTTGGAAAGCCAAAAGTTATAATAGACATTACTCAAATTGTAAAGGCTCTGTGACTAGCCAGCCTTCTAGTACTGACAAAGCAAAAATGAGACAATCACCCATGAACAATGAAGCTTTTATGAAACTCGAAGAGAAACTTCGAGCTGGTGTAATACAAACTATATACCCAGAAGATGTTGTCAAGAATAAATCTACAGAAACAAGTAAAGAGAAACGTGTAACAAAAGTTGAAACAATTTATCCTGATACTGCTAATTCCAAGATAGATAAAAAGACAGTCAGTGCCAAGGGTAAACATGCTGATGTTAACTTGAATGCAGATTCAAAGGAGGTGAAATCCTCTTTAAATTGTACTGTATTATCTTTGGAGAAATCAAAAGCACTTGTGAAACGACCAATTAATATTGTGAACATCCACCCAGATGCAGCTCAAACAAAAACATACAACTTTCGTCTTGGAAATATTTCTAAAGATCAGGTTACTAAGATAAGTACTGAACATATAAGAGAATTAACTTCAGTGAAATCTACTCAGGAAAGATTAATGTCACCAGAGAAAGACATTTCTAAAATTACTAAGGATGTGAACAGTGATTCTCCAGGATTCAAGAAATTGGAAGAGCGCTTGGTGAGGGAAGCTGGACTTGATGAACCTGTAAATGTTGCAGAAGATATGGGAAACATGCCAAACACAACTGTTGAAGAACATGCGGAAGTGAGAACTGGAAAGATCAGTAGTGAACCTGAGAAAATTGATGTACCTACTGCTGGTTTAAAAGATCCAAAACATCACAGAGAGTCTCCAGAAATCAAGCAACTAATGGAAAAACTGACAAGAGAAGCACTTGAACCAAAAGCAGTTGCTAGTGATGAAAAGAAAGGTGATGGTAAAGCGGACAAAGACAAGGTAGAGGATGTTGTTGAAGAGGGAAGGCCGAAAAGAACAACTCGATTGTCAAGTCTTGAAAGAAAGATTGAAAAGGGTAATGCAAAAACCAATGAAAATGAAGGTAATTCTGTAACTACCAGTTGTAGTAAAAGAATTTCAAGCAGAGATAGTAATCATGGAAAGGAATCAGTGCCTATAAGAACGCCTGAAAAACTTAATCTGGACATGAATTTATCCCCAGTTTCAAGTCCTGGACGGGGGGCAAACTTGCCGTCTTCACCAACACCTTCTATGCAGTCTACTGATAGTTACAATTTGAAATTTAAAATGACTGTTCAAGAAATGGCTGAACTTGTTGAGTCTGCTAGCTTGACCAAGTTTGCAAAAGAACGAAAGAAGAGAGCTCGTACAATTTTGAACAAGAAACAGATCAAAGAAGCCCAGAAAGTCAAACCGTCACTGTCCAAACCAATGAAACAACATGTGAAGAAAAGGCACATTATCATTAGAAATGTGTATGGAACTAGAAACAAAGGTAATATACAAGGTTCTAAGACTGGGGTATCTCCCAAGGTAGGGACTAGAAATGCCTGCAGAAATTCTTCAAACTCAGAATTTACACCAACTGCATTGAAAGAGAAACAAGATCAGTCAAAGAAGTTAACTAGAGAACAGAAACGATTAATGAACTCTGAGGGTTTTGTTGAAGAAAACTTCTATTCTGTTTCCCACTTGATGAGAGAGCGTCATTCTGACAGTGACACTGAAGGTAGAAGAAATGCACCAGAGAGAAAAAGGCTTAGCGCTAATTCAAAAGATCATCTTGTTAAAAACAAACCTTCCAATTTAGGCCCAACTCTAGGTTGTAGTAAGTCTCCTACAATTAGTCACAGAAAAAGTCTGGAAGCTGTCAATAAGAATTCTTTAATTACATCCGACTTGAATGAATTTACATCAAAGGATGAGACATCTGCTGCTGCAGAGAAAGTAAATGATTCTGAAGGTGAAGACATGGATAAAAACAGTAAGAAGACTACTACTTCTATAACAAGTGATGAACGTAGGTATTCACTGCGAGGATTAGATGAAGAACCTGTTCTTAAAGAGAAATCTAGTGATGTTGTCATTGAAGAACATGAGGATGATTCAAACTCTGGTAAAATCAAAAGTCACATATCAACTAGATTAGGTGGAAAATCCAATAAAGACATTGCTAAGCAAGCAAATAAAATTAGTACAAGAGAAAAAACTGCTGAAAATGATGAGAATCAATTAGACTCCAGACATAGAACAAGATTGTCTACCGGAAGCATATTTTTTGATTCTGAACTTTTAACCATGAGTCCATCGAAAGCTGAAAAAATTGTGAATGATAGAAATAGAAGATTGAAGGTAACCAGCAGAGGTAGTGAGAAGCCGTTGCTTAGTTTCTCACGTAGAGCTGCTGCTGTTAGCAATAAACTCAAATCGCGATCTCAGGGAGCTACCAGTGAACCTCAAAGATATTCACTGGCGACTGGTGTGCAGCAATGTTTGAAATGCAAACGAAAGTTTTGGAAGAATAGTACATATCGCGTGCATATGAATAACTCACCTTGTAGCAATAAGAAAACTGCAAAGAAAAGGGCTTTGTCCATTACTCCTGATGGTAAAAATGGAAATGGAAGGAGTGAAGATGCTGTTATAGATGCTAAATCAAAAAGACCTAAAGGTGCTACTGATGAGGTTGATACAACCAATGATGTTAAGAGTTCTGATATGGAACAGCAACAAACAGTAGATTCTGTAAGTTGTACAGTTGAAGCAGAAGTAGTTAGTGCTGAGGATAATGACAAAAATGTGCTTGTTGGACAAAAAAGAAAAAATTCAAGTATAGAAAGTAATAAAACTGTGATAGACGAAGTTGCTGGTCCTTCAGGAACAAATTTATCTGAGGTGGATTGTGATAGTGATGAAGATGATAGTGAATTCAGTGGCTTTTCTGAAGATGATTTGAAGACAAGTGAGCTAGAGCTTTCCCAGATTGAAATTGTTAATGATGAAGAAATAGAGGGTAAATGTTAATTGTTTGTCATTTTGATATGCTGAGAGCGTCGTATTTTGTCAGGTTTGTGTCATTTACGTTATTCAAGAATTCTTAAAATTTTAATTATTACTTTACATTGTTTAAATATTGTGGCAATCTTTTTTTTGACAGTACATAAAATCGCATAATTTGGTTTCAACTTTAGTTTGGCTTTCAGAAGGCTAAATATGTAATATTCATTCATAAGTAATTCATTGTCTGTTCTTTCTACAAGTTTTACAGCTAGCCATTTTTTGCTATGCTGTTCTGTTAACACCATCATTTTACTTCACCTAGTGGAATCATTTGTTTAGCCCTTTGCCTCATAAGCATATTTCGGACTCTTCCAAATTCAAAGCGAATGTACAAAACATAATTTATTTAAAAAAAATTAGGTTATTTCTCTCTGAGGGAGTGGAAAACATTTTTGATAAAAGAAGCCATTACTCATTACAAACATTGGCTTCTTTTGCCACAATGTTGTCAAAAGTCATCTGCTTCAGATGCAGGGAAATGCAGTATTATGAGGTAAAGGGTTAATTGTCACTTTTCTGTTGCTATCCAAGAATCATGTTACTACAGAATACTTCAAAATTACTTGTCTGATACTGCAATGGCACAGGTTGACCTTAGTGGGTCTCTGGTGATGTTTGCAAACTGCTAGCAGGGCTTTCATTTGACCCTTAAAACAGCATTTTGACTCTTGAAATAAGTAAATGCTTTTGACTCTTGATAATTTGTACCAAAGCATCAGATTTACAATGAATTAAGAAGGAAATTTTGTTGACTCTTCAAATCATTATCAGCCAAGGGTCATCTTTGACCCTCAACTTTTGATGTCTAGTGAAAAAAATCCTTTGCAATACACAAGTGTGAAGAAATGAGCCAAAAGACGGAAAATCAACTGGCTATTTTAGCATTCCCGCCGGCTACTTTTTCCAAAATAAAAGACTCAGTATGCATTGACCCCCCCCCTTGACCCCTGCTACTTTTAGTAACTTACTGGCTACATGTAAACATATCTACATCCCTGTATACTTAAATAAAACTGTCAAGTCTGTTGACAAAGACTATAGCAGTCATAGCACATATTATGTACATGGTTTGAGTAGAAGTCTGTATGATATTATAGTATATACATTACTATTTTCTAACGAGTGTCTTTTGTTGTAGTTTCTACGTATGATAGTCAGAGTAGTGATTCTAATTTTTATATGACTGGAAAACCATATTTAGAAAACAAGGATATTGAAGATGAAAGTCAGCCGTCTGTAAGCTTGAAACGTCCTGTCAGGAAAAGTGCATTAAAAAGGTATGTTTAACTTTTTCAGTGGGTGTAAAATTTGTTTGTGTGTTTTTTTGGGCAGTGTGATGTATTTTGGAGGAGTGGGTATAAGCCAAGCTGGTAGAATGATTGAGTCTAATAATTGAGCCTTCTACCATACCTAATTACAGTACCATCTGTTCACAAATATCTGCATTTTCTCTTACATAATAATTTTTAATTTCACATGTATTTCAAATAAACTTTTTCTTATCAATTTATCATATGACATTCCATTGACTGATAAACAAAAAATGATAATTTTGTGAGATTTGTAATATTTTATGATATATACAAATGTATATTGTAATAAATAATATTTTTATTTGATTATATTTAGATTTTCTCATGTTGAGGAGATATGGGTGTACAAAGATCCTGGAAAACCTGTG
The DNA here is from genome assembly GCA_008271625.1 of Lutraria rhynchaena. Taxonomy (NCBI): domain Eukaryota; kingdom Metazoa; phylum Mollusca; class Bivalvia; order Venerida; family Mactridae; genus Lutraria; species Lutraria rhynchaena. The sequence continues at coordinate 124,150 of VIBL01000138.1, forward strand.
GTAGAGAAATCCAAGGGAATAAGAAATCGTGAATTTGTAGTTGATGCATCCAATCCCGGCAAGTTTCATTACTACAATAGTACAGTGGTCGATAAGTTAATTGACGAGGTTAATTTGAAATGCAAACAATGCGAGACGCCATGCTCAAATATTTCCAATCTTCGGCGCCATGTGATCAGACACCTTGGCTGGGTTCGGTATAAATGTAAGAAATGCTCATTCACATGTTACGACATGTCGTACTGTCGTCAGCATACCTCCCGTATACACAACACAACGCTTACATCCAAGAATTTTGATTCGTTTATGACGGATCTGAAACGGGAAGCCAACTGGCGCAGATCAGCCAAACGGTATAAAACCCTGCAACAGATGAAAACTCAAAGCCCACCTGATAAATTACGTTACCATAGTAGAGCTGGTAAAAGTATAGAAAAATCGGCTAAAAGAACGTCCAATACGATGACATCTTCATCATTTACTGAGCCAGTCCACCAGAAAGGACAGTTTGTGTCCAACATTGATCTACTGTCTAGTATCGCTGTTAGCTCCGGCAATATCTCATCTCATACCACACAGATCAAAACAGATGGGGAAACATCGGCCCAAATTGCAATAAGAGATGCTGGTGACCTAGTGGATTAGACCTGTCCAGTCATTGTCAAAGCTTAGACTGGAAATAAAACGTGACTTCTTTCATACAATTTAAGCTGTCATTGCCTACATCTTATGAATTCATTTAGCCAAAGAAATACAAATTGAGACTTTGATCTCTTAGACTGCTTAATATGATGTTTTTATAATTCTATATGATGTTATATAAAGATACTAACTATCTCCTTGTGTTTTGAATAGCTTGTCTTATCTTCAAAACTTTTGTCAAGGATTTTTTTGTGAATTCACCCATTTAAACCTGCTAAATTTTCGTTGAAACTTAATTTGATAATTTTGCATTGTTATAGTTTTCTCTGGAGTTAAGTCTCCTTAAAATTTTGCTTGGCAGTTTGCTGATGTCTGAGCAGGTTTTAATGTATTATAATTTCTTTAATTTTATCTTATACTGAATACTTGATGTTGATTGGTTGAGCTGGGGTTTCATGCTGACGTAATATATTCCCATATTAGGTTAGTAGCAATTCAAATCCAGTCAGTAATCATAATTTCAAAATAAAAATGACTGAAATTGGCATAAAAGTTCAGTAAATTGATTTACGAATGGTACTCGATAAGATAGATTCATAACACGGATTCTTACTGACCCGATACGGTGAGATTCAGGGTCAGTAAATTAACATTTATTTGTGGACTCTGTATTACACCGTGTCAGGTCAGTAAGAAGCTGTGTAACTAATATTATGTTTGAGAATTTAATAAGTCCATGATTTATCAGATGTCAGTTTGTGGCGTTGTTATAACAATATTACCTCTTAGATTCTGTATATATCATTCCAGTAATTCATTGTAGTATGAGATATTGCTCTGTGTGTCTAAATATGGTCATATTATATATCGACTGATTTTTGTAGTCAGCAATCCACAGTCTTGTCCCAGCCAATATCAAAGATTGTTTCACTCATATTAACACTGCCAGTTATGTTCTTATTGAAAGTAACTCTGGAAATTCACAATCATTTCCTATTACCCTTTATTGTCTGAAAAAAGATATGTATGTATGTATATACCTGTGCTTTTAAAACCTGTCAGTGAAAAATGTCCTTAAAATGCTAAATTTTGCTTCTGCAGAAAGAAACTTACCATAGTTGGTTGTGTTATAGTCATATCTGTGAACGATGCCCCCATAGGAAGAGTGGAAATATCTAAATTCACTGTATGTGTACTGATTAGTGAAGTTTGTAAATGGACTAAATAGATAAATTAGTAATGGGATCGAATAAATAACAAAACATTTTCCTGTCTGTCTTCGCCATATTTTCTTAAATAAAAAAATTGCTTCATTCTAATTTTATATCTTCGGCCAATACTAAATCATTGGTGTGATATTTTGATTTTTAAAAAATATATGATATATTATTTTGTTATAATACTTATATTTAATAATTTTCTGTGTGAAATGTACCTGTACTTGTTTTTATTGTTGATAAACAAGATCCTTGTAGTAAATATTGTATTAATTGATAAATTACTTGAGGATGATGGGAGTGTTTACATAAACATAATCTTACCTTCAGATATTTGAGACATTTTTTTCTTTGCTCAAGTTTTATTGATTGAGTTTTAAGTTTTGACTTCTATCACACTAACTTTACAGTATGCTTTGCCTCATAAGCATATTTTGGACTGTTCTAAATTCAAAGCTAATATACAAAACATCAATTTATTTAAGAAAATTGGGTTATTTCTCTTTGTCAGTGGAAAGCATTGTGGCAAACGAAGCCATTATTGATTACAAGCAATGGCTTCTGTTACCACTATGTTTTCAAAAGTCGTCTGCTTCAGATGCGGGGATATAGGTTAAATCTTGTATGGTACTCTTATCACTGGGCCCATAAACAAAATGATAAAATGTTGATATGTAAATGACTTTTGCCAAATTAGTACAAAGTCGCATGTTAATGCACTGCGGTTGTAAATGATAGATAAATGATCTGTTTCATGTAGCAAATCTGTGACTGACTGATTCTGAACTAGACACAATTTTCAAATACAGTCAAACCTGTGAACAAAGGCCACTCTTGGGAAGGACGAAATGTGGCTTTATTGACAGATTGCCTTTATTTGGAGGTCAGTTTGTTCTAAATAATCAGTGACAGTTTTCAAAGAATGGCTTTTATTCACAGGGTGGTCTTTATTCGGAGGTGGCTGGAACAGGTTTGACTGTACTTGAATTCATAGATTATTCTTTTGTTCTTGATGCTTCATATCACAGCCAAGATTGTATAGTTTTCCCCCCTCCCACACATATACCGATAACCAGACATTCAAACAATTGATAAACTGTATCTGACAATTTGTTTATGTAATCTTTATTCGATACTAGTATAAGATATCTCTAGTCAGAATTATTGATATCCAAGAGCCTTTCATGGTTAAGTTTTCCAGAATTTTCCGGAATCTCTGTTTTTTTCCCAGGTCTGGAAACTATTGATTTATATTTTCTGCGGCAGAGGTTAAGATTTCCGTTTTTTTTGAAAATTTTCCACTTTTACCCGTGGCCTTCATATATACCAAGTATTTCCAAGTAAACCTGCCTTTAGTGAATGTTTTACCGAATTTCAGAATTTTTCTACTTTTTGTCTCGCTATTGTTTGAAATATTTTTTGACACTTAGGATATAATGTAAGGTATTATTTAAACATTTTTAATGAGTCACAATATATCCTTTTTCTCTCGTAATGGAAGGGGGCATTAATTTTATGTAGGGGATGATTTGGAAATATTTGGTGATATTTACTTATTAAAATTAAGGTCAAGGGTCAAATTACTATGGCAACAAAAGATTGTCCTGTGTTTGTACTTGTTAAATTTTCATATATTGTTTAGTTTAGTTTTTATTGTTTTTATAAATAAAAGGTTTTGAATGTTTGCATATAAATTTTGTGTGAAATTTGACTTTTTTGTATAAATGCTATAAACATGAATTTTAGTTCATGTTTTGATGGAGTAATCATGAGTTATATGTTATGTGCCAGAATATTTGGGTCCAAAATTATCATTGTATGATCTTAGTATCATATTGCATACATATTTCTGATGTTTTTCTTACTATGAAGCTTGTAAATAAAGTGTTTTTTTTATGAAATAGTGGTTTGTGTAATGATTTGTCAAAGCTTCTGTGTCCACATTTGAGACCCTGAAACCTTTATTTACAAGTTAGACTCAAGCCGCGACCATGGTCCAAAGAAAAGAATAATGTTCCTTGTCTTGCAACTGTGCCTTGTCATGATAATCATGTACTCCCAAGTGTCGCATTTGCATGACAACACCGCAGCCATCATAATAGCTGGACTTCTTTGAAACAGACGAGCTACAAATAAATTGAGAATGAAGTCATCCTTAAAAATCATTGGTTTGCAGTTACGTGATTGGCTCATTAAAAGATATGTTTCATTCTTCATTCCAGCTTTTCATTTTCAGTACCAAATAAAATGCTCACTAACTCATTGTCAAAAAAAATGTGTCAAGTAACCAGAAACAAACAATTTTTAAGGATTACCTTTTGATAGAAAAATCTAGTCATTGAAAAATAACTAAAATTTCATAGTAAATTTTGTTTTTTTATTCTAATTAGCAAACAACAATTATTTGTCCGAAACAACAAAATACAAAATATATGAGAAAAAAATGAATTGCACTAAAAATGTTTACATTCTATGAATAAAATATACATCTATAACAAATAAACACAACCTTCATTCACATAACATGGTAAATATTTAAAAAAGAAATGAAACTTAGTGTATATGCGATGACAACAAAAATGTGGGTACCAGGGTTCAAGGTCATAAAACTTGAGATCAATCTCAGAGCTTAAAATCTCATGCTTTGTCTTTTTATGCATTTAAGTTAAATACTGTATATTCCCTTATAAACGCCCCTCCCCTAACAAACGTTCCACCTCCCTTTTTGGACAAGAGAAAACAAAAGACTTACAATGACAGTCAAGATGAACAATAGAAATTAGTAGAAAACAGTTAAGTTAAATATGATCAATAGAGGTGAAACGATTAATCGCGATCCATTGCGAACCGCGATTTTTCATGCTCGATTCGATTCAATGATGGCAATTTCGATTCGATTTTTTTTTTGGTAATACCTACTTTCATTTTCCGTAGTATGCGAGTCAAAATGACTGAAATCTAACGAGATCAGCATTCTTCTCGTGTCGTCAGGCTCTTTACTGTTTCAGTTTTTCCTATTCACAAGTTTTATGTTTCGTTTGTTCCATTGTTAACAGTATTTAAGAAAATACATTCCATCGTAAACTAGTGGGATAGCTATTTTATTCTTGTCCTATTTAATTCCTTTTAAAATCGAAAATCGAATCGAAAAATTGAATCGTGGGATGAAAAATCGAAATCGAATCGAATCGAAATTTTTTGAATCGTTTCACCTCTAATGATCAAACAACAACAACGTTACTGATACATTATAATGACAGCACAATTCCAATGAATATGCATATAAACATTTATCATCTATATCTTTTCAACTATACTACTAAGAGAATAGAATTGAGATCTTAGCTCGGATTCTTTTCTCAAGTTTTATAACCTTGGGGCCAGATATTTCCTAATAAAATGCTCCCAGGTTATTTATCACTCATTTTTTTGTAATTTGTTTACTTTTTGCTTGAAAAGTATTGGTAGAAATACATTGAGAGATTAATTAAGCATGCGTTTATGATCGGTCATGAATTTTTGATTTTTTGACTGAGAAGAAAAAGTACCAGTAGGACTGTAGGATTTATTCATAAACCATAAACTGAACATGCTAATGAGAGGAAATTTCGTAATGACTTTAACAAAATATATATATCTGCCAAACCTGCCATTTTTTGTACCATGTGAGGTATTAGTAGTTTAATATGAAAAGCTGCAGAAATGAGTGAAAATGGAAAGCATAATGAATTATTGCATCAATCAAGCATCAACATCCATATTAACAAAATATACATGAACAAGATAACTGTAATGTAACAACCTATTAGTACTGTAGAACCTCCCTAATCCGAACTTGTTCAGACATACAAAAATGTTCCGTTGAGAGGTTTATTCGGAATTCAAAGGTCACGGATTACAAAGGTTTTTAGCATTAAATATACAATAAACAAATTGGGAACAGCTAACATGATTTGTTCAGAGAGGATTCTGGATTGGAAAGGTTCAGATTAGAGAGGTTCGACTGTAGTCCAGTAGAACAAAGTCATAGTGAATTTCTGAAGACCTGAAAAATTACTTTATATCATTATATCCATAAAAATGAAATCAAGAAGAGCGTGTTTGGGGAAAATATATGAGAAATTCCTTGTATCTGATTCCTCACAATATCAGGGATCACAATAACCGTGTTTTACTGTATATGTCTACATTAAACACAGCTTAGCAACCAAAATAATCCATATAAACATTTTTTTACATTACAGTGCAACCTCTCCAAAGCAACACCCTTTGGGAGATGCAACATTATGTTGTTGTTGAGAGGTTGTTGCTCTGGAGAGGTTAAATTAATAGTTAAATCTTACAGTGGGACAACATCATTCTGTTGTTGAAAGGAAGGTTGTTGCTCAAGAGAGGGCCACTCTAGAGAGGTTGCACTGTATTTCTATTTGCAACAAACCATGATAAGATAAATAGTGATACAGTAAGACAATAATCTCTAAATACAAATTCATCCATGACAATTACAGGTCTTGATACTATGTACATATGGTTAAGATAAAATAATTTCGACAAAAAAAAGTAAAAATATTTTAAACCACAGTGTATGCATAAATTGGACCAAATCAGTAAACCTGAGATAGCATGTTGTATTCTGAGTCAAACTTGATACAAGAACATGTAAGGCTCACAAAAAAATAATAATATCAAAATTCTATTACCAGTCACTGTCTCAAATTATCTGCCTCTCCACTTAAGGAAAATGTTTAACACAATAACTTAAGACCTAAAATTGCAGTAGTATTTTTGTCCACTTAAAACTAAACAGCTTCTACTAGCCCCTTGTTCACAGGTGACCCTTATTTAGAGGTTATATGGTCTGTAATATCAATAACTGAGTACAGTACAACCTCACATTACCATCATCTCAATATTATGACCACCATGTAACAACAACCCCTTATTTTGGGACCAGTTTTCAATAACACCAGTATAATTCAACTTGATAATGAGACCATGCCATCATTATGACCAATATTTTGGGTCCCAAAGATGGTCACATTATCGAGGTTTTACGGTATTGAAGATTGACTATAGTTCTCAGTCTACCTCTATGTCCTGGTTACCGTAAACTCAGGTTTTACAGTTGTACGGAGATTTACAGCAAGTTTCACCTTCCTTACTGTTTAACACAACTATCGGCAGGATGACATCCTATGATGATACAGAACACACTCACTATTCACTCACAAGCTTTCCTCGAAAAAAAATATATTCTGTACTCAGGCATAAGTCTATATCTTATCTTATACAAAACATTTTTTTTATCATATCTAAACAATTAACCTCATAGAATGGCTCTCTCAATATTACGACCACTTCTACGAGGCCCAAAAGTGGTCATATTTTCGAGATTTCACCATACATATAAACTTAACCTACACGATTGGCAAATAATTCAATATGGTTGATTTGATTGTATAATACTGAAAAAATGTATCAAAAACTCATCAAATTTTAAGTCATCAAGAGGGAAACTAAGAATTGATTCTGATTTTTTTTATTATGATAAATATTGTCAAGTCATGATGTCAACTAATTCAACATTTCAAATGACATTCTGGACAGCCCCTTCTTTTATATAATGCTGAAAACATCACATGCTATAAGGTCTAAAAAGAAGGTTTGTTTACGGTTACCTGACCGACACAGTATTTTTACATGCAGACTCCAGTTACAGCATCCAAATCATAGTGCTATATTCTAACTTTCACAACTCATTAATATTACGGCACACATATTCCCATACAGTGTTGCCGATATATGTAAAAAAATATTTAAAAAATCCTTACCTACTGACCCATTATATTTTTTGGGGCAGTAATCGGAAACAAACTTTTTTTTTAACTAAGTTATGAAATTGTAATTCAACTTACTAATTCAAACATCCTGATCTTATGCTTCAGAACAAATTTCTAATGTTAATTATGATGAAAACATGACTTATTTGAATCAAGCTCAAGTCTAATTCCTGAGGAAAAACAAAACTCAAGTTATATGATGAGATGTAATTACAACCTATATGGGGTTTGTGATGACGTTCTACAATTTGAGCTTTCAACAACTTATTTGATATTTGAACAATCACTCGATCACAAAAACTGCTTCATACAAGAACAACCTATAGGCCAAAAACTCACCGATGTACTAACAACCAATTATCATACAATTACAGTAAAACTTCATTATTACGGGCATCAATGTCATGAGCACCCGACTTATTTCGAGGAGTTTTTAAAATCCCGTCAATTTTATTAGTAATGTACAATTTTCGAACGACAAACAAACATCTCGTTATTACGAGCATCATGTTTATCTTCAGTATTTAGTCTGTTCCGATGACTCCTCGAGATAACAAGTTTTACTGTAATTATGCAATTACATTCGACAGTTACATTTTTTCTCATTCCGTTTCCCAAGGAATCGCAACAAAAATTTGACACAGTTTAAATCAGTGCTAATAAAATAAATTTATAACATAATTAATACTGTATAGTATTAATCTATTCAACAGCAGTTACAATTTTTACAAAATCTAACGATATAAATAATATATACATGTATAGCAAAAATAATTTACACGAGTCAGGTTTCCAGATTCTGTCTCCTATATATATATGCTGTTTTTACTTATATACATAAATATTTATATAAACACATGTACAGTAGACCTTCACAGAGTGACCACCTCAGTATTACATCCACCACATTGTATGGACTTCTCACATTCTGACTGGTATTCAATATTTCCTCTGCATTTCAATTTCATTATGACACAACCTCTACAACAAAACTGTATTTTTGGATCCCATGGTTAAATTTTCTGGAATTTTCTGGAACCTTCGGTTTTTCCCAGGTCAGGACCCTACTGGTATTTATTGTTTCTGCAGCACCGAGGTTTACATATCCGTTTTTTTTTTTAAATTTTGAAACTTTCACGGGGTCCTGAAGGTGGTCACAATATTTACCATATTTAGTTTGTACTGTGTTATTATTTAAATGATATATATTTAGTTTGTACTGTGTTATTATTTAAATGATATATATTTAGTTTGTACTGTGTTATTATTTAAATGATATATATTTAGATTGTACTGTGTTATTATTTAAATGATATATATTTAGTTTGTACTGTGTTATTATTTAAACGATATATATTTAGTTTGTACTGTGTTATTATTTAAATGATATATATTTAGTTTGTACTGTGTTATTATTTAAATGATATATATTTAGTTTGTACTGTGTTATTATTTAAATGATATATATTTAGTTTGTACTGTGTTATTATTTAAACGATATATATTTAGTTTGTACTGTGTTATTATTTAAATGATATATATTTAGTTTGTACTGTGTTATTATTTAAATGATATATATTTAGTTTGTACTGTGTTATTATTTAAATGATATATCATACATAAGTAAATGAGAGTTCAGAATAGCTAAACATACATCACAGAGAAAATATCAGATGGTAGATACTTCTTAATATTGACATTTTCAGAATGTGTACCTTACACTAACTTTTTATTTTCACTGAATTTAATGCTGTTTTTCAACAATTTTTCAGTTATTTACTGCAGCTGGTTCACCTAATCAGTATTAATTTACCGTCCCACAAGGAGCCAGCAACTCCTCAACATATGGAAGAAAATCAACATTGTCAAATTTTCACAGAAGGATATGACTTGCAGCAACTGGTATTTGAACCAGGATCCCCATGTTACAAGTTCCGCACACTAACCACTGGACCATGGTTGCGGTCCCACTAATTTTTTAAGTTGGTATTAATTGAAATCATCCAGAAACAAACTTTAAGTTACATGTGTTGTTGTTTGGTCTTTCCAACTAGCTTACTTCTCTAACACAAATACAGGTTCAACAATTGACAAATAATTACACCATAAAATGTTGTGTTTTCTATATAGATGATGCAGCATCTGTATTTCTAAGAAATCCGTCCACTTTCTGCTATAAATGAGACCAGTTGGTCACTGTATGACCATTGGGTGTGGCAGGAGTGGTCGGCAGACTGTCAGATAACATGGTAACTGCTGTATGAACACTTTGATTGCTTTTACAGTTTGGTGACAAAGCTAATGCTTTAGGTGGTGGGGGTGGTGAGTCCTCCTTAGAATCATCCAAACATTGATCCCCGTCATTTTTAGGATTTTTATACAAAAATAAAGCTATGAAGAAAAATAGAGTTGATAAAAATTTGGCACATAGAATTATCCCCATCATGTTTAAACTCATCTGTTGATTGTCGTAAAAAAAACATGATCCTTTTTCATCACACTTCGTCTGCCACAGTTTACACGTCATGTCTATCAATTTTCCAAATAAGATAGGACCTGGTATGGACCCTGAAATGAACATAAATAGGGAACATTTAGAAGTCAGGTATTAGTAAACCAGAATGTCAGTGTTGGAGCCAATTCTGAGTCAAGAAACACGATGGGAAATGTATGAAAAGATAGGGCTGACTAATGTTTAAATACATACGTCAATACAGGTTAAATACAGGTCAATCATGCTGTCATAATAATTTATCAATAATATCATTATTGTCTGATCATAATTAACTTTGAACGTTAAAAGACAAGATATCAGATTTGAGCTTGGAGACTGATAACAGCTTTTATAACCTCTAATACTAGGGACCCTGAAGAGTCAGTATTATTCTGATAACCTATGATACCTGAGTTCACTGCATTAGTGTTATATGTCTACACAAACAAACGAAGGATACTTATGTATCTACAGTCAAACCTGTGAACAAAGGCCATCCTTGGGAAAGACAAAATGTGGCCTTTATTGACTAGTGGCCTTTATTCAGAGGTCAGTTTGTTCTAAATAATCAGTGACAGTTTTTCAAAGAATGGTGTTTATCCACAGGGTGATCTTTATTTGGAGGTGGCTGTAAACACAGATTAGACAGTATATTACCTAAACATCTGGCAATTATCCATTGTATTCCGAGAGCAAATGACTTCTCAGCATTTGGCACACATCTAAAATAAACACAATTAAAATCATTGATTCACAAGTGATACTGTGGCTTAATCGTAAGAAAAGTAATCAAATACAATGTAGTGGCCATCATTCCCAGGTGGCCATAATCTCAGGTCTCATTGTATAAACTAAAAATTGTAGACAACACAAGTTTTTTAAATACATGAATGTAACCATATTTGTGTATAAGCACAATCCTGCATAACGGTTATATATAAGTATATATAAGAAATATACAGGTGGAATTCTGTGAAAAAAAATTTGTTTAAGGTAATTTTGAGTTAAATTATGATATCTTATATAGAATTTATTTAAATTTAACTATTACAGGTCTGTTACTACTGCCTGTGGGTAATACATTTTTTATTATTGATAATTACAAAATACGTACGAAATATGACAGAGTCTTCAACCTGTTTAAGGTGACTATTACAAATCAGAACTTAGAACCACTTACCGTAACGTGACTGATAGAGCCGGCATACTGGTGGTGAACGTCAACAATATCAAAATGGCACATATCGGCATGAAGATTGGTAAGTACTGACAACCACTCGTACATTTCCCCTCAATGGCTTCATACGCATGACTTATATTTCTGTCAAACACAACACAAGAACAATTGCTGTACGTCTGAAACAGATTAAACAAATCTCTCGGTTAATAAAATGTAGAGCTAAACCTGCTTGGCATTTCGCAGCCAAAATGGCATCATTTTGAATTCTTGAAACATGCTTTTACATAAGTTAATTACCTCCCTTGTGACAATGTATCAAATCTCTGTACAAGCTACATGATAATCGACTTCCAGCAAAGTTTGTGTGAATAATTTATAACTTGTAACTGTTTGTTTATAGCATTTTTTAAATAAATGTTGCATATTTTGCAGAAATAAATACTACAGTTCACTGAAAGTATAAATGCTGTGTTCTATTTGATCCCATACTCAAAATAGCATGATTAAATGCTTAGTACAACACACTGATGTAAACATAGTAATCCAATTTCTATGATAATTTATATATCAGAGTTAATTAATAACGAACAATTTTGCCTAGGAATTCAATACAGTTTCCACTGTTTTAGAAATAATTCTATGCAACAAAACGCTATCTAAAAGATGGGGTAAGATATGTGTATTTTTTGATACCAAAGGGAGACAACTGTAAAAGGAAACAACCTATACTTGTCAGAGTTATCTATTTACAATGAACACCAACAGCTATGTAGACTAGTACAATGTATTATATGAAAAAAGGATTAAAAAGTTCTAAATTTGACAATGAGGAATATACACATACTACCAAATAGCCCCTCCTATAATTAACAGTCCCCAGTTTTTATTAACAAAATTTATTTTGCATGAGTCTTTTAAAAAAAATCTATTTTCTAAACACACACCTTTTGTTCTCCAGAATTTTTGGTGATACATCCAGCGTAGCATGGATTATAATATATAACACCATCTATACCACACACAGGATTATATGTGTCATCATTACAGTGACACTCTGAATTACACGTCGCTGACATATCAGCATTGAAGACAACAGATGTTCTACAATATGAAATATTACATTAATCTTTATTGTATAACCTTAATTAATATTAAAACCATTGATATTTATAGCCAAAACTAACATCACCGCCATTGCTACACTAGGGACACTGAGGTGCATGCCTCAGTTGAAATTTGGGCCGGTAATGGGGAAAAACAGCAGGGAACATACCCGCAGACCCCCTACATTGCCTCGGTTCAAATATGGTTCTGGCTACAGCACTGAACATACTAAGATTTACAGTTAAAACTAGTATTTTGGGGGCCTCTGTGGTCAAGTGGTTAAGGTCTTTGACTCATAATCATTCACACCTCACCCCTGAGAGTTCGAATCCCGGCCGGAACCAGATGAAAATCACAAATGAGGAAGCTGTCCAGCTGGTTTATAGATGGTTGGCGGTTCTAACCAGCTGGTTGCCTGGGGTCTACCCTCACTGTTGGAAAAGTTGAAATAAGACCCTTACTGTGGGTGTAATGTTAAAACCCAGTGAAAAAAAAACACAAAAAAACTAAATCAAGATAATGAATAGATAAAATTGACAAACTAAAATTCAGATTTAAAGTTGACAAACTAATTAATTCTGATTAATTTGATAATAAATAGAACATTTATCAAAACGTACCTGTTTTGAATTAAACTGCCATATTCAGCATTGACACCAGCGAATGAACTGTTCCCACAATGTACGAGAAATATAAAACCTGTAAAGAAGGCAGCTGCAGTCAGCCCCAGACATAATCGGATGATACCTTTAACACGAAGGTCAAACTTCTTCACTAAATATCCACCAAGAAAAGTTCCCCCACCACCAGCTGGTATGGCGGCATAACCTGAAAAAAATGAAGAAAAAACGAAACTAGAAGTCGCCAAATAGCACCATGTTAAGCCCGCAGTATGACCTTGACCTTTGAGATATGGACCTGGGTCTTGCGCATGACACACTGTCTCATCATGGTGAACATTTGTGCCAAGTAATTAAAAATTCATTGATGCATAGGGAAGTTATGGTCCAGACAATGTCAAGTTGGACAGACTGACGCATTTCAACAAACAAGTCGAGCTCACCACAAGCGGGCTCAACAAAAAAAAATTAAAAAACCTTTGAAGTAAGACTAAACCTGTGAATGATGGCCACTCTCATGATGGAAGACACTTCGTCCTCATACACAGTGGGAGTTTGATAAAAGGTTCATTTTTAGATACTATGGAATCACAAACTTTCACAGAACATTTACTTTCATGGATTTTGTGTTTGAGCTTAACTACGAATTCAAGTACCCATGAATTAAGAAATTTGTGCAAATTTGATTAATTTGAAAATACGTCTATGAGAAATTTATATATTAATAGTAAAATGTGGCCATGATTCAAAAGTGATTGTTATTCACAAAGGACCATTATTCACTGGTGACTGATATTCACAAGTGACCATTTTTCACAGGTGACGGTTAGTTGTAGGTGATCGTTATTCACAGGTGATCCAATTATTCACCAGTTATCAATATGTTCATCTCAGCTAAGACTTTATATGAAGATTTATGTGTAAAGTCAAACTTGTGCTTGAGGCCACCTCCCAATAAAGACCACCCTGTGAATAAAGGCCATTCTTTGAAAAATCATCACAGATTATTTAGAACAAGCTGACCTCCAAATAAAGGCCATCTGTCAGTAAAGCCACATTTTGTCTTCCCCAAGGATGGTCTTTGTTCACAGGTTTGACTGTATAAAATGTTACTCACCAACATACTGGGCAGCTGTAGATGCTGACAGAGCAAACTGGGCTTCTATAAACTTTGGTACGAATGTAGCAATACCACTAAGTAAGTGACCTGTAAAACAAAAGCACAATATAACATGGTTATAGTGAACTTGGATATAATAGAGAATTGGATAAAGTGAAGTATGGTAAAACACATATATAGTGAATATGGATTATAGTGAAAACTCAGATACAGTGAAGTATGGCAAGACACATATATAGTGAATATGGGTATAGTGTAAACTCAGGTACAGTGAAGTATGGAAAAACACATATATAGTGAACATGGGTATAGTGAAAACTCAGTTACAGTGAAGCATACATCCCCCCCCTGGCTATCACAAATTGTCCTTAATTTTACTGAAAGGGTTAGAACGGCACTCATGGCAAGTGAACAGAACAAAGATTTCTCTGGAGAATATTTTTATCTATTTAAAACTTCTTATATGCTAAATGAGGAGAGAAGGAAGCTTATCACCATTTTTCCTTTAATAATGTTCCCTTTTATTAATCTGTCACAAGCGCAAGAAATACAAATAATGTACTAGTAAGCCAATTCTTCAAGAATTCTCAATGAAAGCTGAATAAACTGATTTGTTCAGACTTATTGCAGACTCATCATTTTATCAGTGAATTGTTCTAAAGCTGAAGGGTAAAGAATAATTTTAAGTATTACTCTATCAGTTAAAACATATCTTAAAATGCCAAATCTGAAATAAAAATTCACAACATACATTTATACCCCACCACAGTTATATATCACATATTAACGATAATTTTTTTTTCTACAGCCGCAATCTCAAACAGCCAGGCATCGTGCAGCAATCATAAAATCTGCTACAAAAAAAACACAATTAAAAAATTTTTCCCCCATAAGCTAAAACGGAGGTAAGAGCACCAGCGTTATCACACACACGATCTAAGATCTTCAGACAAGACTTGCTGGAGTTGCATTTGTCAGTTTGATGTTTCAAGCTGAGACAAGACGCATCCAGTACGAAACATCAGAGGAGAACCTAATAAAAATCTGGTGAACAACGGAAAAAGGTACATCTTGTGTGGTACTTCAAAACTAGGCTATCTCTGTTAACTTATATTTTTGTATGCTGGAGAAACAGCGCACAAAAATGTGATAAAATGCAACCCGCAGGTCTCACTGCACTAAATATATCCAGGTTATCTTTCTTTTAGAGTCCTTTAACCATAGATGCAGAATATAAAATTATAATTAATATTCTTTCATGTTATATCAGAAATCTAAAGGTACAGAACTTAATTTTGTTGTTTTATGTTTTAAAGGATGAGGAAGGGACAATCAGTTTATTTGACCCTTGAGCTAGAATTTTTTTTTCATGTTTAGAGTTACTTGACCAAAAGAATTTGGGTTGGTAGCTAGGAAGAAGAACTTTTTTGTCTAAATCTTTTCCTTAACATTTTTTATCAGGATATGAGGTATCATTCTGATTTCGCCATTAGAAACTTAAAGGTTTGTGATAAAAAATAGGGATTGCCTGGGTAACCATAAGCACAACTATTTTTCTAAATTATTAGTCTTAATCTATAGCCTACCTTCACATGCAGCAGCAAGGTTGAGAAACATAAATGTAGGGTTGGTAACTAAGACCTTCACTGATTTAATAATCTGCTTGTAACTAATTCCCGACTCTTCTTCAGTATTCACAACCTCATAGTCCGGTTTCCGGTCTGATTTGCTGTATACTTCTTTTTCCCTTTCTGCTTTATAAAGATCGGAACCAGGCAGAGATTTAGGGAAACCAGCAAGAGGAAATGCTACAATGAAGGCTAAGCTTGCACTAATCAGGAAACCAATCCACCAGGCACCCACCCAACGCGGGCTATCCGGGTTCAAGCTCACACTGAAAATATAACAAGCATACAGCATAAACAATATTTTGCTGACTATGAATACAACCAGGTCATGGGCATCTTGATTGTCATTTGCAATGCAGATTAATCGAGAAAATCACATATTCTGAAAATTCAGTCCAAGTAAGCCTCACAGCTTCTTTAGTTGGGGGCCGTTTGCTCAGTACAGGACTGTTGATTGAGAGGTTTTGGGTTCAAGATTCAGTAGAAGAAGTGACAATTTGACTTAAAACATGTCAACATTATACCCAGTGCATTCATCCATTCCCTGTGATACTCGCGTCAAATTGGAAAGAGGACAAATACTAAAGGAATAGTGGGGAGCGGGTTAGTACTGGTAGGTTACCAAGGAGCACAGGTAAGGTAATTTGTAAATACAGCGCAACCTCTCCTTTGAGCAATAACCTCCCGTCAACAACAGCATGATTTTTCCCACTTCATGATTTAACTATTATTTGACCTCTCTAGAGCAAAAACCTCTCAGCAACAACATAATTTGCTTCTCCCAAAGGGTGTTGCTTCGGAGGGGTTGCACTGTAGTAAATAACTAGAGCACAGTAGATAAATGACTTTTAAAGCCTCTGAAATAAACTGATCAGCTTAGAAGTGATTATCTTAATTGAGCACTAACTTTTATCTGTTGTGCACACTTTGTTCCAATTGACTTCAATAAGAAAAACCAGAGGAGGATTTAAAAGACAGTGCAGATAAGACTGGTTATAACATATATGTTTTATGTACATGCAGCTCCAGTCACAGAAATACACAACTATTTATGATTTAATCGGAACACTGTTCAAAAATAAATGCACCCCTCCCCTCTCCATGGTGTTATATTTTACAGATTAATCACTTTGTTGGGTTATTGTCCGAACAAGTTTTGGAGGCGTTCGGTAAAATTAAAAAGATTGTTAACCCTTTGCATCATAATACCGTATTTCTCTGCATTTCAAGCTGCTGACTTTTGAAAACATTGTGGCAAAAGAAGCCATTGCTTGTAATTTCTCTGCATTTCAAGCAGCTGACTTTTGAAAACATTGTGGCAAAAGAAGCCATTACTTGTAATTTCTCTGCATTTCAAGCAGCTGACTTTTGAAAACATTGTGGCAAAAGAAGCCATTGCTTGTAATTTCTCTGCATTTCAAGCAGCTGACTTTTGAAAACATTGTGGCAAAAGAAGCCATTGCTTGTAATGAATAATGACTTCTTTGCCACAATGTTTTCTAGTCTGTTCAAGAGAAATAACCAAATTTTCTTAAATAAATTCATGTTTTGTGTATTTGCTTTGAATTTGGAAGAGTCCAATGTAGGCAAAGGGTTAAGCATATATTATGGGGCATGACCTTATTTCAAACTGGTTGTAGTCATTTATCAGGTGGGTGGGGGGTTGTTCATTTGGAGATATTCTGTACATTCAATGGTTTCAATCTGCAATGAATGATCAAGGCATAAAACCTTTTGCTATATAACTAACCTGTCAGGTGATACTGTATCTATGTCCACATAGAAGCTGAGAAAGGCACCACCAGCAAGATATCCCACGGCTGGTCCAATGATAGTCAATGCAAAAAATATTCCTGAAACATCGAATTATGCAATAAGCAACAATTTACAATAAAAATCAAAGAGGAATAAGAAAGCATGGAACAAAACCTGTAAACAATGACCACCAGGCTGTGAAGACCAGTGTTTATGTCAGATAATGCTAAATTATCAATACTAAATGTTTATTTTTACCCATCAAGCATGTTGACCTTAATGTACTTATATGTATGGCTTCAAACATACAGTTAAACAGCTCCTGATGATTATCTTACTATAATAACCACTTATTTCAGATCAGTGATCAATATTTCTCCTGTATTTTTAACTTCATAATGACACTATCTCAGTATTAACTCTTTCACTCATAATACTGCATCTCCCTCACATCTGAAGCAGATGACTTTTAAAAATATTGTGGCCAAAGAAGCCGTTGCTTGTAATGAGTAATGGCTTCTCTTGCCGCAATGTTTTCTACATTGTCTAAGAGAAATAACCCATTTTTATTAAATAAATTGATGTTTTGTATATTTGCTTTGAACTAGGAAGAGACAAAAAATGAGGCAAAGTATTAAGACAATTTTCTTTGGTTTCAATATGGTCTCCATATCAACATTTTACTGTATACAACAAAATAACTTGATATCAAAGTACTGAAAGCACTGTCAGAATAGCATGAATTAATAATGGAAGGTCAGTGCCTTACCTAGATAAAAAGATGAAGATCTTGGAGGGACATTCTCATCCAGATATGTAGCCCCTAAGGTGTACAAAGGGGCAGCACCAGCCCCATGTAATAATTGTCCCAGAAAAAACACATATTTATAATTAGAAAGACTAGCAGGTGAGTTATCTAAGTCACATGACACGGTTTCATTAGCTGAAACATCACACGTTGTACGTTCACCTAAATTGTCAACTTTATAAACGTCAGATATAAAATGTGGTAATGAGAAAACTATAGAACCGATTCCCATGATGAACACTCCGATTCCTAAATATCTTGGCTTGCTGCCAAGACCGCCAAAATAGCTGACGGGAATAAGGCACAAAACGGATGCAATGTCGTAACATGATGAAATCGTGCCAGAAACTGTCGAGCTGAAGTCAAATCGTCTCTCGATGTTTGAAAATACCACATTGATGAAACCATTTACAACCATTCCCTGAAAAGAAAAACAAAGTTGTCAAATATTCATAGAAGTGTATGACCTGCTATGACCTGGAATTGAACCAAGATCTTCGGGTTACAAGTCCAGCGCACTAACCACTGGACCACGGTTGCAGCCAAGTAGCCATTAAAAGTACCTTTCTGATTGTTTTTTTCTGAGAAATTTCCCTGAATTTGTAAACCCTTTTATTGTAACGATTATAATATGTTATATGCATGCACTAAAAAGAAACTATACAGGTTGCCTTAGTTACCAAATATCCTTTCAACAACGTACAATTTTCTCTGAACAAAACATACATAAAGCATTCTTTCAATATTTCAAATTATGAGATCGTCCAAAATAACATTTTATTAATCTTCAGTTTTCAGAAGGTTCAATTAACAGTAATCTCAGATTAACTAAAATATTTGAATTCACCATAAAACTTTCACACAAAAATAAAAAATTGCTAAACTCTTCAAAAATCTTTCAGAATCCAAGAACTGCAAAGTGGTCATAAAGCTGATCAAAAATATAACGTGCAGCTCATAAAAATCTAAATCAGAAGCTCAAATATAAATTCATCTGATATCAATAACAAATGAAGCATAGAGACCTATATTAAAACAATAAAGAGATTCAGCTCAGGGTATATCTCACCGTGTGGTATCTATGAATGAAATGGAAGAAATTTATTAAATACCACGTACCACATAAATCATTAGTTCACTATCTACTTTCCCTGCAGTCAACAAGCTGCATATCAAACATTGAGTTACGTAATTCAGTAAGTAGATATGCTTATTCATTTCAAACTATGAAGTGTTTTATTGTTCTTTTTGAAGAGAATCCCTACACAGGTAAATTAACCTCTCTATCAACTGTTACAGGTAAATTAATACCTATATTGGCTGTTACAGGTAAATTGACCCCTACATTGGCTGTTACAGGTAAATTGATCCTTATATTGGCCGTTATAGGTAAATTGATCCTTATATCGGCTGTTATAGGTAAATTGACCCTATATCAGCTGCTACAGGTAAACTGAACCTTATATCAGCTGTTACAGGTAAATTGATCCCTATATCAGCTGTTACAGGTAAATCAACTCCTATATCAGCTGTTACAGGTAAATCAACTCCTATATCAGCTGTTACAGGTAAATTGATCCCTGTATCAGCTGTTACAGGTAAATTGATCCCTATATCAGCTGTTACAGGTAAATCAACTCCTATATCAGCTGTTACAGGTAAATTGATCCCTGTATCAGCTGTTACAGGTAAATTGATCCCTATATCAGCTGATACAGGTAAATCAACTCCTATATCAGCTGTTACAGTCCTCTAATTCAGGTAGCACATGTTTTCCTGCTATTTGCAGGGCTGTATCCGTTGGTTTAATAGTATGCGTGGGTTATTTTCAAATAATTCTTGATTAATAATAGAACTGGTAGTAATTCCGAGAACAAAATGCAAAATAACTGATATACAAGGATTAAATTGAGCATAGGTAAGAAGAGGGCTCATTATAAAAAATAAAAAATAAAAACAAGAAAAATTGCATCATCCCCAAAATACTACCTTCTCCCGCAAAAAACGCCACCCAAAACCTATATCCAGAGCCTACAATATGGGAACTTGCAATAAATGGAGGACCTGAAGCAATCATTACAATGTAATCATATACCAGAGATTGATGAAAGCACTCCATTTTACCAGAAAGCAAGCGTATTGCACTACAATTAGAAGCGACATTTATACTGAACTGGTGGGGGTAGATATTTCATGCACAATAGAAAATACAATCATTCAGACATAAATAGTTTGGCTTCATTACCAGAAGACTTTTAAACAATAAACAAAGTCACCGAGGCATGGATTGATAATCAAATAGCGGCGTAATAAAACGAGACCTCGTAAGTACATTTGAAGTAGATCTACCATGGAAGTGTATTGAAGAAAACAAGGAGAATCTTCAGATCCTTTTTATAATCAAACATTCAAACAGAATTAGATAATAGAAAAATAGCTGAGTAAATCAATTTAATACTCATTAAATTAATCAATTAATTAACTGTATAATAATTTCTAAAGTTCTTTATATGATAAAAAGCATTCTATAAATCAAAGTACTGGAGGTACCGTTTCTGCATGGAATATAAATATATTTCTAATATGATTGAAAATCCCTACAAAGCTACAGGTTCAAGGATTACTGGAGTATAAGACCTATAAATTATAAGGTCTGATGAAAGAACAAAGTCAATAATTAGAAGGACTACATGTATTTAATCAGAATTATCCACAATGTCATATGCAAGAGTAATCTCCCTTGGGACAGAGTAGCAAATTGAATAACCTCCCTTTGGACTCATGGAATTTGAAATTGCGGTTGGTAAAGCACAACTTTGAATTTCTAAGCAATTGTGCATGTTTGTAGATATTAATTTTGGGATTATTCCTCTTGTCTGTATCAGGGTTTGTTTGATGTAAGCAGGGCATTCATTTGACCCTTAAAATAGCATTCTGACTCTTGAAATCAGTAAAATAAAGCTTCTGAGGACTTGTGCCAAAGGGTCAAATTTACTATGAAATTAGAAGGGAATTGTGTTGACTCTTCAAATTTTCATCCACCAAGAGTCATTTTTGACCCTCAACTTTTGACGTCTAGCGAAAAACCCTGCGTAAGTTATCAGATTTTTATCTAATTAGGACAAATCTAGAGCTTGGTTAATTTATTGAAAACCAGAAGTTTGGTAAATCATACAGAGCAATCAAAAAAATCAGGGTAAAATTGAACATGTACATAAAAACCTGTCAATGTCAGAATTTAATTATACTCCAACTTACACAGCAACCAACCTGTTTTTGACATACATTAAACATATGCCAAGGAGAAGAATATTTATGTTAATTAGACTAATTATTGTTGATCATACAAGGAAAACTATGTATAAATAGAAGATGAAATGTCAGTTAGTGTTACCAGACAGGCAGGACCTGCAGTGTTTGGCAGACAAACTCCAGACCTAACGGCTCAATCTACAGTGCATCTACAAGGAAAAGCTGAATTCTATCTTGATACAACTAGTAGAATAGATGCCATGATCGCTTCCAACAGTACATTCATGAGTTAAAAGCGCCAACATTCCAGTACTTCTTAGTCAAATGCTTGCTTTATTAGCAACATTTTTGATGCAAAGGAACATATTCTGCATTCAAAGACAGATGTGTCATTGTCTGTGAGATACAACAGAATTTACGTATGCCAGCTACATATCAAAGTACAGAAAGTGCCTTATTTCAGTGTTATTTTAAGATGGTTGATTTTAACTGGATTTGGCTACAATTTCCTCGGATGGTAAAATAAAGCAATGCCAACCATAAGTCAAAAAATGGACAATTGAACAAAATAACAGCAATTATAAGAGAAGCATATGAAACTATATGTAAACACTACTATCCAATTACAGTGCAACCTTTCCAGAGTGGATCTCTCTTGAGCAATAATCTCCCTTCTACAATAGCATGATTTTTCCCACTGTATGATTAAACTATTAATTTAACTCCAGAGTGACAACCTCCAAGCAACAAAATAATTTTGCTTCTTCCAAAGGGTGTTGCTTTGGAGAGGGTGCACTGTAATTGTTAATGAACACAACATGTAACCAGTTTGAACTGACATTTATGTAAAATGTACAGTCTAACCTGTGTTTGTGACCACCTTCAAGTAAAGGCCACCCTGTGAATAAAGGCCATTCTTTGAAAAACTATCATTGAATATTTAGAAAAAACTGACTCCAAATAAAGGCCACCCTGTGAATAAAGACCATCCTTTGTAAAACCATCATTGATTATACAGAACAAACTGACCTCAAAATAAAGGCCATCTGTCAATAAAGGCCACATTTTGTCTTTCCTTAGGGTGGTCTTTGTTATAAGGTTTGACCGTACATCTTTCTCTGAAATTGAAAATACTCAAGGCTGTAACAAAGACAGATACCAAAGTAAGATTTTGCTGACTAGCAATTCGGTAAAACAATTAAATTCTAATAGAATTGCAGCCTTGTTTATAAACACAACTAAACAACAATTTGTTTGAACTATGCCCGCAAATTAAAAAAAAAATAAAAAGCAAAAACAATTTCTATTAAATTAAGACTGGTTTCTATCAACCTTTAACTATGCTTATGTTAAACGATGTATAAAAGTGTCATAAATTTTTGTAACTGGCTCCAACTAGCACATGTTTTGTCCAATTTGATGTAATGTAACTTTTTATCTTCGACTCCAATTATCTTGTACAGATTACTTATATAGTTATTACTGAAAAACTCATTCATCAATGGACCTGTTTTCAACAGTATTTCATTTATGCACTAATGGGCAGTTAACATAACCAGTTTTTTCTGGTTTCTGTACAAGAACTAACCTTGTTCTCCGCAAGTAACTGTCAACTTATCCCACAAATCTGACTACAATCAACAGTGTAGGATGAATGACTTTAGACATCATGCCTTCAACTAAATCATCACAGAGAACATACGCCATCACCTGGGTTCGAACTCCTGTTCCCGAGGTCCACAGACCAAATGCACAACCTATTGAGCTTACTGAGCCTGCTTGCATAAAACAAGGTTTCCCGTCAGACTCCAACACAGATCAGGGTCAGAAAAGAGAAGTAGAAACATTTTAGAGATCAAAGGAAGAGATTAAAAGACAGAAATACAACCAAGACACAGACGCAGACAGACAGACTAAATCTCATCAAGTGATTAAAAATAATAAGTCAAACCTGTGTTTGTGGCCACCTCCAAAAGATGACCACCCTGTGGATAAAGGTCATTCTTTAAAAAACTGTCACTAATTATTTAGATCAAAATGACCTCTGAATAAAGGCCATCTGTCAATAAAGGCCACATTTTATCTTTCACAAGGGTGGCCTTTGTTCACAGGTTTGAATGTACAGGTACTTGTACAACAACTTAAAACTATCAGATATAGCAGAGATCAATGTAGAGACATCATGGTCTAGAGGTAGAATGTCTGACATCTGATCTGGAGGTCCTGAGTTCAAATCCCAGCTTTGACGGGTTTCGTTCATGAACTTCACAATCCCATTTATTGGACACAGTACTGGTGTAGTGTCCAGGAAGCGGACTTGAGCAGGATTAATATAAGCAAAATTGCTTGATTCACAATCAAACTAAAATAAATTAGTATAAACTAATGTGTACAAATAAAATTATTTTGGTACAAAAATAAATTCGCAATCATATGATTAAAAGGAAATGTACTTATATAAATTTTCTGCATTTACCCAAGTTGAAACAAAATACAAAATTTCACTCAAGTGTAATGTATTTATAAATTATTTTCAGTTCATAATCAAAAGACTCTCACATTCAAAAAGGCTTATCGCTACTTGATAACAAACAAGTATTTGTAATAAATACCTCTTAACTTTGTATATATCATGTTAATAACTCGCATTAACAACCATTCAAGATTGGAAAAAAAACGGCAGCTAAATAAATAATTAATAAATATTCCCCGGCTTATATCTTCTATCACAGGGGGAGTCACAAGCTTGTGTATTAATCAACGTTTTTTTATAAGCTAATTATACCAGTCAAGATTATCAGAGGATTTTTTCTAGCTAATTTTCTACTATCTTCCGAACTTCAGGTAAAAATCTAAATAGCAAGGAACATGACAATCATAATAATGTTTAATAAACAACAACTTAATTGATTTACCATCCTCAACACCAAAGGAGCTCTTAATATCTTCCATGATGTTTTTTTGCTGAACTGGATAAACATACTTAAACAGCAATTTTTTTTTTTAGCTTCAGTGACATAAACAAGCAGTTGTAGCATCAGTTTGTTATTGTTTTAGACATCAGATTTTACTGAGATAGTCGACAAAAATGAGATCTCTACTAATGCACCGGCTTACTGTAATAATTGACTACATCTCGAACCAACCAACTTCAGCTATCTGAGAGGCTTACAAATAGATTGTTTCGCTATTAGAATAACGCCAGTCATACGGCGGTGATTATGTATGAATAAAACAGTATAGCTGATAAGAAAAGTGTGTTTTACGGCAAAGATAAATTCAGATAGTTAAAACTGAACGGATAAAATCACAACAATGTGTCAAAAAAGACTAAACATGGGTAAATATGGAAAATTTTTCCATTCACACAAGGTTGGAGAACAGGAAACAAACCTTTTTTTAGGCCTTATAAAACATTATAAAATGTAATAAACAATGCTCCACAGAATAACATGGTAATCCTTGTCAAGCATGCTGAGGGCAGTATCATTATTAAGAACCTGGATTAAAGCTTTCATGCGATAATTGAGATTAAGCGACATTACGTAATCTGAGTTTTACGTGAAACAATCAAAAGTTGTTTACTATCAGCATATTAACCATTATGTTTGTATTAGCATAGAGACATGTAATGTTTATCACAACAAATAACTACAAGCCTGTAGTTATTATCGATAGTTTGCCTCCATTAATCTGCAAGTACTCAATTTACCAAGAAAAAACTCAGGAGTCTTCAGCAAATTGAATTCTTATCTCCAAATTTTTCTCAATCCTTATCAAACTCACATCAAATACACATTTATGTTTATTAACCTAATTTTTGAAGTTATCTAATTCCAAGTGAGACAATTAATATTAGATTATCAATAAAAAAGATACATGAAGATCTTTGACCTGACTGACATGTTATTTTAACTTGCCTGAATAAACAAAATTGTGGCAAACTAAGGTACATTTAAATGAAACTCTTCAATTTTGGAGTACAGAAAGTACCATTATACATATATCTGCAGGTGTACCGGGCATGAGTTACGCTAGTGTTATTTTTCTATCAGGATGTTATTCAAATGACGTTGCAGACGCACTTATCATATCAAAACAATTCAGAAGCTCTTCAATTTAGAGTACAGAAAAGCACACATGTAGTCATAGCCAACCATATTTTTTCATTTCAATTTCCGTTCATGTAAGATATATCTTCATCTTACATTAATGGCATGTGTGTCTTTGATTCTGATTTTTGTGAGAGCACGTTTTCACGATTATGCATGATTATCTGCAGCCGATGATTTGTACTTGTAGACGAAACTGAGAATGGAGACCAGTCTGAGATTACAGACTTGTCATTCGTCAATTTCAAAACAGAATTTATAAGCAACCAATCAGATACAGTAAATCCTCATCTTGAAAAGTCATCGGAACAAACTAAATGCTCGATATAATTGCGGTGCTCGTAATAACAAGGTATTTGTTTGTTGGTTGAAAATTATGCACAACTAAGAACAAAAATTGACATGACTTTAAGCAGTTCTTGAAATAAATCAGGCGCTCATAGTATTGATGCTCGTAAAAACAAAGTTTTACTGTACTTGCACTTTGGACTGATCTGCAAATTTAGCATCTACAGATCACAAACAAAAAGGAAACAAATGAAATTTTTCCTGAGCAAAACCAAAAGTTCTTAATTCGTACGAATTGTGCATTTTATTTGGACTTTGAAAACAACTAATTCATCTGTATAAAAGGAAGGTTTTCACGAGGATGATGATTTTGTTCTCACAACATAAATCTGTTCCATGAAATAAATAACAATTCCAGCTGAATAAAAATCATGAATACATATACACCAGTCTGCCCGCTATTTTCTAAACTATGTCACTAATATACAGGATAAAAAACAAACTCCATGACTGCAGTTACAATTTTACTCCTGGTTAAACAGTAAAGGCTCTCGGAATTATAGCATAACTTGATACCGATAAGATAACATTAAATTTCATTTTAACTTCATGCAGCTGTTTTAGTCAAGTGCCAAATTAAGTTGTTGCAGAGTATGCTCCCGGACGTCTTCTCAACAAAATATTCGTTTTTCATTCACAAAATTTCAGTGGAACAAACTCAAAGAACAAGAAAACATGCGTTTATAGGCCATAAACATCGAAACATCTACAGAGTAGTTACAAGCATTTATTCCAACTGAATTAAAAATAATGTTAAAAAATATC
The DNA here is from genome assembly GCA_008271625.1 of Lutraria rhynchaena. Classification (NCBI taxonomy): domain Eukaryota; kingdom Metazoa; phylum Mollusca; class Bivalvia; order Venerida; family Mactridae; genus Lutraria; species Lutraria rhynchaena. The sequence continues at coordinate 151,035 of VIBL01000138.1, forward strand.
ATGTAAGTATCAAATAACCAAATATTCTCTAATAAATGTATGTCCCCTAATAAAGGCCCCCCATAAATGCTCCTGCCCTAATAAATGTCCCTCACCAATTATATTAAACAGAATGTTTTCCAACTTGCTTATTATTTGAATAGTTCTTGTATGTATTTGAGACAATTTTTATGATTATTGATTTATCTATGTACAGTCCCCCTATTTCTGGGGAAATGGAGCATAAATAAGTGGAGGGCTTTATTTGAGGGAGGGACATTAATTGGAGAAGCTCTTATAAGGGGGGCATTACTCAAGGGATTTGGTCAGGAGCATTCATAAGAGAAGGGAATTTACAAGGGGAGGGACATTTAAAAAGGGAGGGGCATTAATTCATTTATTCGGGGAAGGGAATTTATTAGAGGACATTTATTTGGGGATTGGCCATTTTCCATTAATCAATTTTCATTTGTACAAAATTCATTAAAATAAGCTAGTTACATCAGGCCACTGAATGTTTTAGTTTTGCATGTACAGACATCACTCCAGCAACATTTACCAAGGACACCAAGCTAACTCTCAACCAGAGGACTGGTTCCCATGAAGGTAAACATTGACTTAATGGATGGATATCACAATGCCAGAATTTCTATCAAATTTCTGCCAGTAGAAAAGTGAGGCAACTTTCCACAGGACCAGTGATGATGATCCTCTATTTATACACCAACATACTTTTTGCATACTAAGCATGACAACCTATAATAAAACAAGGAGGATAAACGAGAGGTGTTAATCTTTTTACGACACAAAACATCACTACTAAATAGCTAATACATTCCATATTGATGGATAAATGAATAATACACTATAGCTGTTTGGTAATAGTCTTATTTATGTTTATTTTTGTTTGTACTGGCTTGGATACAATTTAGCAACAACCTTTCAGTTACAAACAGTGGATAGTTGCGACAGCTACAATAATAATCACAAAAAATAATCATTCAGAGTACAACATATTTGGACAAAGACAGTCTAACACATGGCCCTCACAGTTGACCAAACAATTATTTCTCAGTTGCCCACAGGTACTAAACTTGTTTCTTCCACAATCCTTACACACCTGCCAATCTCCTGATATGATGAATCACGCCAGTGAAATAGCTGGACCAAACATCATTGAAATCATATTCTCTCAGGTTTCAGGTGTGAGATTCGAGCTGTGAGATCGATCTCTAGCTCACAAGAGAAACCAGACATGCTTTGCTATATTTGATAATCAAATAACATGATGCTTTAAAATTAGTGTTACCATAACATAAGAGTTTCATAGGAAAAACAAATTCAAAATTAATTGTGTTAGGACTGTTACCCAAGTTCAAATGATTGTTAGGTGGTGAAGTTCTCCATAAAACTAGAAACCCAAGGGCAATATGCCTAGGCACCTATTGTCAGAAGATGCAGAAGTTGTATAATGGTCAGGGCAAACTTAATCCAACTAGTTAGACTGTTTGTGACAGCGAAACATTTTCATTTGGCCCCATCCTGCTTAGAGGCTGGCCCTTCCGAATTCAATTATGAAATCGGCCAACCGGAAAGCCAAAAGGTAAGGCTAGAGCAAGCCGTACTAGATCAATTTTTGTCCTTGGACCATAAAGTGTGACCTTGACCTTTGAGCTACACAAAGTTTTTAAAAATCCCCCGTCTAATGACAGAGAAATGACAAATTGACGGACACACATACAGCAGACAAACTGGCATCATGGCAACTCTGTTTAGCTCGCTGCAAGTGGGTTCCACAAAAATCATACGATTTTTTTATTTCTGGAAGGTCACTGGTTATTACATTATGCTTGGTAACAAATAATCCTTCAATCACTGAAAAAGACAGAAGAAAAAACACAAGCCAGGTATTCTGACTGTTTTCTAGTGATGAATTGTGTGAGCTTTCTCATTTGACACAAAATAATCAATCATAAAAATACACAACCATGCAAAAAGCATAAAAGGCAATTTTCAACTCAAGTGAGTAAATGATTAAAACTCGCACATTGTTTTTCCATTAAAACAAAAAAATATAGTTGAAAAATGACAGAACAGACAAATCAGTTAATTTATGTTTGTAACAGATACCAACATCAAAATGGCAAAAACTTGGGTTTTTTATGAAAAAAAACAACAAAAAAACCTAATTTAATTGTTCCATAATTTGCTGCCATCAATATTGAGAGTTATCAATGATTTGATTCTTAAAAGAAACACAAAGCTACAAAAAAAGCACCAGATTTTGATTTATTTGTTTCTTCTCACCATTGCATCAAAAAGTGCCTTTATTTCATAATAGTGACCTGTTTTACACAATGGTAAAAGAAATGGCTAAACAGCACACTGAATTAAACCAGACATTTTTCCTTCCATCAAGACAATGGTTCAGTTAACCATCACTTTGATAATAACAAGCTGGAACAGTTATCTCAATCAACACAACACTGACTGTCATAGAACCATATGTCATCTTTTCCAAACATAACACTTGGCTTCTTGGAACACAAAGACTCTCAGTCATATAATCAGAAATTCCAGAAATTGAAAAATTCCTAAGAATGTTAGAACGGACAAATGAGGAATTGTTCGGCATGTGTGGAACAAAGACATGAGCGTTTCTAAGAAACTTCCCAGAATGCAACGCAGCAATGTCGTAACTATGACGTTTCATCATCGTCTGTTACGGCTGTAATGCGTTCAATCATCAACTTAAGGCTGCAGGGGAATCTTTCCATTGAGCAACATCTAAATAATCTAATCGCCTTTGATTAAAACAGAACATTGACACCAGAAAATAAGATGTAATCGTTTTGTCGGTACTTCATACTTTAGGATTTTCATCTACTCAACATTGAGTCAAAACCTCATACCTCAGCTGTGAGCTGCAACACTTAACCCTTTTGTCTAATGGGATCAGTTTTTTCTGGTAATTGTATTTTCGACAAAAATTGATTACCGAACAATAAATTTTTTGTTGTACTGGAGAGAGTTTTTTTGTACAAAAAAATGTTGAGAATTGTCTTGCAAAATACTTCATTTATTCACAGACAAATAGAATTTCATAGCTCTAAATCTATTTTATTTGATAACTGTAACGAAATAGTCCAAACAATTATTTTAGAATTCACTCATAATAATATAGATAAGAAAAAGATTTCTTGAAATAAAACACAAAACGTCCCACTTTCTTCCCAACTCAAAAACCCATCTAACACAGGACTACACAAAAAATGAAGTACAAATCACAGTCAATTTTAAAAGGCAAAATGGTACAAATTTCAAATGCATAAAATTATCACAATTCACTAAAACATGTGAATGATGGCTAAAAAAGGGTGAGAAGGAATATGACCTTTAGGACCTCTAAGCACAGTCGACCTATATAACCTTTATGCACAGTTGACCTATATAACATTTAATGCACTGTTGACCTTTATGCACTGTTGACCTATATGCACAGTTGACCTTTATGACCTTTATGCACAGTTGACCTTTATGACCTCTATGCACAGTTGACTTTTATGACCTTTATGCAATGGTGACCTTTGTGTCTTTTATGCATTAGTGACTTTTATTAACTGAATGACCTTTAGGCACCTTGACCTTCATTTTGAGGTTTATTTGCTTGATCATACTAAAAACGTATGAAAGAGGCTATTATTTACCAAAGGTACAGTGGTCATTTTTATTTCAAAACCTTATTGTACCTACCAGGCCATTCTAAGAAAGGTAATGGGGTTACGCAACCCAAATTTTATCAATGGTTAAATGGAATGCTAGAAAATCACAAAAGTCAGAGAATTTTGGAATGAGACAGATGTGTAACTACAAACTAACAATTCTTTAGAGATGGCCCCAGCTGTCATTTTAAAAAAAATGAAACTTATTTGGGGTAATAAGGGGCCATAGTAAAGCAACCAACATTAGAAAAGGGTTTTTTACAGATTTAACAACTCATACAACAAATATAAGGTGCAGCTACAGTTATGGTCACAAATGATCAAGAAAGTCATTTAATTATTTAAAGGCAAGATTGTCTGAGCCATTTCTCATGTCAAATATAACAAGTTTGAGATGAAAAAAATAAAATTAATCAGAACCAAAAACCACACTTTATTGCACTGGGAGGTAAAAATCATTTTTCAAAACAGGGTGGGTTTTGTCTGCTAGTAATTATACATATCTGTGTTTATCAAAACTTCAGTAAATTATCAGGATATCTGAGAGCTTGTTGTGATCATTATACATTCTATAAACATGACTGAATGCAATCCAGATTGGCACTTAATACCACATATACAATAAAATGTACATTATTCATACATTCTGATTACTACTGTACAGCCAAGCCTGTCATCTCAGCCAAAACACAATGAGAGTTAGTTCTTTGCTGACCTCAGACTTGTGAGGTTGAACCCAAATCAAAGACCATGTTCCCAATAACAATTTGGTAGTTGAAGATGTACCTAGGGTCATACGTCCTCCGATGCTGACAAAGTGAGAAGTACATGAGAAGAATTTGGCAGTTACTTGCGGAGAACAAGGTTAGCACTGGTACAGAACAAGGAACACCAGTTAGGTTAGCTGCCTTTTGGTAACTGAAATACTGTTGAAACCAGGCATAAGCATGCCCCTCCCCAAAAAAACTTTATTAATTAATTTAGCGCTTACTTAGTACAGTGGACAATTCACCTTAACAAAGCTTCTGAGATACCAATCCCAATAGTACTAACCTGTCTGTCCCCAAAATTTGAAAACAACTGTCTTCTTAACCATAGGTGGAAGATATATGACTTCAGAAGCTTTACAATTGGACATATAGTGAGAAACATGTGCCTTGCCAAGTCTCAAACCCACGACCTCTTGATCAACAGTCCGGCACACCACAGAGTGCACTAACCAGGTGAAATCTCAGAAGAAAGAAGTTACAATGACATACAGTGCTTGCTAAAATGATACATTGGCATACACAGTATACATGCAGCCCCTAAAGTATGGATTATTGGATTACAAATGCAGCCCCTAAAGTATGGATCGCAATCAGAGAAATGAAATCTTGAAAGCATCCATGTTTTATATACAAGTTAACTTGATGAAATCAATCATCCTGACAGAAGCTATTTGTTAACAGAGATACAATATTATCCTTGTTGTTGATATATGCCACATGCAGAGTAGCTGTCATGATGTGTAAGTTTTATGGGACACCAAAATCAGGTAAATCACATGCTTGAGGTGTTGCATGATGGGAGAAAAAAATGAATTGTTAGCCGAGATCTGTCACAGTAACAGTAGTAATGACTAATATATATACAGACTGATGGAACAAAAAAGGACCACACTTAATTTTTGTACCAAAAAGTTCTGAAATGCGCTGAAAGAAGAAACAAGGCCATCTAGAGGCAAAAAAATGCATTTGAATTATACTGGAACAATAAATAATGTTAATATTGCTCAAAAATGCTAGATGTTGGTTTAAACATAACATATTAGAGTAGATATTTTTCTTCATTACTATAGTTACTGATACATTTGGAACATATTTTGTTACCATGAAACATTTATTGACAAATATGGCAGCCTCTGTGGCTGATATAGCAGTATTTTGTTTATGTTTTTAAGTGACATTGTCACTGGGGTTTTTCAACAATTTTCAATCACATATGGTGACCACTTCACCTAACCAGCTTTCCTGGACTCAATACTAACCAGTGCTAATTAACTTATCCACAAAGGGCTGGCAAATTCTCCAAATATAGAGGAAAAATGACATTAAGAAACAGTTTTGTCAATTTTTCATAAAAGGTGACCTCCCATGACCAGGATTTGAACCCAGATCTGTGGGTTACCAGTCCAGCCCACTAACCACTGGACTACGGTTACGGCTGATACAAGAGTGTAGCATGAACACAACACTGATAGTATGTTGTATTTATATTTACCATTTTTGAAAAATCTAGACATTTTGTAAAACCCAAAAACTGCAACAACCTCATGCCATCTAATCAATTTTATTTCATTGTAGAGAGGGGGACATCTGACTGAAGCCTTCATGATTTTTTCCAAGAAAAAAATAAAATCTCCCCAAATGAAGAAAATTACAGATGAACAGACAATAAATTAAAATTTATTACAGAAAAGAATCAATAGAATGGGTTATTTGCCAAATTTTGTAAAAAGAAAATCCCCCCCCCAAAAAAAAAATTCTTGAGAAGATTTGAATTTATGCAGAATATTTTCTAATAAATGCACCACGATACATGTACTCATAGAAAACAAAATCATGGCTCTCATTAAACGCACAAATTATCTCTCAAATACTTGATTATAAATGCAAACAAAGTCATTCAAGCAATAACTCAAATCGTAGAAACACAAATGAAATATCTTAAATTTAATGCCCTGGGTCTTTAATTAGATTATACTTGGTAATTGTTATGTATAATACCGGGTATCAAGATAAATGAATCTTGTCAACACATCATTTGTTCAATGTTCAACCAATACAGAAAACAACAAGCTAATCAGACCGGTGAAAACAAACAAAGAAGCCAACTGTACCAAATATTTCCAAATAAATGCCCCCCGATTAACATCCCCATCTTTTAAACATCTTTTAAATTTGTGAAATACTGAAGTTGTGACTCAATAAAAATGCTTTAACGATCTTTCCAATTCTATCTAATGTGTCTAAATTTCATTCAAGAAACAACATAATGAATTGAAAAAACATTCTGTAAGTAGTAAATCCTAATTAATGGGGAATTTATTGAGGTATATTTGGTAAAACACAGTTATTACCAGACACAATACATACAATAAAACAAGTAGTCAAAGATAAAAAATCAAGTTTATGGTCATAAAACAGTGACAATTATTGGTGAAGTCTGTACTTAAACAAAGAAATATGGCACAATACACAGGGGCATGCTGCCACATTTCCCCAACAGTCTGAACAAATGAAGTAACACAGATTCATAAAAAATGAAGCCAACTCCTGTGGAATTTTACATTTGTTATACAGAGGAAGCAGTTTGTATCAGAAGTTGTCAATAAAGATATTAATTGGTCTGTGAGAGACAGCAGGCGGATTCTGGTCCACAATACACCAGTATTTATCCTATGTACCCTTCTTTCATCTACCACCGATAAAGGTAGGCCAACCGCATTCGAGACCCATCCCGTTAGAAACCAACTTTAGCACAAGCCAAATTTTTTAACCCTATGTCTCATAATACTGCATTTCCCTTCATCTGAAGCAGACGACTTTTGAATACATTGTGGCAAAAAGAAGCCATTGCTTCTAATGAGTAATGGCTTCTTTTGCCACAATGTTTTCCACGCTGTCAGAGAGGAGGAACCCAAAGTGTGCTTATGAGACAAAGGGTTAAAGCACACCTTGTTTGCTCATACAGTAGATACTAGTCAAGAGGTATTGGGTTATAGTTACATATTCCATGAGCAAGATTGTCAATGTTATATTTTTGGGTTAATTTTTGGTTTACAGCAGTTGTCAACAGTATTTCAGTTACAAACTGGCGAACAGTTACCAGTGACTTACGTGGTGGTCCAGGCACATCTACCCACAGTCAAACCTATGAACAAAGGCCACACTATGGGAAAGATAAAATGTGTTTTTTATAGACAGATGAACTTTATTCAGAGGTCAGTTGGTTCTGAACAATCAGTGATAGTTTTTCAAAGAATGGCCTTTATTAACAGGGTGGTCTTTATTTGGAGGTAGCCGCAAACACAGGTTTAACAGGTATACTCTCGGGAAGAAACTGCCAACATCTACCCATTGAACACATGAATCAATTGTGGAGGTCAAATAGCCTTTAACACAATGCTTTCAATCAAATTGTCACAGAAAACTTGTTCCACACCTGCATGAACTCTTTCATAATCATCAAATTTCATTCTTATTTTACTGGAGTATGTTATGTAATAATTATCCTGACACTTAATTAAAAACTCGAGTAGAAAATTTCTGATTGCTTTCACACATGATTTTTAGATTAATAATGATACCTACGGCATAATAAATCTATTTTCACAACCATTTGATACAAGTGTTTATTATTAAAAGTAGGACAAAAAAATATCAAATAATATGCAATACATTGTAATCTGGAAATATTATAAGTAAAATTGCAATTTATTAACTCATGGAATGCATTATTGCTGATTGTGAAGGCGTTATTACAAACTAGAATTTCAAGAAAATGTATTATTTTTCCATAAATCACATATGAACGACCGTATCAGATAACACGGAAAAGCAGACTTTTAAAATTCGTTCTTTTATTTGACATGTTATGCAACTTTCACTATAAGTGCACGTGCTGGCACTTGAAAAACTATCACAATAATTACGATAGAGATACCAATACACAACTCTGATAGCTTAACATTATTACATCAATTAAATGCTGATTAAAGTGATATCTCTAAACATGCCGGCTTTCCTCAAACCGGATTCTGTTAAACACAGCCATGGGGGTTACTTGGCAAAATAGTTTCTCAGCTTTTAACAGATAAGCCTAGTGCAGGTGTAAAGTCTCAAATAATATGAAATCTAACCAAACCAATTTGTTGATAGTCAGAAAAGTACAAAGAAATTTTATCACTTATCTGGTAAAATAATATTTTTGTTGCAGAAAAAAATACAAATGAAAGTCAGAGTTAATTACTCAAGCCTGGCAGTAGAGATATAAACGTCACTGACTGGTTCTAACAGTAATAAGATAATTGTCTGATGCAGTTCCATGATTTATATATTTGGAAGTTTGGGTAATGCTGTACATACAGGCATTATATGTCTGAAATAGGTTCGATAATGATACAATAAGTATATGGTAATTATATCTATAAAACTATATAAAACATATGTATATTGAACAAGTTTGATATTACGATTCATCACAACCTTCATCAAACCATCACCAAACCAGATTCAAGAAGTACTATTTTAATGAGTAATTTTTAGCAAAAGTTGCCATGAATTCTGGTCCTGTGTTTACAACCTGAGCGAAAAACATTTCTCATTGCTTTTTCCTAAACATTTGAGGGGGCGCACATTCGGGATTATTCAGTACAAAATAATGCAGAGAATAGGTCGCATCGTTCTTACTAAGACTGTTGTTTTTATTATCAAAACGGCACTAACTGTTTCTGCCTTGTTTTTTTTTTTCTGTTAGTCTGTCAAATCTAAAATAGCAATAAATAAAACAGATAAGAAATAACATTAACCTGAAAATCCAGGATGTAATACCCCGCTCAACGAATTTATCATTATCCATCAATAAAAGCAATGAAACTTAAAAGGATTCTTCAAACTACCCCAGCATGCAACATTTCAAGATGGCCGACATATTAAGCAAAGAAAGGACCATTCAAGATATAAAAAAAAAGTTATAACTTCTTTCTAATGGAACCGTACCCTGTAAATCATTTCTCAGATTTGTAAACTCATTTCTGCATATCAAGTGTAACTACCATATTATATACCATTTCAACAAAAAACTTAAGTTCTTTGAATGTTTTTAATTAAGGATATGCAGTATCTGCCTAAATCTGAGATTATTATCAGTAAAACAAGTTTGTAAACATATACACTCACCATGATAGTCAATCTAAAGGAAGTGGGTGGTAAACTACAGTACAAATACAAAAATGTACACCAAAAAAATATCATCTTTGACCTCTGACCTTGACCCCTAAAACGGGTACATTCTTTTTTCAAAGTAAACATATTACAAAGTTTATCAGGACATTGTAAAAGAGATCAGTGGTTATATGATCAGAAATATATAGTATTTCTCATCAGTGACCTTGACCTTCGACCTCATAACCCCTACAACAAAAAGGGATCATTTTCAGACCTGGTGTATTCATCCACTGAGTTTGGTAGTAATAAAAATATTCCATTTTTTATCAGAAATGATGTGTTATCAACCATTAAAATCTAGCTCATCTAATGGGAACTAATGTACCAGCGTTGAAACATCCATTTCATTTTAGAGACTATTAACTTCTTCTTAGTTTGATTCTATGATAAGAACTGGATCTGTTCATTTCATGGTCAGCCTTGAGGCATTCATGAGTCTTAAATATGACAATAAATGGTTGCCTGCTTATTCCTACAGATAATATCTGACTTGAAACAGCCAATAAAAGAGCCAAGCTTAACTTGTAAAAATTTCCAGTTTTACACCTGTTTTCAACATTATTTCAGTAACATACAGGCAGGCAGTAAGCCTTACCAGTGTTCCTGGATACTGTACCAGTACTAACCCTGTTCTCCACAAGTAACTGCTGGCTTTATTTTCCATATTAATGATCAGTGGTGTGAAGGATAAATGGCTTTAGGTGGATTTTTTTTAAACAAAATCATCACAGAGAACACGTGCTGACCCGAGGATTTGAACTCATGAACCCAAGATCTGAGGACCAATTACTCCAACTATTGAGCTATGCAGGTGGGGCTAATATCGGAAGCATATAGATTACACCCAAAGTGTAACCACAAGTTTGCTTGAAAGCTTTTCATGTACCCTACACACTCTCTCCAAATTTCAGATTTCACTAGCTGTTACCATCACAACCAGGAACCAGCTATTTTTTTGTTTAGTTTAGTTTATTCACTCAGCACATATACATGTGATATGAGGGTTACATATAAATACAGAAAAATAATAATACGGTAGGTGTGATGGTAGTGCATAAATCTCAGACGACAATAATAATACAACATTAGATCTTTAAGAATTACTTACAATTTAGAGAGCTACAGGGAAATGTGGTATTAAGAGGCAAAGTTCGCAACCCTCAAACAGACTAAAAACGACAACTAAATCATCCTCATACTAACAGAAAAACTTCAAATACATTAAAATCATATACATTCCATGCTACTTGTAAAGTAACCTGGATGCCTGATAAACAATTCCCTGTGGTAAATGTTTGTTTGACTCGAGACCTTTTAAATATACAGATAACGGGATATTAAGGCACTTGTACCTCCCAATGGGACCTCAGAGCCATGTCTCTGTAAGACATCATGGCTCCTACAGAGCTAAACCACATCGGTAAACCTGGATGAGATACATGAAAAAATACTTATCCCAGCTGATCTCAATCAAATTTTATCAGGTATTATCAAACACTACATCAGTCATTAAATTGCACATCCATTGGCCTGTAACTCTCTGATATCCTGGCATGAGGAAATGACTTATGTAAGAAGGTAATGTTCACAAAAAATCAACTTTATGAATACTTAATGCCATATTGAAGACACTATTACTGAATTTAAATACCACTATACTTATCATTTCAGGATTATAACACTAATTTTACAAAAACGTCTGACATAACACTTAATTTAGCTTAAACTTGAAGAGTACACTAAATTTATCTTCATCATGAAGAGTACTTCAGGGTCTAAATATAAACATTCAGATTGTTATTGAAAAACTTCCAGACATCCAGTCAAACTTTATAAGCTTTTCAGGAGAGTATTTCAAGCGGTCATCAATTACTTTATAAAAAATAAAGTCTGGTGGCTTTTTTCAATCATCACACAAATTTCACGCATGGTCTGTAGCCTGGTTAGAATACTCACATTTCGGGGTAAAAAGATGCACAAAAGTGACATAAACTCTTACAAAATTCCAAGAATGTTGAAAATTTTCAAGCTCAGTCGATAAAACAGTTTACTTACATCAATAAGTAAACTAATTATTCAGATTTAAATGGCTTTAGATGTTTTTTTTCAGTTTTTCAGGCGTATTTTGACTACAACTTACCAAACCAGCGCCATCAGGTAACAAACAAGAACTAACCTATTCCTTCGCAGGCAACAATTAATTCCTCAATTCTAAATAAATCAAACTTAACAAGCAATCCTTACTGATAACTTATAGACATATCTTAGCAAAAATAGCATTTTTTAAACACAAAAATCATGCCAACTGAACATATTTCTGATAGTTAGATTAAACACCTTGTAAAAAAAAACCTTACTAAGAACAAGTGCCAAAAGGAAGTATTTCTTCAATATAAACAAGGGGTCGCACGACTTTTCATAGATGAAATGGCACCGAAAATGGGATTTAACCCTTTGCCTCATAACACCGCATATTCCCTGTATTCCCTGTCAAAAATATGCTTATGAGGCAAAGGGTTAACAACTAATCCCAAAATGACGATCTGTAAATTACTCAGGCATCCTAGTGTCAGAATCTTCATAAAAGATATGTCAATCTTTTTTCCAAATCATGCTACTGTTATTTCATACATTCCATTTTTACGATTTATTCCTTTTTGCCATTCTGTGCCATAAATCTATCATACCGTCTTGTGTTTTTTCTGTAAATCAGTATAACGATGAAGACAAGTGCTGTAATTAACTTCTACCACCTCTAGTTCCACCTTCTGCTGGCAATCAAGTGTTTTATAACACTTACATAAATCTCGACAAATTACTAAACAATGCGTTTTAGTGTTAATATGGAATAACCAGTCAACAAGGATTATGTTGCGGAAGGGTGATCTTCTGTCTGTAGGTTGAAAAGATGTGTCCAGTAGTGAGCTAAAAAGTGTTTATTGGTAATGTGTTTAAAAGCCATTTCATTTGTAATTAACGACAAATTGTTTTTAACATTTTTCACCCTGAGTTATGGGATAATCACCAAACAGTTTAAAGACAAATCTCAGGATCTGACACTTTTAGACATTGCTCTTGAGACAGAAATCCAGTTGCTGGACTTCATGTATAGCTGCTGAACTTAGACTTCATGTTTTGCTGGGAGCTCCAAATCACCAAAAAAAAAATGAATGTCATCGCTAAAAAACATCTAGTGTGTACATTTAAGATAAGTATCCAAACTGGAAGTAGCTTTTCAGTTATATATTTGTCATTCAATAGGATTGTTCTTTTGTAGAATTACTGAAAATGATTTTTACTGGATATATATCATGACATTGTAAAAAAAGTCTGACACTTTAATTACATGTTGAGAGAATTAGACTTTGAGATTACTATACTTATGTTGGAAACCAGACATAAAATCCAAGGATCTGATTGGTTGTTTCTGTGAATAGTCCTAAAATTGACCAATGACAAGGCTGTGTTCTGATCTTTGGTCTCCAAAGTAGTTTTAAACATTCAGCCATTGGGTTGAGTATTTTGAAAAGTCTATAGTAAGATCTAACTGTGTAGAGCATTTTTCCATCAGTCAACTGTTCAAACAGCCATGGAATAATTTTATAGAAAATGTTCAATTCTTATAATGCAATAAGAATGAATATGCATGAGATATGGAACATCCCCTTCAGAGTTACCCGCCCCTCTTGCTACACACTAGCTCACCTAAATTATAAATCATTACTATAGTTAACTCCTCCTGCCAGCTATGATTGTAATTACTTTCTTACTGCTAGTTTTATCCTGGTTAATGATCAGCTAATCATTTAGAGTGTTGAGATCCTATACTTTGATGTATTCTGTATGGTATGTGCTTGTGTGAGCTAGAAACTTGTGGAACATAATCAGAATCACAGATCACTAGGCATTGTGTAACTTAACCCTTTGCCTCATAAGCATATTTTGGACTCTTCCAAATTCAAAGTAAATATACAAAACATCAATTTATTTAAGAAAATTGGATTATTTCTCTCTGACAGAATGAAAAACTGTGTGGCAAAAAAGCTATTACTCATCACAAGCAATGGCTTCTTTTGCCACAATGTTTTCAAAAAAGTCTACTTCAAGATGTCCAGAAATGCAGTATTATGAGACAAAAGGCCAAAACTGTATGTTTCACCACATTGGTTTGTAGGCTCTCTTAGGACACAGCCCCTTTTAACCCCAATCTCACTCAGACTCTCAACAGAGTCTTGACAGTTATTTAACAGACAAGTGGACTTCAGTCAATAACAATCAGAGTTAATAGACTGACAATCTTTTTAAAGACTTTGTAAGGTGCTGTTGAGGACCAAACCAGTCACCTGTACTTTTACAGATAACATTTCACCACCGAGCCTCTCTACAGGACCTGGTTATCCATCAACTTTAAGCCAACAGTCTCACAAACAACAATTACCCTTAATAAGGCTACTAACTTAATAAGGCCAAAGAAAATAATTTGTGTGGAGAAAGCAATGGTCTGAAAGGGTAGGTAGGTAGGTTAAATATCAAATCTTCTTTAGTAAAATTGTTTAATGTATTTGATCATTTGTCAATTAACAACAATCAAACATTTGAGATTTTTTTCCAAAAAAAGTCTAAGATCAGTAGGTTTCATCACAGAGGGACCAGTTTCCATAAACACACATTTTTTTTGGCCCAGTCATAACATGAAAACAAACACAAACACCTGAACCACTGACCTAGTAAAACAACAACAACAACAACAAGTCTGACCTAACATTGAACCAGATTTAAAAGAATTTGCACTTAAATTTAAATTGACTGTGACATAAACCATGTCTAACAGCACTATATATACATCAGTAAGGATCAAAGGAGAGCAAATTGAGCTGAGAGGACTGCTGGGCGAAAATTTTACAGTAAAACTCCTGAAAACCGGACCCTTTCCGGACTTGTCTCGTTTTCTGAGAATTCTGGGTTTTCAGAGATTATTGATTGTAGAAGAGAAATAAAAGGGACTTGAAAAATCATCTGATCTTTAGAGAATTCCGGTTTTCAGGGAGTCTGGTTTTTCTGGGAGTCCAGTTTTCAGGGGTTATACTGTATTTATTTCTAAACATTGCTGAAGCTCTTTGAGTGCAGAACCAGTTTTATGAGCCAAATATTTGGCCTGATATATGAATAGTGGATGAATCATTTAACCTGTAGTTTATTGTGATTGTGTAAAACCTGGGTGGTTATTACTTAAACAGATGCTTATCAAACTTATTGTGAATAAAAAGTGGTTTTATTAAAACTTCTTTCACAGGTTGTTGTTACATAATCACTAACGAAAATTGGTGAAGAATGTGAACATCTGATTAAACTTATAGACAGCGGACATTATTCTAGTTGTACTTATATCAGCATGATGTATATAAACATTCATTAAGACAGCAATACTGTCATTAAGAGACATTGTCATTTTAATATTATTCAGTAATTAAAGATGTGTACAGAATCAACTAATTAAAGCAAGATTTATTACCACAGTTCTGTTTTTTTTTGTTTACAATCACAGCACCAGTGATTATGTAAACTAATCTAACAAAACTGAAACAACATGTTTGACATCTTAATAATCATTAGAACTATGTCTCATCTGAAACAGCTATCGGGAAAATTGGACTTTACTATAAGCTGCATATGATGATAACTTTTTATACATTCTTTTTAACTTTTTATACACCCTTGTTGTTGCAACATCAGTCCAATTTTTGTAACTAATTCATATCTGCTTCATTCTAATTTTTGCATTATCTTCTTTTTACATTGTCTTATTTTTGTAACCCTTTTATTTTGATGCACGCTACATGACCATTGGTTGTTGATACACCATAAAACACAAACAAAAAAACATAACATCTACACAGCTTCACTAACCTGAATAGCTCCCGCCCAACACAGCCAGAAACAGATCCATTTTGCATTTCTAAATCTCTGACAGACGGACGGAGAAAATGGACCCCATCGACACTGATGATCATCCCCGTCAACATTGTCCCCTAATATCCCATCATTCTTCTGTCGAATCTGTGCCGTGGCTACATCAGCATACGTCTGGGTCATCAATCCATTTGTCCCTCCATTTTTGGTGGTGTCGCCGATCACAGCCATGTTACTTTGTTGTGGTATGGCCGTGTAATCAGCATTTATAGACGTTTTTAAGATAGCCATTGTTCAATGGGTCACCTAGGGTCCAGCTGCCATGCCTGAAAAAAAACACAAATTGGATTAAAGTTTGTAATAACCCAATTATCCAGTATTAGTGCTTTATCTTGCGTAATAGTTATTCCAAATGATGGATACCAATTATCCCCTAAGTAACACACCGTCCCTCATTAGCAGTGTCTATTAACTGAAGATAATGAGGGAGCATTTATTAGGAAATATAAGGTAATATGATTTGTAAGACTGTGAGGAAGGTGACCATTTCGTTACAAGTTGTATTTCATTTAATCAACACCATTTGTTCTCATTTATAAAGTGCTCCCTCCTGTAATGGCACCTTCAAAGACTGATTCCCTTCAAGAAACAACAGTAAAAAGCACAAATACACATAATAACAAACACCTGTCGCGAATGTATCAATTCCCTCCGAAAAACAACTCCCTCCAAACAACAACATTTTTGAAACTGTAACAAGTGTTGCTCTTCGGAGGGAGCATTGTATATTGGTAGCATCCTGTTTTATGGCCTAAAACTGCAAAGTGTTGTCATGAAATCTTAAAATTCCTCAGTAAGACTGATTAACTGATAGGCGAGATTATTTCAAAAAGCAAAACAGAATTAACGAGCCATGTTAAGAACAAAAACATGATTTACTTCTTTTACTAAGAAAGACGTGTAACTTTTAAGATGTAACTTTCTAAAACAAAATGACAAAGCAGAAGAATTCATGAATATATTAAGCCAGATATGCATATCAATTTGAGAAGTCTAAAATTTTGAGACATTCGTAATTATACTGTCAGATATTACATACAAGGCCATACTTAACTATCCTTAATTTTAACAGTTGGTAGGTAGGTAGGTATTGTTTTAGTTACATTGTATGATTGTACCTGTACTGAAAATAAAAATCTGGATAGCATCCATTTTTTTGGTTATTTTTTTGTTTTTCCAATTAAATTTTACAGGTTGAAGGATTCTTTAATGAATCGGTCATGTAACTACAAACCAACAATTTTTTCAGGATGGCCTAACGCAAATAAAATTACCATAACCACACAATAGGAATGTGTTTCATATCTAAGACATTTTAATGGATGGCTGGATTCAAAGCTGCAAAACCACCAACCACAAACACATGCAGGTAAAAATTCTTACAGAAAAAAAATAAAACATAAACCTGACATATCATGCAAACTTAATAAAATGTCTTCAACTTTATTTATATTTTCATTAATTCCAGTTTTTAAAAGCGTTTCAATTATATGCCAGTGGGCAGTTAATAAGCTAATCATTTTTTTCTGGATTCTGTTCTAGTATTCACTTTTCTCTCAGCTAGTATTTGCCTACTTCTTCACATGAATCACTTAATTCAGCAATAGAGGATGTATTGCTCTAGACATGAAGTCTTCAACCAAACTGTAGCAGAAAACATGCGCCACGCACAAGATTCAAACTCATAAACCCCAGTCTATAGACTGAGCGGTTTCCTTACTTGGATAACCTAGATAACAATAGTCATGTTTTTGATTATTAGACCAAAAAATTTTGGGAAGGTCGATGAAACTTTTTTTTTTGGAACTTTTGTGAGAATACCAGCAGGTATGATTCATCCCCCAAATGATATTGTACTTTGGATTTTCTATCACAAACATAAGGGTTAAGGCCAAATAAAGGGTTTGGTCGGGTAATAACAAGCACAGCTAATTCTTTGGTCTAAGCCAAGGTGGGTTCTGTTAAACTTAGAAGAACCTTTTGGAGAATTACGCCGGCAATGAACCAACAATTGCATGTCATCAAGAATGATAAAAAAAATGTCTTAACCAGAATGTTAAAACAAACCATGTAAAGTTACACTAACTGAGTCTTTGAAGCTAAAAATATGTAAAATAGCAATAATTATGACCAAACACACATAAAACCACCTTGGTTATGTCACTCTAACAACTAATGACTAAAGATTATAATCTCAGACACTGGTTATGTGCCACTCAATTGACTTAAGACTCAAGATTATAATCTCAGACACTGGTTATGTGTCACTCAATTGACTTGACTCAAGATGACAATCTCAGACACTCGTTATGTGTCACTCAATCTACTATACTCAAGGTGACAATCTCAGACACTGGTTATGTGTTACTCAATCTACTTGACTCAAGGTGACAATCTCAGACACTGGTTATGTGTCACTCAATCTACTATACTCAAGGTGACAATCTCAGACACTGGTTATGTGTTACTCAATCTACTTGACTCAAGGTGACAATCTCAGACACTGGTTATGTGTTACTCAATCTACTTGACTCAAGGTGACAATCTCAGACACTGGTTATGTGTCACTCAATCTACTTGACTCAAGGTGACAATCTCAGACACTGGTTATGTGTCACTCAATCTACTATACTCAAGATTATAATCTCAGACACAGGTTATGTGTCACTCAATCTACTTCACTCAAGGTGATAATCTCAGACACTGGTTATGTGTCACTCAATCTACTTGACTCAAGATGACAATCTCAGACTGAAGTTTGCAGACATTACATACCAACACTTCCATGTAAAACTCACAATTTTCAGACATGCAATTAACATAAAAAATAATCCATGAAATCACAGTTCCAGACATGACCAACAGACTTCATTTGTTAAAAAATCAAACAACTGATAACAGAGAAATGTAGATTAGGCTGGAAATATGTGCGAAAAATGTGAATATTTGATCTACAAATAAGAGTTTCTATGATTTAACAAAATACGAAAAAACAGAAATTCAAGAAAATTTCTTTTTTTTGTAGATAATGAGCCACTCATGAAAAAAAAAAAAAAAACACCATTAAACATGACAACAGCCGCAGTATTAGAACCTACTTTTCACTGAAAACGTGAATTAAAACCTTAAGATTTGACTGACAGAATCTCATTATTCAAACATGCAATCACCTGTAAATATCTAACAGATTATAAGATTATTGAATTTGATATACAATATCACAACACAAGTATAACATGATAGCATTTTATGTAGTTTTATATAGAATAAAAGTTTGTCTGATCCATGGTGATGCTGGAACCAAATTTCACCGCGGTGATACTGGAACCAGATTTTTGTGATAACTGATGAGTCAGCAAGAATTTGTCAAGGGCAGATACAGGATTTTTGGTTAGGAAGAAGGGGCATAAAGTCTAGATGTTTACCGTTATATAGAATATGGACACCGTCAGCACATAACAGACGTTTTTTTACTAATGCCTGCAAAATTTTAGAGGGGGCGCACTCTAGCTCCACCCCCACCCCCTAAATCCGCCCTTGTTAGTTGCAAGGCAGCTGTAGTGACATAATGACCTCATTGTATTGTCATAACCAGAATTGTTTGGCAACATCATCATGCATTCAGAATCCAGGGGCCAAGGGGCAGATATCACACAACCATACACCCACCATAAAATCTAAGACGGTGGTTTTTTGTATTGTAATGGGTCACATATTCCACTGATTGCATTTCTGAAACATGAATCCTGTTAGCCATCAGGGTTAATAAAATCAGAAAATTTTACAATGAAACTTTGAAATAATGTGTGGGGGTTAATGCTGGTTTAACATACTTTAACTAGCCTGACCAGAAGGCACTTCAAAATTGCTATCAGAACCCTATTATGAATACTTAAAGGGACCACTCACAGCCCCTTCAAAATTTCAAGTACCTAACTAGGCAAGCTGGACAAA
Organism: Lutraria rhynchaena; assembly: GCA_008271625.1. Lineage (NCBI taxonomy): Eukaryota > Metazoa > Mollusca > Bivalvia > Venerida > Mactridae > Lutraria > Lutraria rhynchaena. Next base: position 170,650 of record VIBL01000138.1, read on the forward strand.
CATTCAGTTCACTTCTTTTGAAAAGTTTGGCAATTGATGTGTAAATTAATCTTTTTATTGACAATAGTTTCTCCTGATCAGTGCTTTCTTTAATTGAAACTTCAGACTATATTAGTTTCCAATTAGGATTTATGTGGTCTGTATAATGTCCGAATAGTTTCACCTTTAGATAACCCTTAACAGATACCTGCTGTCTGTTACTAATTGCTATTTAATGGTTAACAAGAACTAGAAATCTAGTTAAGCCAAGACTGGCTCACCTGAGCATAAAGTGACACCAAAAATCAAGTGTTTGTGGCAAGAAGACTAAGCACTGCAGTACCAGATATTTCATTACATTCACCTCACAGGATGTTACACCTCACAGGACATTACATTTTGAATACTTAGGAATCTTCCTTCAAGGGTGGCTGTTATTGAATATTTGTCAGTGGTTTAGATAATACAGTAAAACCCCTGAAAACCGGACCCCTTCCGCGCTGATCCAAAAATCCGATTTTCTAAAAATTCCAGCTTTTCAGAGGTCTATGGATTATAGAAAGGAAAAATTGAGAAAAAGTTGTTTTGAGAGAATTCTGGTTTTCATGGAGTCCGGTTGTGAGGGGTTATCCTGTATTGAACATGTTTTTATCTTATTTTGCTAATAAATATCACATCAGTCTCTAATAATAATACTTTGAATTATGTGTAAAACATTAACTACTTAGACCTAAAACATACGAAGGTTTTTATAAATCAAAGAATTTCAGGAAAACAACAATTTATTACATTCGTGTGAACTAAAAATGCTATTTAAAATACCTCCCAGTATGTACAGAGACATCTTTGTAAAAATCTGATTTTTTCCCAAAAACATGATTATTATCATACTTTATACGACAAATAAGAGAAAATTTCAAAAATGGTTGCCATGGCAACATTTGCAGGCAAAAAAAATGACTAAAAAAATGAAAATGAAAAAAATAAGCAACATTTTTTTTATTAATCAAGAAGTCATGAATAAAACAACAACAACAACAACAGAAATTTTGCTCATCTGCAAATAATACAATTACCGCAAAATAACATTATTGAGGTTTTATATCGTATCAGCTGAATCAGTTTTTCAAAATGCTAACCATATGTAATGTAGCAAGACAGTTTCCAGAAAGTCATAATAGAAGATAAATTGCTCGATTATACAAAAAGCATATTTTGCATGCACCCTGAAATGTGTCTTCAATTTTTTAGATACTTTCAACCTTATCACATACTTCAAGATATCTCTCAGAGAAATTGGCATTTTGCAGCAAAATAGAATTTTTTGGTTGAACCATGAATACAACAAAAGGATGCTTATTTTCCTGTTGTTTTATGTGATGTGAACAGCTGAAAATACAGCCTATCTAATCTTATGCAAGGTGTTCAAAATAAATCTTCCTTGTTGTAAATAATGCTGTGAAAAAATACTCTGTAATAAAATCCGTGGTTTGAACCCAGGCTTTAAGGCTTGAACCCAGATATTAAGACTTGAACCCGGATATTAAGACTTGAACCCAGATATTTAGACTTGAACCCAGATATTAAGACTTGAATCCAACCTATGAGGCTTGGTACCCTGTGATTGAGGCTGAAATCCAGACTTGTGAAGCTTAAAATAAAGATGTATACAGCTTTATACAACTCAGCAATCTTAATCAGCTCACCGAAATCTTGAACCATGTAGAACGAAAAAAATTTTCTCAACAGACAGTAGTAAAAAAGATACGATTTTTCTTAAACTATTATAAAATGTTTCAAAATCTTATATTTCTGGCAATTACTCAACAACAGATAACAAATTGATAGGATGTCAAAAGATTTTAAAGAAAACACTTTCACTGAAAATTAAACAGACAAATTGGTTACTGATGAACTTAAAGAAAAAAGATATGACAGACTCAGGGAGGCATGAGCTGGCACCGCGATTTAACACGAACCCTGTGCCTACGTTTAGACTAGCTTTAAACAACCATTTCTTTTGTTTAAATCTACAATATGTCAGGAAATTGCTGATTTAAGTCATGCAGTTTCTCCCAAATCAAAATTGAAACAGTTGAAAATTCATCCGTTATGAACAAAAATGCGGTTTGCTTCTTGAAACCAAACAGACCCAGGTTGCCACAGGTTTCCAAAAACCTGACCGACCCATGTTTCAGCTAACCTGACTAACTCAAGTTTTCTGCTAACCTGACCGACCCATGTTTCTGCTAACCTGACCAATAAGTTTTGTTAACCTGACCCACCAAGGTTTCCCCTAACCTGACTGGCCCAGCTTTCTGCCAACCTGACCGACCCAGATTTCTGCTAACCTGACCGACCTAGTTTTCTGCAAATCTGACCAACCCAGTTTTCCACTAACCTGACCGACCTAGTTTTCCGCTAACCTGACCTTCCCAGTTTTCCACTAACCTGACCCACCCATGTTTCAGCCAACCTGACCGACCCAGATTTCTGTTAACCTGACCGACCTAGTTTCTGCTAACCTGACTGACCTAGTTTTCCACTATCCTGACCAATCTAGTTTTCTGCTTACCTGACCAACCCCATTTTTTTCTGTCAACCCTACACATTTTTCAGATTCAGAGAATTTTGTCTTGCTGATAATTTCTTTATCTCCAAACTACAAACCAACATTCGGAAAAAAAGTGAAGCAACCTAACGACTATTTTTGTGGATATAAGCATAATTCAGGTATACTTTTTGGGGGAGCTTTGTCTTTCTATTCATGAAACTCTATTTCACTAAAGATAAGTTTATGTTGCAAAAATCTCGAATAAAATGCGTATCATTATATAGTGTATCATTCTATGCCGAAATAAATGATCAAATTGCAATAAATTTCGCAGAAAAAATAGACACAAAGATAAATAAGATACATTTATTTGTATATTTTAGATTTTTACGCCATCATGAAGATCTCAATGCTGACATGTAAATGTTTATTCAATAAAAAGCAATTTTGAATTTAGATAACATGACACCATTATGGATAACACCCAGTTGGATACAGTACAACCTCACTTAGAGATCAACACAGTATAAAGACCACTTGCTTTCCAAACAGTTTTCAAAACTTCCTCTAAATTCATATTGAGACTTACTACCAACACTCTTGCCAAAACAGCCACCTTGGAGTAAAGGTCATTTATGAACAGAGGCCCTTTTTAATGCCCTTTTACCAGTGAGATAGAGAAAATAAAACCCCAGAATAAAGGTCAACTATGCATAATGGCCATAATTCTTCTGTCCCCTTGATGGCTTTGGTTCATAGGATTCATAGTATCTGAGTATTCAGACTGTATTTTACTGTGTTCGTGGGTGTTCAGACTGTATTTTACTGGTTCGTGGGTGTTCAGACTGTACTTTTCTGTGTTCATGGGTGTTCAGACTGTATTTTTCTGTGTTTATGAGTGTTCAGACTGTATTTTTCTGTGTTCATGGGTATTCAGACTGTATTTTACTGTGTTCGTGGGTGTTCAGACTGTATTTTACTGTGTTCGTGGGTGTTCAGACTGTATTTTACTGTGTCCGTGAGTGTTCAGACTGTATTTTACTGTGTTCGTGGGTGTTCAGACTGTATTTTACTGTGTTCGTGGGTGTTCAGACTGTATTTTACTGTGTTCGTGGGTGTTCAGACTGTACTTTTCTGTGTTCATGGGTGTTCAGACTGTATTTTTCTGTGTTTATGAGTGTTCAGACTGTATTTTTCTGTGTTCGTGGGTGTTCAGACTGTATTTTTCTGTGTTCGTGGGTGTTCAGACTGTATTTTACTGTGTTCGTGGGTATTCAGACTGTATTTTTCTGTGTTCATGGGTGGTCTCAATATCAAGGATTTATACTAATTTAGTTCAGCTTGATAGCAAAACAAGCAATTTTTCTTATATTAATCCGCTAGAGTCCGCTTCCTGGACACTACACCAGTACTGTATCCCAGAAATTGGACTGTGAAGTTCATGAATGAAACCCATCAAAGCCAGGATTCGAACTCAGGACCTCCAGATCGGATGTCAGACATTCTACCTCCAGACCACGATGCCTCCCTTTTATCAAGGTTTTACTATAATATATCTATTATTGAAATGAATCTATAGGGAAGGTTTTATAATACTTAGATGTTTCAGTCCCATATAAACAGATTACACTCATAGAATCTTATCCGAAACTCAAAGTATTTGATAGATAAGAATTAATGTTTTCTTCTATGAAGAAACATTTTGTATATAATGTTATCAGGTAAAATTTAGTTGAAATATTTTGTTTGTATCACCCTTTTATCAACAGTTCAGTAATGACTATTTGAATAATGGATATTTCAAATAATGCATGTTTCAGTAATACAAATATGAATAATGTATATTTCAAGAATGCACAACTTCATAATCGCAAAATTTTCATTACTGTACAATATTATCAATGCATAATTTTATTAACACACAATTTCATTCATGCATGATTAAATTAATGTATAATTTTATTAATGCATAATTTAATACATGTGTGCTTTTATGATCGCACAGTTTCATAACTGTACTATTTTATCACACATAATTCTATCAACTCATAATTCTATTAATACATAATTTTACTAATGCAAATTTTGGCAATGAATGCATTTGAAATACTGAGAAGTACTCAGTGTTGAGTGATTACTTAAATCAGGTAATTAATTAAATCAGGTGATTACTTAAATCAGGTGATTACTTCAATCAGGTGATTACTTAAATCAGGAGATTACTTAAATCAGGTGATTACTTCAATCAGGTGATTACTTAAATCAGGAGATTACTTAAATCAGGTGATTACTTAAATCAGGTGATTACTTCAATCTGGTGATTACTTAAATCAGATGACTACTTCAAGTAGGTGATAATTTAAATCAGGTGATTACTTAAATTAGTACTGTTTCCAGCAGAATCTGCCTAAACATGATACTCAAGGGAGGTAAGTATAAAAGCATAAATCAGGGGAAGTAATCCTGTCACAAACCTAAAAAACTGTTAATTTTTGAGAACAAAAGAACTGAACATCACATATCATACCGTATTATCAGTGTAAAATCTAACTTGAAAATACCTAAAACATGTACCAAGCTAAGCTGTCAACCAGTATCTACATGAAAACATCATGAACAGAAATTTGTAAGGATATATCACATTATGTGTCCTGACAACTGGAAAATTGTTAAAATGTGTAAATAGAAAAACTATTGTCTGACTTTACTTATCAACAAGCACTCAAGTTACTATGAAAATCATATTATCTGTTGGTAATAATTAACTTTGCTCTAAAAAGGGGAGACAACTCGGGGCAATATTGGAGGAAATATCTGTAAAGCTAAATCTTGTATATCTAACTGAATATCACATTGACTCTTACATTGTAATGTAAGAGGATATGTTTTTAATGAACACCATAGCTACAAATCTGTCCACTCAGAATTTTTATGTTCACCAGTGAAAACTCATACCAGGGTGATTCTTCATAGGGGAGAACACTATTACAGTCCATATACAAGAGGGCTGTTAACATAACAGTCTGATAGCAGTTTTCCTGGATTCTGTACCTTGTTCTCCGCAAGTAACTGCCAACTTCTCCACATGAATGATAAGCAGTGGAAGACAGATATCCTATGAAATAATGTCTCCAACCAAAGCCACACAGGAAGCATGCATGCACTGTATTCATGGTACGTTCCACAGGTAAGTGACAAGTTTTGTCAAGAGAGGAAAAATTTGTCATGCCCCTTTGCAAATTTGGTACTCACAATCTGGTGTCCAGTGACCTAATGCTTAAATAGTTAAATTAAGCGAGTGAGCTCCTATGGACAGACAATCAGGGACATTAGTTCAAAACTTAACAAGTCACATGACTTATATTATCATGCATTTCATACATACTTCCCATAGCATGTTTGTAACCTTGTAAAACACTTACATCCAGTCATCATTGTCAACTAATTGCTAATTAATTAATTGCAGTGATTAGTGTCAAATATACAAGATATACACGGTGAACTTTGAAACATGGGGTCTGTCCTCTTAGTGCAATATAATTGTAACTGTATGTATACAATTATTAAGGTATATTTTTATCACACTGAATAGATCATTTGTCATACTGAGTTTTTTTGCACAATGTCAAACAATCTTTAGGTTAATTTTTTGCTAAACAAATTAACCAAGAAAGATTTAAGACAAAAAAATGTCCCATATCGTGAGAACGATATGTTCAATTACAATAAAAATAGTGTTTCATGCACTGTGAAGAACACTATTAATGTATTAAGTACCAGCCACCTGCTGTTTAGAACTGATGAAATAAAGACGTATTTCTAGTTTTATAATTATTAAATGATTCAAACACTTTCAATGAAAAAAATAAAACACCTCATATTTTATATTTTGGATTGTTATAAAAGTTCATACAATCTATGACCCATTCTTAAAAAGTATACCTTCACAAAACTGCTCTTCATCATTTTTCATATTAAGGATTACTAGTTAAACACATATAGTAAAACCTCACAATGTGTCCACCTAAATATAACGACCACCTGGTTATAACAACCACTTATTTTCAGACTGACATTCAATAACCCCCCACAGTTCAACTTGATAATGAGACTACCTCATTATGACAATAAATTTTTCGAGTCCCGGAAGATGGTCGCAATATCAAGGTGATACTGTAGTTATGTTAATTAATTTCCTGATTTTACCTTATTAAATGCTCTTGTTGGTCAGCCAAGATTTTTTACATTTTCTTTCAATTTGGTGAGCTATATAGTTTAAATATTTTTTGTACAAATTTAGAATAATTTAAAAAATCATTTACAGTAAGTACCAATATTTATATTTTTTTGGAAAAGTGAGCAGTTGCGCAAAAAATATTCAGCCCAATCCTGTAAAAAATAGCATACACAGATCTTTCTATATCATTTGTTAAGATAGTTGACAATAAATACATTATAATTACATCATATTTCATCCTAATGTCCCCCATATAAATTTTCTCCATGATGTCAGGGCAGGCGACATTAACGAGCAAGTTGTCTTGAACTTACAGCTGATATAAACAACCTTTTGTTATTTCTGTTTCCATGGCAACCAAACTTTTCCTTTAAAGCCTTTTTTACAGAAATCAACTTCAACCAAATTTGAACTGTTAATTTAGAAATGTTTTACTTGAAATTTAGTAAATTTTGAATTTAAAAGCAAGCATTATCAGAGTTTTCATGGTCAAAATTAGTTATTCCAATAACAGTCAGATTTCTGACAGTAAAAGTGCCATTATTTTGAGCCAATCTCTTCATAAAAAAGTAATCATAAAAAATAATAGTCATGTTTTCAGTCATAATGTAATTTAAGTTATTTAAAAGATTACATCAGTAATGAATGGTATACAAAACACTTACACTGTCAACATAATATCGCTATTTTCAACAATTTCGTAATGGCACATTTTTTATGTAACAACCATCGGACATTTTTAGATGCTAATATTACTATAATGTCACAAATTAACCCTGAGTGGTGTATTTGTGACAATTTTTATTGCCAACAATAACCCCATGAAATAAATATTTGTGAAAAATTTGTACAATAATAATGACACACTGAAGTTTAAATAACTTGTCCAAATAAAGAGCAGAAACAACAGAAACAACAACAACAACAACAGCAACAAAGCAACAGTCATGTGATCATACATTGGAGCAAAATGTATGCAGTTATTGAGTTTGTATCAAAATCATTTTCTAATTTTCTGGTGCACAACAACCTTTTGATGGTCACGAGAAATTCATTGTAAGTTATTTTGATGTTATTATAGGTATATTTATGTTATGTTTCGGTCAATTTAGTTCCATGGTAGGCAATGACTCAGCTACAAAACCTTGTCACCTGTTGTTTGTATGTATCAACTAGCACTTAATTTTCTTTAGAAACACATAATTCTCCTAAAATTCAAATAAAAAATGTTATAAGCTCAACCTCGGAGCTCAAAATCAGAAAAAAATGTCTGCTAAACATATAACTTTAATTTACGTTCCTGATACCCAATTAATTAGTTTTGTTTGGCCTTAAATATTAAAAGTATAGTGACACAAATATTTTTCAACCTCAATCACAATATGGTAGCCCAAAGTTGAGATGAGGTCAAACTTGTATCGTGGGGTATCTTAGACAATAAAAAGTTAAATTGGAATGTTTTGATAAAAATATATAAATTTAAACATTTTCTGAAATCCTTTCACAAAGTAGGGGGTTGGAAGAGGGCCTTGTGGAATTACAAGAATGAAAAACATAAACTCACTTAAATATTGCCACTCTAGTTATTAGTTTTAAGCCGTAATGTCATATCATCAATAACATTAACAATATGAGCTAATACATTGAGAATACTAATGAAAAATTGCATTACAGACGGACTGACGGACGGACGGAAGGACACGACACAAGAACTTATTCACAATTGTCACATATTTCCAAATTTGGCTGCACTTGAGACTTGAATCTCTTTGAAATAAAGTCATTAAACTCAGGTGCAAATTTCTTAATTGTAAATACTTAAACTCAAATTACTGTTCATAGACAATATTGTAACGTAATTAAGACAGAAAATTTATACATAGCATTGAACCATCACTACAATGTTGAAAACAATTGTAAAACTATTGTCAAAACTATTATAGACATCACAACTTAACTCTGCAAAAAATTAATCACGTTTAATTGAAGAAGTTTGGTAATTTGGTAAAAAACGGTCATAGATCTGCGATATATATTATTAATCAAAGAATAATGGACGTAAACGAGAAACGGAGGTACAACAGGTGACATATGAACACGTCTAAACTGTAATTAAACCCGTATCTATTACAACAAGCATTCATGACCCTTTTTAGACTACCCTATAAATTTATATCTTCAATTTCAATACAAAGGCTGTGACCCCAATTTGAGCAACACGATTAGAAGTTTTTATACTTAATTATGTGACACTAAATGAACTCATTATTATGTACAATTTACAATAATAGAAATGTCAAAAGCGTTTGCATAATTTCGAACACTAATACCCATACAAGTCAATATCTCGCAGATCTTCGAAGGTATCTGAGCGTTTATTTTTTTTTACAAATCCACATAAATTTTGTTGCAAATGATTGAATCTTTTATGTGTCAATTTTTTTTATTATTTTATTTGATGCAAAAAATATTAGTTTTATTGATCATTAGAAGTCATTTTAATAATCTGAACAAAACATCAAATGAAATTGTTTAAAAAAAATCTTATTAGTTAATAAGAAATTTGCCATTTAATTTTTCAACAAATATTAAATGAATAAATCGTATCATAATCCATATTTGGTTTTGATTAACGAAACAAATAAAAAAGGATGAACATCAAAATTCCATTATAAACGTCCAAGCCTTACTGAACATCCCTCTTTTGCATATTGAAAAAAAAGAAAAAAAAAAAGAAAAAAAATGAAATAAAATGCAACTCACTATACATCCTATGACAATCTGTCAAGTTAAATCCAATGCATTTTTTTTTTCACCCCGATCCATCCCCGAACCCGATCCATCACCCACCCTGGTGAATTTATCAGAGAATATTCGGTATACCAATATTGTTACTTATACTAACTAAAACCTAAAATGATGTCATTTTGATTTACTTTTGGGAATTCACTGCCACTTTTCAATCAAAGATAATTTACACCCATGCAATACTTTTTAAGAATCCAATCGTTAAGAAATTTTTGCCGTTTCAACTTCTTATTAAAAAAGTCAGGTTTTATTCTTTGAAAGACTTCAAAGCCATACATTTTCATTACTTTGTTAATAAATTGAAATATATTTCAATATACCTGAGACGATGTCTATCAATTAAACGCCTTTACTTAAACATGTACAATGTACTGCTCTTCATGATTTGTTCATTTTGAGTCAATCAAATGCTGTTAGTCAAATAAGGGCAGGGCAGGGTAAATGAAGAGCAGAGAAGAGCACAACTGAGCAGAGTTGAACACAGCTGGGCTGAGATTAGCAGAGTTGAGCAGAAATGAGCAGAGATGAGCAGAGTTGAGCAGAGAAGATCAGAGAATAGCACAAATGAGCAGAGATGAGCAGAGCTGAGCATAGATGAGCAGAGTTGAGCTGAGCAAAGTGAAACTGAGAAAAATGTAAAACAAAACATAGTCAAAATAATTAATTAATACAACTTAATATCAAAAATAGGGATGAATTCAAATTATTCAGTAACCAAAGATGATTTTTTGTAAAATATTTAAATGTAAGATCATCATACTTTATAAACTATTTTGACAAAATTAATCCTTTAGACAGAATCTTCTTTAGTTGCATAAAAACAATCAATTAAGATAAATAGAAATTAATTTCATGAAACAAAAATAAAGTACAAATATCATACCGATGTCTTAACTACAGAGGTCTGAAATCCAAATTGCCATCCTTTTTTACACAGCAAAACATAAGTAATATATTACTTGACCTTATGTGGTAACCATTAGAAGTTCATACAAAAGCCAAATAATTAAGACATTAAGACAACGGAGGAATGACAGATTTTGTCGTAATACATGATATTATATTATGATTGACAGGATGTATTAAAGGGACATTACTCTGGTTGGACATCAGAAAATAAAAAATGAAAAATAATCAGAAGTCATTTAATGGGTAAATTTTCATTCAAAATTGGTGATTTTGTGGATATTTCATGACTGTAAAAACTTAGTTCAGGTTAATTTAAACATAATTATAGCATCTTGATTCTGCGTTATTAACACAGTAGAAATGTCTCTATATACTGGAAGGCCCAATAATAAAACAGTCAATGAACTAAGTATGTAAATACAAAATACACCATGATTCATCGTATTGTTATTACTATAAAATAAAACAGAGATTCTTGATTTCATAGCCCTTAAATCAATAGTCTAGTCCCTTTAAAATGGCTTTAATGATTGTATTTACAAATACCTTAAGCAGGACACAAAAAATCCACTCGTCCACTTGTAATTACGAGTAGAAATCCACTCAGGACAAGTTGAAATTGCAGTAGAACCAGTTGAAATTCTAACCTGGTCGTCTTGCAGGTCAAGAAGCCTGAGAAGAATTTGTCAAGCCCTGCCTTAAGTATCTCTTAAATATTAATTTATCAGCAGTGAGGGGCTGGTAATAATTGGAACCCTTAACCACTTGACCACAGAGGCCCTGGCCTCCATAATATTAAGGTACTTTGATATAAATCTAATACATTTATCTGCTGAAGGACTTAGCAGCTTAGTCCAATAATCATAAACCCTCAAATCTTCCTAAGTAACTATCTAAGACAAGATGGTCATCATCTGGTCAAATATCCCAGAATATGTTCTGTTGTCAAGTGCATGAACAAAGCAAGAAACCAAATAAAATGTCATAAAAAGTGAAAATCAAATGGTCAACTTATAAAGGATAATATGGATGAAGGTCATTTGCTATCTCCCTACTGAGTGGTTTTTGTTCACAAGTGTTACTGTAATTCAAGAGTTTACGTAACAAAATTGGTGTTTGACTCAAGTCACTGAGTAAAGCTTGAAGAGTTATTTGTTTATTCTCAAACAGAATTCATAGGCACCCTATCTTTATCAAAGGACTAAATCAGAACACTTATCTTACAATTCTTCTGATTGGTTGCTTCTGATCACAGTTTGAAAATTGACCAATGAAAAGGCTGCTTTCTTAGCCTGAACACTATACTCAGTATATGTAACAACAGGTTCATAGATACTAGACAAAGAATTTCTACAATGACTCAATTTTCAGACTGATAAATACATCTGTTTGATAATTTGGTTTAAGACCTATTTGTCATAATATACTGTTATTTAATTGTCAGCTTTTCAGTATAGTTTGCCCCTAGATATCAGTTATGTTAAATAAATCTGTGTATAAATCAGAAATCTGAGTTGTGTTATCTGTTCATGATGTCAAACTCTCACTTTCAAATTCCGATTATCAAGACTGACAAGGTAATATATAACAAGCCATTTAATTGGTCAGTCAGGTTATCGAAGATGCTGTTTTTCATTATTGAAAAACACTTTGTTTTCAGAACTGCATAATTAACTACAATTGATGTGTTTTGGATTACAGATAATGGATCATATCATCCCTTTAATTGACTACAGATAATAAGTTGCATAATATCTCACGGCAAAGCAGACTAGTATAGTGTCAGATGGTGCATTATGGGGAATTATGGTCTAAAATGTTGAAACGGGCCAAAAACACACCTACAGGTGTACAAATATATATATTTTAAATACAAGATGAAGGTCATGTCTAGAATATTACCAGACTGTTCTATAAACACCATCTAGCCATTTAATTGACCACCATGAATTCTGGACAGGTGCTTTGTGGGTAATAATGATGATGTTCTTAATTTGTCTATAATTGTTATTTTTGGCATCCATATTGCATTAGTAAGATGAAACAGCTGTGGGAACAAACAAAGTAATAAGATAGTTGTATCAATAAGTTATTTATTTCAAAAAGATGATTATTTAAATAAGAGATTATGTCAATAAATAAACTATTTCAATAAAAAATATTTAAATAATGCAATGCCCCAGCATGTTATTGGGATGCATTCGATATAATATACAGTCAAACCTGAGAATAAAGGTCACCCTTAGGAAAGACAAAATGTGGCCATTATTGAGAGATTGTCTTTATTCGATGGTCAGTTTGTTCAAATAATCAATGATGGTTTTTCAAAGAATGGACTATATTCACAGGGTGGCCTTTATTCAGAGGTGGTCAGAAACACAGGTTAGACTGTATATGTATGTATTCAGAACCAGAACTAACAAGATAGAATCTCTCTCTTATCATCAGGTTAATTGACCCCTCAAAACCCTTAAAAAATTCCCTACAGAATCTCATTTCATAGACGAAAATTTCAATCAAAAAAGCAAAGAACCCCTAAATCAGATAAAATCCCCCCCCAAAAAACAAACCTCCCTGATACCAGCATGTACACCAATGACCTGTGTAAGTGTCAGAGCAGGTGTCCTGGTTGCCAATCAAGGTATTATATTACTGTAAATAAAGAGCCTGGCTTTTTTACAAGATAAACTAATGATGAATTAGTGATAAACGCACAGCAGGTTCTGAGGTAGATCAATGTGTTCTTAGCTTATGATTCAAGTACACAGAACCTGCTATATGGAACTTTGTTGTATGAACATGAAACTCCATCTAGAGGTATAATACAATACAATGATAGAGTACCAGTCTAAACTTCTAATCTAGTGGTAAGTGTGCTGGACTTGTAACCTGGAGATGCGGGTTCAAATCCAGGTCGTGGCAGGTCATACCCTACCATGAAATTTAGACAAATATGTTGATTATCCTCCATATGTGGAGATGTTGCTGGCTCCTTGTGGAAGGGTAAGTTAGCACTGGTAAGTATATAGTCCAGAAAAACCAGTTAGGTGAACCAGTCGCTGTATGTAACTGAAAAATTGTTAAAAAGTGGCGTTAAACCCCAGTGACAACAAGTCATATAAAATCAAAACAAAGACTCTAGACTTGTAAGTATATCACATCACCACTCAATCCCGTATCAAATGGCTGATGATTTATAACCACTGGATAAATAAAAGCTTAACAATCTTAACAATTAACTTGAAAACTTATCACAACCATTAAATGAAGTTTCATATTTTATGTACATATAATTTCTTATATCAATGGAAACACTTGATGGTGCAAGACTTGTCTAAATCTTTGATTGTATCATTGTAAAAGATCTTAATGCCAGAATATCATTGCAAAGACATGAAAAAAAATCTTTGACTGCATGAAAATTAAAGCAGGGGGAATCAATGAATTTATCATGGCCTTTTACAAGTACTGATTAAATTACAAAGAACTATAATATTCCACCAATTATATTTCCTTCACGCCATCTCAAACACTCTGACAGATTTAATTTTCTCTGATGATCAAACATCCATGAAAGCATTTTTACAGGACTTCTATCAACACCAAATCATGGTTGGTGTGCCTTGTTGTTGTATCAATTGATAAACTTTTAACACCATATCAGACATATAGTTCATACTGCATTCCATTTGAACAATCACCAAAAATGAATGTGCAATTGTGAAAATAGAAAATTACATCATGTTTTTACCATAATACTTTCAATTCATCATCATCATCATCATCATCATCATAGTTTCAAGTATCATGGTGTGTAGGGAAAAAAACGCATTGGTCCAAAAATAAGAGGTCAATTTTACCTACAGCAACAAGTGACCAAAAGTAATGAGTGACCATAAAAAAATAGTGACCACTAGTAATTAGTTACAAACAGTAATTCATGACAATAAGTAAGCCTTTAAACCAGTAAAGAAAAGACCTACGCAGAATTTAAACACTGAAAAATACCGATCAACAAGAATTATAGGTAATTTTTTGGCTAAATTTTTTCATTCGTATGTATACAACAAGCAGCACATCTTTTTTACAGAATGAAATACAACATGAATTCTTAACTGTCAGAGTTAATCTAATCTAATGCATTTTCATTTTTTATTTCTGAGATGCAAAAAGCTGTATCTTTAAATTAAATTCGTAGATTTAGATAAAACGCTATTTACTTTACGAGGAAACTAACTTAAATATCTACATAAAATAAAGAACAGAAAAAAATACACAGAAATGTATTTTAACTGTAGGGTACAAAATACTTAAGAAGCGATATAAGTTGTTGTTGAGTTTAAAAGTACTCTGTGCAAGCAACATCACAAATGGGATGTAAACAAGAATATTTGATGCGAATTCATTCAAGGTATACCCACAAAATAACATTATACTTCTAAATTTGCATACAAAATACATATCATTACTTATCATTATAATGTGTGTACTTCTGAATTTTTGAAACTAATGGAAATTCCTTACAATAAATCTTATTATTCAAACCCTGCAATATAACGTACTTAAAATAAATTGAAAGAAAATATCATTTGCGAACCATTTAAATTCCAGAATAGATTTATTTATTTATTTTGCAGTTTATTCTGCTTGTTTTTTGCTGGTAAAATATGTTCAAGTTTGAAATTATGTCTCATAATCCACGTCTGTAAGGCAGAATTAAAAACATTATTTGTTACCTATTATTCTGAACCCATACAGTAATTTTCTAAAAATCACAAAATTTTTATTGGCTTACAATATCATAAAATTTTAAAGTAGAACTTCACATGGCAGCAATTAAAAATAAATATCTTCTTCATCTCCAGGCGAACCAGAATAAAATTCAGCAGTAAATATCAGACAACTTATTAAAAAATCTAAAGTATTCATTGTTATTATCAAAATACTAATATGCATTTAACATGTTAATAATGTTTGCTTACCTACTAAAACGTTGTCAACTTCATCAAGGAAACAAATAAAAAAAAACAAAGAATTTTTAAATGTTGCCTAGTTTTGATAAAATTTACCCCAAAATTTCTGAGATTAAATGTACAGATATTACTTTAAAATAATGAAAAAAAGTTTGAAAAGACAGTTTTCATTTTCTGAGTATTAAAATTAGCTGCAATATTGTGAACAAATGAAAAAATAATTTGAGAGCGTACACAGAAAATAAAGACATTTCAAAGTCAGCGACAAAAAAAATAGAAGCCTTCAGTATTATAATGTGATGCATAGAGATTTATTTGCCAGTAAATTAATCTCCCAAAATAATCCAAAGAGAAGTTAAGAATTCGTTACTGATAGATGGGCAAACAGCATCAGATTCCAGCATGTCAAATGTGTTAATGAGATCTGTCAAAATTCTCATTGAATTACTAAACAATGAACGAGAATGAACTCTCCTCTGAGAGTTGAGCACATATAAGCCTCTCTAATTAGATGGTTATAATGACTTCAGTTAGGTCTATATGTCTTAAACAAACCCTTCATGTAGCGTGCATTAAATACTTACAGTATATGCATGGCATAAAAAACATTCACACCTTCTTGTCTAATGCAACATCAAGTTACATACTCAAAGTCATGGCACAGTCGTTATTTTCTTAGTGGTTAGTTGGCCGGACTTGGTCAGGGTTCAAATCTAGGTCTCAACAGGTCATACTCTTCTATGAAAATTTGAAAAAATGTTAATTTTCTACCATATGTGGAGAAGTTGCTGGCTCCTTGTGGAAGGGTAAGTTAGTACTGGCTAGTATATAGTCCAGGAAAACTGGTTAGGTGAACCGGCCACCATATATAAATGAAAAATTGTTGGAAACCCAGTGAAAAAGTTATTTTCTTGAAAATAAATGCAAAAAGTAATTAAAGCCTCGTGATCCCTAACCAAAAAGTGAATACAACCTAGATCCCTAATACATGTTTGGATTAGTTTGTTTATCTGGCTACATCCCCTTTCAATGTTACATTTTTCATGTCTCTAATGAACGTTCCCAAGGGTATCTCAATACCCAAATCTTTTCACTCGGTCAAGTTGGTAAAGTTACCACTAGCAAAAGTTCTGGACACTTTGAAAAGGAGATGAAATCTTACTAAGCATTTACTTTGTGCTATGTTTCAGTTCCTATTTTCCAAAATGAGTGGTTGGGGTGGGGGGGGGGATTTATAAGAGATGCACATTTATAAGAGACTATTCATTATTCTAATAATCTAATAAGTTTTGAGCACTGAAGTCTGCCAAGTTCATATTTGAATACTTCATGATTCTCATCTCAGGTTAAGGAAGCATAATAAACAAGAATTCCGCAGTTTTATAACATATTTACAAACTTCTATCTGTATTCATTCATGCTCGAATTTATTATGTCGTATTAATGACATTCTTAGAATTTCAAAAATTCACCTTGTCATTCAAGTCTAAGAATAAGCCAAAATGATATAAATTCTCCTAAACCAAGTACATAATATTACCCACTAGAAAAATACAATCATGACTCGCTCAAATTCTTATTTTTTAAGATTTTTTACTTTCTTCTGGATTTTTTTTGACACAGGAAAAGTCCTGATGTATCATGCACCATGTTGTAGACATGTACCTATATTTCAGACTAGTCAAGTGGTTATGGTCTCTGACTTGTAATCACTAGTCTCTCACCGCAGTGTGTTCGAATCCCACCAAGGACCATATTTCATATGTTAGGAAGATGTCCAGCTAGCTTACAGAAGGTTGGTGGTTCTACCCAAGTGTAAGCCTGAGGTCTTCCTTATCTGTTTAAGCTGGAAAGTCACAAAATGTCACAGGCTGTTGGTGCAACGTTAAACTCAAGTGAAAAAAGTTCAGACAAATTATATTTCATTGACTTATTACCCAGTAATTTTTTTATCTGATACTGACCGACTCCCAGTTTATAACACAGTGACAGGCCAAAGACTGACAATATTGACCACAACACAGTCAAGCACCATAATAATACTAGAGGCTTAATGTAGAGAAATCTGAAAACCATGGCAATCAAATGAAGAATACAAACCTGGCTTATATGCAGAATTGGTTTTTTTTTTGTAGGTTTATTTTATCAATTATATCTATCAATGTCTACTGAAAAGTAGCCTTAGATCATATGGAGGCCTTTATTCACAAGTGGACATAATCTCAGGTTTTACAAAATAAAATCTTACAATTTTTTTCCATGTTTCAGCAATATTTACTAGCAATCATCCCAAGATAAATCAACTGTTTAATTACAGACATTTATACCTGCACTGAATCCTTTAACTTCATTCAAAGTTCTGTACACTTTTATTACGGTTTTTGTCCACATGTTTACTGACGAAATAAACTAAGTCTTATCTTATCGTTGTATCAGGCAGGGGAAAAAACTTAAAGGCTTTTTTTTTGCTTGTTTGAATCGTAGAAGATGGTTCATCACGTGCTGGTTAGGAAGTGAAATATCTCACAGATTAAACCATTCCATGCAACAAAGATTAACATAATGTTGGCAATTCTAAGTTTGACTGGAGTTTTTCAGTATTTCTGTTCACTATTGGGTTGAGTGTATAGAACATTTCTCTTCACTACTATTCTCTTGAGTTTAGTGTATAGAACATTTCTATTCATTACTATTCTCTTGAGTTTAGTGTATAGAACATTTCTATTCATTACTATTCTATTGAGTTTAGTGTATAGAACATTTCTATTCATTACTATTCTATTGAGTTTAGTGTATAGAACATTTCTATTCATTACTATTCTCTTGAGTTTAGTGTATAGAACATTTCTATTCATTACTATTCTATTGAGTTTAGTGTATAGAACATTTCTCTTCATAACTATTCTATTGAGTTGAGTGTATAGAACATTTCTATTCATTACTATTCTATTGAGTTGAGCATATTGGACATTTCTATTCATTACTATTCTATTGAGTTGACTGTATAGAACATTTCTATTCATTACTATTCTATTGAATTGAGATTATAGTATCTCCCTCACAAAAACTCCCTCACAGATTTCAGGTTTGAAATTAGATAACACGTATTCTCTCTTTTAATCCTAAATAAATTTAGACCATGTATCATAAATTATGCTTGTTTTGTTTTTATGTGACTTATTGTCACCGGGGTTTAACGCTGTTTTTCAACAATTGTTCAGTTATATATGGTGACCCATTCACTTAACCAGTATTCCTGGACTGTACACTAACCAATACTAACTTACCCTTCCACAAGGAGCTGGCAACATCTCCACATATGTAGGAAAATCGTCATTTTTGTCAAATTTTCATAGAAAGGTGTGACCTGCCGCAACAGGGATTTGAACCCAGATCTCCGGGTTACAAGTCCAGCCCACTAACCACTGGACCACAGCCGCAGCCCATAAATTTTGATAGTTACATTTCATGACAATAGAAGTTTAATTACATAAAAATGGGGCCAATTAAATACCATCCCATTAAATAAATTAAGCCAATAAAAAATGAGCCTCTTCTTATGCAGCAAAAAAAAACAGATTTCGTGACTTCTGACAAAATTTTGACAAACATGTATTTAGTTTTTATAGTAACATTCTGTTGGAATATATTTTTTTTGTTTCAACCATTTATTTTTTTTACCAATTAATTACAAGATTGTGACATTTTTTTCTTTCTTTTTATAAATCTGATGTTTTTTTTTCTTTGGTGTTTTAAAACATGTGTTTCTTTATTGTGATAAAATTCTGTCCGGCGAACCAATGTTGCTTACAGCTGTCGAATAAATATCTAAAATAAGTAATACTATAAGCATGAAATGTAAAATACTTTCATTCATATATCCAGCAGTATAAAAATTATCAAATGAACATCTATATACATTAAAATAGTCCCAAATCTTTACAATTAGTAAAGATGTAACTTAATACATTACATTCTAGGTATGAAACATTCTGTTTTTCACACCTGAGTACTTGATAACCCTATTTAACATGGAAATGAAAATGCGTGAAAATGTATCATGCTTAAAGTCTGAGCTTATTTAAATTTTTCGTCTTTAATACGAAAATTATGTTAAAAGCAGAACAGATTTATTTTCATTTTTCATGAGAGCGTCTCACAAGAGAGAATTAATTTACTGTAAAATGGACATAATGTGAAAATTAATTTTATCTTAAGGTCAAGTGCGTGAATTTTTTTGACACAGCGTTGTGGTCAAAATAATCTATTAATGTTTTTGTAGGCATGTTTTCTGAAGTTGTTAAAAATCATTAATTGAACAACATTGACCAGAAAAAGAAAAAAGAATATTTAATATTAGTAGTGAACTGAACTGTTGCAGAAATCACTCAATAGCAGGGAATAGAAATAGCGTAGAATTATTCAAAGGAATGAAGAGAAAATATACAGAAATCATTCAATAGTAATGAACAGACGTAATGCTGAAATCACTCAGTAGTAATGAACAGACGTAATGCTGAAATCACTCAATAGAAATGAATAGAAGCAGTGTAAACATAATTCAATGGACCACAGAAAAAATGCCAAATCATTCAATGGTATAGTAGTGAAAAGAAATAGTACCAAAATCACTCAATAACATAGTTATAGCAACTAGAAATCTTGAAGAAACTGTAGACATAAATTATTTTCCTTATCTCTACCACTTCAATACAGCAGCCTTCACACAAAACGCTTCATAAACTCTGTGTTTGTTTATGTTACACATCATCATTGTTCTAATTAAATCAAAATTTCACCAACAACAAGCTCTTTTTTTGTTTCGTTCAACATTTCTGCGTTTTGTTTACGGATGTATTCTGTGTTCTGATTGAGATCAACAATTGTTAATACAAAGACTTTAGAATAAAGGTTTCAGATTAAATTTCCTTGTAATACTTTAATTTCCTGTTTTATTTACAACAATCTAACAACACATGGGTATTTTTCTACAGATGGAGCCAAGTTCTCAGTCTAGTTAAATTTTGTAAACATAAAAAAATAAAATATCACGATATTTGTATAAAAATAATTTTTTTGCGTGTTTAATGAAGATCAGAAAGTTTGAATCCAAGCCAGTACCAGACAAATTTTGCAGGTGAAGAAGCTATACAGCTAGGTTACAGAAGGTCTGTGGTTCTACTCAGGGGTACACCTGGGTCTTCCTGCACCGTTAAAACAAGAAGAATCACCAAATGACACTGGATGTTGTTGTGACATTAAACCTCAGAAATCATGAAAATCTGTTTATTAGAAGTAAACTGTTTGGTTATGATATTTGTAGGTTTTAAAATAATGAAATCTGAGAAGTCTACATTATGATATTACAAGACTGTTCTACAAGAAAATAGCATTAGAGAGGGATGTTCAACATTACATGACTAAAGTATAAGAAAATAGAATGAGAGAGGGATGTTCAACAATATTCCAAGACAACTGTGCAAAAAAGGTATTAGAAAGGGATGTTCAACATTACAGGACTAAAGTATAAGAAAATAGTATGAGAGAGGGACGTTCAACAATAATCCAAGACAACTGTGCGAAAAAAAGTATGAGAGAGGGATGTCCAACATTATATGAGTATAGTATAAGAAAATAGTGAGGCAACCGTTATAAGACACTAGACTCCCTTGATAAGTTGTAAAAATTGATTAACAAACTAAACATCATCACTTTTGAAGCTAAAGTAAAATAATTGTTAATTATATCATTAATAAGACAAACACATTAATGATGTTTTATCTCAGTGATCTTAAAAGTTTCACTTAACATTTTATCCTCTAACAATAACCAACCTGTCCTTATTTCCTCTTGCATACCGTATTTACCCTAATAAACCTTCCTCCCTTGTGAATGCCCCCCCCCCCTATACTTTATGACAAACAACTTGGCTAACCAAAAACGCTTTCAAAAATATTCAAATAATACCTTAAGAGCCTAAAATCATTATAACACTTATATGAAAAACTTAATAAAAACTTCAGTAAACTGTAACAACCATGGGGGCAATCATTAGGAGATATTTGGTAACTGATCTTGATATTCACAAAAACTATACCAGCCTAAGAGCCCCCATAAAGACAGACTCCAGAGTTCTGATACTGAAGTGGACAGGCTTGCTATAATTTAATACTTCACTGTATCTTACATAAAAAACCTGACAGGGAGTTTGAGTTCAGTAAATTTCATGCACAATTTCATTAAATCTGACAAAATAAATTGTGAATTTGTAACATGAAACTCAAGTCAAAGAGTTGAAATATAAACAATGTTTAAACAATCTGATATTTGCTGTTTTTTTCTATCTATCTATCATAAAAATTTGTGAGGTTTAATCTCTGCAGATACAGATAAGTAAGTAAACTTACTTAACATTTTTTTTATGTGATTTAACATTTTGTTTTTATATGACTTATTGTCACTGGGGTTTAACGCCATTTTTCAACAACTTTCAGTTATATACGACAACAGGTTCACCTGACCAGTTTTCCTGGACTATATACCAACCAGTACTAACTTACCCTTCCACAAGGAGCCGGCAACTTCTCCACATGTGGAGGAAAAAATTGACATTTTTGTCAAAATTTCATGGATGGGTATGACCTGCCGCGACTAGGATTGGAACCCGGATCTCTGGGTTACAAGTCCAGCCCACTAACTACTAGACCACAGCCGCGGCTGATCTTAACATTTAGTTACAATATAACAACATAATGTTAATTTTTTCACAGAAACAAAAGTAACGTTCTGCACTCGTAGTTCCAGTCTGATAGTTTTTAGATCAAGCTCCTGTTAACAAACTACCAATTACTCCCCAATGAATGCACCCAATGTGTTATATTTTACAAATTTCATTTCTATGTTTATTGACTTGGTATTTAAGTATTATTTAGACACACTGGATTTATGATTTGGAGACTATAAAAGCATTTATGATGAGTCATAATATCTATGCCAATCAAAAAAACAAAAAACGGTGGTGCGTTAATTAGAAGAGGGTTGTTGATTAAGTAATCGTCAGTACTATATCAGTCAAGAAATGCATTCAATGACTAAAATATGTCTAAATGTTGAACATAGATAAGAACATAATATCTAGAAAAAAACATAAACCTACGATTCAACTTGATAATGAGACCACCTCATTATCACGACTAATTTTTCAGGTCCCAAAAGTGGTCTCATTATTGAGGCATTACTGCAAAACAAAGTTTACCAAAATTAGTTGAAAACAGAAATTGATTTGAATTAATTCAAATTAAGCTATCTTGACCATCGATCTTGCTTGAGCACAATCCGAATCTCACTAACAGAGTATATAGTTTAACATGTGTTTTACATAGAGCTTGTAATGAATGGTTGAGAAATCTGCAAAGTCCAAAATTTCTGTGTGTACGACAGTTAGTAGATCAATAACTCAAATATTTAAAATTCATCAAAGATAATGATGTACAATTTGATATCAACTTACCTTTGGTAAGCCATTTTTAACAATCTTAAATTTTAAAACTGTTAACAGTCCAAATAAAGTCTGTATAAAGCAATCTTTACGCAGACGTTTATCCAAATAGTACGCTGATAAAAACAACAAAAGTCGTAATCTGAGTCCTCCAGATATGTTGGCGTAAAGTTAATTTTTTGCAATTTTTCGTCCAATGAATATCCTTACTGTATAAGGTAAGGTGTGATAGCTGCGTTTGACTAAAATACAGCTTTAATATCCTCGTTCCAAAAACAAACAAGACAAGGCCATAAAAATCCGAAGTACCCTCCACAAGGCAGTAAACAATTTTTCCAGTATCTTCACGGATGTTATAAAAACAATGTTTATGCATTTTTTCAAGTAGGATAAATAAAATATTGTATTTAACGAAAGTATATTGGTATTATTTGGCATTATGCATAGTTTTAGAATAAAGCATTGGGGGATGGGGGAACGGGTTGTTTCATAGTATGGGTCTAAAAGGGTCAAACCAGAAACACAGCAAATGTATATGCAAGGTTCGCTGGATTTGAATTTATCAGTTATTTATTATAGTCACATGACCACTTGACCACTTGACCACATGGCCAAATCAGTGTTTCCAAGTTACCCACTGCAGCTAAACTTTTTTTACCAATCTGCACGCAAATAATATCTACCTTACATAAAGTGCACATGACGTTGGTGACCTTGACTTTTTATTTAATTATATAAATTAAACCCTTAATACTAAGTCAACCTTTGGACCAAGAAAAATGCTGCAATACTGACGTGTCCTCATTATCAAGTTAAAGTAACGATAAAGTATAGAAAGACCTCGAGTCTGATATTATGTGATGTTTAAAATAGAAGCTGACTTAACATCGACATCATCTATGTTTTACTGTACTTCTGCAAAACTGTCACTCAGACCAGAAAAAAGCAATGTTTGTAGTTTACTTGACCAAAAATAACAGGGTAAGTAGGCCGTAAATCTTTTCTATTTTTTTTTTCTAAATCTACATTTAAACTTCATCTTATTTGATCCATTGATAAATATATTACTATTATAATACTTACAAGACAACATGAACAGTGTGAAGAATAGTAACAAATAAATTTGGACAGTATACAGTTTTAAACGTAATAAAAATATATTATCCACCTCCCAAAAGTCACTCTGCCTTAAAATTATTCCTCTTAAATACATAACAAGTCATCGTAAATAGTCATAAATATGATTTATACTTAGCAATATTTCAAATTTTATCAGACATAAAGTCTCGCTACAATAGCAAGTTCAGTCCTTCCACGATTTATCAATGAAAATTAGTGAATCACACGTCAGTATGATCACTTGTTAACTTATTAATATGTTACATCTTTTTAAATTTCAATATATTTAACCATTTGCCTCACAATACCGCATTTCCACGCATCTGAAGCAGATGACTTTTGAAAACATTGTGGCAAAAGAAGCCATTACTTGTAATGAGTAAGAGATGGCTTCTTTTGCCACAACGTTTTCCACTCTGTCAGAGGGATATAACCCAACTTTCTTAAATAAATTGATGTTTTGTATAATACTTTTGAATCTAGAAGAGTACAAAATATGCTTAAGAAACTATGGGATTCTCAGTGACAGATCCTGAGTTGGTAATTATTTGATGGAAGAAAAATCATTAAAAAAATAATGATTGAAATATTACCGATTGTAAATAACTCAATATTCCGTAAGAAACGCACACCTCTCCAAATTAATATCCATTTGCGCTTTGAGAAAATCAATGCCTTAAAAATACTTCTAAGAGTGTCCAGTCAGCAAACAAAAGATTTAATACAGTAACTTTGCGACTAGAATAAATTCTGCCAAATGTGGAGTCCCTCCCCCTTGCCTAATGATACGATTATTAGGAAATAATTGGTAAAATATCATCAACAGGTGTTTTATAACCTTGTAAGTGGCCAATAGATTCATGTCCAGCAATTAATGTAGAAATGTAATTATGTTTCAGCAGACATTGTATAAAGAGATGTATATGAAAGGTATGGTAGAACTTAAAATAAAATTTAGATTTGATTGACGCCATAAATAAGTCTGTTAACAAAATACTTTTTTAGGTTAGAAAAAAAATAGTAAAGTTACAGGTTACTTGACCAAACAAATAGGTTAGTAAAGTTTAAACAAGTTGGTATTGTAACGTCCCCTCAATTCACTAATGGAATGTATAAATATTTTACGTCTTTTTACTGCATAGTTGGTCATATCTCAGGTCCTTCTACCAGCCAACATTTACAGAAATTCAGCCATGTTTTGTATAAATTCAGCCAAGGTTTGTATAAATGCAGTCAAGATTTGTATACATTCATTCAAGTTTTGTATAAAATTCAGTCAAATTTTGTATAAATTCAGTCAGGTTTTGCATAAATTCAGTCATGTTTTGTATAAATTCAGCCAAGTTTTGTATAAATTCAGCCAAGTTTTGTATAAATTCATTCAAATTTTGTATAAATTCAGTCATGTTTTGTATAAATTCATTCAAATTTTGTATAAATTCAGTCATATTTGTTTAAAATCAGTCAAGTTTTGCATAAATTCAGCCAAGTTTCGTATGAAATCAGTCATGTTTTGCATAAAATCAGTCAAATTTTATATTAATTCAGTCATGTTTTGTATAAATTCAGTCAAGTTTTGTATAAATTCAGTCATGCTTTGTATAAATTCAGCAAAGTTTTGTATAAAATCTGTCAAATTTTGTTTAAATTCAGTCAAGTTTTGTATAAAATCAGTCAAATTTTGTTAAAATTCAGTCAAGTTTTGTATAAATTCAGCGAATTCTCATAAAAATTCAGCCAAGTTTCATAGAAATTTATTCTAGTTTTATACAAATTCTGTCAAGTTTCGTAAAAAGTCTACCAAATTTCATATGAACAGTTTAATATGCATCATACAATTGTTTGTTTATGGAAAATACATCACAATAAGATTTAAATAAACATCTCATACATTTAAAACATATAAGTTTACAATTTCTAATCAATTAAAATATACTATGAAAAAGAATAATTGTAAATTTTTCAAAGAAAAAATGGAGCTGTGAAAAAGAAATGTTTTAAGAAGACAATACTCACACTGTTTGTATATCCTACGTTAAATTGATCATTGACCAAAAATAACAAAATTCATGGAATGTTTTAAGTCAATAAAGACTTCACAATCCCCAAAAAGTTTGCAGTTAAAAAAAGCACCACAAACAAATTAAAAAATTCTAAACTTCAACAAATCAAACCTCAATCCATTATTTACGACATTTTCGGGCATGTCATACAGACACAAAAGTAACAAGTTTTTACCAAAATTTTTTCTTGCTCAGTTTTTTACCCTAAAAATTATGTCCTCCGTGAAATCTCAACAGAGAATAATTTCCAAGCATCCTTAATGCAGCTTCCATTTATCTGACAAATTTAATGCATTTTGCATTTTCATGCAATCTGTTTAATACTCCATATTCTATGTTACAGCTCCTTAAAGCACCCTAATAGAGTCCCAAGAAAGGGTTCAATCAATGATTCCATGCTCTGAATCATCTTAAAGGGACACAAAAGATTTGCCATCAAAAAAAAACTATGACATTTTAACTGCAGCTCTTACGCAACCCCAAATTGATATCAAAATGCTTTCGTTGCCATGGAAATCAGAGAAGATTTCTAAGGAAATCTCAGCAACAATTGAAATTCTAGGACACTTAAATTGCACAATTTCATCCAAAATCAGTATCCACTTACAAATTGCCCCAGAAATAATTAAAAATCAATTAGAGTCAATTAAGAATTAATTAATACTATCAGCTAACTAAAAAACAATTAACATTTGACCCTACAATGAAACAAAAAGGATTTTAATGTTATCTTTATTGATGACAATTTCTTACAGTAAAATACATCAGTATACACAAAAATGATGCTGTTAGATTGCTAACAACAGAAAGATCTAATTATTTAAAACTGTCACCAAAATTGTCAGAAACTGTGCTATGATTATTATGAATTTCTGAAATAAGTGTAAATAAAATCATCTTTATCTTATATATATATCCATACAAATACTTTTCACATACAAATAAATAAATAAATGAATAGATAAATAAAAAAAATAAATAAATATGTATACAAACTGTGAAAGTAAAATACTTACTATTTCTTAGAGTATGTTTCTTTATCATATTGCTTAAATCCAAATAATTTAAATATTTTTTACATTTTTTTTCACATTTTTACATACATGATGTCAACATGGTTCAATCGGTCATACTGGTGAATTTTGCATAAATAAAAAAAATTGTTCTTTAATCCGGTATAACTATATGCAACATTAAATTCTGTACCGACAGTATGATACCTAACTATGAATGAAAGGGGGTATAGTGTATACCTAAACGGCTACAGTCTATTTCACTGTGAACGTATTGTCTGTACGATAGACTCAGGTATACGAGTTTATATTCACATATTAACTTACAGCCAGGCATAAAAGTTTAACCAACCATTTGATTTGAATAGTTTGCGAAGTAAAGTTGTAATCATCACCGAATAATTACTTAAGTTATAAAATCCAATACTCTGGTCTAAGCAAATATGTTAAACTTTGATTACATAAACATATTTTTTAGCAAAATTGAAAAAAAATCTTAAAACCTGACAAAATATTGTTTATAAAATGCAGTAACACTGTTATTATGAGTATCGATATCATGAGCTCCCAAATTATATTGAGAAGTTCTTAAATTCCTGTCAATTTTTGTTCTTAGTTGACTAAATTTTTCAACCAACAATCAAATACCTAGTCATTACAAGCACCACATTTATATTGAGCATTTAGTTTGTTCCGATAACTTCTCAAGATAATGAGGTTTTACTGTATTGTTAATTTTAAAGAAAATAAAAACATCATATGTTAAGTTTAAGAGTATTTTCCTCTGATGAAAAAAAAGTTTAATTAATGTAAGAACTGCATAATATAACAAGAGAATATTCAAATTAGTTTTTTTAGGATCTTAACATTTTGATACATTTTATTAAGCAACAGCATGAGGCCAGACAAAAAACAGTCATTCTTACAGTTACACGCTCACCCTATTTTCTGGCACCGGCCCTTAAGTTTCTAACAACACTAGCACAATCCAAAGTTTGTAAATATTTGGGGATGAATCATACCTCCAAGATACAAAACGTATCTTTATGAAAAAAAAAATTAGCAAAATTTTAGACCTACCTACACTGATTTTTCTGTCAAGTAAGTGCTAACATAACAATTGTATATATAGGCCAGGAAAACTAATTAGGTCAACTGGTCACCGTATATAACTGAAAAATTGTTGAAAAACGATGTTAAACCCCAGTAAAAAAAACATTACTAATTTTTGTCTAGCCTAACATTCTGTCAGTATGAACATTTAGTCAGCAACAATTTTTCACAGTTAATTGTTTTAATAATAAACATTAAATCTAGCATTAAATGTAAGCACTGCCCTGCTCACAGTACACTGAAATAAATACAGGAATTATTGACCACACTGGAACATTTTTCATAAATAATACACAAATTTAGTTATTAGGTCATGATAAATAACTGCTTGATTATTTTACCTGATATTAAATAGTATATTTTATACCACATAGTCATTTTTGAACAAAAAGAACAAACAAAAAACTACCGAGAGAAGTAAAAATTCTGCCTTCTTTTACTTGTAAAATAAAATGATTGTATAACACATTAAATAAAAGATTTTTTTCTTTTCAACAAAACAAGAAGAAAATACAAAATTTAAGAATGTATTGTTTTGTAGAGTTTTCAATAAAAACATACAAAAGCAATTTCTTTCACCAAATTGTCAGAGAAAGCACCTGCTGTGCCTAGGGTTCAAACCCACAAATAAAGGTCCACATATCTAGCACTACCTTTTAAGCTAAGCTGGAGAGATTTCTGATAGTGAGATACAATAACAGATAAACTTGTCATTTCTCTCTCATACACCACTGTGATGATATTTTCAACCAACAATATGTCAGCGAAGTGGAAACTAGCCAGTCATACCAGCAACCCACTGACCGTATAAATTACTGGCCATCACCTAATTAGACTAGAAAACAGTCTTATTGCATAATATAAAGATTTTAAACCACCACACACGTGTTATACTGTGACCCTGTCGGTTTTTTTTACATTTCATAAAATAAACACAATTAAATCTATTAAACGACCAAAAACTTTCAACATAACTACCA
The DNA here is from genome assembly GCA_008271625.1 of Lutraria rhynchaena. Lineage (NCBI taxonomy): Eukaryota > Metazoa > Mollusca > Bivalvia > Venerida > Mactridae > Lutraria > Lutraria rhynchaena. The sequence goes on from VIBL01000138.1 coordinate 199,896, forward strand.
TATTTTTCCTTATTAACACACTCTAGGCCTTCATCAAATTGTTACATTTATATTGCTTTAAAGTCATATATTTGAATGACACATAATTTCCAAAATATAGACTTTTAAAGATGTAAATGACATGCAACACTAAGGCTGGACATTTTATTCCTAAATATATCTAAGCTTATTTTTTTATTGAGCCTGACACAAGATCAAAGATTAAATAACATTTATGATTACATAAGAATAAAATTAAGCCCAATGACCATTTTAGCTCAATGAACATTTTATCTCAGTAAACATTTTATCTGAATCAACATTTTCGCTCAATCAACATTTTACCTCAATCAACATATCAACTAACTCAACATTTTAGCTTAATCAACATATGAACAAACTCAACATTTTAGCTTTATCACCATATGAGCTAACTCAACATTTAAGCTTAATCATCATATGAGCTAAACCAACATTTTAGCCTAGTCAACACTTTAGCTAAATCAACATTTTAGCTTAATCAACACTTTAGCTAAATTAACATTTTAGCTTAATCAACATATGAGCTAGATTAACATTTTAGCTCAATCATCATATGATGTAAATCAACATTTTAGCTCAACTGTTTTCTGATGCTTCATTGTTTTGATTACACCCCCCCAACATTTGCCAAATCTGGATGAAATAAAACATGTATGTTGTGGTCAGCTAAATGCAATTAATTGACTTTAATCATAATATGCACACCTATATGACAAAAGAGCTTAAAGATTCAATGAGGGCTTGCTCATTAATATCACAAAGAATGTCTTAATTTAATAAGAAAAATTATTTGTTTGTCACAATTTATTCCACACAGACATTACTACAGGAGTTCTACTACAGAATTCAATGTTTACATAGTATCAGTTTTTTTGGCTTCCATCATGATAAGCCCGGCTTCTTGCATGATTCTGTTTTATCTATTTACCGGCTGATACTATCAGTACATAAGGACTTATATAGAGAGACATTTACTGTGCCAACTTGACCCATTTTTGCTTTCAAATCTGGTTTTAATGGATGGATCTTAGACTGGTTCTGTGATATTAATCATAAGAATGCAAACTGCCTCTAAAATTGTTTACCAGTCTACAGAAACAATACTGATGACTGTAAAATCAACAAGACATCAGCACAAAGGGATTAATCCCTCAAGCTTTGCATATTTCTGTTTCTTTTAATCTCCACACTGAGTAGAATATCAATCAATTTGTTATATAATTTATTGGGGTGAAAGATTGATTGATCATGTACAGTCAGACCTGAGTAAACAGCCATGTGTGAAAACTGAACTTTCATAAACAACAGCCACTCTTCAACAGCACATTTACAGGTACAACTTACTACTTCATATGCATAATTTGGACTCTTCCAAATTCAAAGCAAATCATCAAAAACATGAATTTATTTAAGACAATTCAGTTATTTCTCTCTGACAGAGTGGAAAACATTGTGGCAAAAGAAGCCATTACTCATTACAAGCAATGGCTTCTTTTGCCACAATGTTTTCAAAAGTCGTCTGCTTCAGATGCAGGGGGATGCAGTATTATGAGGCAAAGGGTTAAACCTGTGAGAATATGGACTTACATTGCATAAAGATCATATTTCTTACCTCCCATTGCTTGTGTTTGTTCACAAGTTTGACAGTATTTTAAACAATAATTTGTCCATCCTTAAAAATCATTGGTTTGCAGTTATGTGACTGACTCATTACAAAAATTACCCAACCCTACACTATTTTTTTAGCAATTTTGACAAAATTTTTTTGTTAGCTCTTCATTCCAGATTTTCATTTTCAATATAAGTATATAAATGTTGGGTGACCTGAACAGTGTTTAGGAAAAATTTACCTACTTTTGTTTTACTAAGAAAGTGCCGACAAAATCACACATGGTGAATGTTTTGGTGCGGTAATCATAATACTATAAATACATAAAAAAATCTGTGAGACATAGTTTAATATTTTCTACAATCTGAAACTGATAAAAATTACTGTAAAAATTCATGCTTTTCTGCCATGTCTGAAATAGAAAGTATTGACTTAAGATCAGGAAGCACACCAATGGTTTATATTTCTAGCACTTATTTTAACAGCTTGTGAAGAGATCTAGAAATAACAGCCAGAAGATGATATTTCATCATTATATAGACAGGCTGGCATGGTTTTAGCTAAGATTCAACACAGGGGGGGGGAGGTCAGAGAAGTGATTATACAGCATTATGTGAAGGCTTGATAGAATTCTCTGTATTTTAACCATGTTCAGTTTTACAGCATTAATTAACAGCACCTTGACCATGGTCCAGTGGTTAGTGCACTGGACTTGAAACCTGGCTATCTGGGTTCAAAACCTGGTCCCAGTAGGACATACCCTTCTATGAAAATTTGACAAAAATGTCAATTTTCCTCCATATGTGGAGAAGTTGCCCGTTCCTTATGGAAGGGTAAGTTAGTACAGGTTAGTGCACAGCCCAGGAAAACTAGTCACACACTTAATAAACAAATACATCAGACGCATTAATTAGAGCCAGCAAATTTACAATAATACAAAAATCTATAGTTTTTTAGAGGCAGATCTCCTTGTAAATAAGGCAAGAAAAAATAGTTGTGTTTCTGGTTACCCAAGCAACCCTATTTTGTGGCACCAACCTTTTAAGTTAATTTTTTTTAAAAAAATGCAATCAATCATAGTACAGTAAGATCTTGTTAATGAGGCCATCTTTGGTACCCAAAAAATCAGTCGTAATAATGGTAGGTGATCTCATTATAAAGTTGAATTACAGGACAGTTACAGAAAGCCAGTACAGAAATAGGCAGTCATTATAACAAGGTGGTTGTAATATTTGGGGTGGTCACTACGTGAGGTTTTACTGTATTACGGAAATATTTGGGGGCGAATCATTTCTTGGCATAGTTGTGGTCTCATTAACAAAGTTGACGTATAAAGGAAATATTGACACCTAAACTGAAAATGAGTTATGATTATGATGAGGCGGTTCTTATACTGTGGCGGTCACTAAGATAGGTTTCACTGTGCAACAAACATCAGATAACAACTAAGCACAGAGATTTGTCCTTGCAGCAGAACATTGATAATAGATAACTACAAGACAAAAACTTTATGTCCAAAAAAATTATCATTCTTACAGCACGGTGCATTTGTAAACAAAAAAATCACACATATAAATACCAAACATTCTCCAATAATGTCCCTTCCAGAATTAATGCCCCTGCCTTGTTGAGAAAAAACAACAACAAAGAACTAACACTGCCTAATTATCCTTCAATATATATTCTTTGGACACAAGAAATTGTTAAAGAAATTGCTTTAAGCATTACATTTAATAAAATGTAACAACCCTGGGGCATTTAACAGAAACTATAAGGTAAATGCTATTCTCAATAATACTTACAAAAATGACAATTTTCACACCAAAATATGCACCAGAACATCAAGCTACACTTAAATTTCATCTGCTGAAAGCATCAAAACACAAATTGAAAGGCTGAAAATTATTTACCTTGGTATCTCCGTGCTGTTAATTTAATTAATCCCATTAAGAAATAATATAACACAAAAAAGCTAAACGATGGGAAAGAAACAAATAAACAAATTCCCTTGGCCTAATGGATTATTATGCAATATACTTTCAGCACGTGTAATTATCTCTAAGACTATAAATGACAGATATAATTAACGATGTTAATAAACCTGAACGATAAAAAAAATCAAACACTCCGCTTCACATATTTTTTTTGGTGTATTTTGATTTTCTCATCATATTCGAGGGCCGGAAACCATTTTTTGTGATTGTGTTGTGAACGCAAACAATACCAACATAAATAAAAGCCACATAATGTGATTTTTTCTCCTTATAACATTGAGCAGATATGACAATGCACATTCCATACATAAATTTAAATTAAAAATATGCATTCAGCGATAATTTTATAAGCCACACTGACTGGGTGAAATTATCTAACACAGGCTTCAATGTGTGCAGAACATCCCTTCTCTCATTGAGAAATAATGCATGTTCAGTCATGCATACTCAATTTAATATACCATTCTGTCATCCTGGAGACTTAATTAAATGGACAACCTATTAATATAGACCATCTGTAAACTTGTTCACAATGGGTGAAAAAGTGAACAATTTCATTGTTTAATTAAAAGTTCTAATGACCAAGACATATTATTTCAATGAATGAATGTAAGGACAAACAAATGAATGAACAAATGAATAAATGAACAAATGAACGATTTAATTAATTGATTAATAATCAAAACTAATCAATTAACAATAAATCAATTAATTAACTGATCAATTAAACATGACTAAAAAAAAAATCAAATTGTGAGATTTAACTTAGTGGAACTTACTATTAAGCATTACCATACATAAACCTGAATAAACTTTTAACAAGAATGTGAGTCAAAAAGAATTTTTTTTTAAATTTCTTATTTCAAATGAAGTCATCTTGAAACTTTTTCATCCAAAGTGGTGGATAGACTGGTTATATTTTGTACAAAACTGAAAAACTAGAAATCAGATTTTGTCATGTAGACCAAGTTAACAGACATTAATTGCAAATAAAAGTTGACTTGTAGGTAACATAAATCATTTTCAAACATATTTTTGAGAGATTAGGAAGCAATAATTTATTCAACACCTGAAAGTGAATGACATTATTGGCACTTAACGTTGACAATTATTCTTACACTGCGCAATACAGTGTGAACTAAATTGACCTTTACGCCATGAAAGAATAATTGGGTAACATTATCGAAAAAACAATTTGTTTTCTAAAGAGAAAATTACCCTACCTACAGTCATCATAAATAACTCACATCTAAACTAAACCAAGAAAACTGATATAGCATTAACCCTTTGCCTCCTGATACCACAATTTTTTTGTCACAATGTTTTCAAAAGTTTTCCACTCTGTCAGAGAGAAATAACCCAATTTTCTTAAATAAATTGATATGTTGTATATTAGCTTTGAGTCAAAAATATGCTTTAGAGTGAAAGGGTTTAGAAGTTTATTTTCTCTGTTTGGTTTGGTGTTTCAAGTCACAACCAGGGTCAGGTTTGGTGACTTTTCCAGCTTTAACCAGACCCAAGGCGTACGCTCGGGTAACACCATAACCTTCCCTGAGCCATCTGGACAGATTCCTTGCCTGTGGAATTTGTGTTGTACCAGGTGGGATTTCAACTCTGTGGGGCTATAGATAACTAGTCAGAGATCGTAACCACTTAATCAGGGAGTCCCCCCATTAAGTCTAGATCATAAATCTAGGGCAAAATCATTTACACTATTTTCACCACCAAAAATTCTCAAAAAGTCTCAACGACATCTCTTACAGACATAATGTTATATAATTTGTACAAAACCATCCAATGTTGAATATCTACCATATACTTTATAACTACTGTCACACAAATCATTTAAATCACTTTTTAACCAGTCAATAAAAAATGTTTAAATCAACCACTATTCAAAAAAAAGATAATTCAATGGTTAAACGCCAGACAGTTTTATTTAAACCTGAAATTTGTATAATATAAATCTATTCTAGCATCTAACTGTTAAATAGATAAAAAAAAATATAATCAGGTAAATACTTATGAATTTATATATTATTCTTATCAGGATGTACCACATATTCCCTAATTAACCCCCCTGCATTTAGCACAATTTTTTTTCATTTTTTTGTGTTATTGTAAGCACCATTTTTGGACACATTGGGAGTAATTTAAAATATCCAGTAGTACAATGCATTCCTTTGAATCAACCCTTTTTATTAGAGAAAAGCGTCCATTGTGTGAAGAGTTTGACTTTTTGGTCATCATTTTATTACGCATCTTGGACAAAAGTTGGAAAAAAAAGAAAAAAAACACAACAATCCATGCAGACCAATCATAAGAAACTCATGATTGGGATTAAAATTATGGCAGGAAACTTGGACTCATTGATGAACTGTCAATAGGGGCCACCGTGGCCGAGTGGTTATGGTCAATGACTAGTAATCACCAGCCTCTCACCACTGTGGATTTGAATCCCACCCAGGACCAAACACATATGAGGAAGCTGTCTAGCTAGCTGACAGAAGGTTGATGGTTCTACCCAGGTGTATACCTGAATTCTTCCTCCAGTTTTAAAGCTGGAAAGTTGCCAAATGACCCTGGCTGTTGATGTGACATTAAACCTCATTGGTCGACTGTCTGGATAACTTTGGCACCATTTAAACAAACAAAAAGTACTAAAAACATGAATTTTGATTTGTTCCCACTATAATCATAATTCTTGAACGGCTGGGAAAATGAAAGCTGAACAATTAAACATGTTTGCTATCTATCAACTAACGAGAGCAAACATTTTATGTTAAGCGTACATTCATTCCGAACATTGTGAAATTATCTTTTATGAAATCAACCTAGAATTACAAACCTACGTTCCAATTAAATTAATCCTTCAAATACAATTTTATTAGAATGTATATTCCAAAGTGCATTTAGATATGTTCCTGGAATTGTCTGAATGTGGTATTATTGGACTGTAATTGTTTTTATTCTGTATATAGTTTTATAGCACTTACATTGAATATTTCCTTTGATATGAAGTATGTCACAACATGTATGTGTCTTACTTTATTTGCTTCCATGGAAACCGGACTAGTTTTGTACCAATTTGACTAATGTCATTAATGGTGACAGCTTTGCTTGTTTAAATCATACTGGAGACTGCTTTCTGCAGTGATGGGAGGGTGCAGTAAAAAACGCTGGAAGCTTGGAGGGTGCAGTAAAAAAACGCTAGAGGCTGCTTTCTGCAGCAGTGGGAGGGGGCCGCAAAAAACACTGGAGGCTGTTTCCTGCAACAGTGGGAGGAGGCTGCAAAACACTGGAGCCTGCTTCCTGCAGCAGTAGGAGGGGTGCTATAAAAATGTGGGAGGCTGCTTACTGCAGTGGTGGCAGGTGACTGTAAATCAAACTGGAGCCTGCTTACTGCAGTGGAGGGAAGTGACTGAAGTAAAATAGAAATGGATACCATTAACATAAATTTATGTCAATAAAATGACATTCTACTCCCTTTAAGGGCTTGAATATAATTCATAAAGTTCATCAAAGAATGCATATCAATGTTATAACATCACTGGGTTTAACCCTGTTTTTTAACAAATTTTCAGTCACCAAACAAGTTTTCCTAGACTGTAACCAGTACTCACTTACCTTCCACAAGGAGCTGGCAATTTCTCCACGTAAGGAGGAAATTCAACACTTTGTCAATAGAAGGGCATGACCTGCTGCAACCAGGATTTGAATTACAAGTCCATTGCACTAACCACTGGACCATGTTCTCTGCCGTTATAACATCAGGGTATACCACAGGGTCTGAAACATCACAGCAACCAGATCAGTTAATGTTGACACATGCTATAATCATAAAGTTTACAGTAAATATGAAGATGGACTTACAATAGGATACATAAATATGCACAATAAATTCACCATACAACCAAATTAGGTAAGAAATGACATGACGTTAATTGAAGAAATAAGTTAATTACATGTATCGTGACACTGACATTTTGTATCATGTCCTTAGACTGACCTTGAATAAGTTACCATGACAATACACATCTGATTTATTTGAATTAATGGGAAAATAATAATCAACAACATGTTGTTGATTTAATACAATTTATTCAACTAATTGGAACATACAGTAAAACCTCAATAATGAGACCACCTTTGAGATCTGACAAATCAGACGTAATAATGAGGTTGTCTCATTATAAAGTTGTATTATAGGGGAGTTATTGAAAGAAGGTCTAAAAATAAGTGGTCATTATAACAAGGTGGCTTTAATATTGAGGTGGCCACTATAATTGGTTGTAGCAATATTAACATTTCCCTTTGTTCTGAGACAAAATATTATTCCACTTTAATCAGGGCAACCCAAAAGTGAAACACACAGCCTGTCCACCAAGTGGTAGGATGTTAGATTTACAGATCTGGGTTCAAGGTTATAAAATTTGAGATCGGTCTCCGAGCTGAAATCTCATATCTCAACATTTATCAACTCTGTCCTTTCAACCATAATACTTTGAGAATGGAATTGAGATTTAAGCTTGGAGACTGTTTTCAAGTTTTATAACCTCGAGGCCTTTGGTCTGCATGTGGCTTCTAAACATGGTACATGTTCTCAACCACTAACCATTCATGTGGCATGTACTTGTGGTGAAGCTTTGTACAGGTATACTTACCCATCAGTGTACCACTAAAATACTGTCGAAAACTGACGCAAATCCCCCAAAAAAATTCATTTTGCGTAGTAGCACAGATGTTAGATTTAAGTGTCAAACGTATATAATTTAACTCGAGAAATGGCAAGACACAGGGGAGATATAAAACTTCATACACGTCATGTTCTGCGTAATGTTAAATTTCTCGCTGCCAAACTATTTTTGAAATTTAAACAATCTGTCTATCAAACAAAGTCAAAATGACAGAATCGCTTATCAACGATAGTTTTAATTGGCAACAATAACGTCTGATACAATATAGAAAGTTTTCTCACAAATTGGAGACTGACGTCTAGACGTTGTAGAGTGTTTGTTTAAACTTTGATAATGGAAGTTTAATTATTTTCTTGCCTCTATAATTTCTTAAACATGCAAGCTTGCAAATATACTCACTATAATTACTAGAAGTATGCATTTTAGATTAATGTAATGTATTGCATCGAGGAGTGAAATAAAAAAATCTGTTAACATCATTTTTCAATTTGCATGCAAGTAGAGCATTTCCAATTTTCAAATGTCTTAATACACACTCAACAATATGTCTGATTTTCAGTCCAAAATTCAAATTTTTTGTGTTCGTCTTTTATCAATGTTTTCATTAATTAAACCACATTTAACACAAAAGAAGATAAATCATTGATTTTTATAGTAAATTATGGTCAAATTGAAAACACCAGTGATGTAATAAAACAATTATTAAAATATTAATCTCTTCAAACAATAATTTTTTATCGGGAGCTAAAACATTGAGTTGTATTTTGAAAAGAAAAAAACACTTTGTTTTAATTTAGACCTGAAGGGATAAATGTTTTACAAGCAATTTGACCTAAATACCATTGCACAGTGCATAAAAAAACTGACAGCTGTCTTAAAATTAAGATTGGAATAAAATCTTATTACATAACAATATTAATGTTTCAATGCCCTTAAGATATTAACAACTATACTGAGGTACATTAATTTTATATATACATAAACATATAAATAACCACAGTAATTATGACACCTGTTCATTCAGTCTCATTATAATTAATATAATCATATATTTTATAGAATGAACAGTTACATAATCAGGCCTCATTTCCAACAACCATCTACTGTGTTTTTGATACCCAATTTAGTCCACTCTGCCCATTTAGTTTGCTCCGCCCGTTACGCTCACAGGGTCTGGAGTGACAACATGAAGGTTGGCACCTGAGAAATGTATATACAAGTCCTTCATAATGATTCAACCAGACACACATTGAAAGCAAATTAATTTCTCCATCAGTTCTCAAAATAATCCATTAATCATAAAACTCTTAATATAAAAAAGAATAACATTTCAAGAAAGACTCATCTAATAAATGTATACAAAAAATCCTTGAACAAAACTTGTACCAGAGTCATTTTAAATTCTTACAATCGGTCATTTTCTGTTGCAGGAACTAAAATCATATTACCAAGGTAACGGTTTATGTTTTAATCTTGTTCCGCAATCACTCTTTGCTCAGTGTGAGCACTAACAAACTTAAAAAACATATCTTTATATATAATAGACTCAACATCCAGGCCACTACTATTACACTATTTGTTTATTGTCTCCAAGCAATAGGGGACGTAATAAGTAAACAATTATTTCAATTACCTGAAAAAAAAATTATTATAGTGATCCATGAAACAATACTAGAAAGTGATAAAATACCCCGACCCCACTGAGCACTTCTTTTAAAGCTCAATAACTCTGTCAAAAATAAATCTACATATTTTTTTTACAATATGCACCAGTGGACCTAATGCCTGATGCGTTGGTAAAGTTTAATAAAAATCCAACAAGCCATTTAGGAAAAGAAGCGTCCACAAAGTCTAATGACAAATAAATAAAAAAAATTGTTCCGCCACATTCAAGACAGAACACATTAACTAGATTGCTAAATGCAATTTTTTCATGGCTCGTATCCTGATATTAAACAAATATTTTTTTCAAAAGTGGCCATCACTACACTTCATAGAAAAATATTTAATAACAGCTCCCTAATTTATATCAGATGTAAGGGAGATAAGCGGATCCTTTATAGAATCAGAGCACCTGCGGTGTCCACATTACTCATACTCGAACAGTTTAACTCGTTAAATGCACAGATAATCATCACGTTCTTGTTTAATCACGATTTACTTGTCGAACATCAATCTTTTTACCACATGCATTTTTTTTCATATGCTCAATAAAAACATCACAGGCTTGTGTTTAATTTGAATAAATCTATGTTTTCTAACAATATTTTATGATTTTACCAAGTCATGGATGCTTGTTGCGAACTTGTTATTTTGTCTTCACATTGATGAACACAGTCTTAAAGGTTGCCAGGGTTACCATATAATAGGAGCAACATGAGAAAAACTATAACCATATCAGATTTTTTTTTTATTATTTTTTTCTCCTCTTTTGTTTTCTATATGTTGTGGTGTGGCTATCAGAGAGAACCAAATCGATTACTTTACAGATGGTATCATTTCGGGAGCAAATTTTGGGAGGCATTACTGTGGACTGTGTCATTTTGGGTTTGTGTGAGGCGTGAACAGTTGGTTGGTTTGTGTTTTTTGTGTTGCACTGAGTAGCAAGACAAGGGGCAATATTCTGAAAAGCAATATTTTTGGAGTTATGCCCCTTTTTAATGTAGATTTTGGGTCAAAATTGCTTATTAAATAGAATGATGTAAAACAGACGAGCATTGGCACTATTTTGTGGAGCTCTTGTCATTTATAAAATAGACGTATAAATAATGTTTTCATTTGAGAAAACCAGGAATGATACGTATCAAAATCTCATAAGAACGTGACCAACAATTTATCTATGCCAATATATTTTATCAGCAATCATTTCTAAAACATATAACACAACCTTTTATCATCACGACTTGATAAGAAACGTGATCAAGATTAATAACTATACAGATATGATATAACTAAGAAAACATATAGCTTTTTTACCTCTTTGATGACTGGTATGATATACATATTTCTTTAAAATTAATCAACTGTGTCAGATGTTGAATTAAACTTGCAGTCTGTGTTCTATTACCACAAGCTATCATTCATCAGCAACACAACCAGTAATCATCAATTCATAGGTATTAAGACATTTAGATATCAACTCAATTCATAGCTAAGACATTTAGGAATCAGCTTAATTCATAGCTAAGACAATCAGATATCAACTCAATTCAAAGCTAAGACATTTAAAATTCAACTCAATTCATAGCTAAGACATTTAAAATTCAACTCAATTCATAGCTAAGACATTTAAAATTCAACTCAATCCATAGCTAAGACATTTAAAATTCAACTCAATTCATAGCTAAGACATTTAAAAATAAACTCAATTCATAGCTTAAAGACATTCACAACTCAATTCATAGCTAATACAGTCACAACTCAATATAAAGCTAAGACGTTCACAAAGAACTGAATTTATTTGTTAATATACATATTTGTTAATGTACATACAAACTGACACAGTACTCAAAGTCCTAGTAAAATACATACATTTTAATATTATCAAAAACATAGGTCTATAAATGTATTGGTATGCTAAAATGTGTGGTAAAACCACTGTTCCATATACATATACATATACAAGTGCAGGGTTTTTGCTAGATGTCAAAAAGTTGAGGGTCAAAAATGACCCTTGGCTGACAATAATTTTAAAAATCAACAAAATTTCATGTACAAAATTTATTGTAAGTACAAATAGTCAAGGGTCAAAAGCTGTTTTCAGGGTCAAATAAAAGCCCTGCATAATTATATATACAAGTAAGTTTTCTAATTCATGACTCTAAACCACTTTGATAAAAAAAAATCACCCACCCCATCTTTTTACAAAGATCCTGCAAATCTCTTGGATGGAAGAAAATCTGATAAAAGTTAAATGTCGTAAACTAGGACTAGTGTAAAACAACCTGGCATCACACAGCTAGCGCCCTCTATAAATGATGTTAAATCTTGGTATGAAAAACATTGATAATACATTAAAACATGTTCATTTACCTGGAATTATACAAGACATGCAGCCAAACCTGGGCTAATGAACACCTGTTAATTTAGATCACCTGTGCACAACAGTCAAACAAATACCCTACACTTACTGATAGGCCAAATTAACCTCTGAAGAAAGGCCAACTGAACACTAAGGCCATATTTCTTCTATCACTATGGTTACCCTGTGTCCACAGGTTTGACTGCATATTGCAGAAGTTTGCATGGAAAAATAAACCTTCATCCATATCAGATGAAGGCATGATGTAACACAGAAGCAAACTACTAGCTATATGGTATATAAATTTTATGATACAACCTGTCTACAAAGACAATCTCCAGCCATTACAGTATACAATATTAGCACGATAAACATCTATGAATAGTTATAAAGCAAGGGGTTTTTCATATGAGTGCAAAGAACAGTGCAAAAAATAATTGTGGTAGAATCAGAACACAGTGATATGATGGAAAGCAGCTGCAGTAAGGTGTTGCAAGGCAGGTTGCAATAAGGCATTCTGAAGAACATAGCAATGTGTTGCAAGGCAGGTTGCAAAGGCATTGTGAAGAACATTGCAATAAGGTGTTGTGAAGAACATTACAATAAGGTGTTGTGAAGACCATTGCATTAAGGTGTTGTGAAGAACATTGCAATAGGGTGTGGTGAAGAACATTGCATTAACGTGTTGTGAAGGACATTGTATTAACATGTTGTGAAGGACATTGCATTAAGGTGTGGTGAAGGACATTGCAATAAGGTGTGGTGAAGAACATTGCATTAAGGTGTTGTGAAGGACATTGCATTAAGGTGTTTTGGAGAATAGAAGAATGGAGTATGTTGTCATACTAGTCTCATATATATAGGAAGATCTGTCATGGAGCCAGTGTATGGGGTACAACAATTTAAATAGGTTCAAACGTTGATACGGGTAAGGAAGGATAGCATTGGGTGTGATTTGATAAGGGCTTCATGGAGTGTCAGACAGGAGATATGAGACAGGGGACATGTTCAAAAGGCTTTTGGAAAATGGGGAATTCGAGATGAGGATGGAATTAGGATATGGAAAGTTTTGAATGTTGTACATATGTTTAAAGCACAGAAAGTGTTGTTTTTTGTGGTTTGGTATTAAAATCATAAGTGATAATGCTCTGAAAATCTTTTTGATGTGCAAAATTACCGACATTTTGCTGATCCGTAGTAACATAAAGATAATTAGAATGGTTTCTTGTATTGATAAATATCAGGGTGGATATAAAATATTTCATTGAGTTCAGAAGTGGTAGATATAGCATAGATAAGTCTTGTTTCATATACCCAGATATTTAAACTTATTTTGTGAACTGGATATTTAAGCAAAATCAACATATTTTAGAAGGCTGAAACAAAATCATTATTCACTTGAAAAAAAATGCTGTTCTCTGAAGCCCAGTGCCTAATAGGGTTTCATGGCTTTTTTGCTTCTATAGCAAGGGCTGTTTATGGGCGTCTTCCCCTCAAGAAAAATCCTTAAATTTATGCATATTTCCCCTAAAATTCAGTTTGCTTCAAGTTTTTTCTTCCCCTTTTGCAAAAATACTGCATTATTTTTTCCCCAAATTTAAGAAAGGCCATTTCCCCTATCTGTGAAAAAAGCCCTGTTTGTTTGTCTGTTGTTTCTGTGTTTTTATGCAGTGGTGTGTGGGGTGTATGTTGATGTTTGCTAAGATGTGTGTATTGGGGGCTACCAGTATGTAAAAGAGTCTGCATGCTACAGTTAAAACTGTTTTTTTATTACTACAGAGAATATACTTACCACTTTCTAAAGATCAGTGATATTCCTGTGTATTTAATCCAAAAAAGATCATATTTAATTGATACCCAGCTCATCAATTTGAGAATATGCGAAAATATATCAGTCACTGCAGTTATAAGATAAAGTCATACATAACACCTTGTTTTCTCCATTGCTGACAGTTTTAATGCTATGTTGAAATTTGCTGTACAGTGTAAAATTTCATGAGTATAAGCAAAGACGTAAATAAAAACCTGTAAGTGCTTGATATCTCATTTAAAATGCATTTAAACAACGGAAATGAGAGCCTATCTTGTACATTGACAAAGAATTAACTGCATGAGAATTGCAAATTAAATCCTAAATGTCTGTATTTATCTTGATGTAAAGACATAATAATTATAATCATACAGTATTCAAATACCATGACTAAGCAGATTTCTATTGTGACCACTAAATCTTCCTCAATGTCTGATAATTATGAAGAGTCACAAACAACAATACGATGCTAGAAGCACCCGGAACAATAAGCACCTTATCAAGTGTCCCAGACTACATCTGTCATATAAACTACAAACATACCTGTCCATAAAGACCACTATTTGAAGATTAAAAAAGTGGACTTTATTACAGGTGGTCTTAATTCAAAGGTCAAAATAATCAGCAAATGATTATAAGAAAAAGATATAATGGTCTCTATTCACAACTGGTCTCTATTTACAGGTGGCCTTTGGGACAGTTTTGACTGCATTAGCAAGCGATTATGTAAGAAATTGTATGGCTTGTAAATTCTAAGGAACTTACTTCAAGATTTAAGAGTGTTTTCCAAATCTGGAAACTTTTAATTTGACAGAAATTATCAGAAAAAGTAAAATGAAGATTGTCAACAATTAAAATGCAGGGTTTATCCGCAACATCAGTTACCTAGATTAGTAAGTATTATATACTAAAAATGATGGCCAGTTCACTGCACCATAATTGCCATACTCTCCTATCATCACAATAAACAGAAAATAAATAGAATAAATGGCTGAAACACTACACCATAGTTTACTCACAAAAAATTTGACATCCAAACTGAACAGCAAGATTTATCATTCTAAATGTGTTACTATATTACAGATCACCCATCTTCACAGGTTTCTTTTACAAATAATATCCCTCATCAAATATATTAAATATACATAAAAATAAACGACAGGCCTTTATCGTCATTTCAAGTATGTTTAAAAAGTGTGATAAAACTCGTGTAATGTTCTGGAGCATAAAAAACAACCATCTATCATGGTAAGGATTGTTTTGAGACTGAAAAATGTAAAATCTGGTGGACGTGAAGGTATTGAATTACAAATGTGAGAGAGCATCTCTTACAACCTGTAAAATGTATCATTAAATTTACCACAGGTTTTTGTTACCAAATACAGTATAACCCCTGAAAAATATTCCTTGAAACCCGGAATTCTCTGAAAATCAGACAATTTTTCAAGTCCCATTTTTTCTCTTCTATAATCAAAAGTGAAAACTGGAGTTCTCAGAAAATCAGACTTTTGGCCATGGTTCCAGAGATTTTACTGTACTGATATAAATCCAGGATGTATCACTATATATCAGTATTTAAAGTATGGGTCTACTCAATCATTGCTCCCACAGAAAAAAAAGAAAAAAAATTGACTGTGCCTAGATTGTCATTAATACTGTTCACTTTCTCCTTTCATTTCAGATATCCTTGCAAATCAAACTTTTTTTCAGTAAAACACCAGCGTAACCATTCTTACCAAAACAAAAAAATTGAACAAATTGTTTGAGAAAGTTTTTGTCATAGAAGAATTCACTGCCAAAAAATAATTCTTTAAAAAAAATAAATAAGTGTCCTGCCCTGGGAAAACCGGAGCTTCCAGAAAATTCTGGAAAAATTTAACTATGTGTTATATAATTATTTCCCATTCTGAAATAACAGCAAGATTTTCAAGGTTTGTACTTCATTGACGAGATAACGGCACATTTCCTATCTGATAATTTTAAATAAATGCGGCACTTATGAATTCTTGGATATTTACCTGAAATTCTTCATAATCAATTAAATAATAAAAGGACATTAAAGATTATTAATTAACCCAACTTCAGAAACCATCAGAAACAAACATCAAATCAACTCAAAGTAGCTTCAATTCAACCCAAAGAAAATAAAAGAAAGATAAGCATCTAGAAGGAAAACATAGTTCAAGATGATAAAATATCCTTACAATCTTGGATTTGTGTATCATAGTAAGTATTTAAACAGGTTATCAGTGGACCTATCACAACATTATGAAAGAAAAAATAACTAGATTTATTACTGTACTACTGATTATGTTGTTTGATAACAAGAAGAAAGTAAGTATAAATGTCAAAAAAAACTGAACTAGAGAGTTAGGATCACACAAAACATCACAAGGTAAAAAAAAATGATAAAAAAAGTACGAGCCACCGCTTTTTAGTGTTATGGTAAGCCAGTTTGACTACAGTCCTAAGTAATGTAGGTTCAATTCCCAGTAGCATCTGATATCCCTGCTAGCAATCAGTTTATCCGTCCATAATGGATATGGTTTCCTGCTGTATATGCCATACGTTACTGCGGTATAAAACACCAGCAGTAGGCTCAGCTGGAAATCCTTTGTATCCTAAATTTCCTGTACCATTCATTATACGTACAAAATTTTACTCAATTCAACTTTTTTCAATTAAATGAGCTTTTGTTTGATTGATTTTTTAGCATTTTGTTTATAATGTAAGAGTTTATTGACAAATGCATGGGGGTCAAGATTTTTAATTTTTTCCAAGAAGATGAATGTGCTATTATGTTTTTTTTTGGTTATATCAAGTACAGTCAAACCTGTGTTTCCAACCACCTTCAAATAAAGGCCACTTTGTGAATTATGGAATATTGAAAAACCATCATTTATAATTTAGAACAAACTGACCTAAAAGTAAGGGCTATCTGTCAATAAAGGCCACATTAGTCTTTCACAAGGGTGGCCTTTGTTCACAGGTGTGACTGTACATTTTAACAATGACTGAAAATTATGTCAGTATACACTACTGAAAGATTAAACAAAAACTTCACAAAATTAATACATTATAGGAAATTTTAATTTTCTGTATGGCAAAATACTGGTGAAATGGTGATAAATTGTTACATCTAAATTAACAGAACATATTTTCATATTAAAAGGTCAAAGTATTATTTAGCCAGCTATTATAATGTATAACAATTTTTCTACAAGAAGAAACCTCATTTTTTAAAACGTTTTTTTTACGAGAAAATACTCAAATCACACTTATCCATAAAGATCATTGATACCATGTCTTCAAGAATGTATATTTTTTATTGCAGAGTTTTAAAATCTGATAAAATCATAGTTTTAGTTTATTGGTTAATGCCACAAAAAAATTACAATCAGATCGTTTTAACTGATCTACAACTTATCAACACAGAAAAACTTGAGGAGTTTTTAAAGTCCCTTCAATATTTATTTTTAGTTGTGTATAATTTTCGACCAACTGACAGATATCTCGACAAAGTTTATCTCAAGCATTCACTCTGTTCCAATGTCCCACAAATGTACAAAAGATCAATTTATTTAAGGAAATTGGATTATTTCTCTCTGACCAAGTGGAAAACATGGTGGCAAAAGAATTCATTACTCATGACAAGCAATGGCTTCTTTTGACACAATGTTTACGAAAGTCATCTGCTTCAGAAGGGGATGGGGATGTGGTATTATGAGGCAAAGGGTTAAGCAGTCCTTAAAATGACTTCTGACATGAACCAAATTCGTAAAGATATTATAACTGATCTCAAGTAATTTGAACTTAAAGTAAAAATAGATAAAAAAAATGATGGAAGTCATTGATACAATTGATAATTTATTACTTAAATAATTTGTTAAAATATCTGATTTCATCAACCAGAAAATAATTGAGGAGAAAATTAACGTCCACAGATTTAGATCAACATGATTCTTATATAGAACAAACCAATCCTTGTTCCATAAGGTCAGTCAGTAGACTGGGTGAGGCAGGGGCGGGAGATATTATGTATGAAAACTATGGTGATCAATCAGTGACATGATCACTCTGACATGAATTATTCTGACGGAGTTATTCAGGTGGAGAAGTGGGCTGTTACTTGCAGAGATCAGGGTTAGGAATGGTGCAGAATCCAGAAAAACAATCGGTTAACACTGTGCAGGTATATACAGAGGAACCCTTCTAAATCAGTCGAGCTCAGGACCTGGTCATTTGGTCAGTTTAGAGGGGATGCCAGTTTAGAGGGGATGCCAGTTTAGAGGGGATCGATTTTCGAAACATATAGTAATGAAGTCAGGACCAGAACATTTGGCCAATTTGGAGGGGAAACTGTTTTATAGAGGAACCGGTTTAGACTGTATAATCAAAATAAACATTACATAAAGGTAAAGCAGAATTTTTCTTCTAATTTTGGATCTAAAAACACACCATACTATCATATCTTTGTACTAAAATGTAATCCATATAACAGGGCTTATCGTGTTACTTCATTGTCGGATAAAAGCCATCTTTGTTAATTAAAAAAATGACTGATAAGATTTATTATCATAAAAAGTAATATTAAACCAAAGAAAATTAAAAATATCACATCACTATAAAACTATTATTAGACTTTTATACAAATATTTGAATTAACACTTTAAATTGTTATCTTCCAAAGCAATTTTATATCTGTCAATGATAGGGATAATATATTGGGCTACAAATAACATCCAAATAAAAGTTCCTCACCAAATTATGCCCCTATTCTAATAAATGCACCTCAACATGAACAAATTGTGATTCCCACTAAATTGCTTTGATAATCTTCAATTAATTCCAACAGCATGCAGTAATTGTTTTAAAAAATAACTGACCAATCGGATAAAATCTTTAAGATGTTGCACACCCACTTCACCAGGGAGCATTAATTAGAGAATATTCGGTATATTTGTGAGAATCATAAGAAAATGTTCCAACATTATTGGGGGGGGAGAAATTAAGAAAGCAACAACTATTATTAGTTAAGGATAATTATCAGAAGTAGCTGTGTGTCGATATCCAGCATTTTCACACCATTTTCTTCACTGACAATTCTCTTCACAGTTTGATGTAATTCTAGATTTGATTTTATACACTTAAGTTAAAAAAAAAAGTTAATTAAGAAATTTATTACTGATATGGTAAGTAGGTTCTTGTTCATAAAGGAAAAGAAACTTAGATAATATTTTTACTACATAGAATCTAAATCAGATATATTTTCAAAAAAAAGTAAATACAGAATGACTCCCGAAAACCAGACTCTCTGAAAACCGGAATTCTCTGAAAATCAGATGATTTTTTTCTCTCAATGATCAATAGTTCTTTGAAAACTGGAATTTTCAGAAAACCTGACTTCTGGTCAGGTCCAGAAAGGGTCCAGTTTTCAGGTGTTTTACTGTATAACATTCGTGAAATTGCGAACAAATATTAGAGCTGAAAGATAATTCAGGGACATTTGTGGACGTCAACTGACCACTAATATAACTGAAATAGTCTTGATAAATTCTGATATAATTTTATACAAACAAAATCAACTCATAAAATGTATGCCTCTTTGCCTCCTATTGGGGGAACCCTCAGACCCCCCTTCTACTTTTAGTAGCTTACATGAAAACTTTTCTACACTCCTGCTTGTAGGGAACTCAGAAACAGACTGTTGTCAACAGACCACTTATATAATCTGGATACTGTCGATAAACAACATAAAAATGTATTACAAAACGAGATAAACTCATAAAATGTTTATAGTATTCATTGCTAACACATTTTTTAGTGCAGATGCACAAGTTTAGGAGCCTAACACAGACACAGAACGTATCTCGTATTACAAGCACACCTCCTTCATCAAGACAACACCCATTATATAATATTACAGAGATCTGTAAAAAAGCATGTGCAGTATGAAATTAAAACTCGCAAGTCATAGTAAACTGCAACACATCATTGATATAAGATATCAGACAGAAAACTAATTATTTAATACGTTTCTTTACCGATTTTATGGGTTTTTTTGCACAAAAGGTGTACATTTCACTGATCTTGTTGATAACGTTTCATGTGAAAGTGACGAGTGACACAATCTTACCCCACCATGAAGCGGTATCATTAGATCCTGTTTGATTCACTGTCAGCCATCAAATCTATATAGAACTTAATGTAAAGAAGTGGCAACAAAAAAGATATCAGCAGTTAGCATCAATTCAATTCATCAGAAATCTAAATCCATTAAAAATGTATTCAGAACTTCAGGTTTTCTGAAAGATAAGATATGGAGAGATCTACCTGCAAAACAACAGTTAACACAACGAACAAGGGCAATAACTTTGATAAGGTCACATTCTAAGTTATAATACTTGGTAAATAGTGACAGTCTATCTTTGAAAAAAGTCCATTGTGCAAATGATGGCCACTCTTGTAATCATCTATTTGATAGAACAGACCTTACAAACACGTCACCGGTGTATAAAGGTCAAATGTGTATGAAGGTCAACTGCAAAAAAAGATCAATCATGAACAAAGGTCAACTGTGCACAAAGGCCAACTGTGCACAAAGGTCAACTGTGAATAACGGTCAACTGTAAATAAAGGTCAACTGTAAATAAAGGTCAACTGTAAATAAAGGTCAACTGTAAATAAAGGTCAACTGTAAATAAAGGTCAACTGTAGATAAAGGTCAACTGTAAATAAAGGTCAACTGTAGATAAAGGTCAACTGTAAATAAAAATCAACTGTGAATAAAAGTAAATTGTGAATAAAGGTCAAGTGTGTATGAAGGTCAACTTGCGCACAAAGGTCAACTGTGAATAAAGGTCAACTGTAAATAAATGTCACATTTCTCTCCCTTTGATGGTCTTTGTTCTCAGTTTTGACTGTTTTATAATTGAAGTAGAATCAGTAATTTAATTGTATCCAGTTTCTATTGTTTGATATGAATAAGACTTAAGTATGTATTTGAGGTATGTTTCTATATATTCTTTTGGTTGTCATTTTAAGCTAAAGGTCAAAGTTGCTGTCAGTTTTATAAATGATGCCCTCAGACTGAAATAACAAGAGATTCTCATATAAACATCCTCTTGAACTATACACATAATTGTTACAGAAAAGGCCAGAGAGTAATTCTATAGTAAAGGTATTTGTTGTATATACTGGTGTTAAGCTTTAACCTCTAGACAAAGTCAACCTCTAATAACGACCACTTTATGTCATTCTAAAGATGGCCATTAAAACAGGTTGAAATAATCCGTATACTTAAACTGAATACAGTGCAACCTCTCCAGAGTGGCCCTCTCTTGAGGAGTAACCTCTTTAAAGTGATCCTCCCTTGAGCAACAACCTCTCCAGAGTGGCCCTATATTGAGCAACAATCTCCCTTAAACAACAGCATGATTTTTTCTCCCTGGACGATTTAACTATTAATTTAAATTTGTTACAGCAACAACTTCTCAACCACAACATAATTTTGCTTTGCTTTGTAGCACATAAAGTATCATTTTGATATTGCATAATATTTCCTTAATCTTTATTCAACACAACACCAATGCATTATCTCATTATAATTAACCTGGGAAGGTTGAAAACATATAAATGTGACTTGAGTTATAATTGGGAAAGATCAAATCTCTAGATTACAATTACTGAGACTGGTAAAAGCCATCACTGAATAATTAATATAATGTTTGTTTCCATGCACTTTACTACAAACTTTAATCTGATGTAACAATGTTCATATTTATTCATCTCGTAATTTCCCCAAATGATACTAGGCCCCATTATGTTGTCTTCACATTTGTACAATTAAATTCTAATTGTCTAATTAGCGCCACTGTGATATACCTGAGAAAAGATGAATTACAGCACAAATATAACATATCATCTGTGTATAATTTATAAACCATGTCATTATGTTACATGAATAATGAATAATCAACCCTGTGAACAAAGGCCTCCGAAAATAGGGAAGAAATACAGATTTTATACACAGTTGGTTTGTATTCAGAGGTGTGCTAATTACATCTGCTGTATAAGTAAATGTAGACATCAAACCATACAATATGGCCTACACTCACCCCTCCAAATCCACAAAAACAATAAAGTCAACAAAGCAATTGATGTGGCTCATACAAAACAACATCGCAACTTCAAAATGGAAGCAACAGACTCTTCAGTAAAGAAGCTATGTATGGATGATCAGTTTAGAAGGCCCAGTGCACTGGAGCCAATACAGATAGATATGTTCCTATAATGACCAAATTCATGGAAAATAACTGTGTAATAATTACAGCATAATTGAAGAATTAGTGAGAAAGAGCCTCTATGCTTGAAGGGTGTTGGTCTCTGACTAGTAATTACAAGCCCCTTATAGCTGTGAGGTAGAATCCCACCACATACAAGCCCAATTTCCAGCTAGTTTACAGAAAACCTGTGTTTCTAACTAGGTGTTTGCCTGGGGTCTTCTGTAGAAGCTGGAAAGGTCACCAAATGATGCTGGGTGTTGGTGTGACTCTAAACCTCAAACAAAAAAAACTAAATTAGAATTAAGACCACCTTGAGAACCAATATGGCAGACTCTATTATGAGTTGATCCTAACCCTTTGCCTCATAATACTGTATTTCCATGCATCTGAAGCAGACGACTTCTGAAAATATTGTGGCAAAAGAAACCATTGCTTGTAATGAGTAATGGCTTCTTTTGCCACAATGTTTTCCACTCTGTCAGAGAGAAATAACCCAATTTTCTTAAATAAACTAATGTTTTATATATTAGCTTTGACTTTGGAAGAGTCTAAAATTTGCTTATGAGACGAAGGGTCAATTTACAAGGGGTTGAAAAGTGATGTTTTGCTGTATCCATGGATGCCAGTAAATATTTAACTTTAAACACAGAAGTGGTGAAATAGTGCAATCCACAAAAAAGAGAAACATTATTTGACAAATTTGTAACAAAATGTAAAGTGCAGATTCTGACACAACAATTTTACTGCTGTTTGTAATTACAAGAGTATAGTACAGAATAAATTATGTGTGTGTCACATAATGGTGCTTTCAGAATTTGTCAACATTTTTTGGGGTCCAAACTGTGATGACACAAATAACTAATTTTTTCTGAAATTTATGGCAATAAATTCTGTGACAGTATGATATGAAGTCAAAACTGTACATATTTATATCTTATATTATTGTGATGTATCTTTCTGTAGGGAAAATTTATGTCAGTGACGAGCATTACAGTTCATCTTAAAAGTTGATTACTGTAAAACAGCCAAACAGGACGTGGTTGCAGAATATGAAGATACATTGATTTTTTTTTCATTGTACTTTAATGTTGCACCAACAGCTAGGTCCATTTGGTGACTTTCCAGCTTTAACAATGGAGGAAGATCCCAGACTTATACCTGAACCACTGACCTTCTGTGCCTGATTGTATAAACACTTTAACCAAATGGTTAATGTAACCCAAGGTTAACCTTAACCATTTTGGTTTTTCTAACCATTAAAAAAGTTGTTTAAACATTTAAAAAGGGCTGCCATTTTGGTACTGTTTATGTTAAGATATAACCAGCATCTTAGACTTGGGTTAGGTCTATTTGAGCTTTAACAAAAACAACATTCGGTTAAATTTAAACAAAATTTTCTACAACAGCTAACTGAACATTTAACCAAAATTTTAACCAAAACTCTGATTTAACCCGGTGGTTAAAGTTAACCAATGTTTATACAATTGGGCGCTGAAGGCTAGCAGGACGGCTTATCTTATCAAAATTATACAAACTGAATATCATTTTCAGAAGCAAATTTCATTTTGGACATCAGCCATAGAAACAGAAATTATAATTTGATTTATTGATACTATAATGTACCAAGTGATATAAACCTGCCAACACAGCTCACTACTCAGAATTTAGAGTGCACACTCTAAAGAGTGCAAAACTAATTTGTTTTGTTTGTTTTTATGTGAAATTGTCACTGGGTTTAATGCCGTTTTTCAACAATTTTTTAGTTGTACACAGCAGCTGGTTCACCAAACCAGCTTTCCTGGACTATATACTAACCAGTACTAACTTACTCTTCCACAATGAGCTGGAAACTTCTCCACATACGGTGGAAAACTGACATTTTTGTCAAATCTTCATAGAAGAATGCTAAACTAAACAGCACTTTAACAATACAAAGTCGTATGTGACTACGCCTGCCATGAAAATTTGTCACAGCCACTTTAATAACAAGCCAAAATATTAATTAACGTGTAACTAAGATTCACGTTCCTCCAGTGACAGTTGAGGTATGAAACGTCCGACATATTTTACACAGCAAGTTGTTAACAGTTATAAAATGAAGCATCATTTACATTTAAGTGCATCATACAAGACAGTTCAGGTGCTTTTTAATTCATTCAGTAAACTCAAAACACAGTGTTAAATTTCTTAGTTGTCATCAGTTATATACTTGTTACATAAAGCCAAAATTTTGTAACTCTCTTAAATACTGTTTAAGTACTTATTTTGGCGGGGATTACAGTCTGGCTATATTGGCAGTCAGAGTCGGTTGCACCAATTCAAAACACAGCCAATTCAAAGCACCACCATTTTATCTATATTCATGACCCCATGTTATTGTCAACGAGTGTTTAAACTTAGTGGTCTGTGAGCATTTGTGCCAATTTATGACCCCGTCAATACAAAACATGTTAAAAAACGCTAACATCTGACACCGCAGATACATTGCGCTATACAGTAATCTCAGCTGTAAAACATCTTAAGTGAAGAAATCTTGAGGATATTCTGTAGGGCTGACAAATCCACACATCTACTTGTAATTAGAATAGAAATTGACTCAGGATGAGTTGAAACTGCTGTAGAACTAGTTAAAATTCTTAACTGGTTGTCTAGCAGGACGAGTAACCTGAAAAAATTGTCGAGCCCTCAAAGATATAAATTATTCACTCAATCATAGCAAACTCCAACAGACAGACAAATGCATTGAAAATAAAATGTCATTCAATTGACTTAGATAAAACAAATCAAAATAAAACAAAGTTGCTGCGCTTGTTAGAAAAATGTGACCTCATTCAAACTCAAACAAGAAAATGTTAATAAATCAGTGCATACAAATCCTTAATAAACATTAAAAAAAACTTAATTTGCATTAAAATAACGACAGTGATCTTCTATCTATACATTTTAATAGTTTGATATCAATTCTGATAAACCGTTTAAATCAATCTGGATAAGCTAATGAGCATGACTGACACTATTGGAGGTCAACACTTGAACAATAGACCTACAGAGTTGAAGGCAAAGATGATGTACGATAGCATGTTCTGACATTTTGCATCAAATTGAAAAATGTGCTTAGTGAATATTAAATTATAACGACGATTTTGTTACCTTTGCCGTTTTTTAAAGAAAACTCGTGTGATGAATCATGGCCATATCAATTTCAGTATTAGCATATCATACAGAAATATTGTAATTAGTAGAAAGCATACGATTTCAACATAAAATGATCTACGTGAAATTAATACAAATAAAACACATTAACGTTAATCAGAATGAAGGCATTTTGTCACATAAATGTTTACAATTCGAGACCTCTAAAACATTAACCGCCTTTAGTGCACAAATGAAGGATTTTAAAGACTAAGTTTTTTACACAACATTGTTACAGGAAAGAAAAAGGTTAAAATCATTGACTCTTAATTGTAGCATAGTGTACTTTATCTTATTTTATAATGAACTGTTGCTATGACGATGTTATCTAACCGGTATTATAATTGTTCTTAGAGGTTCAATTTTTGAATAAATAATGTCAAAAGTGTAACAAAAAAATGCAGAAAATATCACAGCTGAGATCTACCACACAACGTCTCAATCACCCCACACAGATACCTCATTAACACACAATAGAAATTTCCTAAACAAATAAAATTTGCGACCAGCGTTGAATAAATTTCATAAACAGTAATCATAAAATGCATAGAATAATTTCATGTATTTCAGGCCAAAATTTTGTTAGTAAATAAATAAAGTCTGTAGGAGTTTATCATTTCAATGTTTTGGCAAAATGTAAAAATTCCTCTTAAGTAAACTATAGTAAGATGTAAAAACAGTTCCTAGTTTCAACTATCCCACCCACCAGAAGGTTTTGAGTGTCAGTCCATTTCTTTCTTACAAATATATTCATATTCATATAAAGGTTATCTCTGAACTTAAAAAATACAATTGAAAAAAAAATTTCAACCAAACCAGCCAACGAAGTGTTTTTTGGAGAGATTTTTACAGGGACCAGGTATTTATTTTTCTTTGCCTAAACCTGAGGTAGTACAAATTCTGCCTTAAATGTATCTTTAAGATATTTTGATAAATAAAACTTTAATTTCAACACACATATAAAGCTAGCATACTATTAGTAGTTTCAGCTGATACCCTGGTCCAAGGTTACAAAGCTTGAGATGGATCTCAAAAATTAATTCTATATTTTGAACAAGAATTTGAGTACTCTTCCAACAGTATACTGTGTACCAAACAATATTTATACTAAACATAGTACAAACAAGCGAAGCTCAGAATGAAAAAAATGAGATTTGAGATCAGAGATCAATCTTACGCTCATTATAACTTCTTATCCTGCTTGCGACACTTTTAAAACCATGATGACAAGTTTTCAATCAACAGGTTTCCTTAGAAATATTTTTTTGTTTTGCAATAAAAGAAAGTCAAGAAAATTATAGCAGGGTTTGACACTAGGCAGATTTTCAACTTACAAATTTGTGCAAGTTAAAGTTTTTGCCACGAGCAGAATGAAAATCCTACATGCCATTTCCAGTGACACCTTTATTATCAAGGTTGTTATGGCAATTTGTGGAAAAGCCGCTTATAATGGATTTTTTTCTTACTGCATTTGAAACTCACAAAATTTTGAAAAATTGATGGAATTTTCAATTGCTCAATGTATTTTTTTACTCACAGTTTGCAAACCCTGCATAGTATGTCACAACTTGACTTTTTTACATTAAATCTGCATTAAATACTGCTATCATGATACTGATTAGATGTACGATAGTTTATGAAACTTTTGTAAACCAGTATTAGGATATGCCGGTGCACATTATAATTTACGGTTATTTAATACCAGGTATGCCATTCATGACAGAAGTTGCAAGGTTTGTTTTTTTGTAAAACAAAATACAGTAAGGTGTATAAAATACAAAAGGTATGTGATATAAGGCTATCCTTAAAAAAATGTTAGTTTGCGGTTACACAACCCAAATATTATCAGCAGGTAGGCATTTTTTTGTTAATATTATATTTATACAATATCATATAATATTATGTTGAAAATGAGATACTAGAATGAGAACAAAAAAATTGTTAAAATGGCTAAAACAAATTTGGGGTCAAGGAATTTTGAATGATCAGTCGCCTATCTGCAAATCAACAATTCTTTAAGAATGGCCTACCGGTAGTCAAATAGCTCAATAGCATAAACACAGTAATACTCCTTATAGCAACCAGTTTAATATAATGGCCACCAAACTATAATCATCAATTAGTGAGGAGTGGCTGGGGGTTTCTGTTATCAAACTTTATAATCATCAATTAGTGAGGAGTGGCTGGGGGTTTCTGTTATCAAATTTTATAATCATCAATTAGTGAGGAGTGGCTGGGGGTTTCTGTTATCAAACTTTATAATCATCAATTAGTGAGGAGTGGCTGGGGGTTTCTGTTATCAAACTTTATAATCATCAATTAGTGAGGAGTGGCTGGGGGTTTCTGTTATCAAACTTTATAATCATCAATTAGTGAGGAGTGGCTGGGTGTTTCTGTTATCAAACTTTATAATCATCAATTAGTGAGGAGTGGCTGGGGGTTTCTGTTATCAAACTTTATAATCATCAATTAGTGAGGAGTGGCTGGGGGTTTCTGTTATCAAACTTTATAATCATCAATTAGTGAGGAGTGGCTGGGGGTTTCTGTTATCAAACTTTATAATCATCAATTAGTGAGGAGTGGCTGGGGGTTTCTGTTATCAAACTTTATAATCATCATTCAGTTTGGACTGGATTTCAATATTTCATCAAAATTTTAACCTAAGAATAAGATCATCTTATTATACAGAAAACATCTAAATGATGAACTTATTATCAAAGTTTTACTGTAGTAGAATCTGAGAAACTATGTTTACGAGTCCCATACTTTGGCCTAATATCACACCCAACAGCTTGCATCATTTGAAGAAGATTGTTGGTGTACATCTAGTAGAATCACTGACCATCCATAGATAGGTAGTTAGTGGGGTTAGCAGTCAGAACCCATAACCACTCGACCACAGGAACCCCAGAAAGGTTTGACAAGTATTCTAATTATCAAGGTTTTACTTCTGGAAAATTTGTGCTTACAGTCATAAAATGAACATTGGTCCCCTTTTAGAACACAAATATTGATATTTACATAACAGATAAACCCCTGAAATAAGTACAACTGAGTATAAAGGCCATATTACTTCTATTTTTGTGGAGACCATTGTTTCCAGGTCCAACTGTATGCATACAGACATCAGGGTTTTCATTAAAAAATTAAGTAACCAATTTCAAAATCTTGGGAAAAAAACAATTCAAACATATTTTTAAGTGATGGTTTCAATCCGTAATCTGTTATTAATGAAAACCGCAGACATTATCAAAAACTAATTTAGAAACATGAAAATAGTGGGTTAATTTATTGTTACAAATCTTCATACCAGTAATTTTACACATCACAAATTCATAATCATTGTGCAACAAGAGGCCAGGCAAAAAAAAACGGTTTCTGCTAACTTTTTAAAAAAATGTAGGGAGAACTTTTTGTCAATCTTTTATCTTTCGGGTTGGAGATATAGTTCATATGAAAATGAAAATATTGGCAAGGAAATAATCGACAGAGACTGGGATAAAGTCTTGAGTTGGCAGGAAAATATAGGGTCAGTCGGTCGGGTTAGCGGAAACCAGGAATTTATTTTACACCCTATCACTAATTAAAATATATATATTAGCCAACAAAACTATACATCATACGTTTTATGCTCATAAAAATTCCTAATACATGTAAGTCAGATCCATTATTACTCTGTAATGCACATATAGGACATTTTTAGCATTTTTATCGACTAGACGTTAGATTTTGTCTTAATCCTAAAAACTCTTGCCATTTGACGGAAAATAATTAATTGATAAAACAGAAAGTTAATGATGAAGAAGAAAGTTGACATTTTTAATACACTAAAAACATTTCAATAAGTTCAAATCAAAATTTAATAAAATGATATTAACTAAAATAAATGCATGATCAAGGGAGTTAATCCAGTAACAAACAAACTTTTGAAATAGCAGAGTTCATTCCCTTTGTAGAATGTTAACATGGTAATGAAGAAAATGTCAAAAATTCAAACTTCAGTATTTCTTACCAAACAAAATGTTTACGTAAGGCCATCCATAACAATTGGTTATCCTGCAGGATGAGTAGCCTGGAAAAAAAATTGTTGAGCCCTGTACACGCTGTTAAAAGTTTAGGTCGCTTAGCAGCAAACTAACATTTTTTTAAGGACGACTTCACTTTCTACTTCATCATAATGTAACAAGAAAATACATTAAATTTGCCATTATTTTACCAACATGAAAATGTCAAGTCATTGTAAAATGAGATCTGTCATGATTTTCTGCTCAGTTAACATTAGTGTCAATCAATGACATTTGTTGTTTGAATGAAAATCTGTTTGAATGAAAATTATGGATACTTAATAAACTGTTAAATTCGCAATAACCACCGACCTTCCTTTTGGTGGGTACTTTGATCATGATAATGAACTGCCAAAATAGTAGTTCAATGGTTTTTAAACAATTTTATGAGCATCTTTTCATTCAATCATATGTAATTAACATGCATATCTATCAACATAGTTACATTCTTTTTTTTTGTATGCACATACAGATTTTTTAGTAACTTACGCAATGTGAAAGTTAGAAGGTAAACGAAAAGGCGTAATAAAATTGTGTCTGGTTACCCGCCCTTCCACTAAATTTTCCCTGCAACCCTAGATTTTTAATTGGGTCCAAGGACAGTACATCCTTTGTCTCACTGTTTTACCTTCCATGCAAAAATAATCTTAACAGTGGCTTAATAAAAAAAAATCCGCCCAAAACTTCCCTACCTACCTTACCTATCCAATTTTTAACGAGCGTGTACCCAGAAACAAACAATTCACTTTTATGCCTAAATTAAATCATTGTATAGTACATATGTACGGGAATTGTAAAAAAAATTGTACATGTAACCAGAAAACAAAAGATTTTTGAAAGTAAAAACAACTCGCAGATTGAGAGGGATATTGCAAAGAATTCTGTATTTTATCTGATGTCAAGAACAAAATTACTGTCCTTAAATTGTTAATGATGAAAATCATGATGGATTTGAAAAGAATATGAGACAACAGGGATTTTGATAAACTAGTCATTAACATTGCATTACAATTTTAAATGTCATCTGCACATCGCGTAAAATTCCAATTTTTGCCAAAATACAATTAAATTCAAATTCATAACATTAAATTTATACATATAAAACACAATTATGTGACAAAGAAAATGAATGACTTGCATCTAAAATTAGCATAATACAATGAAAACCACAAAATGGCATTTTAACAAATTATACAAAATTCATTGTAACATTGTAAGATAGATGAAAAAATATTGACTTCCTGGTAAAATGATATGTTGAACTTGTAACCTGGCAATCCTGACTCAAATTCCAGTTGCGGAAGGTTATTCCCTTCTATGAAAATTTGACAAAAATGTCGATTTTCCTCCATATATGGAGAAGTTGCCAGCTCCTCATGGAAGGGTAAGTTAGTACGGGTTAGTATACAGTCCAGGAAAACTGGTTAGGTGAACCGATCGCCGTATATAATAACTGAAAACTAGTTGAAAAACGGTGTTAAACCCCAGTGAAAAAAAATATTTAGATAAAATACATAAATATGTACTTACTTGTACCAAACAGTTCAGGATCTCTTTGGATTGTTATTTAGCATAGTCTTTGCTAACAATGACAAAAAATTTCACACATTAACAACTTTAAAACAAACAATGAGTGACAAGGCAACATTTTCAGAATAACAAATCTTATAAGGCCATCACAAATCAATATCATGATTATTTCTGTAATTTTTTAATTAATGACAAATTCTCAATTGATTTTTAATTGTTTTTTATTGATATTTAGACAAGGAAGCCTTGAGGTAGCCTCAGGTTTGTGAGATAATTAATCGAATCATCAGGAACATGAAATAAAGAAAGGAGTCCAGACGGAATTTGTAACTTAACAATAAATTTTCGAGCCTAGCCTTAATTATTATTGTCATACAGAAATGATAAAATATTGTTATCTGAATAATTAAACCAACTTCATGCAGTTGCGCTTATTGTTAGGCCTAAGAAAAGAAGAGGTTTGTTTCTGGTTACTTGACTAACCCAAAATTTTACCTGCCAACTCGTAAGTTTTTTCGTAATTTATGACTCACCTTTTGATCTTATATAATACATCAAAATGTATTAAAATGGTTCACATGATTTCTTTATATTTGGCAAAATAATCTGCAAAATTTAACACCACAGGGGCATTCATACAGAAAAATATGGTAATTATCTGATGAATTTTATCAAATTGTTAAAATAAACAGCTATGTTTATACACATTTTTGCAACATCTTTATCAACAGTTGTGTTAGGATCAACACTTTCATCTATATATAAAGCTGATAGTGATAAGTTGTAGACATAAATATGATAATGTATTGGATGGTTTATTAGGCAAAATATATTT
The DNA here is from genome assembly GCA_008271625.1 of Lutraria rhynchaena. Taxonomy (NCBI): domain Eukaryota; kingdom Metazoa; phylum Mollusca; class Bivalvia; order Venerida; family Mactridae; genus Lutraria; species Lutraria rhynchaena. The sequence goes on from VIBL01000138.1 coordinate 231,954, forward strand.
ATGAAAGGTATTATGTGGTTTTAGGTGACACCTACCCACAGACACCCTAAAGATTGGAAACCTCTCCTTCAACACCACTATGTCGACTCCAAGGCCTAACTTTGCCTGACCTTTCTTATTCGGCTTTTCAATTGGCTGATAATTAGGCCAAAAAAGAAGAGGTTTGTTTCCTGTTACCCGACTGACCCAATCTTATACCTGCCGACTCATAAGTTTTCACTGCGTCCTAATAGTAGTGCAATATTACAATTTTCACAACTCATTAATATTAAAGTGCACATTTTCCCATACAGTGTTGCCGATAAATGTAAAAAAAAGATAAAATAAAAAAATCCCTACCTATCGACCCATATTTCTTTGGGCATGTAACCAGAACAAACCTTTTTTTAGGCCTTAGTTGGACTAAATAGAGCCTTGCCAGTTATGGCTACATAAAAGTATATTGTATGAGTGGTACATTCATGCGTTCACTGGTGAACGTTATGAAACATAAGATACTTACCTTATCCCCATCCAATTGGAGTGTGCGATCTACAAGTGACGAACCTAAGTAAACATTGTGGTTCAACGACGGACAAGTGATCTTTCAATATGCGTGTTGAACGTGAAATGGTACGTAGGATTCAACTAGTAGTAATCTACCTCTGGCAACTTTATTCTTTCAAACTGCAATGTCAGTTTGTACGTTGATGTAATGGCAAACTGGTATCCTTTTGCCTAATACAGTAGTACAAACTTTTGAACGAAGCGTTTTGAATGAAAGGACGAGTCTAGGAACACGGTAAACTGGTTCCCGTTAGCATTAGCTTTATTGCACCGAAATGAATCTTTTTCTTCTCCCTTTTTTACCTCGGGTATAAAGAAATACTTAGAATTTAACTACAATTTGTAAATTTAAATATGTTTTTTATTAACAGTCACTGTTATTGTGATATTTTCATAACTAATCCCTGGACCAATGTCGCGGCTGCAAATTTGCCTTTGAGTTGGTGTATCAAATACTTTCTTTGGTCACCTATGGTCACAGCAAATTCGTCTTTAAGCGGATATATGGATATTTGTATTACAAACTGTGATTTATGTTCTTCTCTGGAAACGTTTTGTTATGGTTCTATAGCAGCGGTTAAGACGTAGTGATTTTGCGATTATTTTCCGTACAATTGCGATTTGTATGTACGGAGTTAAGCGGAATTATTCGGTGTTTTACGAATCCCGTAATTATGCTGTTCGCGAGCAGATAACCCGTAAAAATCACAAAAACCTTATATAATTGCATATTTATAATGATACAATGAATGTAATTCATTATAATGTGGTTCATGCTTTATGTTGTGTAATAATACACGGATTAAGATGTATGTGAGTGTGTGTTTTATGTGACCAATGTATCATAATGAAAACATTGTACATTGTATTATACATAGTGACACGTAGTGCGGGCATGCCTTTTTGAATTTGAGTGAATACTGTCAGATCACGTGTGTTTTTCAGGTGTTTTACACGTACACCTGTTATCAGACGATAGATACCACTCAAACGATGAACGTCATGTTTTGGGTTTTTTTTCAGAAGTGTTGGACGTCAGCATGGTATAAGTTTTATTATTTTTGTTTTATGTGTTATTGATTCAATATGAAATTTGCTGTCATAACGACGTGAATTTATTTTTGCTCTGTTATCACGACCGTGTATTATGCAGATAATGTAAAAAGCATTTATTTTGAATGGTGACTCTTTCCTTGAACTTATTTGAACAGTTGTACATCAAATTTCTTGTTTTATTCAATGATCTAAAACGTTGAATATTAAGTCAATGACTATGTACAACATAGAATCAATTTTGAATAAATGAATATTGCACTATGTACTACATGGAATCAATTTTGAATAAATGAATATTGCAGGCAGTGCAATTTCAATTTTAGTGATAATTGTACTTAATTCAATGATGCATTTCTAGTGGAATATATTTTGTTTCTTAGACGGTTCTTTGTTGACCTTCAGGTGTCACGTGGTCGCTCAGAAGACTGACTCATTGTTCGGATTCAGCTTCAACTTCATTATGGGTACCTGTCAAATTCAGCAAGCAGACTTTTACTAACGAGGGCTGTTGTTGGTACGAAATGTACGGATGATACGAAAGGTATGATTTACAGTCTACTGCTGCTATTATGATTCTAATTAAGTTTCCTTATGCGGAATTATTTTGGCTTACTTTACTTAATTAGTCATTTTTTATTTTTCTTTGATTCATTTAACTCTGAGACAACTGCTGTCGATAGTCGCGTCAGTCGTGTTTAGTAGTAGGCCACCGGTAAATCTGTATCTATTGGTTTTCAAGGGTTTTTAATACGGTACGGTCATCGGGTTTTAGCTCTACTGATACGAAGGGAGACAACCTAATAAATGCGTATCTAACGACCATGATGACTTTACATTAAATTTCCACGGTTGAAATGTCAGCACGAAAGTCGAAAGTGTAGGGATTTTTTCTAAATTGAACGATAAGAAGGCCCTCTGCAATATTTGCACGACTGTAGTGGCAAGTTGTGGTGGAACAACAAATATGTCTACATATCTAAGGAGGCATCATAAAATCGATCCGGCCATTCAATCTCCGAAAACAGTCCAATAACCATGCCGCATTTAGTTAGTATTTTTTTTATTATAAAACTCAGGAAATTTCGTTTTCATTGGTTCATTCGATTTTTTTCATAATTATAATCTCATAATTCATTATTTCGTTATTAAAATTAATTAAAAAAACGATAATTCGATTTTTTAATTTTCTTGGCTTAATAACATGTTTCATTAAACAAATAAATATTTTCCGTTAAACGAATGGTAATTCGATTTTTCCATAAGAGTAATTTAATAGTCTAAGAATTTTTATTGAAATTTAATAAATAAATGATGGTTCGATTTTTTTTCATTAGGATAATTCCATATTCTTTATGAAATTATATTTTCTTTTTGAACAATACTAATATTCCGTATTACTTGTTTGCCCGAACACACAATTGTATATAGTCTGCTATATCAGTATCCCTTTTTATCTTTGTCATCTGTGTTTTTGAAATCCTTCTATTTCTTTGTTGTCTGCATTTTCCCTCTACTTCTGTTATCTGTGTTTCATACAGGTCTACCCTACAATTTGCCTGTTAACTTACAATAGTGATAAACACAAACATTCATTCTTTCCCAGAACAATCATTGATCACTGTTTTTGTTTTTTGCAAGTATGGGAGAGGGTCGGGGTCTGGTCCAGTTGGGAAAATATGCGCAGTTTGATGCCAAAATTGGGAATTTTTAGGTTGTGAATTAGGGAAAATGTCTATATTTTCGATTTGGACAGGTACGGACCCAAACAAAAAAAAAATTGCTGTAATGATTAAAACTATTTAGCAGTTCTGTTGTTTATTCAGAGACAGTTCAGAGCTTCTGAAGAACTCTCCAGTAATGTTAATAATTATTGACACATCTCTTTCCCGCTACGTTTATGCCACAAGGCTATGTAGTGTAATACTGTGTATTCATCCAGATCCAGATTGTATTGTTGTGAAATTGACTGTTATGTAGATGTTCTTTTTGGGGGGTAATCTGGTAGAATTAATACCTGGGAATGATATGTCCCCGATGATATGAACAATAGAAAAAATGCAAACATAGCTATGAATGTGAATGTAGATCTCATTATGCAATGTTGAATTCATTATCCAATATTTATACTATAACCACATATTTATTATTCCAACAGATGAGGAGGACTGCCCTGAATTGTTCCAATGACTGACAGAGTCAAGACGATCTATTGACAGCAAACATCAACTATACTCCCGACCAAACCAGATTGCCAATGCTGAGAGAACAAAGAACAGATTCCTGTAAGTGAACCCTACTAAGCATTTTTGATATAAGGCCTATTGCACAGTATTTATGCCATTTAAAAAAAAGATGTTCAAATTCTTTATGATAAAACTACTTAATCAATTTGCAAAAATGAGACCATGCAAACACATTAATAAAGTGTTCCCAAAAATCTCAAAAAAATCTTGAGTAGAAAAAAGTTAGGCAGACTTTAAGACTCTAAAAATAGCCATTTTTGGGTGTAATGCATCAGCACCTGTTTTTTTTCACTGTTTTCTTCTGTCCATTTTAAAAACTACTTTTTTTAGAATGTGAGATGTTACATTTATTATTGTAGAATTTAATGCTGTTTAATTTGGTATATAGTATAATGTTGTTGAACAAATACTTTAATTTTAGACTTAAGTAACCAATATTGGTACCAATGTAATGGTCTCAATTTCTGAAGTACCCCATATTAATTTTTTGATTCATAGAAATTAAAGTAAATATATCTGAAGTCAAATGCTTATCTTTTTTTTGTATATATGTCAAGTTAATGTTTGGCCATCCTTGTTTATCTGAATGACGACAATAATTTGTCATTTAAACAAAATTGAACAATTTTACTCTTTGCGGCAAAAAGGGTAATGTCTGTCCAACGGGTGTATTAACATAAAATGTAGTAGAAAATAATATTAAAATGCATTACACCATGTATCTGATGGGTCTTATTCCCAAACACTTCACTTTTACTAATTTTATCTATATATTTTTGAATAATTTGGAAAAATAAAAATGTTATGTGTAATGTCCGTCCCTGTAATGTCCGTCCCGCTTTATTGTCATACATCTGATAGTCCATATTTTGTTCATTTTCAAGCAAAATGTTTTGTTTATTCAGTTCTCATATGTGTATCAATAATATAAATCATTGTTTAAGTGTCAAAATCTTCTCTTGTTGAAAAAAGATGACTTAGTAGAAAAATAGAAAATTACATCAAAGGTTTGAAATGCTGTCCCATTGTCAGTGGACAGTTTCGGTGTTAATTGGCTCCTTTGATAACAGTATATCACTGATCAAGTCATAGTGGGGAACCAGTATATCTCCAATTAACAGTACCATCATGTGGCACAGTGCCAGGATGTATCCCAGACATGACCCTTAATGTGTGAAATTATATAATCTCATTATTGAATAAGCAGACTAATGCTTTGAAAATTCACTTGCCCTGGCCATAGTTAGGCTTGTCTGGACTTCATTACATAAACTGAGCTTAAGCCTTTTATCTTTCGATTTTTTTTTCATTTATCTTTAATGAAAAGCCAAAAGCAAATAAGTTGGACAATTCGTGATCTTTTTGAGCAAAAAGCAGCCTTAAAGCAATTCCAGTTGTCGTTATTATACACATAATAGATAGAAGTTTGTCTATTCATTTTTGGGAGTTTATCAGATGAATACAAATTATTAGTAATTATATTCCAACATAACACAGCTAGTTCTTTTCCATGAATTAACAGTTTCGTACGACAATGATATGAGAATTTTGAATTTTGAAACCATGAAATGGTTTTATGATTTGATGCTCACTAACAGATATTTGTTGATGGAAGATTTGATGAAATATGATTCATAGGAGATCGGGCAATTGATTAGAATATTCACTTGTCTGAGGTCAACTTTTACTTGTCCCGGACAATCTTACAACCATTAGTGTCAAGCCCTGCGGTATGGTTTTTTATCTGTGGAAAAAATACAGTGCGTTTTAGGTTTGAAAATAATTATCATATCTGGTTGTCTGAATAGGAAAAAGGTAAAATTATTATGCCTTGCCAGAGTTTTTATTGACAAGTTAAGAGTTCATGTCTGCAGCCCAAGTTCTTGCTGAATTTAGAGTAGATTACTGCAGTCCACAAACTGATTTGGACTATCCTGTAATACATGATTATCATGGGTGTGTCTTGTTGTGTTGTTCTTTTTGATTAATCTAGAGTTTGTCCTGTAAATATTGTTACTGGTATATCTGGATTTTCATTCTAGCAGTTCAATGTTCTCACTTTATAAGGAGGACATTCCTGTAACACATGATTATCATGGGTATGTCTTTGTGGTGTGTCTTGTGGTGTTGTTCCTTTTGATGAATTTAGAGTTTCTCCTGTAAATATTGATACTCACTGACGAGTCTACAGTTCAGTGCTGCTGACTACGAGCTTTCTTATTTATCAAAGATACCTCTGTCTAATTGTCAATGGACAAAGTAGTACAATGGAAGGTTCTGTTAATACTAATTGTTGTTGAATCAGGTGTTGTCCGGTCTATCTCACGTTTTTGTTTCTATCTGAATAAATGTGGAGTCCATCCGATCAGTCAGGATCTCATTGTTAAATTTGGAGTTCACGGTTGCAGCCCACGTTCTTGCTGACGGATCTAGGTTAGATAATGGAAAAGAAAAGAAGTCTGAAATGTGTTTTTGTCCCTTTCGTTTTGTTTTGTCCACAATAGCAGACATTTTTCTACATGGGTCCATGTTACTAAGACTTTAGTTTAGAGCATGGCATATTGAAGTTTTATGCTCTACGCACGGACCAGTGCGGAATCCTAACTTTTACTCTCAACCATTGAAAGCAGGTATGTCTTTGTGATGTGTCTTGTGGTGTTGTTCTTTTTGATGAATCTAGAGTTTGTCCTGTAAAGATTATTACTCATTGACGAGTCTACAGTTCAGTGCTGCCGAAAACGAACTGCCTTATTTACAAAGATACCTCTGTCTGATTGTCAATGGACAAAGTAGCGCAATGGAAGGTTTTATTAATAATAATCGTTGTTGAATCTGGTGTTGTCAAGTCTATCGCGTTTTTGTTTCTCCTTGAATAAATGCGAAGTCCATGCGATCATTCAAGATCTCACTGTAAAATTCGGGGTTCAAAAAAAGTAGCCACGTTCTTGGTGACGGATCTAGGGTAGATAACTGCAGTCCACAAACTGACTGATGATTCGGGAGTTCATATCTGCACGTCATGTCTCACTGGTATATCTGGATTTTCATCCGAGCAGTCCAGTGTTCTCACTTTATAAGGAGGACATTCCTGTAACACATGATTATCACGGATATGTCTTTGTGGTGTGTCTTGTGGTGTTGTTCTTTTTGATGAATCTAGAGTTTGTCCTGTAAATATTATTACTCACTGACGAGTCTACAGTTCAGTGCTGCCGAAAACGAGCTGCCTTATTTACAAAGATACCTCTGTCTGATTGTCAATGGACAAAGTAGCGCAACGGAAGGTTTTATTAATAATAATCGTTGTTGAATCTGGTGTTGTCAAGTCTATCGCGTTTTTGTTTCTCCTTGAATAAATGCATAGTCCATGCGATCATTCAAGATCTCACTGTAAAATTCGGGGTTCAAAAAAAGTAGCCACGTTCTTGGTGACGGATCTAGGGTAGATAACTGCAGTCCACAAACTGACTGATGATTCGGGAGTTCATATCTGCACGTCATGTCTCACTGGTATATCTGGATTTTCATCCTAGCAGTCCAGTGTTCTCACTTTATAAGGAGGACATTCCTGTAACACATGATTATCACGGATATGTCTTTGTGGTGTGTCTTGTGGTGTTGTTCTTTTTGATGAATCTAGAGTTTGTCCTGTAAATATTATTACTCACTGACGAGTCTACAGTTCAGTGCTGCCGAAAACGAGCTGCCTTATTTACAAAGATACCTCTGTCTGATTGTCAATGGACAAAGTAGCGCAACGGAAGGTTTTATTAATAATAATCGTTGTTGAATCTGGTGTTGTCAAGTCTATCGCGTTTTTGTTTCTCCTTGAATAAATGCGAAGTCCATGCGATCATTCAAGATCTCACTGTAAAATTCGGAGTTCAAAAAAAGTAGCCACGTTCTTGGTGACGGATCTAGGGTAGATAACTGCAGTCCACAAACTGACTGATGATTCGGGAGTTCATATCTGCACGTCATGTCTCACTGGTATATCTGGATTTTCATCCGAGCAGTCCAGTGTTCTCACTTTATAAGGAGAACATTCCTGTAACACATGATTATCACGGATATGTCTTTGTGGTGTGCCTTGTGGTGTTGTTCTTTTTGATGAATCTAGAGTTTGTCCTGTAAATATTATTACTCACTGACGAGTCTACAGTTCAGTGCTGCCGAAAACGAGCTGCCTTATTTACAAAGATACCTCTGTCTGATTGTCAATGGACAAAGTAGCGCAACGGAAGGTTTTATTAATAATAATCGTTGTTGAATCTGGTGTTGTCAAGTCTATCGCGTTTTTGTTTCTCCTTGAATAAATGCGAAGTCCATGCGATCATTCAAGATCTCACTGTAAAATTCGGAGTTCAAAAAAAGTAGCCACGTTCTTGGTGACGGATCTAGGGTAGATAACTGCAGTCCACAAACTGACTGATGATTCGGGAGTTCATATCTGCACGTCATGTCTCATTGGTATATCTGGATTTTCATCCTAGCAGTCCAGTGTTCTCACTTTATAAGGAGGACATTCCTGTAACACATGATTATCACGGATATGTCTTTGTGGTGTGTCTTGTGGTGTTGTTCTTTTTGATGAATCTAGAGTTTGTCCTGTAAATATTATTACTCACTGACGAGTCTACAGTTCAGTGCTGCCGAAAACGAGCTGCCTTATTTACAAAGATACCTCTGTCTGATTGTCAATGGGCAAAGTAGCGCAACGGAAGGTTTTATTAATAATAATTGTTGTTGAATCCGGTGTTGTCAAGTCTATCGCGTTTTTGTTTCTCCTTGAATAAATGTGGAGTCCATGCAATCTTTCAAGATCTCACTGTAAAATTTGGGGTTCAAAAAAAGTAGCCACGTTCTTAAAGACGAATCTAGGGTAGATCACTGCAGTCCACAAACTGACTGATGATTCGGGAGTTCATATCTGCTCATCATGTCTCACTGGTATATCTGGATTTTCATCCTAGCAGTCCTGTGTTCTCACTGTATAAGGAGGATATTCCTGTTACACATGAATATCAGGGATATGTCTTTATGGTGTGTCTTGTGGTGTTGTTCCTTTTGATGAATCTAGAGTTTCTCCTGTAAATATTGATACTCACTGACGAGTCTACAGTTCAGTGCTGCTGACTACGAGCTTTCTTATTTATAAAAGATACCTCTGTCTAATTGTCAGTGGACAAAGTAGTACAATGGAAGGTTCTGTTAATACTAATTGTTGTTGAATCAGGTGTTGTCCGGTCTATCTCACGTTTTTGTTTCTATTTGAATAAATGTGGAGTCCATCCGATTAGTCAGGATCTCATTGTTAAATTTGGAGTTCACGGTTGCAGCCCACATTCTTGCTGACGGACCTAGGTTAGATAATGGAAAAGAAAAGAAGTCTGAAATGTGTTTTTGTCCCTTTCGTTTTGTTTTGTCCATAAAAGCAGACATTTTTCTACATGGGTCCATGTTACTAAGACTTTAGTTTAGAGCACGGCATATTGAAGTTTTATGCTCTACGCACGGACCAGTGCGGAATCCTAACTTTTACTCTCAACCATTGAAAGCAGGTATGTCTTTGTGATGTGTCTTGTGGTGTTGTTCTTTTTGATGAATCTAGAGTTTGTCCTGTAAAGATTATTACTCATTGACGAGTCTACAGTTCAGTGCTGCCGAAAACGAGCTGCCTTATTTACAAAGATACCTCTGTCTGATTGTCAATGGACCAAGTAGCGCAACGGAAGGTTTTATTAATAATAATTGTTGTTGAATCTGGTGTTGTCAAGTCTATCGCGTTTTTGTTTCTCCTTGAATAAATGTGAAGTCCATGCAATCATTCAAGATCTCACTGTAAAATTCGGGGTTCAAAAAAAGTAGCCACGTTCTTGGTGACGGATCTAGGGTAGATAACTGCAGTCCACAAACTGACTGATGATTCGGGAGTTCATATCTGCACGTCATGTCTCACTGGTATATCTGGATTTTCATCCTAGCAGTCCAGTGTTCTCACTTTATAAGGAGGACATTCCTGTAACGCATGATTATCACGGATATGTCTTTGTGGTGTGTCTTGTGGTGTTGTTCTTTTTGATGAATCTAGAGTTTGTCCTGTAAATATTATTACTCACTGACGAGTCTACAGTTCAGTGCTGCCGAAAACGAGCTGCCTTATTTACAAAGATACCTCTGTCTGATTGTCAATGGGCAAAGTAGCGCAACGGAAGGTTTTATTAATAATTATCGTTGTTGAATCTGGTGTTGTCAAGTCTATCGCGTTTTTGTTTCTCCTTGAATAAATGCATAGTCCATGCGATCATTCAAGATCTCACTGTAAAATTCGGGGTTCAAAAAAAGTAGCCACGTTCTTGGTGACGGATCTAGGGTAGATAACTGCAGTCCACAAACTGACTGATGATTCGGGAGTTCATATCTGCACGTCATGTCTCACTGGTATATCTGGATTTTCATCCTAGCAGTCCAGTGTTCTCACTTTTTAAGGAGTACATTCCTGTAACACATGATTATCACGGATATGTCTTTGTGGTGTGTCTTGTGGAGTTGTTCTTTTTGATGAATCTAGAGTTTGTCCTGTAAATATTATTACTCACTGACGAGTCTACAGTTCAGTGCTGCCGAAAACGAGCTGCCTTATTTACAAAGATACCTCTGTCTGATTGTCAATGGACAAAGTAGCGCAACGGAAGGTTTTATTAATAATAATCGTTGTTGAATCTGGTGTTGTCAAGTCTATCGCGTTTTTGTTTCTCCTTGAATAAATGCATAGTCCATGCGATCATTCAAGATCTCACTGTAAAATTTGGGGTTCAAAAAAAGTAGCCACGTTCTTGGTGACGGATCTAGGGTAGATAACTGCAGTCCACAAACTGACTGATGATTCGGGAGTTCATATCTGCACGTCATGTCTCACTGGTATATCTGGATTTTCATCCTAGCAGTCCAGTGTTCTCACTTTATAAGGAGGACATTCCTGTAACGCATGATTATCACGGATATGTCTTTGTGGTGTGTCTTGTGGTGTTGTTCTTTTTGATGAATCTAGAGTTTGTCCTGTAAATATTATTACTCACTGACGAGTCTACAGTTCAGTGCTGCCGAAAACGAGCTGCCTTATTTACAAAGATACCTCTGTCTGATTGTCAATGGGCAAAGTAGCGCAATGGAAGGTTTTATTAATAATAATTGTTGTTGAATCCGGTGTTGTCAAGTCTATCGCGTTTTTGTTTCTCCTTGAATAAATGTGGAGTCCATGCAATCATTCAAGATCTCACTGTAAAATTCGGAGTTCAAAAAAAGTAGCCACGTTCTTAAAGACAAATCTAGGGTAGATCACTGCAGTCCACAAACTGACTGATGATTCGGGAGTTCATATCTGCTCGTCATGTCTCACTGGTATATCTGGATTTTCATCCTAGCAGTCCTGTGTTCTCACTGTATAAGGAGGATATTCCTGTTACACATGAATATCATGGGTATGTCTTTGTGGTGTGTCTTGTGGTGTTGTTCCTTTTGATGAATCTAGAGTTTCTCCTGTAAATATTGATACTCACTGACGAGTCTACAGTTCAGTGCTGCTGACTACGAGCTTTCTTATTTATAAAAGATACCTCTGTCTAATTGTCAGTGGACAAAGTAGTACAATGGAAGGTTCTGTTAATACTAATTGTTGTTGAATCAGGTGTTGTCCGGTCTATCTCACGTTTTTGTTTCTATTTGAATAAATGTGGAGTCCATCCGATCAGTCAGGATCTCATTGTTAAATTTGGAGTTCACGGTTGCAGCCCACGTTCTTGCTGACGGATCTAGGTTAGATAATGGAAAAGAAAAGAAGTCTGAAATGTGTTTTTGTCCCTTTCGTTTTGTTTTGTCCATAATAGTTGACATTTTTCTAGGAATCCTAACTTTTACTCTCAACCATTGAAAGCAGGTATGTCTTTGTGATGTGTCTTGTGGTGTTGTTCCTTTTGATGAATCTAGAGTTTCTCCTGTAAATATTGATACTCACTGACGAGTCTACAGTTCAGTGCTGCTGACTACGAGCTTTCTTATTTATAAAAGATACCTCTGTCTAATTGTCATTGAACAAAGTAGTACAATGGAAGGTTCTGTTAATACTAATTGTTGTTGAATCAGGTGTTGTCCGGTCTATCTCACGTTTTTGTTTCTATTTGAATAAATGTGGAGTCCATCCGATCAGTCAGGATCTCATTGTTAAATTTGGAGTTCATGGTTGCAGCCCACGTTCTTGCTGACGGATCTAGGTTAGATAATGGAAAAGAAAAGAAGTCTGAAATGTGTTTTTGTCCCTTTCGTTTTGTTTTGTCCATAATAGCTGACATTTTTCTACATCCTGTATGTATACTTAGACTTTAGACGAGAGCACAGTTCAGTGAAGTTTTATGCTCTACGCCTTATTTAGTGATACCTCTGTCTGATTGTCAAACAAAGTAGCGCAACGGAAGGTTCTTATTAATACTAATTGTTTTGAATCTGGTGTTGTCTCTATCGCGTTTTTGTTTCTATTTGAATAAATGTAGTCCATGCGATCAGTCAAGATCTCACTGTAAATTCGGAGTTCATTAGCCACGTTCTTGCTGACGGATCTAGGGTAGATAACTGCAGTCCACAAACTGACTTGATATCTGCATCTATTTTCATCCTAGCAGTCCTGTAAAGATATGTCTTTGTGATGTGTCTTGTGGTGTTGTTCTTTTTGATGAATCTAGAGTTTGTCCTGTAAAGATTATTACTCACTGACGAGTCTACAGTTCAGTGCTGCCGAAAACGAGCTGCCTTATTTACAAAGATACCTCTGTCTGATTGTCAATGGACAAAGTAGCGCAACGGAAGGTTTTATTAATAATAATCGTTGTTGAATCAGGTGTTGTCAAGTCTATCGCGTTTTTGTTTCTCCTTGAATAAATGTGGAGTCCATGCGATCATTCAAGATCTCACTGTAAAATTCGGAGTTCAAAAAAAGTAGCCACGTTCTTGGTGACAAATCTAGGGTAGATAACTGCAGTCCACAAACTGACTGATGATTCGGGAGTTCATATCTGCACGTCATGTCTCACTGGTATATCTGGATTTTCATCCTAGCAGTCCAGTGTTCTCACTTTATAAGGAGGACATTCCTGTAACGCATGATTATCACGGATATGTCTTTGTGGTGTGTCTTGTGGTGTTGTTCTTTTTGATGAATCTAGAGTTTGTCCTGTAAATATTATTACTCACTGACGAGTCTACAGTTCAGTGCTGCCGAAAACGAGCTGCCTTATTTACAAAGATACCTCTGTCTGATTGAGAATGGACAAAGTAGCGCAACGGAAGGTTTTATTAATAATGATTGTTGTTGAATCTGGTGTTGTCAAGTCTATCGCGTTTTTGTTTCTCCTTGAATAAATGCATAGTCCATGCGATCATTCAAGATCTCGCTGTAAAATTCGGAGTTCAAAAAAAGTAGCCACGTTCTTGGTGACGGATCTAGGGTAGATAACTGCAGTCCACAAACTGACTGATGATTCGGGAGTTCATATCTGCACGTCATGTCTCACTGGTATATCTGGATTTTCATCCTAGCAGTCCAGTGTTCTCACTTTATAAGGAGGACATTCCTGTAACACATGATTATCACGGATATGTCTTTGTGGTGTGTCTTGTGGTGTTGTTTTTTTTGATGAATCTAGAGTTTGTCCTGTAAAAATTATTACTCACTGACGAGTCTACAGTTCAGTGCTGCTGAAAACGAGCTGCCTTATTTACAAAGATACCTCTGTCTGATTGTCAATGGGCAAAGTAGCGCAACGGAAGGTTTTATTAATAATAATTGTTGTTGAATCCGGTGTTGTCAAGTCTATCGCGTTTTTGTTTCTATTTGAATAAATGTGGAGTCCATGCAATCATTCAAGATCTCACTGTAAAATTCGGAGTTCAAAAAAAGTAGCCACGTTCTTAAAGACAAATCTAGGGTAGATCACTGCAGTCCACAAACTGACTGATGATTCGGGAGTTCATATCTGCTCGTCATGTCTCACTGGTATATCTGGATTTTCATCCTAGCAGTCCTGTGTTCTCACTGTATAAGGAGGATATTCCTGTTACACATGATTATCACGGATATGTCTTTGTGGTGTGTCTTGTGGTGTTGTTCCTTTTGATGAATCTAGAGTTTCTCCTGTAAATATTGATACTCACTGACGAGTCTACAGTTCAGTGCTGCTGACTATGAGCTTTCTTATTTATAAAAGATACCTCTGTCTAATTGTCAATGGACAAAGTAGTACAATGGAAGGTTCTGTTAATACTAATTGTTGTTGAATCAGGTGTTGTCCGGTCTATCTCACGTTTTTGTTTCTATTTGAATAAATGTGGAGTCCATCCGATCAGTCAGGATCTCATTGTTAAATTTGGAGTTCACGGTTGCAGCCCACATTCTTGCTGACGGATCTAGGTTAGATAATGGAAAAGAAGTCTGAAAGATGGTTTTGCCTCTTTGGTTTTGTTTTGTCCATAATAGCAGACATTTTTCTACATGAGTCCATGTTACTAAGACTTTAGTTTAGAGCACGGCATATCAAAGTTTTATGCTCCGACTAGTACGGAATATGAACTTTTATATTGAACCATGGAACTAGAAAGTGATAAATTTGTAAATGTCTGAAATATCCACTGTTTTAGCAATTAGCCTTAATTCATGAATTTGGACATTGGGATTTGAAAAATCATCCTAATTCCGTTTTTCAGGGATTATACAGTATTTTTATACACCTTGGGCTATATGTTGTTGGTACAGGGCTGTACTTTTAATTTTTAAGCTAACTTGTCCTATCAGATGAGTGCTTAGAAAATTCACTTGCCCTGGCAAGTTCAGTGCTGCTGGCTACAAGCTTTCTTATTTATCAAAGATAACTCTGCTTGATTGTAAATGGACAAAGTAGTACAATGGAAGGTTCTGTTAATACTTGTTATTGTTGGATCAGGTGTTGTATTTAGATTAGTATCGCCCTCTGATCAAAGCGCAGTTTTTAAATTATGTTTGTTAATGTTCGTCTCAGTAGCAACAATCTCTAACATGACTTTCCCCAACTCTTACTTAACTTTCATGAATACTCAATAACATTCTCCTGACACTCATTAAACACTTTTATTTTTTATTATTCTTTTTTATTATTATTTATTTATTTTTTGTTAGGTTTATTTTTAAATTTAATTTCTTACATTTTTTTTTTTGCAGGATCTTTGTGTCTCTGATTAGTAATACAGTGGAATGAGCTGTCATCAAAATGAAACATATTCTATTAGGGTAACATTTATAAAGGTGAGTATATTAATCACGGTATACAAAAGTACATTGTTATAATAAAGAGCGTATGATGTATATCTATAAGAATTTTTTTGAAATGGCCTTGTTTTATGAGGTTTTCATGTATAAGTATTCATTCTTGAATAGGATTTGTATGCATTAATTTTCTGTGATAAGTAATGGTTAATGTATCTGTATATTTTAGGACCTTTGTGATGATGGATGGAGCTACTTTGATTATGCTTATCAACAACTCCAGAAGCTTTCGTATATAAGATGTGTACAGTCGAACTTGTGAACAAAGGCCACCTTTGGGAAAGACAAAACATGGCTTTTATTGACAGTTTGCCTCTATTCGGAAATCAGTTTATTCTAAATAATCAGTGATGGTTTTTCAAAGAATAGCCTCTATCCACAGAGTGGTCTTTATTTGGAGTTGGCCCCAAACGAAGGTTTGACTGTATATATATATAAGGGAGTTAACCCTTATTATTTTACCTGCCTAGCTGTCAGGTTACAGCATTCCTCATTGAAAGTCAGCTCATCGGATGTTGATAAATATGTTTATCTAAGCTTCAAATGGTATTACTTTGTATGGATAACTATGATACTGGTAGATTGCATATAAATTGCTTGATAGTGATACCAGTAATCGTTTCTGTCCTGATGATCTTGTATCATGCATGTGTTGTTAAATTTTTAACATGTCATGAGTAAATAGCACTGATGTGTAACAACAAATTAATTCATTAAATTAAAAAATTCATAATTTCCTTTACTCAAACAGTGATAATTTTGGGTCTGCATCCTGCATACTATACACATTAAATTAGCTGAGGATGCAACGTTTCGCTTTATAAGCGTCCCTGTGCATGCATTTGGTTAAATGAGCCTAGAAATTATAACGAATTTGTAAATCTAGTCTGACAGTACTCTGACTCCATGATATCAGTGGTTCCATTATACAGGTGTAATCATGAATCACGCGATATTTCTGTCGTAATGTCACCTACTGACTTTTTATAGTTAACTAACTGGAAATTTTGTCACTTGTACGAAAGAGTGTGTTTTTTACTATGACCTAGATCCATAGTTTTTTCCATGGGACCCAATGCTTTAAAATACATGGGTCCCGAGGATTTTGATTTCTAAAATTATCACTGCTCGAAGAAATTTATTTGGTTGTAATCTTAATGTTGTACATGTATTTTACCTATTTTTGTTGTTAAATATGTCTTTTAATAATTACACTGTATTGTATAGTTGCATGTATGTATGTGTTATAAGTATTTTACTGATGAGGGCTGGCGTTCTGATTATTAACAAATAATTGTTTTAAAAGTATTTGCAAAACATTGTTTATACATCATTGTCATGTCCATACCTGTAAATTTTTACCATGTAGTAAAACTTTTTGTGTTTCTGAATGTGTTCATTTACATTAAATAATATTCTTGTTATTTTCAAGTATTTTTTAATTTTTATTCCATTGCGTAGATGCTTTGTCTGAACTCATTAATAATGTACAATTTCGATTTTTACTCATGTTAGAAACTGTTCAAAGAATGTGCCCAGAAATAAAGGGAGGTAATAAAAATATATTCTAAGAACAAGTTTTGACGTAGTCAGTGCTGAATGTTTATGCATTTTTTTTATAAATCATTGTTATTTTTTAATGGAATTTTTATTTTGACTGCTAAAATGGGGTGGCTTTATACAGAGATTTTTGGCTAATATAAAATCTGAATTTTATAATTAGTATGTCATGTAATGGGTAGTTTTTATTTGGCTGTTCAATAGAGGTGTTTGTTGATTACAGACTGTTTTATAATGAATGAAGTATTGTACAATATTATTTTAGAAGTTTTAGTGCATTTTCATTGCTACATTATTGACAAATTAATTAATTATTTATTTCATCATTTGTGAAAGATCTTATCTGTAGCTGCTCATAGTTGTATAATCTACAGTACTTTATTGTAAATATTTGTTTTGTATAAACATTGTATTGTCAGTTCTGTACACATATTCATTTTATGTTTCTTTAAATAAATGACATTAATTAACATTTCATATTATGTTATATATCATTCATTCTTGGACTTTCTGGTCAACATTCTCTGTTGTATTTCACAGGTACAATATTGTTCAAAACTTGATGTTAGAACAAAAAATAATATTGATGAAAAAATCTTACAAATGAGGAATATGTTCAAGTAAACTCTACCAGTATGGGTGTTCCTTAATAAGCATTCTTTTTAAATATCATTTCTTATCAATTAAAATAGATCTGAGAAGAAAAAAAACAGAAATATTTCAAGTTGAACACATGTACCGATAGAGTATAAACAACCAAATACAACAACAACAACATATTTCCATAAAAAGTAGGAATTGCTGAAAATGTATGAACTCATCCACTGATCATCATATAAGACACGCACAATTTCGGAAGATTCCACTTTTTGGGTGGCAGCATTAAAATATACTTAGCAAAATATCTTATGTTAATTACTTGTGAAAATGAATATAAAACTTTATTGTGGATGGTTTTTAAATTACAATAACTTAAGAATACACGTATAACTATAAATAACATTTTTCATATTTCATTCCTTTACGTTCAAATGAACTTTATGTCTTTGCCATAACATTTTCCAAACAATTGTCAATGGCCGTAGGCATTTTATGATCGCTGGTTATGCCAATAAACTTGAATTAAAATTGTTGATGAATACATCAAATGGTACACAAATGTAACTGTGAGACTTGTTTTTGAAGTTGTATTATTTAGTTTACAATTGAAACCAATTTTAATACTTCACATAAAATAAAACTAGCCACCACTGGCTATGATGTTGATCTCAGTATAAAACATGTACTACAGATTCAGATGTGAAACTCGCACATACGCATTCACACATACATATACACGCATGTTATTATTCAAATATAATCGGACTGATATTTTGCTGCCATAAGACAACCAGGGTCAACGGGAATCAGTTTAATTAATATGGACGTAAATATAGAATGTGTTGCAAACTCTCAATAAGAAATGAAACCAGAAATGAAATCTCTAGGAAATCTTTATTCAATATTCTATTGTCATACTTGGCTGAATGGTGATTCCAAGCATTTTTGGAAAAGCTAATACTTAATTGTAAATTTTGTACCATTTGTGCTTTATTTCTTGTTTTACAAGAATCTTTTAAAATGCTGAGACGTTGACAGAGATGTATGTGAGGGATAACGAACGACAACTCTGGATAGTGATTGTACATGTGTTATGGATAACGAACGACAACTCTGGATAGAGATTGGTACAATTTATGATTATCGAGATAGGATCATAAGAGTTACCGTTCCTCATTGGAGCATACCAAAACGGACAACTCTGGATAGAGACTAGTGTGATAAATGGAGCGACGCGAGAAAAACATTAATATTTATATTAAAATGTTGCTTAAGGAAGATTCTACCATACCAATTTACAAATACATTCTAAGCTGTGTTTGGGGTCACCTTCCGAATAAAGATCACCCTGTGAATAAAGGCCATTCTTTGAAAAACCAACACTGATTATTTAGAACAAACTGACCTCCGAATAAAGGCCACCTGTCATTTCCAAGGTTTGCCTGTGTTCAAGTATTCCTTTATGCAAATTTAAGTTAATGCTAAATTGTCAATGCATATGCATAGATTCGGTAGAAATGAGGCTCTGTAACCAATTGCTAATATACAATTTTAAATGAGTGTTTTCATTTATTAATTAGACTAATTTTGTTTTGCGGACCCGAATCAGTGCTATGTTGTCGTTACCACAATTTCTTACATCTAGGATATGACATTAAAGGTCTTGTTTAGGCTGGCCGTCATGGTCTGTGGATTTATTTTAATATTCAACTCAGCAACCGACAAATGAAAAACTACAACAGCAACATAAAAAAAAAAAATAAAACAGTTGTCAGTATAGGCCGTGCTTGTTGGCCAATCGTCGGATTATTTCTACAAACCCATATGTCATTTTTTTCTCATTTTGAGAAAATCGCGTTGAAGTTTTGAACGGCAATTTAATGTTAAGCGAGTTATGGGTTTGTGGAGTTAGGATTAACCCTATTTAGATAGATTTATAAGCAGGTAAGTACACCAAAAATTGAGATACGGGGTTGTAGAAATAAGCAGTTTTAATATATACAATTTTAACAATGAGCAGTATATGTTTTAAGGTCTTCCATTTTTAATGTAATTTGTGTTAATTATGAGATTATATACGTCACACTTGATTTTTATTCTAAGGACCAGAATGGAAATAAAGGATTTTTATCCCTTTTTGGTGTTATCCTTTAAAAAAAGCCGACACATTGTTTACTAGAGAAATGGTTAGCTCCAGCTGACTGTCAGGAAGCGCTCGTTAAGTCAGCAAATTCATTCTGTGCTACATGAATTCTCAAACTGGAGTGACGGACTTTGACAGAACAATGTGTGATCAGAATCATTCAAAATGCCCTCGATTCAGACTTAATAAAAGCAATATAGAGAATATGTCCATTAAACTGTGCTAAATTTTTTATTCTATATAGATTATAGGTCGCATTTCTGTGTGTTCAGTAACTCCAATCATATATTCATCATCAAATAACTCCTGCATGTATTTTGATTTTGTTGAAAAGCAAATCCAACGTAAACATACAAACAAACATTTTACTTCTTTATGCAGCATTAGATGGGTTGTCTTCAGATTTCAGAAGTCTTAGAAACATGTTTATCATCAACGTAATGAATAATCATTAATTAACATAGTTACGTACAATAGTTACGTACAATAAGTATTGCAAAATATGTTCAGGTCCCGAGGTTATACAACTTCAGAACAGTCTCTGAGCTCAAATATCAGTTCCATTCTCAAAGTATTGTGGTTGAAAGGATACAGCTGATTAATGTTTAAATACATATTCAGGTCAAATATGCTGTCGCAATAATCCGTCAATAATATCAATATTGTATGATCATAATTAACTTAGAAACATTAAAAACCAACAAAATATGAGATTTGAGCTTGGAGACCGATCTCAAGTTTTACCTCAAACCCAGGTATCTGATTACTAATATATACAAATAATTTATAACATTCAATGCACTTTACATGATTATATACAACGTACATGAATAACAGAATACATGGTATGATGTGATTGTATGGAATATTGTATATCTGCTTGAATAAATAAACGGGAAGAATTGGAGTCATTTACTAGAAAACTACAATTTGAATCTAATTTTTGTTGAGCGAATAAAATAAGTTTTTTTTACAATCACCACAACAGCTTTTTTTTCCAATACGTATGTTGATCACCGAATAACCACTAATAGGAGGAATGTGTATTCATTTATTTATTAAGTATGGGTGGCAGTGGATCTTGTTTGGATGGAGGACCATGTTTTGTTCCTGTTAGTGGTGGCAGACTTTGTTTTCGTATTCCTGGTGTGTTGTCAGTCTGTGCTGATGTAACATCACCATAAGTTTTGTCATTCATAGCCAATGTTTTAACGTCATTAGTGAATTCTTTATTTCCCTCTGTAGCGTCACTAAACGCCTCATCCGACTTCCCGACGTTTGGTTCACTGTTTGTGTTAACACTATTGGCGTTATTGTCAATATCGCGATTGTGCGGCATGCTTGTTTCTTTAGGTGGATCAGCTTGTGTGTGGAAGAGAGAATCGTTGTATGGTTTGGTGGATAAATCCTTGTCTGCACTGAGTAGATCATGTTCTTTGTCAGTCTTTTCCGGTAAAGCATCATTCTTCTTTTCGTCAACTTTGTTCTTCCTGCAAGTATAAATTGGCCGTATTGATAAAAATATATTCAATGCGTAATAAAAAGAACTCAGGGACTCACAACTAGTATCACTTTTTTATCGGAAATTTTAGGTAGAAAATAGGTTACTTTTGCTTTAGTAAAAACATTTGTGCAAAAAGCGAACATAATACGTTTATTAAATGGTGTCATCAAGTTGATAGATAATTAAACAGAGTGGTAAGAAAAGTTTATAAAGTTCCATAGCCATAAATAACTATTAAAACGCTTCTACAAGCTCTATGTAATACAACATGGTATGTAATACAACATGGTATGTAATACAACATGGTATGTAATACAACATGGTATGCTGTTTGCGCATGAAAGATAAATCTGAATGTAGTGAGAGATGTGTTCTATGCAATAAGATTAGTCGTAACTAAGTCTTTGCCATAGGGATACTTTTGCGTCCAGTTATCAAGCTGTACAATAAAATATAGGGATAAAACGGAGCATGCATTACGGTGAAAATATGTGAAAAATGAAAGCAATCATGGCAATAAAGAAATAATAAAATATGACTGACTGACTGACTGACTGACTGACTGACTGACTGACTGACTGACTGACTGACTGACTGACTGACTGACTGACTGACTGACTGACTGACTGACTGACTGACTGACTGACTGACTGACTGATCTGGGGTTTCATAAGACATGATAACTACATTGTTACATTAAACATGTAGACCACCACACTCAGGAATGGCCACCAATCTCTCCCAAAAACTCGGTGGCTGTCATGTATTTTACGACGGCTTTAACCAGATTTTTTACCAAATTTGATAATGTAATGTACATGCATACATATAAGCACATGCATGTCCTGGACAAAAACCAATCACCCATAGTGTGCATTCAATTACCAGAATTACTTTTAAACGCAGTTGAAAGAAAGCAGACTTCAGTTTCAGATCTTTAATACATTTCTCCTGAAATCTTGAAACTACGATGTTCATTTGATTGTTAAAATAGATTCACGGTAAGACTTAAGTGAAACAAATATTTAAATGTTGTGTTTCAGGAATGTGGGGAAATATGAAGAAATATGTTCTAAGTACGTTCAAATTTAGCTGTAATATACATGTAATTTCATTCACATTCAGAAAACTTCAACAAGAATATCACTCATGAATGACACTTCATCATACAAACCGGATGTCATTTTAATTCTTTTTGGTGGTTCGTAGCCATAAAAAAGCCGCGAAAAGCATTTTTTCTGGAAAATGAGGCCTTTCGAATTGGGAAATTAAGCACGGGGTAAAAATCAGTTAGGAAAAAACATTCAAAAATGTTAATGATTTGTTTAGTTCAGCAGTATTCTACTGTGTCTTATGTTCAGCCTATGGCTTTGATATAACATTTTTGCACATTTCAATCATTTATGTACTGAAATGCTCAAAATGAAGCATATCTGAGGGCCTTTAAAATCACACATTCGAAATTTTACTTGCTATTTTGGAAGTTTCTGCCACTACTGGGAAAATTTATGTGTTTTTTTTTTCAATTGGGAAGGAGCCTGTTATGGGAGTGTGTAATAGAAGGTAAAAAGCCCTAAAAGCGAAGGTGATAAAGTAAATTCAGCAGCTATAGTCGTACCATAAGACCAGAAAAAAATTGCCCGTGTGTAACTCGACCGAGTCTCGTTTTTATCGCCAACCCTGAAGTTTCTAACGAGAAATAGTGTCTAAGTACGAAAATATTTGTGGACGAATCGTACCTCTTAAGTACGAAAAGTAGGTTTAATAATAGTAAGAAAATTGAAAGGAAACATTACCTAGACCTACTACCCTACTTTTTATCACGTAACCCTTAACATATTTTTTTCTAGCCTAATGGATGAAAAAAAACAGGAATACTTGAGTCATCAGGATTAAAATGATTCTTCCAGGATTTGAAAGCACACATACCACACGCTTAAACTTGAGTATAAAATTGCAGAGTGTTTACCTTACTTGCTGAGATTCCCTTTGATCTGTAAATGTTATATTAGATATTATAATTGCCTCGTCTATTTGTGCATCGACTATATATGTGTGCAAACAAGCTGTACAGGATGGTTATGTAAATACAAGTATACACAATATTTTGAAATAAATCAGTCACGTGACTCGGTTATTTGAATTAGTTGTCGGTTATTCAAACTTAACATACGATGCTTCCATTTCATATTTACTATGATGTCACCATAAGAGGACGGTCATCTGGTGAATGAAAGGCAGATATTGTGATTTTGATGAAAACATTAAAAGGTCTAAAATGCATTGTAATTGTCCTAATTAATGCATTTCAAACCCTTCCTTAAAATCAACGTTTTATACTTCCCACCCCCTTTGATCTTTTGTTTAGATTTTCGGCTGTAGCCATGTACGTGTAGTTACACTTTAATTTAAGTCATTTTAGAACAATCCCTACAATTCTATTCTTCCTGTTAAAATCACACTCTGTACCTTATAAGGTAATGTAGTGGAATTTATGGACTTTTAAAATTAACACACGCGCAACAATTACACTTCACTAGAAATGTACCGTCGCCGTATGTGACACTCACAAGTGCGTGCTGGTTTGTTCGCTTTTAGATATTTTTTTTTAAAATTGAAAATAAAACTCATGTTTATTGATTGACCACAAAGATGGCATTATTTTAATAATAAATAAACAGTCGTAAAAAAACCCGAATGGTCACACACTAAAAGTTGTGTTTAGACTAAGCGAAGAAATGGAATAACATGGAAATACAGTGCAACCTCCCCAGAGCTGCCCTCTTTTGAGCAGCAACCTCCCTTCAACAATAGCATGATTTTTTACCACTGAACGATTTAACTATTGATTTAACCTCTCTAGAGCAACAATCTCTCAACAACAACTTAATTCTGCTTCTCCCAAAGGGTGTTGCTTTGGAGAGGTTGCACCGTAGTTACAAGTACATGTAATTACAATGACACTGTTCTATTGTGTTATTACTGACGTCACTTAACTAGAGAAAGTAGAATGTGTCCATCAAAACACGTGATGGAAGTTTAGGATAGGGTCAAAATGACAAAATTCAATACGCACTTGTTAAACCATCTCACCAGAAAATATACCCCTCCCACTAGAACAGTAGTGCTCGCAAGACTGCCGATAACAGCACCCGCTATAACACCATCTGAAATATAATAATACATTGTCACTTGGGTTTAACGCCGTTTTACGACATTTTTTTCATTTGTATACGGTGACTGATTCACCTAAACAGTTTTCTTGGACTGTATACTAACTAGTGCTTACTTATCCTTCCACAAGGAGCAGGCAACTTCCCCACATATGGGGCAAAATCGACATTTTTTTGTGAAATTTTCATAGAATGTTATGACCTCCCACGACCAGGATTCAAACCTGGATCTCCGGGTTGCAAGTCGAACGCAATAACCGCTGGACCACGGTTGCGGCCGCATAATTATACAGACTTCGACATTCCGACCCCGTTCTGTTACCAACATAAGCGTGCATGATGTTTTTAAAACGATTAAAATATGGTAAAGAGGCACAGTCTAAAATTACATGAATTGTTTCAAAATTTGAACACGTCTTTGTCATCTATGACGCTGGTTCCTGCCATTACAGCATACACAAAAGTCCAAAGAGATACACTTCAACGATGTAAATACATTCGTGACCAAATTCACTGAAATTATTATCGCCTGGGTGACCATAACTTTGTCTCAGAAATCATCAATGTGTTTGCACATTTGCGTCATATCAGGTACTTGTTGATTTTTTCCAAAGTTCCTTATTTGTATTTTTGACCTGTTTGATAATACACCTGTTTCCCATTTCTGTGTGGACTTTTTAACTTTTTACATTCGACTCGTAATTTGTAAAGGATTCGCGGAAAGTGTGCGATTGGGTAACCGAAACTAGTTTACCACCCTCCCGTATCTGTGCTACAGACCGTTCCAAGGCGGTACACCCCGGGGAACGGTGTAGTCGTCTTTTTGTATGGTCTTATGTGTTAAGTATGCTTTATGTTGAGGGATTTGGGGGAGGGTAGTACTTTTGGGGGAGGTGGTGTTTTGTGGGCACTTTATTTTTTTTATTCATTTCCTTAACTATATTCTTTATTACCATTGCTTCCATTAGAAGGACTTCCTTCGTCATTCCCAGAAGATCCACTTCCGCCTACACCGGAAGTCGCAGACGGTGATGTTGTTGTTGAAGTTGTACTAGTTGTTGTTGTTGTAGATGACGCAGTAGTCCCTGTATAACATGTTTCACAGCAATTTTCCAACGCAGCACCGACATAACTTGGACACAGAACAGCAAAGCATGTTGTACTATCGCCATAAGCACAATCTATAATATTTTGTCCACTATAAGGTAAAATAACTACAGCATTTCACGGACAAACTTATCGGGTTACTTTGAATGCAATATTTAGACCTACTTCATTTCGATACATCACCCTACCATTGTTAAGACCTATGTATATTCATATGCGACCAATGTATGTTCAGAGTCCCGAAATAGACCTTTGGCTTAATGTATCAAAATTCTATATTAGTGACTCTCAAATACCGCTTATAAATTTATTATCTCTGGATAATGTCGATGGTGATTAATTTGAGGATCAGTCGGTCACCAAATGTCTGTAAAAGATACTAGCTTAAGGCAAATTTGACCTATCTGTATATTTTCTGGATCCGAGATTATAAAACCTGAGATTGTGTGAATTTAATTTTCTCAAGTTCATTGCAATGCTGTTATGTATATGTTCTGTGTTCAGATAAATAGATAAAACACCATTTTTCAGCATTTTGGGAACATGACCCGATCCCCAGATTTGGGAATTTTCGCGACTATTTGGACAAAACTGAGAAGGCAAACTATACAAAAATAATGCCAGCATAGTGTACCAGTCTAAATATATGTAATCAGCGATTGTCTCCCTCGTATTATACGCACCCGCTACTTTCGGGCCCAAACACGTCGTAAAACGGCGAAAATTACATTTTTTGTTTTCTTTTGAGTCTTCTCATTTGAATCGGGAATTTCGCCTTGTAATTGGGAAATAACATACTTTTTGCCATTAGGAACAGAACCAAATATCGGTCGTCAAAACGGTAAACCCCCTGAACTTACATACACGCATTTGAAACAAGCAATTTGGTTTGAAATAGGTTGAGAACGAAATGAGATTTTGAGCACACAGACTGGTTTCAACTTTTATAACCTCTTACCCTGCAGATCTTACAGTTATCCAGTCAACTCAGGCTATAAGAGTGTTTCGTACATACCCGGTATACCAGTATTTACAGAGTTACATGATGCGCAACAGGAACTCTCTGTAGTTGTGTTGTAACATTCAGTTTTAGTGCTTGATGTAATTAGGTCACTGCACGTTTGTCCATCTTTAATAATACCCGCCGTATCACCAGATGGACAAGACACTGAAATATAAAAACACATTTTCAAAGAAAACGACGTATGAAAATCATGTCTATTTCACATTCTGCCTTTTACATCACAGCCAAACCTTTGTTAGCGACCACCAAAAGAACAAAAGCCACTCTTAATGCTGTGCAGCTATGTTACTAGAACCTTTTAACGTATTTATTCAAAATTGCTCAAAAATGTTAATACCATAAGAATGGTATCGTCCATAAAGTGGTATCGTCCAATAATTATTTCTATGACGGTTACCCTGGATTCTTTAAATTTATTCAGAAATAATTTGAAAATTTGGTAAGAGTTGTTGCCCTTGATTTTTTCGAGATATTGCATGGTGACCTATATTTTTCTTTATTAAATCTGATTGATATTGTGTATTTTGCATTATTTTACCGTGAGTTTTTATTGAAAAAGATCTTCCATTTTCTTCAATAGTTTCTTTAAAATTGACTGCTCCCATAACCTTCAATATATATTTAAATGGACAATAACTTAAAGTGTTGTCACTGGCTTTGGAAAATCTCACGGTAACTCATTTCCTGTCAAAGTTTCTACCAGGCTCCCCAAATATATCCGCTCCATTTTGTGGTTATAGTTTTTCGACAATAGGGTTATAAAATACCCTAAATGCTTATTTATTGAATGACAAACTAAATACAACTCTTAATGAAGGCTATCTGCCCACCTTTGAGAGCCTTGCTCACATGTTTGATAGTAAAAATGTGACGATACGGCATGCATAGAGGACGTGAAGTTTGTAAAAGTTGACTGTATTCATAGAAATATTTTGTCATTGGATGCGTATGAATATTTAAGCATTTAAAAAAAGCTTAACACATTCATTCGCCAATAGGTACATACACCCAGTTCAAGTATACGCCTAATTCAATAAATGGTAAACAAATTTCTGCATTTGTCTTTAAATGTCAACGTTTTGAATATGTCATAAATTAACATCTTTGACAAAGTAATTAAAGACAAGACGTTGAAATTGATTCATTGATCTAGTTTAATTGCCGTTTTAACGGTCCTTGTTTATTTTAGTTAATTGTAATTTATTGATATTTGGATTCATACTTTCTTAAATATTATTTCAAAACACACTTCTGGTACCATCACAATGATGAATACATAGAAATGTTTTCAACATTTGCTTTGTGTCTTAAAAGGTACGAATACATTTTTATCCGACTGTTTGTGTGTTGTGTCAAACAGATTAATCCAAAATAGAAGGCAATATTGAGCAAACAAAAACAATTTTAATAAAAGCTTCAGCAGGGATATTCTAAGTGTCATACTCATAAGCTCTGAATAATGATATTGGCCACAAGCTTCTGTATAAATGGTTGTAGAAGTGTTATAATTATTTTTTTTTACAGAATAGACTGAGATTATCGTCCTGGGGTACAGTTAGTGATATTATTCATACCATCAAATATTTGGTTTCTTTTGCAATCCATGCCCGTGTTTGCACCTGACAGGTATTCTTCCGTTTGTATTTAACATGATAGAATATTTATTCTGAGCTCTTATTGTGACTGATTATGGGTATTATGTGACAGAGTTGATTTCTGTAAGGGCATATACCTGAGTAGTAATCATCCGAAAATGGTTTCCCTTCTTTCACCGTCTGTTCTTCCGTCCGTCCGTACTTACGAGAGATACATTAGGGAGCTATGGTTAGTGTACAAATTGACATTATGAGGTTCATTCTGTACAAACCGCCAACGTGGAGTTAATTTTTGAATTGTGGGGTAAAAACATCAAAGGAATAGCAATGGTATAACCCCATACTGAAACTCCCGCAAATATGTCCGTCTGTCCGTCCGTTCGTTCTATCGATAGTTTGGGGTTTCGTTATTTAACAAACTAAACGCTATTTTGTCCATTTTCAGCTGTTGATTGTCCAATTAACGCTCGCTTTCATGGATTTAGCAAAGCTGATTTTCCACTTGGAGAAATGATCAAAATCTTGCTCTTGTTTAAAATCCACGTTTCCTATTATCAGGTTATTGACGTCTGTATTTGAATTAACAAACTTCGCAACATTTGTCACATTAACAAATATAATGTAAGAATTTAAATGTTGTAACATTCGCATTCATTTAGCTTTCAATAAGTTCAAATATTTGCTATAAAACACTTAAAGGTAGAAGAAACCTCATAGTGTTATTAATTCCAGTTCAGATAAACACTTCACAGGTTATGGGGTGAAATATATACATGCCGGGATAAAACTATCTTAATTTTAAATTGAAGTACGTCATGTTTATTCAACAAAAATACAGTAGAACCTTTCTAATCCGAACTTGTTCTGACCGACAAAAATGTTCGGATTAGAAAGACTTTCGGAATTCAAAAATTACAAAGGTTTTTGATATTAAATGTATAATAAAAAAACGGGACCAGCTGGCATGTTCGGTTTAGAGAGGATTTCGTATTGGAAAGGTTCGGATTAGAGAGGTTCTACTGTCAAACACGCTGAAAAGTCCATTAAAAGATGATATTCATGACCTTGGCTTGTCAGATGTTGTTGTGTTTCGATGTTGGTTCAGATTTTTTAACCAGATCTCTCAGCGACGAATTAATGAAAGACGCTCCGCAGACCATCCTTAAAAGTTGTTATTTTGCAATCTAAATATAGTCTAATACAGCCAAAAAGACCAAAACTATCGGTTCTAATATAGAGGTTGTCTCATTGTCTAGTTGAAATATGACGAAAATCTTGAAACCAGATGAGACGGTCTAGATACTTAGGCGGTCACTAAATGAAAAGGGTTTTTAGATAAATCATAAGTCTAGGAGGCGTCCCTTTAAAAACATACGTAAACCCGGGTTTCCAGTGACCCGGTCTACTTTATTTCCCCCCCCAACCCTAAAGTTTCTTACAGTAAAAGCCAATTAATTCCAACCAATTCTGGTGTAACAAAAAATATTTGAGGACGAGCTGGAAAATTGCGAAAGATGTGCTTAGAAAACATAAAAAAGAAAATTGTACCTCCCTACTCACCCTATTATCCTTGGTCAATTAACCGGAAACACAACTATTCTTCTCTGGCCCAACTAGTACAGTCAAAACTGTGAACAAGGCCAATCTTGGAAATAACAAAATGCGTCCTTTATTGACAAGTAGCCCTTATTCGGTGGTCAATTTGTTCTAATTAATCAGGGATGGTTATTCAAAGAATGGCCTTTATTCACAGGGTTGTCGTTATTCGGAGGTGGCCGCAAACACAGGTTTGACTGTAGTTAAAAATACTGGAACAAGCTTTAAATTGTCCAGATAAGGAATATTGTGACAGGTTTAATTAATTAATTCTCCCTATAATTGCTTAAGATAAAAGATAATGGCTTAATTAAATCGCGAGCTTTTCCTAACAAAAAAATCTTATTCAAGTTGTTTTACTTACACACGAACACATTCGTCATTTTGACGGCATAATAATTTTAATAATACTTACGGCATTATGTTGCGTAAAAATCTTTACATTTGTTAATAACATAAACTGTTTTCTTACAAATTGGAGTCAAGAAATAAATAATGCGTACGAGGTACGTGGTCGAACTATTTTGCAGTAATGCGTAATGGTATTATTGACAAAGCTCGTTATTGCTAAGCGAATGTTCTAAATTTTATTATTTAAGTGTAATACCGGTAAGAATGTGATGTAAAATAAACGATGATATTTTAGATTTTATTTCAACACGAAAGAGGAAAATATACACACAAAACTGTTCAGACAAGTACTGCTATAAATATCCTTAATGAAAGTTTTAAGTGTAAAAATCTTGTTAATACGACGGATGAAAGGGACTTTGTGGATAAGTCAAACAAAATGCATTGAATACTACTATACGGTAGAACACTGTTTAGTGAACATTTGTGGACCGGAAAAATTACTTCATTATATCTATATTTCATATATTCATATGTCAAAAACAATAAAAATAATTATAAATGATTAACAATTAAAATAAGGAAGGGTGCGTTTTGGGAAAAATTGAGTACATTGTATACTTCACAGTATCCATTTCAACGTTATATCCGAATTCACTTCAACCGGGATTTACCGTAACCTCGCGCAGTAATTGAATCTCTCTCTATCTCTATCTCTCTCTCAGTTTAGAAGTACATGCATATGTGTTTCCCCTCCATGCTCCCCAACAATCAACTCAGCTGTTAAAACCAAGAATACAACAGGATGCATTCATCCACGTGATAATTCGGTTAAAGACTTAAATCTTAAAATTCATTTACCCGCCCATCTTTGATTCGCAAATTGAATTGGGAAAGTAAAAAGTTACTAACGTCATAGGAACACGTGGTAAATTATGGATGACCCCAGCTTTCGTATAACTACTGTCTAACTAATTAAAGGTTACTCATAACCATTTGCCTCATTATACCGCATTTCCTCGCATCTGAAGCAGACGATTTCTGAAAACATTGTGGCAAAAGAAGCCATTGCCTGTAATGAGTAATGGCTTCTTTTGCCACAATGTTTTCCACTCTGTCAGAGAGAAATAACCCAATTGTCTTAAATACATTGATGTTTTATACATAAGATTTAAATTTGGAAGATTCCAAAATATGTTGTTGAGGCAATGAGTTAAGCATTAGTTTGCTCATTACAGTTTACACACGTACTTTAAAAAATATTCATTTACTCTAGCTGTCCTATGATTAAAATCACTAACTAATAAAAACATAAAAATAGCATTACAAAAAATAGTAATCTTACCAGTTGATTCAGTAATTTGCTCCAATAACGTGAAAACAATACAAAATTCCAACATTTGTTTTACACAAAACATCTTGTTTAAAGAATGAAAACCATTTATATATAAATCTTATCAATGACAGACAGAACAGACAACACAGAATATTTCCTATTAAGAAATTAATATAACATTCTATAAAGAAACATTCATTGTAGAATGAGTCCGGCTCATGTTGTTTTTTTTGGTAAAAATTACTAAACTTCACTCATTAAAGTTTATTACGAAATGCGCGTTTTAAGTCAGTCCAGAATATAAAGAAATAAAAAAATACAAGCATCGCGGAATTGTGTACGCCTAGTAGGTTAGTAAATAATTGTAAATCATATAGATAGATAGACTGTGGCGCCTTAATCAGTACTAATTTTGATTTTTAATTTTATCTTTCTAATACAGTTTAATTAGTCCACAACAGACACGCATTTGTTTCAATTAATTTCCCTCGCAATGTCATGATTGTGTTTACACTTAACAGTTTGGGAAAATAAAGAAGTGATATTTAACTGAAGCTATTTACTAATGAATCGATCTTAAAATCGATCATCGATTTGTTGTCTATATACTAACTAGTTATTGGCCATTATTGGTTGGTTGATGTGTGACGCACCCGTGAATTCAACGAAAGAATGCAAATAAAATATTTTAAAGCACTTGTGTCGTTAATTTAGATAATGAAACAAATAAATTTAAAAAAGTTGTAATACAAGTACATGAATATATACCGCATATATTTGAAATATAAGAAAATAGATATCTTTTTTGTTGTGACCAACTGACAGGTAACGCGACAAAAAGCCAGGCAAAATCATAAGAAGTAAATGAAGTTTGATTGGCACCATTTACACAATAGCGACCACCCATCATGAATCCATGTGGTAGGTTTAGGCTGCCGAGATATGGGAACAAAAATAAGGTATGGGCAACAATATAGTTCAACATTTGTACATGTAACACCTTTTGTTTAAAACTGTAGGACCAAATTCTTCTTCAATGATGGCTAGTTCAGGACATCAAACTACAGTCAAACCTGTGAGCAAAGACCATCCATAAGAAAGACAGAATGTGGCATTTATTGACAGATGACCTTTATTCGGAAATCAGTTCGTTCTAAATAATCAGTGACGTTTTTCGAAGAATGCCCTTTATTCGCAGGGCGGTCTTTATTCGGAGATGGCCGCAAACAAAGGTTTGACTGTATCCTAAATGGATTTCATTTCTGAAAATGACACCCTGTATGGTCGCCAGGGGTTATGGTGAGGTTTAGACCCTATGAAATGATAAAAAAACTTCATGTTGTTATTGGTGATGGACCGATAAAAAATGGAACACATTGAAATTCTTATGTCTTCTTTTAGTGTCATTATTGTTTCTTTGTTTATTTTTGGTTGGTGTCTTTTTCAATTTCGTTTTCATAGTAATGCCTCGCTTACTAACTATTAAGTAGAATTTTCTAGACAGATCATTTATTTTCGGCCAGTTTCAATGTTGTTATGAGACTACCAACTTGAGAAAAGCTCAATATATAGATCCTTTCTGCTAATCCTGAAGGTGGTTTAATTACTAGGGTCGCCTATATTGTATTGTTACACGTTATCTGTGTTTATTTTTTATTTTCAGATCTCGGCTGATCTTAGTTCGTGAAGGTTTCCTTTTAAAGCACGACGAGGTCGCTTTAAGCGCGTTATCTAGAAAAGTGCTCTGTAACAATATTGGGCAATTATGTGGAAATAATTTTATAACGTCTGCCTGCTGTAATCACTCGTATGTCATCTGAATGATGGAGAACAAACTTTAATCATTCAAGTGGGAATATATAAACAACTTTTGAATCCATTTGTTTGAAATCACAACTAAAATTAATTTTTGAGTAAGATAAAAAAGAACCAGGAGATGGAAATAATATGTTGGTAATATGCTGAAAACCGGATCCCTTCCGGACTGGGCTAAAAGTCCAGTTTTCTGAGAATTCCGGTTTTTAGAGTTCTATTGATTATAGAAGAAAAAATGGGACTTGATAAATCGTCCGATTTTCAGAGCAGTCCGGTTTTCCGGGTTTCCGGTTTTCATGGGTTATACTGTATCAGTAAAATTTTCATGATTTTGGAACAATTTTTCTTCAAATAAAATCTCTTTTTCATGTATTTTTATATTCCAATATTATGTATACGATAATATGTTTTGCAAAACTTCGAGTGAGTAAGAGTGGGTGATAAAAAATAAATTATTTCCCCCCCCCTTTTTCGTATTTTTAAGAAGAAAAAAACAAATTGCTTTTGCGCTTTATCCCTGGTGTTTAGAATGCATATTGAGAATATAAAGAAGAAAGGAAATCAAAATCATGTCCCACGTAAACACAACATTTTTTCACAATTCACAAGTCGTATACTTGATGTGTTCTTTCGCCGAGTTTAACGCCGTTTCTCAACATTTTTTTTCAGTTATATACGGCGGCCGGTCCACCGAACCAGTCTTCCTAGACTTTATACTAACCAATACTAACTTACCCTTCCACTAGGAGTTGGCAACTTCTCGAAAAATCGACATTTTTGTCAAATGTTCATAGAAAGGTATTCTGAAAACCTCTCTAATCCGAACATTTTTGTCTGTTCGAGCAAGTTCAGATTAGAAAGGTTCTACTATACTTGGGGCAAAAAAAGAAATACTTACTACAGTTTCCGCCACAATCCATAAAAGATATGGAGTCGGTACAGCGGCAGAACATTTTTTAAAATATATTTTAGTTTGTAGATATAGGCCTGCATGTAGTTTGAATGGAAATGAAAATATTTGCAATGAAAAATTAAAAAAAATAACTGAGACAGAAAAAGTTGATAAATATTGGGTCAGTCGGGTTAGCGGAAAACGGAATTTTACGCCATATGTCGCAGACTGGTATCCGATTGAGATAATTCATTTGAATAAACATATTTCCGTTGTTTTGAAGTAATAACCGGCTTCACGCTATGGGCGATGTAATTATTCTAAATAAGAGCCACAATTACTGAATTATTCCAATTAAACTAATTATTATTATCGTTTAACAAATTATGTTATATTTTTTTTTTCATTATTTTCATATTTATCTTCTTTGCTACAACCTTAGCCCTAAGATAGCAGATCTATACAATATGAATGCGAATTATTCAATTGTAAAAATATATCCTATCTCTTAACAGAGAATAAAATACTAAATGTGTCAAACCTTTCAATTTTATCAAGATATATCGCAAATAATTACCATTGAGTTTTTTTCAACCCGCCAATTCAAATGTTTAGCTGAGAAAGTTTTAAACTGTCAGATACAAACCCTGCCCGCATTATCTGAAAATGGTTAAATTGTCAAACATGTCTGCCACACCTACACTGTTCAGACGGAAATTGTATAAACATGCTTATATGATTGAACTGTATCAAAGCATACGGATTTAAAATGAATACAAAGGTTTGAAACATAATTATACAGTAAAACACGATTATAGTGAACTCGGATATGGTGAAAAATTATTACTTTTCTTCCAACACGCCCTTCTTTATGGATATATTGAAATATACATAGATTGTAGTAAAATTTCGGGTCCCCAGGGATTCACTATAACCGTGTCTTATTGTACTTGTTTAAAACAACGAATCTGCTTTTAAAGAATGCTGATATTTATTTTCGTTTATAAAGACTGATAAACCTTTACCTTTGAAGATCAATGATCATTTTATATTAGTGTGAAATCAATAAAAGAATGTATTTTTTATCAATCTTATTGTAAAAAATACAGTGTAACCTCTCCAGAGCAGCCCTCTCTCGAGCAACGACCTCCCTTCAACAACAGCATGATTTTTCCCACTGTATGATTTAACTATTACTTCAACCTCTCTAGGGCAACAACCTCTCAACAACAACATAATTTTGCTTCTCCCAAAGGGTGTTGCTTTGGAGAGGGTGCACTATAAATGGTGAGTTTAGCTTTGCGGTCAATTTTTGTTATATGCAAGTAAATAACTGTAAATTTGATGATCAATGAATTTGTGGAGAGGTTGAGAATCAATATACAAAAAGACTTCTTGTAAAATGTGTTATTCAAAAAAAAACAAGATGTGTCACTTGCAAAGTCATCATAAATGAACATCTATCTATCCACGCAATGTCCATGAGTTTTACAACTTCCGCGTAAGTATAAAGTTGCAGGACCATATATACATATCCTTCCAGTTTACGGTTAAGAACGATATACAGTGGAAACCCTCTAAAACGGTTCCTCTATTAACCGGTTTCCCCTCTAAATAGGCCAAATGTTCTGGTCCCGACGTCATTACTATATAATTCAAAAATCCCCTCAAAACTGGCATCCCCTCGAAACCGGCCAAATGACCTGGTCCCGGGCAAGACCGGTTTATAGGGGTTTCACTGCACACAATCATATCGCACTTTGTTAACCATTAATTAACATGTATAAATTAGAATGTATATGTACATTCGTGTATTATTGATGATAAATGTGTGTAATTTCAGGTTCAGAACACTGCAATTTCAAACAGACATATTTCTAACGACACACATTGTCATGTTAGCGTCTGTTTTTGGTTTGTTTACAAAGTTATCAAATGTATATCGAATTTCAATGGCCTTCTTGTTATCATTTGAATTTTTCATAGTTTGTAAAACGCTAATTTAGATGTCTTATTTGAAAATAGATTGGAAACGCCCCTTTCTGAATGTCTATCTGTGCGACAAAATAGCCCATAATATTTCGTTGGGATAATTGGTTTGAGTATACAGCGTTCAAACAAAATCAGGACATCATTATGCATTACGCCGCCAATTTAGTTATACATGTAACACGCTTTGACAAGTGCCGTTTTTTCTACAAAAAAACCCCTACATTTCCGATAAATTATCAGGAAGAAGTCTAGTCTTCATTAGTATCATTTAAATACATGAATAATACATAATAGTCGACAAAGACAATGAAATACGGTTCAATCTGCCAAACTTTCTGGAAACGATGTACTAGACGATAGCACTTTAGTATTAGGTGCTTTTAGTTGAATTCTGCGGCAATGGGTTACAACGTGGATGATTTGGTACATGTGGCCTTTTTGTCATTGTAGAGGGGGATAGCGCCGCAGATTAATACGTGTGGCCTTTTGGGGTTGTAGAGGGATACAGTATCGCACATTTCGTACATGTGGCCTTTTTGTCATTGTAGAGGGGGATAGCGCCGCAGATTGGTACGTGTGGCCTTTTTTAGTTGTAGAGGGGTACAGTATCGTAGTTTTGGTTCGTTTTTGTTGCTGTTTGGCAGTGTTTATGTGGTGGTTCATTTTCGTGTTTTTCGTGACGAAACTTTGCATTAATGGAGAATATTTGCTAAGGAAATACCAAATGCGAAGTAAGCGCCATATGAAAGGTTTCCTCCACAATCACAGACTTTAGCACTGATGAACGTGGGCAACTAAGTTATAAAAGTACAAGATAAAGTCATACTTAGTAAATTCATGTTCATCCATCAATTAAATTGCTATATACTTATTTTTATATTCGTTCACGAATGAATTTAACTTAAGATCCAAACGTCGGCCAAAGAATATTCATCGTTCATCTGCTGTCATTATTTACAGGTGTCCGTTTATTTAAATAAGATGTATATTAATTCCCTTTCAATTTTTACTGTAATGATCATCGTAAGATCGCTGTCAATATTTTTACATTAAGCAATTGCATTTAATGTGTAATGCAAAGTGTTTCATTATGAAAATCAATTTGCGATCTATATTCAATTTATATCATAAATATCTTCACAATGATTAATGAGTCTATAGCGAATTTTCATCAACTTTTACAATACGAAGGACTTTGAAATATGATAGAAATGACTTCTCGAGAAATAGTTATCCAATTTAATAGCGTAAACGTCTTTAAAGTTTCGTGAATCCTTGTCAATTCAAATGAATAAAAAACAATTAATTATCACCTAATTGATGAACAGATCACGTTTTTTAATTAACATTGTAAATGAATAACATTTTAACAGTTTGAAATGATAATTTTGTATGATATACATGGACAACTTGACTACACAATTGAACGAATTCATAAATCCATGAGTACAGTCAAACTTGTAAAGAAAGCCCATTCGTCAACAATTAGGTCTTTAGGGGACCGAGCAATTAGAGCATACTAGCTGGGGTCTTTGTGATGAAGACATTTCATTATGGCTTAGTCGGGAGAACACAGGACAGCTTGAGATCCTGTCTAGGCTCCAGTTTCTCTCCGTGACAATTTGATTTTTTGATTGAAGGCCTTGCATCACAACATATCAACCTCCGTCTTTGTTGTTGCAAGCTTCAACCTTGTAGTTTCCATTGTTGAAGAGTGTGAGTAACCAGCAAAATGGGGAATTTTCGTTACTTATTAAAATGCACATAATCTCTTTACATCTCTAATAAGCAATAGGTTACACTCATATCTAACACCAAACACTTATTTTGCATCAAATGCAAAATAAAATCAATATTTTTTCACAGTTTGTATAAATCACGAATTAATGTTTCAAGATAACAAATGCTAAATGTAACTTAACTTTTCTTCGGAAATCTCCATGTCACTTGGGATTTCACTTAGTTTTTCTAGAAGTTGGCTGATCGTTGAATCAGCGGTCCTTAGTGGTCCATAGTAGTCCTTAGTGGTAATTACCGTTACCATGAATAACCTGGTAAGCATAGATCAATAACTTTTTAGATAACTGAACGTTATAAATAAATAAAATAAGTTTTTGGATGACAATAAAAAATAAAACAAACTGGAACAAAAAAGTTTTGGATGAAGGAAGATAAGCATTATGACTCTTTACTTCTTTCCTCATTTTTTGTACAGTGGAAACCCTCCAAACCGATTTCCTCTATAAACCGGTTGCCCCTCTAAATCGGCCAAATGTTCTGGTCCCAACTTCATTACTATATACATGTAATTCAAAAATCCCTTCCAAACTGGCATCCTTTCAAAACCAGCCAAATGACCAGGTCCAAGGCTTGACGGTTTAGAGGGGTTCCACAATAATCAGTGCACAATATAATCCACAGGGATTTGTAGCACCTGGGACCTATGTATACTATATGTGAATATATACAAACCTATATATACACACATATATATATATAATACATATATACACTAGATTGGTCCAAGGAAACACATTCATCAAAAATCTATCTGTAATGGGCTTTAATTCAGACTTGTCAAATATTTAGTTTAATGTCATGCGCTTGTCTGTATAACAGGAGTGTAAAGTCCTTGAATTTCAATATTTTGTATAGAAATTGCCACAATGTCAATTGGAGTGCTTGCTAGATGTAATTATAATAGAAAATTGTATTCAGTATCATATACACACGTTAGGAAAATATTTTTTATCCTAACAAGGTGTCCGATTGTCACTAAAGTAAGTAAACATCAATTGAAATATCTTATACTTTTACACAGATATAAACTCGAGGCTTCAATCTGTACACTATTGTTAATATACAGACATACATGTTAACTACGGCCATTAAAAGGTGAGGAGAAATTATTTAGAGGTTTATTGGGTTATGATACACGTGTTAATAATTTTGTGCTATAAAATGATCAATGTTCACAGACTGGGCATTTTTTTCTTCTATAATAGAGGCCAGTATTCGGAGACTTCCCAATGGCAAAAAGCCTCTTTTTTCCCAATTCAGTGAAAGAATCCCCCCAAATACAATGCTGAAATTCCCAATATGTTGAAAAATGATTCTACATATATCTTGAAAGTCTATCTACCTTTTCCCAATTTGGCTGAAAATCACATTTGAATTTCCCAAAATGGCTGTCTACCTTTTCCCAATTTGGTAAAAAATCACATTTGAATTGCCCAAAATAAAAGGCTAAGACGCCTTCCCAATTTGTAGGAAGAAGGCCCTGTGACCATCACATGATGTAACTTAAGTGAATATTTTCAATATGACAAGCTGTAAAAAATGTTCACGGACGATATTCATGGGTGAAAGTTGAAAATTGTCAAATAAATAGAAATCTTCCCGCTCTGGAGAAAAGGCTCTGACAGGACTGGTTCCTTTTATTCACAGATGACTGTTAACTAAAGTTTGACAACAGGAAGATAATATTAACTTAATGATAAATAGATTGTTAGTATAATTCCCCACAATCTGTTTGTACAACTGGGTATAATACATAAAATTGGACCCAAGTATTTGATATTTTCTGTATTAGTGTGCCTTGTCAGATTTTAATGTCAATTGATAATTACAAGACTAGCTCAATTAATTTGTTAATATAGGCATTATACAAGTTTTTAAGTTCCATGAGTTTTTCCTATTCTGTACAGAATCCTGATCGTGTCATTTATAATGTCGCCGTCACATTTTATGGTCAACACACGACGATGTGAAGTGACATTGCGATACGACGCTTGATAATGTGAAATGACATTTGAATAATGTCCCACTTTTTAAGCCATAAGAAAATGCAATATTTTGTCTGGTATTGTATAGCATCGTTTCACATTGTCAGGATGTCTCTTCGTAATGCCATGTGTCGACCCTAAAACATAATGGCAACATTATAAATGGCAAGCTC
Source organism: Lutraria rhynchaena (assembly GCA_008271625.1). Lineage (NCBI taxonomy): Eukaryota > Metazoa > Mollusca > Bivalvia > Venerida > Mactridae > Lutraria > Lutraria rhynchaena. The sequence continues at coordinate 271,792 of VIBL01000138.1, forward strand.
AGGATTACAAGTCAGAATTACATCGTCAGAGTGCCAGTCTATATTATTAAGATTTAATATAAATACATCATAATTCTGTTACCAGCACTCATACGGGCATTCTGAGGTATCATTTTACATTGTTAAACAATTGTTAACACCAACAATTTGTGTGTTTTGTATATTTTGTGTATTTTGTATATTTTATGTATTTTATGTATTTTACATATTTTGTATATTTTTGTATATTTTGTGTATTTGGTATATTTTGTGTATTTTGCAAATTTTGTGTATTTTGTATATTTTGAGCATTTTATATATTTTGTGCATTTTGTGTATTTTGCAGATTTGGTGTATTTTGCATATTTTTAGTATTTTGAGTTTTCTGTGTATTTTCGTGTATACAAGTATTGGTCCCAATTTCTACATTTCACTGACATATTTGTAGATTATGTTTATAAATGTATTTTATAAGCACAGTTTAACATAAAAATGAATTTTCTTAGCACCGTTCTACTAGTAAAGTCAAATTCATGAACACAGGTCACCAAGCTGAGATAAAACTTCAGTCTGCAAGGCATAACTTTATTTCTAAGCAAGATACATGTACTATGAATATTAAATCAATGACAAGAACTGCAACTCAGAAATGTATATTTTCAATATTATTGTTCAAATTTCGTATTATCTCCCTTTATTTTTTCTTAGTATGTAAAAAGAGATAAACGATAATTTGGATTCATGTAATTCGTATGATAAATACGTACTTCTTATTGAACAAATGCAGTAAAACCTCACGAATCGACCACATCATAAAAACGATCCCTTATTTTCAGAGAGGTTTACTATATTTCATCTATATTTTAACTTGATAATAAGACCATGTCAATATCATGAACGATTTATTTAGTCCAAAAGGTGGTCTTAATACCATGTTTCTACCATATATAGGAAACGACAATTGGATACTAATGTGTACTGTATATATCATTCCAGAAACCAGCTGTGTCATTTACAAAGGAAGGCAACTCAGGATTGACCTAATCTGGAGGATGAGCTGCGTTAGACAAGATGTCTTCGTCTGGGTCCACAAACAGAACATGCGTCATGCTCAGGGTTCAAACTTACAAACTTAATATCCATACACGTAAAGTTTAATCCCCGTTGAGCTAAGCAGATGGGACTGATTTGAGAAAGTTTTTAAGAATAAATTTTTCGTGAAGAAAAACAAGACCAACAATCACAAACAGATTAGAAAAAAACATTTTATTATAGATTTATTATAAAACAAACACACACATAGATACATGTATATTACATAACTTGCACCAAACATGTCCTAAGTATTGTTCCCACCCTAATAAATACCCCCCCTATACCATAGCTGAGAAAAGTAAAAAAATGTGATCCTCTGTAAAAAAGAAAGATTAGGTTTAGGATTATTTAATTAAACAAAGGCAGGCAGGTTGAGAAACTTATCACAATGTTTCCTGTAAACGTATATGAGGCATGATTCATCACCAAGTATTCCCATACTTCTGATTGTGCTGTTACAAACTAAACATTCAGCATCATAAAGAAGGTCAGCTGAGGAAACGTGAACACAACTATTTCCTCTGATCTAAATGCTTTACTATTCATTTGAATTGTATAGAAATAATCCTCAAAGTGCTCACACCATAACTTGATAAATTGAAAAAAAAAAATGTGTATACCGATAGATAACTCCTTGACACTATACTGTTTACATGCTACGGGAATGCAACACCCCCCCTCCCGATTTCTCAACAGATTAAGACAATTTGGAAAACCAATCCTCGGAGCCCTTCAAAAACTGGAAATACGGAATAAATCGGAAAACTTGCACACCTGATATCAGACAGGGATATCCTGTATTTTCATCAGGGCTGGAAAACTCTATCTTATATAGGAGGTGAAATACAAACTGAATGCCATCTGATGAGTCACATGGTGTGACATCGTACAAATCATGTTTGACGGAATACTTTCACTTAGCTTCAGGGCTACTTTCATTCCCACACTAAATTTTGGGGCATCATATAGGTTTAACTGAGGAGGAAGTGGAAATAAAGTAATAATTAAAGCAACATTCAAAACAAAAAAATGTCATAATTCATACATGTCATTTTACAAAAGCAGTCAATATTTATGTAAAAAAAAAATAGCATTAGTCAAAAGCAGTCACAAATCTGGTAAATACAGCATGAACTATTAATACAGTCATTGTTCTGAGATAAAAACTATACTTCGCTTTCATTAAAATCATATTCAGGGTACAAGGACATAAACTTCAGATTGGTCTTGGATCTCAAGCCTCCTCATTGTTTTTTTCTATATTCTCAACTTAATGATGACACTAGAATACTTTTTTTTAAAGTTTAATGTTGAGATTAAGTTTATTTATCACAATATTTAAGGACACAAACAGAAAACACTTCAGTATCAAATATGCTGAGATCAAATTTGAGCTTGGAGATTAATCTCAAGTTTAACACCTTAGGAAACATGAATTCCATAATGACTCAATACATTTACTTAATGATAAAACTAATTTTGTGGCTGTAGACGTATTTTCTTTGGTGACAAGCATAGTTGAACTAAAGAGCATATATTAAGCTGATTTTAATCGATGTCAAAATATTGTTTGTTTTGTTTGTTTTTATGTGACATATTGTCAATGGGGTTTAACGCCGTTTTTCAACAATTTTTCAGGTATATGGCGACCAGTTCACCTTACCAGTTTTCCTGGCCTGTATACTAACCAGTACTTTATAGCTGAAGCATAAAATTTAATGCTAATTAGTTTTTCATACAAGTGGAGGGAATGTAAGTATACTGAAATTAATTAAACTCTCACAAAAATATCAGATTCAGCATTGCGTTGTTCCTTTAGGCTTAACATTACAAACATGCAACTATGTACATACTAACTAATTATAAACTGTTCACACAAACCTTGGCTACGGTCTTAGCCAAGAGTCCCTGAGAAAACTGTGCATGGTCCAGTAATACAAAAACAATATAAGGCCTAAAAAAATTTTGTTTCCAGTTACATGCTCAAAAAAATATGGGTCGGTAGGTAGGGATTTTTTAAATTTTATTTTATTATATATATCGGCAACACTGTATGCGCATATGTGTGCTGTAATATTAACGAGTTGTGAAAAATTACAATACAGCCCTACAATTCAGATGCTGTAAAAACTTATGAGTCAGCAGGTAAAATATTGGGTCAGTCAGGTAACTGGAAACAAACCACTTTTTTTAGGCCTAAGTAGATAATATACAGACAGTACTACAGGCTTTCCCTGTACTCCTCAAGACAAAATTGTAAACCTATTTTATCAAGATATATTTGGGAGCAGGGTTTTCACTAGACGTCAAAAGTTGAGGGTCAAAATTGACCTTTGGAAAATTGGCTCATGATAATTTGAAGTCAGCAAAATTTCCTTCTAATTTTATTGTAAATTTTAACCTTTTGAAACAAATTCTCAAGAGTCTAAAGCTGATTTTTAGAGTCAAACATGCTGTTTTAAGGGTAAGATGAAAGTCCTAGGAAGGACTGGTAAAAAAAAAGACAGAAAATGCTATTAGCTCTCAATCAGTCAATGACAAGTTACAAAAATTTACTAATACTATCACATATCAAGGTTTATTCATGTATGTCTAATTTCTGCTATATTCTAGAGTCAAATAATCACAAAAATAAAGTAGAGACTTAACAAATAATGAAAATAAGAATACATGGTAACTATGCAAAAATTAGATTTTGATTCAAACCATGAAAAAAAAACAAAAAAAAAAAAAAACAATGAACAGTATTTTAGCAATGACATTATTCTCAAACAACGAAAAATGACTAGACATGTAAAATAAACTTATAAGCTAAGCAATGTTCTGTTCACATAAGATATTAAGGATTGCTATAAGAATAATATGGGAAATCTGGAAGCAAGAGCCACAATAGATCCCCTGCCAAATTTCAGTGAGGTAAAAATCATAATTCAACCATTAAAGTCTCACAATATTTTTGTGAAGATACACAAGAAGTGGACACCACTACAAGTGTTTCTAAACAAAAGTTTAACCCATGTTCTGTTGGCTTTAGAAAAAAATTAGCACATTCAGTCTGTTTTTATCACTATGGTATAAATTCTCGTAAACACCATTCGATGACGATGATCAAGTTTTCAAGTAATGCAATGGTACACAATATCATTTCACTGGCATCAATCAAAGAAATCGATCAAATCAACAAGTATTGCAACAGACCATCTAACAATGTCGACATCAATGTCATCACGCCCCTTAGATCTCATCACATCTTTCAGTTTCTTACTCATTGTCCCAGCTTCAAAATTATCCAAAAACATCCCTTCATTCATAGAACTGCTGATACAAGTAAGTCTTATCAGTTGCATGGCTGGTATCTGAGTACATGCTTTGGCTATTTCTAATTGATTCTCAAACTGCATGATGTTACCTGAAATGTCTAATCCTTTCAACACAGGAAAGCTTTCATTAAGAATCTCACAGAACTCTCTGGTTCCAGAATCTGGTAAATTGTTCTGGGATACGTTTAACACAGAAACACTAGGGAAGTGCTTAGCAGTCCTAATAATACACATAGGCATTATTCTATCATTGTCGTTCATGGAGAGACTACACAATTTTGATAAGTTCAACTCCCGCAAGTGTGGTGCATGCTTGGAATTTGCTAAGTTTTTGAGATCAGATTCATTTAAATCACAGCCACGAACACTGAGGTATTCCAAAGGTCTTTGTAGAGAATCAAGTAATTCTCCTAAGCATCCTATTAGGAAATTAAAACTGATGTCAAGACGTCGCAGATGAATGAATGACCCCAACATGTCACAAAGTTTTGTCCGGGTAACTGTTCTACTTCTTGTTATACCCTCTTTTAGGTATAGATTACAGTCCTGAATGTCAAGGTTATGTAAATCCTTGAACTTCGTGATATCCTGACATATTATTTGTAAAACACCTTCTTCTAGTTGTTGCAGTGAAATCCCTTCCAGCGACTGTAACATGGAGATAAAAATGCAGTCATAATTCTTCATCAAAAGATAGCAGATACAGACATTATACAGTTAAACCTTGAAATCTAGAACTCTTCAATTCGAAAAGTTTAATTATCAAGTTCAAATACAGAAATGTTTCAAAAATTTTATATAATTTAATAGTGTTTTTTTCAATCCATATGGGCATAGAACTAAGCCAAGATTTTAAGGAGACAAACATCTGAGTTTCATTTAAAAAAAGCTAAAATTGTGAGCAGTAATGACCTTACATTGGTTGATTGCAGGCAGATAGACAGACAAAGACCAATTGATAATACAGCACATTAGGCAAAGGTGAAATAACTACAGTGCAACCTCTTCAAAGCAACTCCTTTTGGGAGAAGCAAAATTATGTTTTTGTTAAGAGGTTGTTGCTCTACAGAGGTTGAAGTAATAGTTAAATCATACCATGGGAAAAATCATGCAGTTGTTGAATGGAGGTTGTTGCTCAAGAGAGGGACACTCTGAATAGGTTGCACTGCATAACATTGAATATTTTACAATATAACAACAGTACATTACCTCAGTTTCCTGAGTTCTCAGAACAAGAAATGGAACCAAGGAATCAGCCATAATGTCTCCACCAGTAAGTTGTGACCTGAAATGTGCATACAGTAAAACTCCGTTATGACGAGCATCAACATCACAAAGGCAAATCAAGAAGTTTTGAAGTCCTGTCAATTTTTGTTCTTAGTTGTATATAATTTCCAACCAACAAACGAATATCTCGTTATTATGAGCACCACATTTATCTCGAGCAATTAGTCTGTCCCGATGACTCCTCAAGATAATGTATATAGATATATATATATAGATGAAATAGCATCCAGCATACACTTAAAGTCATGATAATCTTACACATATCTTGATGCTTGTCTCTTTAATCTACTAACAGAATTAAAAGGACTTGTTAATACTTACGTAATGTGAATATTAGTGATTGTAATAAACAATGGAGTGACTGATCGTAGACAATTGATGATTAAATAATCCATGAAGAACATGCTGTTTGTAGTAAAATATGCATCATCAATCTTAACTTCCAATCTTTGACCTGAAATAAAACCGTAACTACTTATTAAATTACTATATTATGCCACAAATACAATTTGTTTGAATGTAATTTTCTGATCTAAAATTGCTCAGGTGTGCAGTATTTAGAATTCAAAATTTAAGCATTGGACAAAATTTAGATGAAGGTAATAACAAGCATGTAGTACACTTTCAATACATAGTCAAACCTGTGTTTGCGGCCACCTCCAAATAAAGACCACCCTGTGAATAAAGGCCATCCTTTGAAAAACCTTTACCATAAAAGCCATCTGTCAATAAAGGCCACATTTTGTCATTCCTAAGGATGACCTTTGTTCACAGGTTTGACTGTATATCATCAACATGTTGTTATAGAATATACCTCTTGGAACTTTGATTTTCTCTGATACTTTGATTATATCATGATTCAACCTGTCTTCAAGGACCTTTGGTATAATCTCATTCAATGTAATTTTGTCAACACCTGAAATTGTGATGAAACACAATGAATGAAATAAGATATACTTAAAACATAAATCAATCCCATTAGAGAGAAATAATATATAAAAAATAAATTAAATAGTTTTTGAGGGATCAAATATTTTTTTTTACGGGGTTTAATGTAGCACCAACTGCCAAGGTCATTTGTAGACTTTACCAGCTTTAATGGTAGAAGGTACACCTGGGTAGAACCACAGACTTCTATAAGCTAGCTGGTCAGCCTCTTCATACGTGAAATTCGTTTGGTCCCAGGTAGAAGTTGAACTTGCAGCGATGAGAGGCAAGTGATCACTAGTCAGAAACCACAACATCTCAACTAGAGGTCTTCTTTTGGGTTTTTATGCCTGTTTTCACAGTGAATCAGTTATATACAGGCTGACAGTTAACCTGACCATTTGTGACATGTCACTGGGTTTAATGCACTTTTTCAACAATTTTTATTTTATATATGGCTACTGGTTCACCTACCTAGTTTTCCTGGACTGTATACTAAACAGTACTAACTTACCCTTCTACAAGGAACTGGCAACTTCTCCACCTAATTATGAAGGAAAATCTACATTTTTGTCAAATTTTCATAGAAGGGTATGACCTGCTGCAACTGGGATTTGAACCCAGATCACCTATTAATAAAGACCAAATATGCATAAAAGCTACATTTCTTCTGTCCCTCAGGTGGCTGCATGTCACAGACTTGATGATAAGTTTTACATCAGAAAAAGAAGTGCATGGTATTTTTTATACTGTGCACGCAACAACGGAAAAATAAAGAAAACATAAAATCTAAGAAGACACATAGCACGATACTTACTTGATACATTATCAATGATTTTGACAAGTTTCTTCACATTCAGCTGCGCTCTTTTAAGAGACAAAAGAGGCCATGACTGCACGACTAGCTTACAAAACCATCCATCTAAAATCGGGATTTTAAAGAGGTATTAATAGAGTTTAGTTCAGTGAACATCAGGACAGTATTTCTTCAGCAGAGCTTGACAATTTTTTTTCTACTCATCGAATCATCCTTCAGGACAACTAGCACAGAATTTTAACTAGTTCTACAGTAATTTCAACTTGTCCCAAAGCTATTTCTACTCATAATCCACACGGACGAGTGGATTTGCCGAGCCCCGTTATGGGGTCATTTTCAATCATAGCAGTGCAATATTTCTGACAAAATTAATTTTCTAACATAATTCATTAATCAATGAATTTTTAGACAGATGCACAATCAAATTGTAAAACTAGAGGTGTTCATGTTTTGTTTCATAATTCTTAAGTTTATTCATATCCTTATCATATACTTGAAGGGGAGGGGATGAAATCCAAGGAGTGAAGAACTTGATAGTACATAGTTAGACTTGTCCAAGGTCCCCAGTCACTGACAAGGATTTAGACTCTGAGACCATTTGATATAACTTCTTTCATAATCAATTTAAACTACAGTCAAACCTGTGTTTGCAGCCAACTCCAAATAATGACAACCCTGAGAATAAAGACTATTCTTTGAAACATCATCACTGATTATTAGAACAAACTGACCTCCTAAATCAATAAAGGCCACATTTTGTCTTTCCCAAGGGTGGCCTTTGTTCACAGGTTTGACTGTAAATAAAACTAGATTCAAACTAAGCAAATACATACTGAGTTTGATGCCAGTAAAGTCCAGACATTTAAGTTTACAGTGTTTTGTTCGGCCAGTAATCCCTTCAAATATGTAAAAATAGACTGAGTGCATATCTTCTTCAAACACTTCAGCTTCCTCTTCTGTTAAAATATCAGCAAACCTAGAAAAGAATGCACAGATCAATAACATATTCAGGGTTTTCATTAAACATCAAAAGTTGAGGGTAAAAAATAACACTTGGCTGATGATAATTTGAGGAGTCAACAAAATTTCTCTTCTAAATTTATTGTAAATTTGACCCTCTGGTACAAATTCTCAAGAGTCAAAAGTTTTACTTTACTGATTTCAGGAGTCAAAATGAAATTGTTTTATCAGGGCTCTCTCTCTTTTGGGGGACTGGGGCCGGGGCCCTGGGAGGGGGGAATTTCGCCCCAATTTCAGTTCAAGGGGGAATTTCAAAAGCCTAATTAATGTAATAAACGTGGGGAAATTTTTACCAAAAATAGGGGAAAAAGTATATTCCAGATATACAAATAAAGCATATAACAATACTGCACCATAAAACACCAAAAACTGAAAACATGTTAAAAGAAGTATGAACAAAAAATACACAAATACCTTAGAACTTCCATTGGCCAATTTGCAATTATTGTAGTCACACCCCACGCCTGATCATTAATTATTGCAATTTTCAGTAATTTTGGGACAAGATGAATTGGTAACACATGTAGACCATCATTCAACAAGTCGCAATACCAGTTCAAGGCAATACATGACAGATCTGTTAATGATTTCACTTGGAATGGTAAAAGTGGCGGCTTCGCTTTTTTGTTCAGCTTCAAGGTGTCATACCGCACCTTATCCAAAGCTTTAAACATTCTGAACCTGAAATGATACCATCCTTATTTTCATCTACAAATATTATAATCATACCACAATCATATTAGTATTGTTACACCACACATTATTCAGAAGTCTTCATGTATTTCTTTTTTTTATTTAAAATATTGAAATTGTTTTCAAATTGAGACCAAGCCAAAAAAGTATACAAGGTTTGTATCCGGTTACATGCCCAAAGAAATATGGGTTGGTAGGTAGGGATTTTTTGTTTTACTTTTTTTAACATGTGTCGACAACACTGTATGGGAATATGTATACCACAATATTGTGGAAATGAGTTGTGAAAATTACAATATAGCATAGCCTTACAATTTGGAGACTGTAAAAACTTACAAGTCAGCAAGTAAAATATTGGGTCGGTCGGGTAACCAGAAACAAACCTCTTTTTAGGGCCAATTTTTTACTCATTATTGACATCCTTATTACCTTAAATACATTAATTAGACAGGGCGCTGGGCTTAAATTAAAATTAAGTTTGTTTGCCCTGTACCGACTGACTATAAAAAAACTTGCAGACACCAAAAAATTTTATTGCCGAAATCTAAATCATATTTGTTTTTTTATATATTTTTTCTCCAATAAGATATATCTGTGCATTATCTCATTTTAGACTAAATAAATGATTGTGACCATTCCAATGTTTAAGATTGTGACCATTCTGACACTTAACACAAAATGGTTCAACCAGCATCTGACAGACATGAGCAGCAGGGATCATCCTAGGGTGCGATTTCCGCGATTTCTCGCACTGAAATGGCAGAAATCGCATTGATAATCCTTAAATGCGAAAAAATATCGCACCGCTTCCAGCCAAATGAAATACGCTGATTTTCTGGTGTCTGACCTAAAGCGCTTTAAGTCAACGTCCTCTAGATGACTGCCAAGCGTCTAGAATTAGCTCTCTTTGTTTAATAAGCGCTTCTCTGACGTGATCAACATGGCGAAGTCGGGGAAGCAAACTTCTCTACTTTCATTTTTGTAAACGTCAAATACGGACGATAATAATAGTACATGATTACTCTAGTCAGTGTTTCTATATACATGATTCTAGTCAAATGATCTATTAAACGTTTGATCTCAGTATGTTTTGATTTCTTGAATCAAAAATCTCATCATTTTTGTGCAAATGGGAGAATTTCACTCACAGAAATTGGAAATCTCTCATGATTTTTTTGTAAATGGGAGAAATTCTCTCATGGAAAATTTGACCTAGGATAATCCCTGAGCAGTGGTGTCTGAAAAGCCTCCTTCGTGATAACTTTGTGCATAAATGTTTTCAGTGGTATCTAGATCTACTGAAGTTATATTTAATGAGTCATGTGAGGAATATTCTCCGAATGAAATATTTTTCTGAACAACTGACCCTCTCTTAAAATCTAGGGTCAGTAATGGGCAAACAAATTACTATTTAGTTTCAGCCCTGTCAGTGTCAATAAGGATAAAGTGTATGTTATTGCAACCTTCCATCATCCATGGCTCTAAAATGAAACTTTACTTATTAAGGATAACAGTAAGCTTGATATCAGCATTATTTTAATACTGCTAGTCCAGCGATAGATAGATTCACAGACATTGTGCAATATGTAACACGGCTGAATGCATAATATGTGTTAATAGTAGTTTGTATATTAGCTCCTTTAGTAGAGCAACTGACTTGCAAGGAGGTCGTGGGTTTGAGCCCTGCATCGGGATTTTCATTTTCTACCTCCTATTACATTGGTGCTGTGAGTGGCTAGCCTTGGAATCCTAAAGCTTGGAGAAGCAGTGGCTGGGTTAGCTTGAAGAACCTGTGGTTGTCACTTAATTAATTAAAGGAAGGAGTGTAACTGGGCTGTATATGTGTCACGTGTTTATAGTAGTTTGTATTCCCGTCATTCCGATCAGCTCTGTTGGTAGAGCAACTCAGCTAGAAGAACTTTACTTTCTACCTCCTATTATAATTAAAAATATTAGAACTGCGAAATTTTACGTCGCGAAAACAGGCAACAAAGACAAAAGTTAAATTTGACAATGGCAAATAAATTAAAAGGTGTATTAAAATATAAATAATAGATAACATGATAATCTTTTGCATTAAAAAATGAAAACTACACTTACGTTTAAGTTTTAAAGAAATAAAACAGATAGTTTTCCGTGTATTCTCTAATGTTGCATACAAAAATGGAGCAAGAATCGGACGAAAATGAACTGGTACCCGTCCCGTTTTAAGTTGTGCAGTGCATGTCACTAGAACCAGTGGTTAAGTATATAGTCCAATCTCAATCCGTAGTGTGACAAAAACGGAACATGTATAAATCGTTCAACAGAGACTAAATTCGCTTGTGTTTGCCCATGTTCTTTTTCAGATTTCTATGTTAGAGGAAGGTGCATTTCAATATGGTTTATTGTTTAATTTACCTTTGATGACAGAATGGGTCATTTACATTAAATTTATAAATCACATATTGATTAAGAATGCTCAGTAGTGTAGAGTGTACAGTTAAACATTGATATTAAGACTATCTTAAAGTGCAGATGACAATGCTTTAATTATGAGATGGTTCATTTATAAGTTTAAATACAGAAACAATATAGATAACAAAATGGAAACAAGTGGTCTATATTTTGAGGTGGTTTTAATATCAAGATGTTTTAATAATGAAGTGGTTTCAATACTTAGGTGGTTCAACCTTGTGATGGTTTTAATGAGGTGGCTTTTACATTAAAATATTATCAATATTGTGGTAGTTTTAATACTAAAAATGAGTAGTCTGTATTGTGATGGCTTTAATATTGAGTCTGTCCCTAAATGGTTATTCACAGAATTTAATTATAAAAGTTATAATGCCCTGTGATAAGTATATCTTAACATGTGGTGCTATTTTATTTATAAGATTCTGTGATAATATTTATTATTTATATAAAAATGATTATTATTTGCATTTGTCTTCCTATGTCTGTATAATGTTGATTGTCATGGCTTCTTTAATTCATACCTGTGTTTCATTGTTTGTATGTTTTATGTACTTGCCGTGTTTGTCTTGACATTTTATAAAGAAATAAATCTGTCTGTCCGTCTGTCTGTCTGTTTGAATAAATTGGGTCTGACTTTACTCTGAATCTGGTGAAATTGTTCCTCGTTTGTTAATGCATTAATAAACAATATTTCTGTTATTTTAAGAGGCCAGTGGAACTGATAAGTTCTCCTTGTTTACCCATCTATACTAACAAACACTAAATATCAGCAAGAATTAGTCATAATCTCTATGTAAAGCTTTAAAATGTCTCCAGAATTTAGAGAACATACAAAAGAAACAATGACAATACTAGCAATTATTTTAATGACTTTATTGATCAAAAAACAAATATAAACATAACTGTTTATAGATCAATGTATGTAACATCAACAATATACAAATATTAATGATGTCAATCAATTATTCTGAACATAAAATGAAGCATTTCTGTCACAAATAACAACCTCAATGAACAAGTCCAATTACATTAAACTTATTAATGCCTAAACAAAAAACCTATTACAATATATGATATTTAAAAAAGAAATGAAAGAACATCTTGGGATTTTCAAGTCAGGTATGACATATTACTTCAAAGAACATATTGACAGAAAAAATTGTATATTGAAAAAAATATCAAAATCTTAATAACTGGGAAGTTTCAAAATTTCTGGAATGCATGCAATGATTTCAACAATATCAGCATTCTTTAAAAATACAAACTAGACATTGGAATGTATAATCTATTAGAGGCACTAGGCATGATTGTAAATCCAGAAATTGTAGCATAAATACAAAACATACAAACAAGAGTTACTTCCTTCAATGTTAAAAATGAAAATTTAGACACAGAAGAGTAATCAGGAATGGTGACAATTACAGGTACATCTTCAAGAGCATATAAATGAGTAATAGTGGCCGTCACAATAAGTATGACCTTCTAAATAGATAGGTACAGTGCAACCTCTCCAGTGCTGCCCTCTCTTAAGCAACAACCTCCCTTCAACAACAGCATGATTTTTTCCAACTGTAAGCTTTAACAATTAATTTAACCTTCCTCAACAACACCATAATTTTGCATCTCCCAAAGGGTGTTGCTCAGGAGAGGTCGCACTGAGCTATGGTAGAACTGATTGCAATCAGTAGACAATAATAGGAATAATCATATTTAGTAAAAACAAAAAAATCTTTAAACATAATTAGTTACGCTTGATTCAGCTTCCTGGACACTACGCCAGTTCAGTGTCCAAAAACTGGGATTGTGAAGTTCATGAATGAAACCCATTGAAGCCGGGATTTGAACTCAGAGGTCAGACATTTATATACATTTAATGTTTACATGATGATAATGGCACAATACTGGAATGTAAATATTGAACATAAGTGTTATTGCATAGATTTGTACAACTAACAAACAGTAATACGTAAAGTTAACTTTGGCTCATATGACCAAACCTGTTAAACAAAGTCCATTACAAAATGAAAACAAACATTCCAAGGTTTAATTAATCAATCATGTTTTGGTAAATTTTGTATAAAAAGACCCTTGTGTATAGATCGTTCACTGGGTGCTCTCAAACTTTTAGATAAATAAAACTTACAAACAAAACAGAGGCTGAAACTTAGAATTTAGTTTGAAAATTTACGCAAAAACATTTTTTGGAACTACTTTCTTCAATTATGATACCATTTAAATAAGCTTAGTCACAATGAGTTTAGTATGGAATTAAATTCCCCTGTCTACATTCACACAAGGAAGCAAGAATGCTTGAAATATCACTCTTTTTTAAGTTCATACATGAAATAAAAACCTGACTCAGCAGCTTAAAGGCATCTGACAGACAAAACAGGAAAATAAAATTACAATATACAGTTTCCCATATATTGTACTATTATGCATGCTAAATGACAAATGGGAAAGAAACAAAAAAGACATATCAGGCACTCGCGTTTGACTAGTTTGCATTTTAATCATACATAAAAATATAAATCAGATTAAAAAAATATTAACAAACCATAATATGGTGGCAACAATGTGCAAAATGCTATATATGAAAATCGTATATATGGAAAAACATTTGAAATGTAACATAGGCAAGTCCTGCACGAAGGCTTTAAAACATTTTTGAAATATGAAAATAAATCAACTATAAATATATGGATAGCAAAAAAGTTACACTTCTCATGTGAGAAAGGGTAGCAAAAAGTTGCATCCACTTCTATGAGAACATTTTTTTTTACAATAAATTAGACATAAAAGTGATTGTAAAGTGAATTTGTGCTATGCACTAACATTTCAAAAAACATACATACAAACTTACTAATTATCACAGATAAAAATGAAAATGCAGTCTAACTATTCTATTATCACAATGGTGAAATCATGAATATACTTCAAAATTGTAAGTATATGTACTTTTGACAATAATTTTGTGCTTCAACTATCACAGAACTGTTAGGACAAAGATTAACTCTGTTTTTAGCATTTATCTCCATAACAACATGATAATGATGATGATGAAACAATAGCAGGAACACGAGACACCACATTTGAATGAGTTATTGATATCCAAGTCAGGATTACACAAGATCTCAATGGATAACTGACTGTTGATAAAGGACAGAAGGATGACCCAATTATTGACTGTTGACCCAATTATTGACTGATGACCCAATAACAGAGAGACAAGACAAATGCACAAATCCTAATCAAAAATTATTTTCATTAAATTGTATAATGATTGCTGTAAAGACAAAAATGTGAAATTAAAATGTAATATGATCATTTATAATAGTTTTTGATGTTATCACTAAACATTCCTTTTGGGACGCCAAGTTTGTCCTTTGCTAGAAACTTATCAATTCCTGCATCTATGTCAGACACTGACTGAGCTAACCCTGATAAAGGATCACTTGATATTGTATCGTATACTTCAGTAGACTTTGGAACATCTTCAATGTCATCAAGTGAATCAAGCTTACCAGTACGCCTCGCTTGATTGTAATACACTTTTGTGGAGAACAAGTTCCTTGATGGGGAATTAACATGTCTAACTTCATCTGAGTGTTCTCCACGGTACTGAAACTTAGCCTTCTTAAAGTCTTCAACATCATCAAAATTTTCAGTCTTCAGATTATCATACTGACTTGCAGCAGATTCGTCATAATGTACGTTTAGTTCAAATTTGGAATCCAACAAATTTTCTGAATTAGTTTCAGATCTTGTTTTGTTGCCTGGGTGGTTAGAATGACCTCTGTATGGTCTGTGAAATGTGTGTGAATTGTAAGGGAATCTTGCGTTAGCACCCTCATAGTGAGATGAATTACTCCTTCTCTGGGGCTCATACTGATGATTCGGAGGATAACCCCTTCTGAAGTGAGGTTGCTGTGGAAACATTCCATTGTTGCCATGGAAATAATGTGGCCTTGGTGGTGGTGGTCCTCTGAAACGGTGGTAATTATTTGGTCCCCCAAAACTTGGTGGAAAATGTGACTCGTGAAAAAATCTTGCTCTAGGTATGAACTCCTTCGATGCCCGAAAACCTCTTCCACGGAAATTTCCATTTCCCACAAATTCTTTGACATGATGAAAATTATCTGGATGGTAGCCATGGCTACGGCGATTAGGATATTGATCATTCTTGGAATTATGGGACTTTTCAAACAGATTAGAGTTCTCTACAGGGATTTCAGGACCTTTATAATAAACATTCACGTCATCTCCATCACCAATATCATCCTCATCATAGCATTCACCCCAGTTTTCCACAAATTTATGGTCTTCTTCATCATCAAAGTCCACAAATTCGTCTTTCGCTTCAATACATTCTCCATTTTTGTCCATATCTTTTCCAGGGCAAGTGCTATTGGCATATTTTTGATTAGCATTATTCGAGTTCATACCACTGGAGTCACTAAAGCTAACATCTTCCTTGGACTCATGTGTGTTAATATTAGACCTCTGGAAATGAAGATTATTCATATGCACTTGAGAATTTTCATTCTTAGGTTCTTGTAAATCTGACTGTTGCCTGGTGTTCTCATATGATGCTTGATTTTGAAGTAAGGGAGAACTTCTCCCGGTGAATCCTGAGGAATTGTGGGTAAATTCTTGCGAAGACTTGGAGCATTCTTCATCACTGTAAACACATCAATAATTCATTAGCACATGGAACAATAAGCCTAGGACTATCAAATCAAACTGACGAAACTATTTATTAACACAAATTTGAAAACAAGCTTACAAGCTAATCTGATCGGGTCTGATACTGATGGGGGAATGAAAATGAGATTTGCATTCAGAGACCAATCTCAAGTTTTATAATCCCAGGCACTGAACTCTACTAACTGAGCAATCCATGAGAAATAACTTAAACAAAATTTGTACCAACCTGTCCTCTATATCATCTAACACATCAAATCTACTTCCATAGGTAGCTCTAGTCCCCTGAGTTGAATACACTTTGTCACTCATTCTTTTCACATCAGACGAAGAGCTAAAAATAGAACAAACGTTCTTAAGTCACTTGTCTTTCAATACATTTCATAATACATGCATAGAGAGCATATCTGACAGCATCTGGCAGATGTTAGTTTTCTTAATATTCTACAATTCCAAATAAATGACGGCCAGCTGGAGGCGTATTCCTTTAACTAAAGGTGTGTCCCTTTAAATGAAAGTCTATCCCTTTAACAAACTTAAGGTGTGTCCCTTTAATAGAAGATGTGTCCCTTTAACTGAATGTGTATCCCTTTAACCAACTTAAGGTGTGTCCCTTTAATAGAAGATGTGTCCCATTAAATGAAGGTGTATCCTTTTAACCAACTTCAGGCATGTCCCATAAACTGAAGGTGTGTCCCGTTAACTAATTAATTGTGACACTGACCGTGATGAATTTGACGTCACTCCTGATTGGGTTTTCGATGTAAAGATCACATTTGGCTTGCTTTTTGACGTCATACTGCTGGCTTTCTCTTGTGCTGCAGCCTTTTGCCTTTTTTTCTCTGCAATTAAAACAATTCTTATACACAAGAACCGAAGTCCAGGCTTCCCGAAAGTTGTCAGAACGTCAGACGTGTCAGGCAAATTTCGAGCATGTCTGATAAATTTTTGGCAAGTTCCGGACCAGATGTCAGTTGGGCATGATTTAAAGTATTAATCACTCATTCATAATGTATCTGGTCAGACAAATTTTCATTTTGTCAGGCAGAAATTCTATCTTTGCCTGATCAAATGTCGGGCAAGTATTCCAGCAGTTTCGAGAAGCTTGGACGTCATAATTCATGCATATTTACTAAACAATTACAACAAATGGTAATAAAAGACCACTTTCCGGATACCTCTTCTCTGTCCATGACTCTCTGAAAAGGCAAAAAACTAGCCCACACAACTCATACAGTTCACTGCAAGATCACAAGTTGAAGACCCGAACAAGGCACATATTACTACATAAGCTTTATAACAGTATTCTGTTTACAAGTCAATAATTTACGTGTAAGGCAAGCATACATACTAGTATGAAATGAGTCAAGGCCTTTTCAAGAGTTTATAAACTTGAGAACAGTCTCAGAGCTCAAATCTCAATTCCATCCTCAAAGTATTATGGTTGAAAAGACAGAGATCATGAATGTTTAAATACATATTCAGGTCAATTATGCTGTCAGAATAACGTATCAATAATATCATTATTGGGTGGTCATAATTAACTGTGAACATTAAGACAAGATATGAGATTTAAGCTTGGAGACCTATCTCAAGTATTATAACCTCAGGCCCAGTATGAAAACAAGATTTGATCTGGGAGACTGATCTCAGGTCTCATAAACCTTGGAAGAGACCTCCATGGTTGAGTGGTAATGGTCTCTATCTAGTAATCATCAGGTCCTCTCTCTGATAGTTCGAATCCTACCTAGGACAAAATTTCACATGTGAGGAAGCTGTCCAGCTTGCTTACAGATGGTCGATGGTTATACCTAGGTATACACCTAGGATATTCCTCCACTGTCAAAGCTGGATATTGCTGAATGATGCTGGCTGTTGGTAGGGCATTAAACAGGAGTGAAAAAATATAACATTGGAACTAGGGTAGTCGTATTTCTGTACAAATGACCATTGAACTTAAGAACAAAATATTCCGTTCTTTTAAAAATCGGTCGTAATAGCAGGGCGGTTGTAATTTCGGGTGGTCGGTCGTAAGAAGGGATTTTACGGTACTTGCCTCTTTGTTGGGCTTTCCTTGATTTCTTCTCCTTTTGAGCATAAAAATCTATAAAAGAAACCGATCAGAAAAGGTTGTCATACCAATGTGTAAAAGAACACTATTATTACAGTAAAATATAAAATCCAACCATAATTAGGGTCATAATAATGGGGGACAAACTGGTTGAAGTCTGGGCTTGAAGTAATAGTTTGGTATGAGCTAAATTTTTTGTCATCAATTTGTAGAAAAAATGAACTAAGGAAATCTCCAGTTCACCAGGAAACTTCCAGCTTGGTACAATTTCAATCTATATTGACAAACTATTAGAAAAATGTAAAAATAACAGAGAGAAATTTATTTAAATTTACGTGGAATAAAGGAAGAATCACTATTTTCCTCTTCTTCCCTTTTTGCTGCTAGTTTTTCTTTTTCCTTCAGTCGTTGAAGATTTTGTTCTTCTTTCTTTCTCAATTCCACAGCAATTTCCTCCATTTCTTTCTCTCTCTTTCTTTGCTCTGATTCCAATTGTTTCTTTTCTTTCTTGTTCATCTTTGTTGATGGGAATACCTGCATCAGAGGTTGTAAAATGTAGATACTGGAATGCCGCTTCACCATTGGTCAATTTTAAAGCTGAATTCAAGGAGCAGCCAATTAGATGCTTGCATTTAGAAACCAGTCACAATATCTTATTTTATAATATCTGATCCCAGTATAAATGTAATAAAAAAATACATCAGAATCAGAAAGAGGTCACATACCTTTGGAGTACTTTTATAATCAGTATTTTCCTTGTTATCTGAGGATCTTGCTTGTTGTTCTGAATCTTGGGGTTTATTTGATTGTTTGGGTTCTGGAAGTATACAGTAATCAGTCTGTAAATTTAATTTCCAGGAAAAATTGAAAAACTTTCTTCACTCCATCTAGAACTACTTGGTATTGTTAAACAGCAAAACAAGTCTGTCATGATGGATTGACTATTTAGAGAGGAAAATACAAAAGAAGGATTCTTTATGGGAGTAACATGACCTCCAACCTCTGGGACAAAGGTCAACATTGTGGGATGGGTACCTCTTTGGAAGTTCAACTACTAATACAATTCCAAGAGTGAAGTCAAAATATGGAGAGCTGAAAAATTACATCTATGACAATATCTGATTGAAAAAGAAATAAGAACTAGAATTGATTCTTGGACAATACAACAAAACATCACTTAGCAACCATTTTCAATGTAATGGCAACTTTTTTTCTGCCTGCTTTTCAACGTTTTCTCAGTTTTGTCTCTATGATGAGACTGTGAATTATTTTTTTGGGTCTCAACAGTAGTTTTAATGTCAATGTTTTACTGTATGATAAACAAGCATACATAATACAAATAGATATCATTTCAACACCTGGATTTTTATCATCTGTGTAAACTTGCTCGGCTCTTCTCCTGTCCTGTTCCTTCTGTTTTCTCTTATTTTCTCTAGTTCTTTCTGGAAAAACAAATAAATCATGTGTCTATCAGTACAGTATAACCCATGAAAACCAGACTCCCAGAAAACTGGAATTCTCTGAAATTTGTACGATTTTTCACATCCCATTTTGTTCGCTTCCATAATCAATAGTTCTGTGAAAACTGAAATTCTCAGAAAATCGGACTTTTAGCCAAGTCCAGAAGGAGTCCGGTTTTCAGGGGTTTTATGGTACAATTTATGAATAATGCAATTGGGGAATATGTATATATAACACACCTATCAATTAAGCTAGTCAGCTACTTTCTTTTAAAAGGACAATTTAGTGACACCCAGTGGGCTAAATAACGACCGCTTTTCTCTACCTCTGTGTCTTTGACGTTTTTCTTTTTTCCTCTGTTGTTTTGCACTCGGTTGATGATAACTGGAACCAGTTGGATGATGTGAGGAACCGGTCTGACTAGTATATGTCTTCTGATGTGTCCCCATACCATGTGTTGCCTGATAACCATGGAAATACTGAAATAAAGAGAAATACAGTTGTACATAAATTTTACCCTAAAATTCAACAACGATACAGTTGTACATAAATTTTACCCTAAAATTCAACAACGGATTAATTTAAGTATTACACTGAAATAATTCATTAATAATTTAAGGGCATGTAGGTAGACTATAGACGACAGTCTGAATTTTAGAGCAAGATTTAATAATATAACAGAGAAAAGTTAGTGTGAGCTGTATTTTGTCAGCTCGGGATTTTCATGAGATCCAGTATTTTTATTTAGCAGTGCGTCAGAGTGTGTTGAGGTAGTTTACTTGTGGTGAAAAAGTCTGTGTGGTAAGGAAAAATTACCACCAAGATGTTGTTTCTGAAAATCTTATTTTCTACATTCTATCTTGTAAAAATATCTCAGTACAGTGCAACCTCTCCAGAGCAATCCTCTCTGGAGTAACAACCTCCCTTCAACAACAGCATGATTTTTTTCCCACTGTATAATTTAAATACAAATTCAAACTCTCTAGAGCAACAACCTCTCAACAGCAACATAATTTTGCTTCTCCAAAAGGGTGTTGCTTTGGAGAAGTTGCACTGTACTGGTATATGATTGTTACTGATAGCTAGAGACTTAAACTTACCTGTGACCCATAGTAGTTGTCATCACTAGAATCAGACTGGAAATAATAAAACTCATCATCATCATCATCAGCAGCAGCAAAGAAGAAGGGAAAACCACCATGGAATCTCGGGAAGAACAAATCTATGATAAATAGATGCAAGCATTTGAAATTCATTTATTTATACATGGCATTGAGTACACAATGTCAACAAGTGTGTTATAAAATCAAACCTTAATCCGAAAATTACCATTCAAATTAGAAAGGTAAATTAAATAGAAATTTATGTTCCGAATCTCCAAATTTTGTTTGGTTTTCGGAATACAAAGGTTTTCAGCATTAAATACATAATAAAAAAATTGGGACCAACTGACGTGTTCAGTTTAGAGAATATTCCGAATTACAAAGGTTCTGATTAGGGAGGTTTGACCGTACATACATTTTTAAAAATAGGCTTCATTCAATATGAAGCTTGGACAGGTACTGTAAATACTGAAAATACAGTCAACAAGTGACATTCACCCAAAAAATAAAACAGACACAACCAGGGTATAGTTTAGCATGGCGACAGTTTTTAGAATCCAAAGAGCACTGACTGACTTACATTTATGAAGTAAAGGGTACAAATGTAGTTGAAAAATGAAAATGAACAAATATCGTGAGTAAATTTACCTTCAAACACTCGTCTTAGAAATTCTTCCTAAAATTAAATAAAGACTGAATAATAAAGACTAGTGTACAACTATTATGTAATCATGTTAATAGGCCATCCTAAAAAATTGCTTGTTTGCTGTTGCCAACCCACACTTTTTTGGAGTGGGTCGGTTGGAGTATTATTTTTTTATATTAGACATGAGTAAGCTGACCATGATACCAGAGAAAATATTTTCAATAATATGGAAAGGAAATTTTAAAAATGATATGCATTCAATTTGTATTGATAAAATTTTTCAGACCAGTGGTTTTTTGGTGGGTCGACAAACAAATAATATTTTGATTTAGGCCTTAGTGTTATTAAAAACAAACAATTCGAATTATAAGAAATGTTGATGCCACAATCTTTTCTGGGTTTAATACATATCTGATTTTTTTTTAATTTTCTTTTAAAGAATGTTCCTTATTATAGTTTAACAAATCAAAACTTTAAGTGTTAAGTAACCGTAAATAAAATTATTTGTGTGGCTTAATCAGAAAATGTAAACACTGACCCTTAAATCATGAGGGTCTGAAGTTTCCAAAGTATCAGGCCCATCCATTAGATACTTATATGCATATCCTATCTCCTGAAATTTACCCTTTGAGTCCTCATTGCTATTCTGAAAAAAAATTCATAGATGTCACAATAAAGCAAAGTCACAAATTTTGAACTTGCAAATGAGTCCTGCTTTTTTCCTTGTATAGCAGGGGCTGTTTATAGGCTTCTTCCCCTCGGTAAAATCTTTAAAATCATGCCATTTTCTCCTAAAATTCAGTTCAAATCAAGTTCTTCCTTCCGCTTTTTGCAAAAAATACCCTTTCTCTTACCTGTGAAAAAAGCCCTAGAGTCCAACACTATCTACTGATACATCTAGACCTGTTACACATGTTCTGAATTAAGAATAGATGCATGGTCATTGCAGAACATTAATGATTCTAAGACTAGTTTCAACCCCAATTTCAGAGCAATTTCCCACAGATAGCAGCAATATGGTGCAATTTTTTGATATTTTTGAAAATAATACATCATATGTATACAGTACCTTGTCTGGATGATACTGAAGGGCAAGTTTCTTGTATGCTTTTCGGATATCATCTGAAATCAAGTAGATAACAATGTATAAATCTGCAAATTTAAGACCAATAATCCTGCAAAAAGCTAGAGTTCAGACTTGGCACCACCATAGCTACAGTGAGATGTGTGCCTTGGTTAAAATTTGGGCAGGTAATGAGGAAAAATGGCAGGTTTTAATACAAAATATTTCTGGGGGAGCATGTCCCTAGACCATCCTAGATAACCTTGGTTCAAATATGGGCATGTCACTGCTTGGTCAGCAGATGACTTCTTGATTTGTAAGCAAACCTAAAATTTTGTTTACAGACATAAACAACAAAGTGAAATTCATGAGGTATAAAATCCCTACTTACTGACCCATATTTTTTTCGGCATATAAATGGAAACAAACCTTTTTGTTTAGGCCTAAGTATCACAGTTGTTAAAGGTACAATGTATATAACTAAAATATGCACCTTTGGTATGACATTTATAAACAATTGCTATCTGGGCTATTTCTAAGAAACAACAACAGGCCTGAACAAGTTCTACAAACATCATTTTAACAAGCTGTTTGAATGTATAGCTAGAAATTCTGTACTTTGCCCAAGTATAGCTACCTTCAGAAGCCCCGTCCTCCAAACCAAGAATTTTGTAACACTTCTTTCTTTCAGCCATTTTCTACAATTCTTCAATTTGTGGAAAACAATTACGTATTCACTTCTTCCTCATTTCATTCTAAAAAGAACAACACAAGACGATAAATTCATAGCAAATTAAGAGTGAGAAAAATCCATGATCCTGACTTGAGATTGAACCCAGGACCTCTAGCACAGCAGATGGTCAACAATGTTGCTAATTAATGAGTTAATCCTTCTGCAAGGCTGTTGAAAGTTGTCCCTATTCCTACAATCGATGAAAAGTTAAAACTACAAAATACAACTTGTACATATCTGGCACTTTTTGAAAATAGGACCACCACAATTTCGTGCAAAATGAAAATATTGGAGTACTATCAAGCAGGTACCTGCTTTATTATTTACTCAGAGTCTGACACTCCACTCCAATACTTCAAAAGTCCTAATTTTGCATTCCCTGTACTGGGTATACAAAAAGTGACAAATCATTAAAAATCTGTTCGAAAATTGAAACTACATATTTACACTTTAAGGAGATAATTTTTTAAAAAATAAAACTCATTTTCTGAAAATTATACCTCGACACATTATAAATTGGGCATTGCTAAATCAGCGCGCTAAACCTAACTTTCTACGCTTAATTATATCTTAATTGAGGAACAAAGAACGAAACTGAACAAAGTCAGACTGAGGCTTATGATCCGTGGAAACTTTAAACAACAAATTTTATACAAAATACCAGTTGTCATGCTGAGATAGTTAAATTCTAAAGCTTTTAAAATGAAAGTTGAATCCTTTCTGTCATCACTGACTGGTACTCGATCCGCTTATTGATAAAAAGTCTAAGCCTAGAATGTGCCTTTGAGAACCAGTATTACTTCCAGCAATATTCGTTATCGACGAAATAATTTATGTGACAGGAAATTAAAGTCATTCGATAGAAATGATCAGTCATACATGAATAAAAAAAATATCAATTACTGAGAATTCTACTCGCAAGAAATATTTTTGCAAAGCCGCAAACCGGGTTTTCATTTTATCCAACTGGAACACAGAACGGGAACCAGTTTGATATTCATTCACCATGTTGATAAAAGAACAATATACATGTCCGTGCGGTTTATTAGTTTATTTCATACAACGGTGCGTATTGAATATTGATACAACTGGTTTTGCGTCAATAATTAAAACCCGTCATATGGTTCTGCTCGCTACTTAACCCAATGTAGACACGCTATATAAAGGTTTGATAGCCTCGCTCACGAAAAGAATCGAGTCCAGTTTACTTTCACTTTTGATTCTATATCAACATTGCGAGGTTGGGCGAAGTTTACATCTACATGATACTCCCGATCAAATAATACTGATTATAACTGGGAGGCGCTTGTCAGGAAAACTGTGTTAAAAAGTATTAAGTGCTCAGTTAAAAGATAAAAGTTTACAGATTACTGAGTGCAAGGTTAGGATTAAAAACATATAGGGAGTTAGAAAGGAGCTGTCTCCAGCCTTTCCTTGAAGATATTTAGGCTGGGACTGGATTTGACCTGGTATGGGAGACTATTCCAGTGCCTTATAGTTCTGGGGAAATAGGAGCTAAGGTGGTACTGGGTATGGGATGAGGTGGTTATGATCAACATGAACAAGGTTGTTCTGGAATATTGATTCAGCTGGTTTTGCATCAATAAGTGGTCTGGAATGGTCATCATGTATTTACTGAATGATAACACCTTGCTATTAGTAAATTGTTAACTAGCAAGTATATATGTTTGTAATCGGCATTTTATTATTTTAATTTTATTTAATTTGTTTTTAATTGAAGGTTTCATGTAGAATTTCACATTTTTTCAGATCTCAGCATATTTAGAATATACGTTACCATGGATACTTGCAGAGCTGTCGTAATAAAACATCTTGGACGGAAATGTCTTAAGTTTTATGAAAGCTTAATGGTGAATATACACGCAGTAGATGAAGGGGTGAAATCTGGTTACCTGTATGATATAGGATCAGTTACATCAGATCAGTTGTTGAACTTATTGAAGGAATTGAAACAAGAAAACCTGATTAAGAACAACTTGAATTTGATAGAGATAGAGATGGATTACATTATTGTTAATGTGGAGGAATTATTGACTGGGAATCTTGTTGATAATCTTCAGGACAGACTTATTAATGTGTCAGATTCTATCAAGCAGCCATGTGTAGTGGAATCTCTTAGTGTTCATAATGAACTTGAATCTGTATTTAGTGGTATTTTACAGAAACTTGATACTACTAAAGTTAAACTATGTGTCCTTGGCTCATCTATTGGTTGTAATATATCCAGTCTGTTTGGCTTATTGTTAAATTATCCAGTAATCTACTGGTATCTTGATTCATCTGCTGGAAACTGTTTATCTATGGAAAAACTTGTGTGCGTTAAAGTTGACGTCACTCATTCTGAACACAAGCAACAGAGGTTTGATCAGGGAAGTGAACCCTGTAAGTCACATCAGGGGAGAGAACTCTGTCACAGAAGCATCACATTGTATTCATTTAGTTTTCCACACTGCATGTATGACCATTGTAAGATGGTTGTTGATACCTGGTATAGTCGTGTTGAAGATAAAATAAATAACTCCGATCTTTTCTCAAACTTAAAATACCATAGTGAAGAGGTAGTTTTGGAGGCTGTGTGCCTATAACATGAAACATTAAGTTGTCTTTGATAGAATTGTGTCTACTATTTGTCCATAAAAACAAATCTGAAGAAGATATGTTGTGTTAGAAAACATTAATGCAGGCATTTCATTCTTTATGTTCAAGCATTACTGAGGTAACCAATGGAAACGGTGAATGCCTACAAATCTAGATCCAACATAAAGTGTTTCGATGGTTGTTTTCTTGCAGATTCTAAATAGTCTTAAAACTGTATGTAGACGTACAAATCTGACTACTTTAATATGTGAAGCTAAAACACAAGGAAATAGATGATGAATTGAAGAAATGTCTTGATAAAACACAAAAATAAGAGTGGGCAGATCTGGATCTGTTATTTGACCATGGTATTGAAGAGTTAAAACTTGGACAGGCAGACTTAAAAGAGGGCCTGTCTGCTATAAAAGAGGGCCAATCAGACCTAAAAGAGGCCCTGTCTGATATAAAAGAGAGTCAGTCAGACTTAAAAGAGGCCCTAACTGATACAAAAGATGGCCAGTCTGACTTAAAACTGAATTAAAACAGGGCCAGACTGAATTAAAACAGCACCAGTCTGATATAAAAAAGTCAATATGTTCTTCATATTCATAGTGTTTGTCTGGATCAAGCATTTTGCTATGATTTGCTTACTAGGCCTAACCAAAAAATGTTAGTTTCCCGTTACATGCCCAAAAAGTATGGGTCAGTAGGTAGGGATTTTTTTGTTTGTTTTTGTACATATATCGGCGATACTGTTGTGAAAATTACAATATAGCACTAAGATTTGGATGCCATAAAAACTTATGAGTCAGCAAATAAAAGATGGGTCGGTCGGGTAACCGGAAACAAACCTATTTTTTGGGCCTTAATATATTGAAATTGTAAGAAATATATTTTATTTACATGTATTTTATATTCTGTATAGTGTTGACTTTCTCCTTTTATTGAATACTTAATGAAACGGAGTGGAATTAATTCATTATGTGTTACTTGACTCTCTTGTAACAATAGATTGATGGTCGGAGTCTGTACAAACTGTACCATTGTCATGATTCTTTACACCACGTCAAAAGTCGCCTGAAGCGAGTCAAACTGATATACTATCAGAAATTTACAATAAACAACGATGGTAATACCCAAAGATCTGGTAAAACAATGAGTTCAAATCCTAGACCTAATGTACGCTCTCATGTGATGATATGGTTGCAGTTATAGCATGAAGGTCATTCATCCTTCACCTCTGATTATTTGTGTGAAGAAATTGGCAGCCATTTGCAAAGGACAAGGTTAGCACTGGTATACAATCCTGGAACATGAATTGGGTTAACTGCTTGCTAGTATATATCTAATTAGTAATTACTATTGAAAGCAGGTCTAAAACCCAAAATATTATAACCATTATCTTAAACTCATTTTAACTTATTGAAACGAAAGATACTTTGAGGAGACAGTGTGCATTTAAACAGATGCATGTCCTGAAGCTTCTTAAGAAAATAACTAAAACATTTTACAGTTTTTATTTTTATTGACATACTATGGGAATTATCCCATACAGTATCATTAACAAATAAACATCATTTACCATTGTGTAACAGAATTTATGAAATATCTATTCATGAAAGTATGTGTAACATGTGACAAAGAAATACAAAAAAATCACATTTGAGTGAAGAAACAATTGTTATAGATGCTACTCTCACACAAAAACCTTTTTCTTGGAAAAAAGATACAAATAAAATTATTAAAATCTAGAATGTGCATTGTATCTATGGCAAACATTTAAGTTTGCAAAACATTCTTATAGCACTAATCTAGTATGACATATATAATTATTCAAAACAAACCCACTAATAGAGGGCACTTCTTGAAATCCTAAAATCACAGTATTATATCAAGAAAATAAAAATATTGTTACCATGGTAACCTTGTATACTTAACTACCGAATTGCATTAGTTACCTCTTATATGACATCTAAGATATCTTACAAAATGTTGCTAAGCAACACAGATCTAATTACTACAAAGAAATAAAGTACAAGAAAAACAATAATTCTTAGTGGGACATAAATGAGTTATTAGAAACAACAAAACAAAAACACATAAATAACCATTACACACCTAAATAAAACAACAAACAGACAAATAGAAAAACAGGATTTCAATAAAATCGCCATGTATGAATAATTTATTCATATTAAACAGACAGTTCCCAACAGCTAGCAAGCCCCCCAATAAAGAATTAATTTTCTAGTAAGAAAAATACCAAAAATGCATTTTTGTGATACAGCTGGCACAAAGGCCAAAACCCATTTCTAATTACCGACAAAAAAATAGACAAATGTCTGATTTTTACTCATATTAAGGACAAGTCAAGCTAGCATGTTGATGCCAAGAAATAAAACATGCTTATTAAAGCAAGAAGCACCAAACACAGTCTATTATCAAGAAAATATTTTTTTCATACATACACCATTATTATATTAAAACTTGTTATATTTATTTTATTATAATTAGAATTCTTCATCATGATTCACACAACCTTGTTCACTAAACATATTAAACAACTAAACAGTGAAAAATATAAATTCACACAAAAGCAGATTTACAGTAACATGACCAATCCTATTTTTGGTGCCAAACTTTTAATTTTCTAACTGCAAACTCCAAAGTTTGGGACCAATTGTGCCTCCAAGATACAAAAGATAAGATTATAAAAAATAGAAAAAGCTAGTTTTTCAACATACCTTAACTAATTTTTTGGTCAAGAAACCCTAAACCTGACTTGTTTTCTCACAGAACACTATGTTAACAAAGGATAAGATGCTATACACTGTTTTCCTCTTATGAATAATGAAAAAATATGAATGATTTGCATGATTACATCAACTCATGAAAGATTATTCAATTGTTCATACTTTGAGATCAATTCATTAATTACAGACTTAGAATCACTAAATTATACCTGAACATACAGCAATTTATCACAAACTCATACAATGAAATCAAAATAAAAGTTCAAATAACATAAATTGTCAAAGCTGTAGAACTTATGGTCGTCCAATACTACCCAGGAATGTTTACTAAGTAACATAACTATATACTAGTATGCATACCTGTGTGTTCAGTGTTCAAACTGAAAGTAGAAACTAAACTGAAAGTAGAATTTCTATTTTTAGACACTGACACTTTACTAAGTAACATAATTATATACTAGTATCATACTAGTAGTACACATACCTTCGTGTTCAGTGGTTAAACTGAAAGTAGGAGTTAAATTGAAAGTAGAAGTTAAACTGAAAGTAGAATTCAAACTGAAAGTAGAATTTCTATTTTTAGACACTGATGCTTATGATTCTTTGAAGGATTTTTTCATTAAGAATGTGTGCACCCCTAAAAAAATGATGTGAAAGTTTGCAAAAAAAAGGTTTCAACAGTATGAATAGTAACACAGACAAATTATGAATAAATAAATGTTCAGTAGCGTAAATATCATGAAATTGGAAGAAATAAGTTCTACAGCTTTAAGTCAGAAATGTACGAATATATTTCTATGACCACTGACAGCTATGTACAATCATGAATAAGAATTAAGGAGACCCTAAAACCCTGCGATAATAGGAAACACTTAAATGAGACAGATGCTAAATTATTTACACACAATGTCAAGCTCTGGGACACAGAAAAACAATCAATAATAGCATTAAAAAGACAATTTAATGAAAATGTAAGTGAATACACTATAATCATGTAGAACATGATATTCCACTTTCATGTAAATACCTTGTAAAACATGTAAATCCATAGTCATGTGACTATTTTTAAAAACATGATAATCCTTAACCATATAAATATCATGAAAAACATATCTCATAATCACGGAAATGTAATTTTAACACCATTTTATTTTAACAACTATAATTATGTCGTTTTAACATCTGGAATACATTATTTGAACACTTAAATGTTATATATCACAAAAAAATCATAATACAGATACATTGTATCTGACATACAACAATAAAACATCATGTTGACTTGAATGACTTTGTAGCACAATTTTATATTTTAAAACTTTCTACAAAATGGAAAAGATAAGTGCAGACAAATGAAGTACAAAATAAAGACAAATATTTCACGTATAAGAGAGAAATGAAGCATTTTTTTTTGATCATTAGAATCCATTTAACAATAGAAAACAAAAGTTACAGCGGATACACATATAAAACACTCGTTAAAGTCAAAAAGAAAGGATAACACTAAATCATTGTTATTATCTTTTTAAAATCAATCAAGCTAGACCATCAATTTGAAAACCTCATGATTAAAAGTTTTCCAGAATTTTCAGGAACCTCAGGCTTTTCCCAAGTCCAGACCTTACTGGTTTTTATTGTTTCCACTGCACAGAGGTTAAGATTCCGGTTTTTTTGAAAATTTTCAACAGTTACCCAAATAACAACATAAATATATCAATAAACAACAAAATATTGCAAAATTAACAAAAGAAGTGATGAAAGAAACAACAGAAAAAATTACTTAGCAACCAACAATGACTTAGCAACCAATTCAACATTCTTATTATGATGACCACTTCATTGAAGACCCACTTTCAATATTTACTCAATATTTCAATTTTATAATGAGACCATCTCACTATTAAGACCGTTTCTTTTGGTAGCAAAAGTGGTCTAAATACTAAAGTTTTACTGTAAAACAATGAAAACAAAATAAGAAAATCAACAGTAATTAAAATCATAGATGGGGTAATGTTCTCGCGATGCAATTAATGAAGAAAACTGAACCTAAATGAGATGAAAAAATAATGAATGAAAAACTCGGCCTGAAGTTAACACATCAGGGCATGAACCTCAACAAAAATATGTACAACTCAAGGTATAAATAATATATTAAAAACAAGCATTTCACTTTATAGGTACAAGCAGCCGAAGCTTTGATTCATATCAGCAAGAGATGTTTACACTATGCATTCATAATAAGCAAAGAAAAGAATTAACTCAGTCCCAGGAGAAAATATACGAAACAAACATTCAGCAGTTACAAAAAGCATAACTAATAATTAAAATGGTGTGTGTGGGGGGGTAATTAAAAGTAGATAGTGAGATTTTAAATAATAATATTGTAAAACACGAATCAAGTCGTAGTGTAAATCAAAGAATTCACAGTGACCTATTCATGAGATCTACACTTTGACCCTTCTTGACTTCATAAAAACATACATGAAACAAGTATTTACCTGTGTACCTAAGTTGGCAAAACTCTCGCATTTTTTCTATCACCTAATATTATAAACCTTTTAAGCATCTTTTTGGTGTTTCAACTATTTCTATATTTTCTATCCAGATCACACTATCTACTTTTTTAAACCCATATAGATACTAAGTGGTTAAAAATAAAATACACAAATTCAACGAATATAGAAAGCAGACTTCTTCATTTTATACATTTCAATAATTTAATGATAATCACAGTGACTTTTATTTCGTAAGCAACAATTTGGTCTCGTCTCTGTATAATGTGAATGTATCTACATCAGGTATATACTATGTTACTGGTGGATTTTATCACAAAATTAATTCTTTCCTAGGTCTATCACAGAACTTGAAACACTTCACTTACATGAAAATATTATTGACCATAAATGGTCGTAACCATATTGATGTACCTTTCTTGTTACTATTAGCTGACAAATTACTTTCCATACCAATATCATCAAAGTTGTCACCGGAGTCATCACAGAGATCAACATTGATATCAATACTGTTAGAACTAGGCAGAATGTTTGAGCTGTGTTTCTCTGGTGACCAGTTGGAAGACAGTATTTCAAATTCAGCTGGTGTACTGTAATGTCGTGGTCGTCGTTTACCCTTGAGTTGCTGTTGAGCGTCCATGCGTGAAAACCGTCAACTGAGAGTTTGTTCTGAACTTGTACCTGATACATCAGCTTTCACTTCATCAATCTCTACTGGAGAAATCTCAGGTAAAGGTTCTCGCCAATACTGGACTTGACTGAATTCACTGGCACGTGATCCAGGGATCTTGTGTAATGGTGGGAAGAAATGATCAGCGACATCTGTTAGTTTTGTGTACCTTAAATACAGACATCAACATTCATTTATATATTCAAGTCTCAATTACTTAAATATCCCTCGTAACCAATACAAAACCAATTAGGTATAACAGTAAATTCCATTAAAAAAAAAATTCCATACATAATGAATAACCTTGAATACGACCTTGACCTTGGAGCTTAGGGTCTGTGTCTCGCATGTGACACATTGTCTTCTACTGGAGATCATTTGTGCTGTGTTATTTCAAATCCATGCAGAAATTATAACATTAAGGCCGAGACACGGACAGACAGATGGTGCATAAAAAACTTTTTTTGGCCAATTAGAAGATTTCCTTTTTTTCTGAGAATTAAATTAAGCTCAAAAGAGCTGAATACTTACGATGTCTGGAAAGCGTGAGACAACTCATGTTTAAGTTCTCCATACGGATTGATAGTAAATATCCGGAATATTGGAATATTAATAGCCTTGTATGCATACACATCCTGGAAAAATAAATCATCATATGAAACATATTTTTATGTTTTTTCAATGACTTAAAGAATTAATTTGTTAGAGTGAAGGGAGAGGTTTACACATGCAGTGCAAACTCACTAAAGCAACACCCTTTGGGAGAAGCAAGTTTATGTTGTTGTTAAGAGGTTGCTACTCTAGAGAGGTTAAATCAATAGTTGTATGGGGGGAATCATGCTGTTGTTGCCTGGAGGTTATTGCTCAAGAGAGGGCCACTCTGGAGAGGTTGCATTGTATTTTCGAGAATTTCAGGCATATATTGTTATCACCAGATAACAGAATTAAAAACAATAGAAGTAAAAATAATAAGTACATTTAATGCAACAGTAATATTCATTTAAAAATGAACAGAACCTAATAGTGAAAGAGCTATGCTTACATTCACTTTGTTACCAAATCCAGCGTAAAATGGATACACTTTTTCTGGAAACAATGAACCAACATCTGTTAAACAGCTGATCTTGAATTCCTCTGGCTTTCTTTCAATGACTTCTCTGAAAAAAAAAACACAAAAATTCCACATCTTAGAACACTAACAGAAGTAGAATCTTAATGTTAAGACAACCATCAGCATAAAAAAAATGGTATTACTATATTTTCTCATTGCTGTTTAACATCACTCCAACAGTCAGGGTCATTTGAAGACTTTACCAGCTTTAAAAAGAGGGGGAAGAACCCAGGCATAAACCTAGGTAGAACCAATACGCTTCTGCAAGCCAGCCGGACAGCCAGCCAGACTTGCAAGTGTTTGTCTAAGATTTGAACACACACAAGCATGAGGGACTAGTGATTGCTAGTCGGAGACTTTAACCACTTGATCATAGAGGCTCCAGGTCTTGTCTATTATTAAGTGAAGAGAAATGTAGAGGAGATATTGAATACCAATCTGGAAATAAGCCAGACGTATATATCCTTAACACAATCTATCTGTTGTTTATCAGCCTATTCCACTAATATGGTCATTTCAGAGCTGCCCTAGAGAGTGGAAGAAGATACAGGAGAACCAGGCATATATATCCCTACTCTTTTAGAATGGACCGCCTGGTTCTTTATCATGCCCGGTGCAAAGCACCGATACATGCCTTGCATATTTCCTGTGACTTTCTAAACACAGTACTAGGCTAAGTAGTAGAGTGGGGGACACTGAAAAATGTCCCTGAAATATTGGAAGCCGGAGCCGAGATTCGAACCCACAACTTTAACACATGAAGTTCTTCATATAAATCAATGGTAACACCTAAAATCAATCAGAGATGCTTGCTAAACTTCTTATATAATAACAAACAAATATCTTACTTATGGAAAGCACTTATAAGGGAGGTTGGTGACAGAAGTAATGGTCCTTCTGGTAGAGTCATCTCCCCTTGTTTAATATTCTGCAGTAAATCTTTGGTAAGTTTTGACTGGCCAATAGCTCGGGCAGAGAGGTAGAGAAATTTGTAACCGTTATCAGCTATACGACTGTACAGTTGTGCTACACCAGATTGCGACCAATCCCGTCCCACTACTGGTAAAATCTGACCTAACACGTCTGACCTGAAAATATTGACAGTTCAGTTTATAAAGTTCAATAAATAACAAATATGCAATTTAGCACAAGTGAAGTTAACAATTCATCAGACATAAATACACACAACTCAAATTGAAATGGTGAATTCTGAACCTTTGTATCAGTTATAAAAGTTACTGAAGTTTTGCATTGACTGGAATTACACCTGGCTGGGGTTCATTATTCTATGTTTTCAGCGAAACTATTACATCCAAGGTAGTTTGTCCTCAGTATCCAATTGAACATTCATTTCAGGGAGTTCTTAAGTGCTTGAAAAATGTTTTTAAGGATACACAAGTGCTGATAGGTAAATTATAGGTAACTCCTAAAGTGTCATATAGCCTTAATGTTTTACATTGCTATACAGTGCAACCTCTCCACACCCTTTGAGAGTAGCAAAATAATGTTGTTGTTGAGAGGTTGTTGCTCTAAAGAGGTTAAATTAATAGTTAAATCATCCAGTGGGAAATAAATATTTGTGGAGAGTAACTTACTTAGTTATAGTACCATCAATATCTGATACAATGATTTTATCGTTATGTCGCCACAGGTATATATGTGAGTGGCAGCGTTTGGTTCCTTGGTACTGAGTGGTCACAGAATATGTCACTTCATTCTGTCCAGGTTGAAGATTTAAAAGCATCTGAAAAAAAGCACATTGATATTATAATTCATGATTAGTCTTTGTTATGTTTTGTTTTTATGTGACTTATTGTCACTGGGGTTTAACACCATTTTTCAACAATTTTTCATTTATACATGGCAACCAGCTCACCTAACCAGCTTTCTTGGACTATATACAAACCAGTACTAACTTACCCTTCCACAAGGAGCTGGCAACTTCTCCACATATGGAGGAAAATTGACATTTTTGTCAAATTTTCATAGAAGGGTATGACCTGCCACGACCGGGATTCGAACCCGGATCTCCTGGATACAAGTCCCCCACACTAACCACTGGACCACGGCCTGATTAGTCTTTCTTATCTAGTTATAATTTATCTGTACATGAATAATGACAAAAAATTCAATTAAAGATGCACAGTGACATCTTGAAATCAAAATGATCTTTAAAATATTATCCAGTTGCCATAAGGAAATTTTTAAACAGGTCTTAAAATAAGACCTTGTTATATCAATATGATCTTAACACTGAAATGATTATACAGTGAGGTTATTACCTTAAAATTCAATATTAAATACATTCATACTAATAGATATTATCGAAATTGAAAAAAAATATAATTTCGTCAATAATTTGGCACTGTTTTCTACTAAAACAGGCTGACTTGTAAAAATGACCACATAAGGCCATCCTTTATAAATTGTTGGTTGGCAGTCGTCTCATTGAAAAATCCCCTGGTCAAAGTTTGTTAGTGATTTGACAAAAACAATTAATTCTTTATTCCATTTTTTTCCGTACAAACATATATACAAACATAAAAAAAAAATTTTTAAGGCTGGTCTTATCAAGAAAATACTTTCATTGAGGTAAGTAGTTTACAATTAACATCAAATTCACCCAACCAGACAATAACTTACAATCTGTTCAGATGATAATCTTAGTGTTTTCTTGAATACTTTTCTCATCTTGACAAGCTTCTTTGGTTTATTGGGTTCAGTTCTGTCTGACCCCTCTGTGTCCCCTTCTGAGGATGAGTGGTCTCGATCGACAGTCAACCTAACATTTAATATAAAAAAAAAACATATTAAATATTAAAAAAAAATTATTTTGATATTTTCAAACAGTCACTTGTGAACAAATGCCCCCCTTTTTAATGCACAGTAACGGATACTGTGGACCAATTAAATTCTGATTAAGTGTATTCCCTTCCTTTGTTGACCTTCATTCAAATGTTCAAGTGTATGTGTTTAATGAACATAAAAAACACAATTATATCACAATATAACAACAGGTTATTTTACAATACCTTTCAATTTCTTTCACTTTTTTCGGACTTTCTTCAACACTAGATTGGTATGTTTGTGTTTTATCAGTAGTTGTCACTGTTGTAGTGTCGCCATCCTATTCATTAAAACATAAAAAATGAATTTAAACATTCACACATACTTTTATAATTATAATCACAAAGATTAAGCAGAGAACAGAATTGTGAAATGGTAATTATTTAAATACAACAAGATTATATAATATCATTCTACCAGCTGACAAAAACTTTCCAGCCTCAACAGTAGAGGTTACACCTAGGTAGAGCCAGCAACCTTCAGTAAGCTAGTGAGCTGGTCCTGGGTGGGACTGGAAAGATTACTGATCATATTAAAGTATTCATGTATAAATATTTACCGATTTTGTTCCAGTGATTTCAGATTCTGATGTTGCCATGGTAACACTCACATCTGGCGTTGATGAGGTTTTCGTTGGATCTGTCGTGTTACGACCCCATGAAAACCATGAGTAGCTTTTAGCTTTCTTTTCCTTCTTTTTAGGCATATGAGTGCCAACAAGATTCTGTATTACTTCCTAGTTGAAGAATATATTTTCTATTAAGTAGTGAGCAAAAATAATCATTTATTTAAACATGACTCCACCCTTAATAGGGAAGAATGTTACAATAAAATACAATGAATGTTTTTTTTCACACTTTTCACATTTTTATAGACATTGTGAGGCAAAAAAGATGAACAAAAGGGAAAAACAGGATAAGGAGTTTCAACTGTTTAACAATTGATTTGTTTATATCTCAAAAATCAACAGTATACATTAGATTTGGTATAGTACATATAAAACACTACATAATAAGAGAAACACTCAACTTTTCATGAAATCAGTTCATTTATGACATAAATAAGAAAAAAGAGTAAGATTGAGCACTAACTAAGCACCTTCTATCTAATTATTCACAAACAAACATATGACAGAGTGTAGTCATACTTACCACTGGCAATTTTTTCTGGAAAGCACATTGAGACAGAATGATAGGGGCTGCAGTTTGCCAGTTATAATAATTATCCTCAATCTTTATTACAAGGTCAGGATTTGACAACATCCCAGGATTTTCTGATAAATCATCAAAAGTAACAATTTTCGACATAAATTTCTGTAGTGTCATCGGTTCAGGTTCTGTCAAACCTCCACATAGTGACATGGAATAAGTACCAAGTGATTTGATCTCCGACTCTAGTATGGTCCCCGAAGGCCCACAGATGGCCCCTTCGACTGAATGAGGGGACTGAGGCAGAGAAGCACCACGACCTGATTCGACATCCTCGTCTTTCTCTATTGACTTAAAATGACTGTTTGAAAACCTGAAACATTGAATTAATCATTCACATACGAGTTTCCTATAACGAACTAAGGCTGGAATATTTTTTTTGTTATCTTCTCTCATCTAATTCTATGCACCACAATCTATGTGTAACTTAACCCTTTACCTCATAATACCGCATTTCCCTGCATCTGAAGCAGACGACGTTTGAAAACATGGTGACAAAAGAAACCATTGCTGGCAATGAGTAATGGCTTCTTTTGCCACAATGATTTCCACTCTGTCAGAGAGGAATAACCCAATTTGCTTAAATAAATTGATGTTTTGTATATTAGCTTTGAATTTGAAGAGTCCAAATATGCTTATGAGGCAAAGGGTTAATGTAATGAATTGTCCATTTATGTTCAATTATTCTCCAAATTTCAAGATAAGACAGGAATAAGTTTACAGTTTATTGTTACTTGACCAAAAAAACTTCCTTTCTCTATGTTTTTCTAAACATAACTTATAGTACTTCAGACGTACAATTTGTCCCCAAACATTTTTGAACTTTGGATTTTGCTGTTAGAAACTATAGAGACGACGCACACAGAAACAATAGGGTCAGTTAAGTAACCGTAAACATGCCTTTCTGCTGGCCTTAAGGGAAAGCCAAATCTAGCATTTTTTGCCATTCTTAAGTTCTAGCTCCCAGGTGTAACAGTGTAACATTACACAAACATGTTATATATTTCAATTAAATGACAATTACCGTTTTGGAAAGTACAGTTTTGCTGTTTCTTCGTCCATATCTTTAATATTGAGATCATCAAGATAAATTCCTTCCGTCTCAGGTTTATGACGAACATTTTTTGTTTTCCTCATGAATTGAAACAATCCTCCAGAGGCTTTGCTTTTATCATCTAAAAATTACCAACAGTTCAAAGCATTAATTCCACTTTGCTTTTATCATCTAAAAATCTACAAATGGTTCAAAGAATGAAATCCACTTGTTTTTCATCACCAAAAATTCTGAATACAACAAAAAGTTCAAGAAATTCAACCCTTCATTCATTATCATTCCAAAATTTACAAACAGTTCAAAATTTCACGATGTTATGTTTTACATCATCTGAAAATCACAGACCACTCATCAAATTCATTTCACTTAAAATAAATAAAAGCTGAAAAATTCATTACAAACAGACATAAAAACACATTGTTTTACCTGAGATATTAGACTGTTTAACAAGACTTTTGTCCATATCTTCAGTGACAGACTTTCTAGGCATAGCACCCCAGTCCCACACAGTGTCATCTTCTGATTCAAGAAACCGTTCTTGCTGTAAGGATTTCTGTCTATCAACTTCTGTGTCACTTTTAGGCGTATGAGGTCTGCTGGATACTGGGCTATGAAATGACAAGCCATAACATTACTAAAACAAAAAATATGGCTGAAGTATTTAGATACAAATATCTGCATTTTTGATGTGGTCGAGATTTGTATAACCTGAGAAAATCTCTATTTTGTCAACTAATTGTCATTTAAAGGATTAACAGCTAATTTTACAAACTTTAACACATAATTATCTCTTACTTGGGTTTCCTAACAAATCAGCGGTATTTCCACCGCAAAAAAATTACATGCTTGGAAAGTTAAACTAAATACAAATTCAATTCCTGGTCCTTCTTCGTCTTGTCGAACTAGCACAAAATTTCTTTAAAAGTTTCACTTCCTATGTGAAAGATCTGAGGGCTTTTACCACAGACTTTTCAAGACTTTCAGTGAGGACCTGGTCAAACATTCGAAATAAAACCAACAATCATACCTTGCAAGAGGAGATAAATCCGTATCACTAAAGGGATGTGAATTGAGGTATGAAAATCCTTCATGAGCGCTGGCCCACTCGTTGGTACGATCAAATTTGTTTTCTTCTACTACAGGTAGACTTATTGATTTGGACATTAGCCCAGACGACATGTTTGATGTTAGTCTACTTAATTCATCGTCCGTAGATAAATCCTCCATATCAAAAATGTCCTCATTACCAACATCTGCGTTAATATCTACTGGCCCAACATTATTGTTATTTCCTCCCTCAACTTTCAATCTATTCTTTTTCTTTCTCCGTCTCTTTCTCTTGTTTTTAACAATCTCTCCGCATTCATTTTCAACAGTAATATCAATATCTGCGTCTCTGGAATGCTCACTTTGTACAGAGTCTAAATGAGTTCTACCCGGTTCATTCTTATCGTTAGGCTTATCATCATCACAAGCTTGTATACTAACTTTCACTTCATCTTTTTTACTTTCATTAACCTTGTCAGTGTCAACTTCAGTAACATTGCTATCTGCTGCTACTTTACACTGTTCTTTAAGCATTCTGACTCCTTGCTCCATGATATCAGAGTCATATTGCAGAGGGGAAGTCGCCAAGTATGAAGGCAGCTCCTATAATCAAACCATAAACATAAGATGAAACTCATAGTAGATCCTACAAAATACGGACAATTCAGTAGAACTCCATATTTCAACAAGGAAACATTTTATTCCGTCATTTGTTCTTATCAATACTATAGTCAGATTGATAAATACCTTCATGAGAAATAAAAGTAAAAAATCTAAACATTTCGTGGAACAGTTCATACAGATGATTGACAAATGTTGATATAAATGTTTACACAGCAACATTGATTTATCTTCAAGTTCCACACAGAGCAGTTGACAAAGTTATAGATCAATATCAGTGAACTTGATGCTAGCTACAGACATACTTGTCTTTAAAGACCACCATCGACAGAGGAGAAAATGGATGTGAATGTTATCTCAGCTTTATGTTCACTGCAAATACTTGTACAAGCACTGGAAACATAAGACCTCTTTAAAGACAGGTACTGTCAATTAACAAATAGTCTTTTGCACAAATTTGGCCATAATACTGGTATACAGAAAAATAATGACATGGATGTACGTAAATTTCAATCATCTTTTCAATTTCACTAACCTCTTCTTCGTCTTCATGTTCTTCAACAAAGAATGCTTCACCACTTTCTCCTAATTTCATCTGAATGTCCACAGTCTCCCCATTAATCTCAATATCCACCTGAGCATAAAGTCACACAAAGATAAACTCAAATACTCCATAGTCAAGCGCACCATTAC
Organism: Lutraria rhynchaena; assembly: GCA_008271625.1. Taxonomy (NCBI): domain Eukaryota; kingdom Metazoa; phylum Mollusca; class Bivalvia; order Venerida; family Mactridae; genus Lutraria; species Lutraria rhynchaena. The sequence goes on from VIBL01000138.1 coordinate 312,283, forward strand.
ACTACAAACCTCTTAGACAAAGATCAAGGCTGTGGCTGTGGTCCAGTGGTTAGTGTGCTGGACTTGTAACATGGAGATCTGGGTTCGAATCCCAGTCATGGCATGTTATACCCTACTATGAAAATTTGACAAAAATGTTGACTTTCCTCCATATGTGGAAAAGTGGAAGGGTAAGTTAGTACTGGTTAGTATACAGTCCAGGAAAACTGGTTAGGTGAACCGGTCACTGTATATAACTGAAAAATTGTTGGAAAACGGCATTAAACCCCACTGATAATGAGTCACATAAAAACAAAAACAAAGGTCAAGTCCATATATGTTCAGGGAGGGGGCTCCTCTTTGAATCAGCAGATAATTATGTTCTATGTTCAAAATCATTAGACAGTTAAAAAGTTCAAAAAAAGGTCAAAACTTGAATGAAGAAGGAAATTAAATAGAAGTAATTTATCTTCTGTGTTGAAGGGCAGATATCATGATCAGATCACCAGGTACCAGTCATTATTTGTTTATTTTATACAGCAGATAAGGCAGGCTTCTCGAAACTGCTAGAATGAATGCCTGACATTTGGTTAGTCAAAGAATTTCTGTCTGACCAAATGAAAATTTGTCTGATTGAATATATTATAAATAAGTCAATATTGCTGTAAATCGTGCCCGGACATCTGGTCCGGTACTCACCCAAAAGTTATTAGACCTGCTCGAAATTTGCCTGACATGTCTGACGGACCAGCAAATTTTGGGAAGCCTAACCATATCATCAAGTATCAAAAGAAAAATTTCTTAATAAACCATTTTTAATTCGTTAATTTATTGTGTGAACAGTTTTCAGAAGTTTTCAAATCTTAATTTTAACTTGAAGATAATTAAAGTATTAATGTATTAATGGTTAGTCTCCATTCTTAATTTTTCTCAAAAAGACGGAGAGCTTTCATATGAGAATATTTGATACTTCATATTTTGTACATAATGAAGACTCACCATTTTCTCACGAGATCGGAGGACCCCGAGCTTGCCAAACCGAACATGGAATGGTGACGACTTAAACGACCCATCTTCTTGTTGTATAATAATCGTATCTATAGCTCCAGTAAGAGTTGCAGCGTTGATTTCCTGGTAGAAACCTTTGACGTTTGAGAATAATTTACCCACATAACTGAAATAACTCATACTCTGTGGTGAGTACGACGTCAGTTCACATCAATGTCTGACTGGGCGGGGGAACAGGTTTGCTCTGGAAAAGTTACGAGTCAGTTGTCAATATTTCCTGAAACAGTAAAAAAGCTTATGAATTTTTTTGTACACAAGAGTAATTCTACTTTACATTCATGAAAATCAATACTAAATCCATGTAAAATTTGTTTTACTAATGCTTAAATCAGCCACCACCTCAACATTAAGACCAGCTCATACTTTCTGCGCATCAACTTGATAATGTAACAACCTCAGTATAAAAACAAACTTTTTCAGGGCTCGTTAATTCTTTTCAGGCTGCTCCTCCAGCAGGATGACCAGAATTGAAGAATTTTAACTAGTTCTACAGCAATTCAACCTGTCCTGAGTCCATTTCTACTTATAATTACAAGCGGATGTGTGGATTTATTGAGCTGTGCTTTTGGAACAAAGGTGGTCTTAATATCAAAGTGTTACTAGTTACAGTAATTTAAGCTACAAATGAAATATAGAGAGAATGAAGGCCGATTCTGTATGCCCACAGGGTTAAGCATCCCGAGTTTGATCCCAGGTTTGGACCAACAACCTAATTATATTATTGATGCTGTGAAGTTCCAGTGGGAATCGTGAACTAATTCATGGTTCAAACAATGAGTTTTTTAAGTTTTCAAATCTCTATCGTTATCAACAAGAAATCATACTAAAATGAGATACCAACTGAAATCAATAATGAAAAATCAAACCTGTTTAACCAGACTTGTGTGTGAAAAAAATCCACCTCTATGAAATAGTTTGTAACTTAAAAAGTAGTTTCTATCCAAACACGACCATTTACACACTAAATAAAGTGTATTTGTATATATTCTAACCTTACTACAGCTTAATTTGTGATCTTCACATTCATACATACACTAATGTCTTTACTGACTGTTCAAATCTATTTTTAGAACAATATCACATGATACAGAAATCACATGACCCCATCCTATATCTTACGATAGGAGAATGGCCTGACCTTATATGGTGTGCATAACCAGCTGTATGGTATGTTTTATACAGATTTATCTCTTAATCAGCTCAGTCTAGCCAATAACACATTCAAACTTAAACTATATACACACTTTAGTCTACAATTTTTTTATAAGTTTGTAGATATACAATTATATACAAACAGACACATGTAGTGTAATTATCCTACAGATAGTAGTTTTTTTATATCAAATTGAAGTCTGGTGATTTTTTTGCTATTATAATTTCATTATCTGTACAGACACATGAATTTTCATACAAATTGGTTCATAGCTTTAGCCAAATTTTGAAACTTTTCCAATCCTGAATTGAGAAGAATTTCACACTCAATCACTTTCACTTACTCACATTCCAATACAACAGTTAAGGCTGAAATAACTAACTTAATGGGTTCTCATCTCTCTCTTAGTGTTTTCATAAACAGTTAACATCCTAAGAGGCTGAGAGATCGGCGACTTTAACTTTGTTTTAACAAAAAACTATTCTCCGTCAATTTCCGCTTGACAGGATTGAAAGAAGTGGGTTACTAGGCAACAGGATACAAAAAAAAACAAATCTGGATGAAAAGCAAAGAATTATTTTGTATTAGAGGACACAAGGGTTATCTTTTATATTGTTCTTCACAAGGGTCAGTATGATCCAGCCATTTTCAATTATGGGGGGTCAATATTTTAGATACTAGTAAATAAATGAAAACTTAAGTTAATGTCAGTCAGTATGCACCACATTTAAAGGCAATAAAGTCCATAAATGTTTAATTATGTGTAAAACAAACAAAACTTTCAATCGTGATCAAAAGTAGTTCATTTCATAATTACTGCTTATTATTAGTAATTAACATGCAGAACTAATTACGTAATTTGTAATATGGCGTAATCATCTGAAACAGACTTCAACAAATAGTAACTTTGTCACAATTACCCTTAACAAACATAAGTAAATTATTGAAGCCTATGCAAATGGACAATTAAAAGAAATTACCCATATACACTGCAAACATAACTACAGGGTAACCTGTGAGCAAAGCAGGGCTCAACAAATATTTCTCAGCCTACTTGTCCTACAAAATGACCAGCTAAGAATTTTAACAAGTTCTACAGCAATTTCAACACATCCTGAGCCAATTTCTACTTGTAATTATGAGTGGATGAGTGAATTTGTCGAGCCCTACAAATGTCACCTAAGAATGAGACTATGACCATTGTATAAAGGTGGTTGGTATTTTGGAGGTTTATTCTGTCTATTTTATCAATAATTTGTATAGAAGGGAGACCATTATTCACAGGATACAATAAACTGCAGGTTCACCAAATTCCCCTAAAAACTAAATTCAGCAGGTAGGAGATAAAACAGAAAGAATTCAGTATGCAACTGATACTAAAAATAAACGTCTGCACAAGGAATATCATTTGACCTACAAACAGAACATTTACTGTTCACAGCCTCATTCAAAACGTACACTCATAGACTGATGTATAAACTATTAGTATACTACAGCTTCATTGAACAAATTCATAACATGTGTAGTATTGGTTTTCATCCACCAGAGCAGACAGAACGTAGATATTATGAAAATATAAATCGGTTAAGAACCTGAATGATATATACAGTCGATAAAAATAGATCAAGTTTACGAGGAAACTGAAAATTCGGTCAGGCAATAAGGAAAAATAATTGTGAGGGTAAAAACAGATATCAAGGTTGAATATTTTGATGGTGAGACATATTGATAAAGAACTGGTATTTAGACTTTTGGTTGATACTAAATGCTAATACAGACAAACATGTGAATAAAGGCCAACAAACGGAGAGAATAAATAAGCAGGGCCATTTTTTCCTGAAAATTGGGAAGGGGCCTTAGCCTTTCATTTTGGGAAATTCATCCAAATTGGGAAAAGGCGGACTGACTTTCATACACAACAACTGACCCAACACTCCTCCAAATTGGGGAAAAAGGCTTTTAAGGAAGTCACTGAATCTCAGCCTCTATTATACAAAGAAAAAAAGGTCCAGATAAGATCTTTCAGCAAAGTTGACCATTGTTCAGGATTATTTGGTTTAACACCTCGTTCAGTGACTGCTAATGAGAGGCCTCAGTTCATATTTGGATGTTAATCCACGTTTAACTGTATGCCTGTATTAAGTACTAGATACTATGATTTCTACCATAAATAATGAGATTACAATCAACAAAATACTCTTGAATTGATTGACACTTATTAAAAAAACTCTTCCATAGGGTTAAATCCATGTATTTCAACATTTGGTTACTTGCCAAATGTTACCTAAACAATAGTACCAGAAAATATTACAAGCATTCCAGGATTATTCACCATGTTATAACCAATCAATGGCCTTGTTTATTGACGTCCTTATGTGGGTCAGTCCCGGTCAAGCTAGGGTCAGTCATTATTGTGGTCACCCAATTCAAACATCAACAAGTAGATATCAACAATTGTTAAAATAACATATCTCTACAGTGTAACTACGTGAATTGTAAAAACATCATCTTTAAGGCATATATTACTAAGAATACAGTTTCTAATATATTAAACACAAATTTCAGGCTTCCTGAAACAGTTGGAAAACTTGCTTGACACTTGGTCAGGCAAACTTTAGAATCTCTGTCTGACTGAATGAAAGTCTGTCTGACCTAATACATCATACATAAATGATAAATGCTGCTAATCGTGCTTAAGTGCCAGACATCTGGTCCAGTATTCCACAAAAAATATCAGACAAGCGCTTAATTCGTCTGACATGTCCGACAGTCCAGCAACTTTCGGGAAGCCTGTAATTTAGATGTCACTTCAACATTAAGGCCATATTAATATCATTATAAAGATCACAGATTTCAGGACCAAGCTTTCTATACTATAATGAGATCACCTCAATATTTAATACTGATAATATATTATTAAGCCTATTTCTTTGGTTCATACTTGGCCTTCAAACTGAAGCCTCCCAGTATGGTGGCAATTTTCCATAGTGATAAAGGTCAAGTGGTTGTCAACAGTTGTTTATCCTACAAGAGATTTTCTATTGCAATTTTGGGAAAGGATCTGGGTTCAGTCCATTTGGGAAAAATGTGCAGAGTGATGCTTAAAACTGGGAACTTTAAGGTCAGGTATTGGGGAAAAACGTCTTTTATTTTCAATTGGGAAGTGTCCATTCACCGGACCCAAACAAAGAAAAAAAAGGGTGTCTGCAGTACAGTGACACCGTCAAAAGCAAATGTCAACATCTGGAGTGAGAAAATTATGCATAAAATGTAAACGTAATTCATCAAAGTCAACACCAAACATCTAAATAAAGTAAACTGTTGTTGGCCGTACTGATGATTTTTATTAATAGGCTAATTAATATGTAATTACATTAATTAAAACATGTTATATTCAGTATCTTAAGGCTATTAATAACTTTGCAATAAGTGTTGCCCACATTTCAAGTCATTGACATACAAATTACAGTGCTCAATCAATACCATCTACCTGCACTACTAGTTGTCTTTATTGTGGCATAATATAGATATATTTCGCTAGAGGCTAATTACTAATTAACATCTGACCAATACAAACAGATTATTTATGTGTACTACAGTAATAACACATGTAAACAATGGAGAATACCAGAATTTTATAGCGACATATGACATAATCTGGTTATCTAGCTTGAATAAACTTGACAATTGTTGTAAATAAAAATAGATTGTAAAAATTCTGAGCAATAAATGCAGCAATTTCTCCAAATACACAGTATTTATATATAACATTTAGCAATGTGGAACACATTCCGGAATATAATCATATACAAGTCCACAAAATTGAATGTTCAAACTTAATGAGAGGAAGCTACCTTTCCAAAAGTTAGAAATATACACAAAATTTTCTACTTGGCAAATAGCTCTCATGTAGAGAGGATAAGTACTATCTGCAAAACATAGCCCCCCCAAAAGCATACATGTTGATACAAAATACAACAAACTCAAGCTAAGAGTGAAACTTCAATTTAGGTCGTATTAACCCAGACACGCTAGAAGCAATAAAAGCAGCTTACCAAATTGCGTATAAAAGACGAATTCCTTACATAAAACTATCAAATGAAAGTCTTTAAAATATCGCTAAGACACAATGTCTAATAATCACATGTAGCGTAGTGACATACAAAATGTTGAATAAAATCTTCAGTCCTGTTCTCACAACTTGTCATGACCCCCAGTCAGTCGATGTTGTGACGTCAAAAGGTCAACTTTCGTGTGTACTACTTTTCTGAAATCTGATTGGCCTAAAACTTGGTCTGTGTGTATTTTGCATAATTTATTAATCATATACATCGTATGATAAAAAGTACGTTTCCCATGGTAATTATTACTTAATAAAATCACGTAGAACATATTTTTTCTCTGCTTAACTCAATTCAAATAAATTGTTATGTGTTAAAACCGGTCCGTACCGTACTGGCGTATGCGCATTTATTTACTACCGCCCGTACCGATGATGAAATAATTGCACCAACGCATTAATTCGGTCGAGACAGTGACCCAGTCAGTATGTCATTAAGAGGTTATGTTTTTCATAACAAAACTGTGTCTCGGCTTCGCTTCTAAGTATCACTGAGATCAAGGGAACCAAGTCACGGGTTTTGCAATGTGCCGTTGTAAGGTTACATTAACCTTCGTTGAATGTGCGCAAGTGTGTCCCAAAATTGACCAATGAAAACAGCTAAATCTGGAGGTGTGTATCTAAGACTGTGTTATATAAACATTGTAACTTATCAACATGAACTTCGGCTATAAGTTCATGTCATAATCTCTAGGACAAGGCCAGCTTATGAATTCGTCACCGCGAGATTAGGTTGACACTATTATCCAAACGGGTCCCGTTACAAAATTGATTCTTAAGGTCAACATTTTGTAAATTCATTGTAGCAACAAGTGCAAAACAAGTTTTTCCCTGTTTGAATCTGTGCCAGATTGATATACAGTTATGTTTAATAAATAAATATTTTAAGTATACAAACGCAGTTAATTGTATTAAATGTCGACTAATGCTTTCATAAAAATACTGAGAATTCCTAAAAGATTTATTGTCACAAATTTTCCTCATTCGCAAGAATGTTTTGCATCATTTCTTATAAGTGTTTATTTACATCGTCACAAGTTGTAATGAGTTAATGTCGATTTTTCATCGTGTTGTGTCCTGAGAAAAGGCAGCATAAAAAGAACCTAGAGGCTAGTACGTTGTTGAGATGGTGTAAAAAATGAATTTTGGCCTAAGAATGATCTCACGGACGAAAAACACACTTATCATATATATTATGAATCGTAACCCTATGATAAATGTGTTGTTGGTTAAATTCATTATTTTACACCATCCTTACAACCTAATGGCCCCATATGAATAAGACCAGCGCGTATCCAGACACGCCTAAACAAAGACGAGCATTTTGTTGATCAGAATTACATTTTTCTAAAATTTAATCGAGAAACTTCAAAATTTAACACCATGGCAGTCAACAGATATAAAGTACTGACAATAGCATCATCTGATGATGATGACGAAGTGGGTACAAATATTTTACTCTGATGCTGGAAATCAGGAACGTTTTGTAAAAAAGTTGACTGATTTGTTCACAAAAACCTAAATAAGCGTTTTACAATCATATTCACGTCAATGATATTTACAGGTATAACAAAATGTACAGACACCTGTTACTATCTTTCTAGTTATTATTTCAAAAAAAACTTCGTAAATAAGTGTATACTGGCCTCGATGTGAGTATGCTTACTATCACGTAGTCCTACAAAATAGTCACAGCTAGTGTTGTGTGATGTTGTGAAATCCGGTTTGAGATACAAATGTATACATGTATCCTTAATTGTTGATATAATTATAATATGAATCAGACAACAATTAATCAAACGAATCTAAATGATGGGATGATTCACATCGAAATAAGATATTATTTTATAAAACAATCGATTGTATGACTCCATGTCACGTGATCGACTTAAATGCTCTCCGTTTCAAAAACAAGACATGAATATAACGTAAAGTCAAGTCAGAAAACAGAGTAAGAGAACAAATCTGGCCTTAATTCATGGTTCACTTTTATTCAGATACATATATACGCTGAAAAATTTGCATCGGTTATACAATAAAAAAGAACAGGGTTATACTGTCATTTTCAATAAATATACAGTCAGTCAGTCAGTCAGTCAGTCAGTCAGTCAGTCAGTCAGTCAGTCAGTCAGTCAGTCAGTCAGTCAGTCAGTCAGTCAGTCAGTCAGTCAGTCAGTCAGTCAGTCAGTCAGTCAGTCAGTCAGTCAGTCAGTCAGTCAGTCAGTCCGTCAGTCAGTCAGTCAGTCAGTCAGTCAGTCAGTCAGTCAGTCAGTCAGTCAGTCAGTCAGTCAGTCAGTCAGTCAGTCAGTCAGTCAGTCAGTCAGTCAGTCAGTCAGTCAGTCAGTCAGTCAGTCAGTCAGTCAGTCAGTAAAGAAAGAAAGAAAGAAAGAAAGAAAGAAAGAAAAATATAAATACACATTTGGAAGGGTAGCGGACTACACGTTGCTTTAAAACGATGCTGGAATGTATTTCATAATTGTGTATAAACACACGTGTACCAGGGAACATAATTATTAGTGTTTTACAGCCATTTATTCTACCAAGTCAATTTATTGATGTATCAATATAATTATGAGTGATAAAGGCTGCCAGGTTGTATGGGGGATTTTAGTTACAGGTGGACGTTGACTCGAGATTTTGACTGCACTTACTGTCCCACATAGAGACACTTTAATATAAGGACCACTCTATTACAAAGATCACTTATGTTAGGGCCGGTGATCCTTAGTCAGCGGTTGTTAGAAAAACAACCATGTAAATCTAGTACGTGATGAATGCGTTAAAACTCGGTCAGTATACGTAACAGCTTTGTAAATATTTATCCTTTGAGTTATAACGTTAGCCTAATTTAACCCAACTAAATGTTTAACTCGAGATGAACCTAATTGTACCAGCTTTCTATAAATAAACGTCTGTGCCAACGACAAAACAGTTGAATTTAGAACATTGTTAGTGATAAACACTGGATCAATTTTAGGACAAGTATATCTACCAAACTTGATATACTTTGACGACACTATTCGGAATATGTCAATCTGTTATCTGTGTATGAAAACTCGGTTAAGTAACTCGGTATAGTACGTGGTTCACAACAAGGCAATAATCTTGTAGAACAACAAAGTATTTATTCAGATCTTATAGAGCTATTCGTACACAACACTTGTTTCCTACACTATATCTTAGGCAGTTGTACTAGGCTGAAAAAAAAGAAAAAATACCGTATTTTAACTATCGCCTTTTACCCCCCCCCCACCACCAAAAAACAGGGTAGGCAGGTCGGTAGACTTTTTAAAGAAAAATATATTTTTGTGAAGTTCGGAGATATGAAGTTTAAAGTATTGGAAAAAAGAAATTGGCTGAGAACGAAAAAAAGCTTAGGGTCGACAAAAAAGTAAGGGTCGGTCGGGGAAACCAGGATTTTTTTATGTCTGAAACACAAACTGCTGTATACAACATTTACTCGTGAATCAGTATAAAATTTAGAAGCGTGTGGGCGCAATGCAATGAGTCATTGAGAAATAATTTAATACCACGTTTCGAGTAGCCTAGGTGCATTTTTCATTTTTGTTTTGTTAAAAAATACCGTTCTAGAAGGTATTTTCCAGTCTACGTATCGCGATTTAAAACTACCAGATATTCTGTTTAGTCGTTTTAAGGCCTTGTATTACGATGCTTATACGATTATGTATATTTAAAACAAATTACAGTCAAATTTTGTTCGCGGCCACCTCCGAATAAAGGCCACCCTGTAAATAAAGGCCATTCTTTAAAAACCGTCACTGATCATTCAGAATAAACCAGGGATTAGTCCCCGAATAAACTGACCTCCGAATAAATGCCACCTTTCAATAAAGGCCACATTTTGTCTTTCAAAAGGATGGCCTTTGTCCACAGGTTTGACTGCATTTACAAATATATTTCACTTCATCACAGTTAGAGATTATAACAAGAAGAAAACAATCCCGTGCTCAGTAATTGACTGATTAAGAAGATAACTTCAAGTGTAAGAGTGTATACGTATGTAAGACCGTCTCATTCGAAGGCAAAAATATCCTAAAATTGCATTTTTTTCTCAGTTTATTATTCATATTCCAAAACCATCTGTGTCACGAAAATTAGTGACATGCGTTTTTAAATCCTTTAAAGTTACCCAACTTCTGACACAATTAATATTCAAACAACTCGATATTTGCATATGTCAAGGATTTACTGGTTACCTCCCTTCTCAGTGCGTCTTTAGAGGGAGACAACTACATAAGTATGTAATCGGTGTTAGTCAAGTTTATTACGCAGTGACCTCCCCTGGTGATGGAAAGTTGAGAGTCCCTACAGTTGAAGTAAACTGGTGCCCGTTGACTTTGGTGCACTGCATCATGGAACGGGGACCAGTTTACAGTTGAAGTTGGATTGATCTGATCTGGGTTTAACTCCATTTATTAGCTGCATACAAAGTGTACAATTACCTTATTTTATTAAATACAGTTAAACCTCTAATAATGACTACCCCTATATAACGACCTTATAATTATACCGTCCATCCAAGTCCGGGTTCCAATGGTGGTCTTAACTTCAAAGTCTTACAGTAGTTGCTTTTCTGTTTAGAATTTTAGTACATTCGGAATACACAGTTAAAAATGTCCTATATTGAACTGTCAAACCCGTGTTAAAGATAACCAGTGAATAATGGCAACCTGATTACAAAGACCATTCAGTATATATCCAATGCAAGTATTTGCAGTTATTTTATCTTCTTTATAAAGACCACCTCCATTAATGGCTAACTTTTACTTTCTGTTTACTTTTACTTTTTATCTTTATAGACAAATTTAACTGCGCAAGAAGACAACGTTTTACAGTTGCAGGCACGCCCAGACACTCCTTTTTTCCGTTTTCACAGAAATAATCTAACAGTTCATATTGTGCAACTTCGAAATATTGAAAAATCAATGACAATATACTTTTTGTATAATTATCTTGCTATCATATCGCCTGTCTACACAATTCATTGTTGTACAAAACATTATACAAGTTGTCAATAGAGATGACCTAGACTATATTTTTAAAATTCATGCACTTTATAAGGGGGGGTATATGACAGTGGTTGAATATATAGTTGAATATTAATATTTGTAAAACGACAAAACTGAACGGTTTAACTTCTGATGTTTTATTGAGTCCTCTTGTTTCGTCTCTAAGTGGATTTTTAATATTTTTTTTGATTGACTCTTTGCGTACATGTACGAGCAGACACGTTATCAAGTCAATGAAACATTTGACAAACAGCATATAAACACATGCAACTGAGGAGAGATAATTTATAGTCGTATATTTATCGTGATTAAAATCTTGAGGTGGTTCATGACGTAGGGCGAAGAGGACAAAGTACAGCTAAATTGTACCCAAGTTATATTTAGATGTAGGTAACTACGCAACATTTCTGATGTAAATCAAAGGAAAACATTGATTGTGCCAATCTTTGCATACGTGTTTAATCTACGGTTACAAATGGCGATGGCGAGCTCAGTGTCAGACAGGTAAATGTTTACTTATATATTTTTATAAGTAAAACCTGTTTTAAGTCATTGTGTGAATCTTCATATTTCATTCTTTATAGCATGATTGTGATGAAACTATACTACTCAAAATTTGCTAAGGATCACTTTTTCTACAGTGCGTTACTTTTGTGTATTTGTAATACATAAGAAAATTAAATTGATTAAAAGGAATTAAATATAATTATGTAGTTCGGAATTGATGTTTATGAAAATAATGACAAAGTAAGTGTTCCTTGACGTGTGCCTGTTGCGGAAAGAGTGCGGTGGATGAAATCAACATTTTGGAGATCACATAGTGAAATTAAAAAATCTTTCAAATCAGGAAATGGTTGGCGTAGGGTGTTAAATACCGAGTATGGTGTCCGCGGGCATTAATTACGGCCTGGCACCGCCGTCGCATGCTGCTTGTGAGCCTGCAGACCTTATGATTAGGAATCTGGGCCCATTCCTCTACGAGTGCATGTCTTAGCTCCTGAACTGAAGAAATGGCTTTCTGCAGCATATCCCAAGCATGCTCAATTGGATTTAAATCCGGGGACCTCGCTGGCCAATCCATGCGGACAATAGTTGCCTCCTCAAGATATCGGTTTGTGATGTGGGCACTGTGTGCACGGGCGTTATCATCCATAAGAATGAAATCAGGGCAAACTGCGCCAGCGTACGTGCTTACATGGACGTCTAAGATTTCATTGACGTACCTTACTGCCGTCAGTGTACCGTTTTCAATGATGTGTAGGTCCGTTTTCCCCTGAGCGCTTATTCCCGCCCCAACCATGACTAAACCCCCACCAAAACGGTCGTGTTCTGCAACTCATGCTGGAGCTAAGCGTTCATTTGGACTTCTCCAAACCCTAGCCCGTCTGTCCGTGAAGTCCACACCAAACCTTGACTCATCAGTGAAGAGGACCGGGGTCCAATCATTAACTGTTCATGTAACATGAGTCTGCGCCCATTGCAAACGCCCTTGAATATGGCGTTGTGTCAAAGGAATGCGAATTGCTGGCCTCCGTGACCTCATCCCAGCATCATGCAACCTGTTTCTAACTGTTGTGTGCTTACACGCGCACTAGTTGCATTCTGGAAGTCGTTACGTAAGGTCGTAGCGTTCGAGAACCGATGGCGCCTGGCCTGAAGGACAATAAATCGGTCCTGGGCTGGAGTCGTTGAACGTTCCCGACCTCCGGCGTGGCCCTGCAAGACACTTCCAGTGGTTTGGAATTGGTTCCACATCCTTGCGACAACGCTCTGTGATACTCAAAGGACATTGACAACGTGCCTTTGTGAACGGCCAGCCTCCAATACCCCTGTTCATCTCATCTTCACTAAGACGACGTCTAACCTGTCGATTTGCCATAGTTTGCTAATTTCGAACACAGTTTTACAATAAAACGAGAGAAGTCTTGCTGCTTGTACACATTTAAGTAAAAGCACATGGCCATAAAACACCAAATTTCCATGGGTATGCAAAGTGTACATGACAAATCGATAACTTAAGTACACAATTATGAGGTCCCCGTACAGGTGTATCGTTAGCGGAAATATGATGATAATAGGACTGAAATATGCAATGTCAAAAAGGTGATCCTTAGCAAATTTTGAGTAGTATATTTCTTTTTACAATAACTGTTCGGATTAACCTCACGAAGTGCTATCGTACAGTCAAACGCTAACCACCGCCATTGATGGCTTTTCATACACTATACATGTGCATTTTGATGAAATGTGATCGGGGCTGTAAACCTGTCTTGGTGCACTCTTTATGGTTAATATAGTTGTCGGGGCGTCTATAGTCCTGTGGTTACACGGTCTCTGAACCTCGCAGCAGTGAGCTCGAATCCTACCTGCGACTAAATTTCATAGCTGGGTTACGGATGGTTTGTTCTACCCAGATGATTTTTCCTTTGGCTTTCCTTCATAAGTCGTCAAAATGACCATGGCTGTTTGTGCGACTTTAACCTCAGCGAAAAAATCAAACAGAACAAATCATATTACATACATAATACAAAACTAAAATTACAGTCCATTACAAAATATAATACTTGTACGCTATTGAATATTACTGTTCAACAAATTAGATGTACATGTACTAACGTGGTGTGTTAGATTCGCGTAAAATGCAGATTTATCGATAAAAATAATATTAGTGTGTGTTTGATAATAAACTTGAGTCCTTTTTCCTGGAAGAGCGCTTGTATACGCTTTCAAAATTAACATTCCTATGCAATCCAATATGACATTATGATTTGACACTTGCCGTCACTTATTTCAAAATCTAGAGTTGCTGAAGTATTAAACATTAGGTGTAATATCAAATGCTAAAATATTGTATTTATATTTGTACAGTGCATCAGAGAAAAATACGATTGAAAATGATGCAGAGCACATAGATAAACTCGTTACATCTGCCAAACATGGCAACTGGGAAAATGTATGGAAAATACTTGGAACTCCGGAAAGTCCAAAGCAACCAAGGCTGATTAATGTGATACCAGAAAATCGACGCTGGGGTGTTTTACACCAAGCCGTGTACTGGAATGACAAAGATGTTTTGCAGCGACTACTGAGGTTTGCTGCCTGTGACTCCGAAATGAAAGCTAAACAATGTACATCAGAATGCGGGCCTACAAGCGGTATGAATGCACGTGAAATAGCGGAAGCTTACAAATACCAAGAAATGGCAGACATAATAAGCAATCATGAATGTAAATTGGATCAACAACCAATACCAACATTACTCCCAGCTAAAGGATACAGTCAAAGGCAAGGCCTTTGTTTGATAGCGATTACAATAGCAGCATACAGAAAGACATTTCATCCGCAACCTATTGATAAAAATAAATCTATCATTGTTGTGCTGCGGGATGTTTTCAATAACATTATGACGTCAGATCCGATATGGAAAGAAGTGAAAGAGAAAGTATGTGACACGGTATATGTCGTATGTGAGGAGAATTATAGGAGAATAAAACGAAGTGAGACAAGGGATGATTTCTTCGAAACCATTATTGATACGTACACAGCTGAAGAAAATTACATGTATACGTATCTAAACACCGCATTTCGTCGACAAAGAGTGAAGCATTACAGACCTACTGCCGATGATCTTGCTTTGGGACCATATGCTGTAATGTATCAAATGTTGTTGTTATTTTGGAACAAACTACCCAGAGAGAGACTCACGACATACAGGAAGATGTTGCTGAGCGCGGCAGACATTGCCATGTACCAAGTTGGCAAAACATTTATCTGGCAGTCTATCGCCTCTTCGTCGACAATTCTACAATGCGCTGTCCCGTTTCCGACTTGTGGTCCGGAAGGCGATAAGTCTGTCATTTTTACCATTGATAATTCCACCGACAATACTTGGCAACCGAGAAATATTGAAAAATATGCCAGGTACATGGAACACGAAAGAACGTATCCAGCGGGCGCCAAATTCAAGGTCACTGGACGAACGACTAAAGGGTCAGACATACATGTGTCGTTAAAACTTCTTTAAGATTGATCAATGTCTGAAGTATTTATTAGGCTGAAAACATTAGGTTTTGTTTTCCGTACATGAAAATACGTATGATATGATTCTTCATATATAATACAGTTGTATTGTAAAGACGGGCAATATTATCACTAGATATTTGTTCTTGGGATTCCGTAGGTTATTTTAAAATAATCCTTTGAAGTGGACTAATGTTTGAAATATTATTGGGTTTCCAAAGTATATTGATAATAAAAATTTGCACTTGTTTGTTCGCCTGTGTTGATTTTTTTATAAATGTTAGCTTCACAACGAATGTAAAGTAGTGACTGGTTGAAGGTGTTTTATCATTTAAATGTAACGGTGTGAATTTTTGATCGCATAATATGGCTTCCATACGGCTTACGAAAACTGCGACGGGAGATGTACCAAACGAACTTAAAGACGTGAAAAGACAAAGGTATGTGGCTGCCATGATTTTGGGCGCTGTTGGAGATGCGTTGGGGTATAAAAATGGTGAATGGGAAACGTGTACTTCTGGTGAAATAATTCATACCCAACTTGCTGCACTAGGAGGCTTGGAAGCTATAGAAGTGAAGACCAGAGTGGATAGTCAGTGATGATACTGTGTTACACTTGGCCACAGCAGAATCACTTATGAAGCATCAAGTCAATGGTGATTTTGATGGATTAATTCAGAAGTTTGCGAGGGAATATAAGGACAGTATGGGTGATATGGTGAATCGATTTCTCGGCGAAACCTGTGAAACCAGTTGTGACCTATTGGACCCTTCATCCCTTAAAGGGTGCCAGATCCCATTCAACCCTAGAGGCGGAGGATGTGGTGCAGCAATGCGGTCAATGTGTATTGGTCTACGATTTCCAGAACCAGGTGACGTAACGAAGCTACTTCAGGTGAGCATTGAATCCGGTCGACTGACTCATCATCATCCAACTGGCTATCTTGGGTCTTTGGCATCGGCACTTTTCGCATCATATGCGGTGCAGAATAAACCACTGAATGAATGGGGTGTTAAGATGCTGTCTGTCGTTAACATGGCGAGACTTTATATAAGTAGTTGTTCGACAAGATATGAAAATGAAAACCTGAGAGATTGGAATCACTTTGAAGAACGATGGCAAGAGTACCTGCGATTAAGAGGTTTATCTAGCGGAAACTCGGCGCCAATATTTCCAGCCAAGTTCGATGTTTCCAAACGTGACCAATTCTACGCATATTTAAGTTTTGAAGGAAACGGTGGCAGCAGCGGGTATGACGCACCAATGATAGCGTATGATGCGTTATTAGCTTGTGAAGGAAGCTGGAAAAAATTATGTGACCATGCTATGTTCCATGGCGGAGACAGTGACAGTACTGGCTCTATTGCTGGGTGTTTATTTGGTATTTTGTATGGGTTTCGTGGTGTTCCTGAGTGTAATTACAAGACTGTTGAATACAAAGACAGGCTCGAAAATGCGGGTAAAGAATTGTACAAGTTAGCCCAAATGAACTAACAATGTAAACTACTCATTTGTTATTCCTGACAGTTTTGCGTTTGTTTAAGAATGACACGATGCTAACATTTATCTAAAAAAAACTAAAATAACACGAGAATGATCAAAGCTAGGACGTATTAGATTGATTTAAACGTGCAGTCGTTAGATCTATTTGTTGTGGCATAGATGAATATCTTTTCTCGAAGATAATGTTTTTCTTAATGATTTCAGCGACAATAAGTGTTCATAACTTAATTATATTTCATACTTATTACTTACATACGAACATATTCTGTTGTTTTAATAAAGGCCTCGAAACATTGATACAATCAAATATGTTATTGTAACATTATTTGACATTAGCACAGTGCAACCTCCCCAGAGCGGCCTTTCTTGAGCAACAACCTCCCTTCAACACCATTATGATTTTTCCCACTGTACTTTTAACTTTTAAATTTAACTGTTGATTTAACCTCTCTAGTGCAACAACCTCTCAACAACAACATGATTTTGCTTCTCCCGAAGGGTGTTGCTTTGGAGAGGTTGCACTGTGTTAGTGAGCTGGACTTGTAACCCGGAGATCCGGGTTTGAATCCCGGTCGCGGCAGGTCATACCCTTCTATGGAAATTCGACAAAAATGTCGATTTTCCTCCATATGTGGAGAAGTTACCGGCTCCTTGTGGAAGGGTAAGTTAGTACTGGTTAGTATACAGTCCAGGAAAACTGGTTAGGTGAACCGGTCGCCGTACATAGCTGAAAATTGTTGAAAAACGGCGTTAAACCTCAGTGGCAATAAGTCATATGAAAACAAATAAACTAATAATCGGAAATTCTTTTCTTTTGAATTGAGTAGTTTCTTTACTTATGGTAATGTTATGTACGAGTCAACATTACATTTAGTATAGGTTAAAACTAATGTCAGGCAACTACGCTGAAAAAAAATCACCACAACCTAGAGCAATGATAAAAAACCTAGTACAGTAGAACCCTTGAAAACTTGAATTCTCTGAAAATCGGACAAGTCCCAGTTTTTTTTCTCTTCTATAATCAGAAGTTCTCTGAATACCGGAATTCTCAGAAAACCGGACTTTTGGATCAGTCCGGAAGGGGTCCGGTTTTCATGGGGTCATACTGTAGTTAGCTCTCTTCCGCTCCCAGCTATAATTAATCTAACAAAATTACTCGGTGTGAAATCAGTTGTTGTATATAAATGGACAAAACCGTGACAAAGTATAAAGACATTGTTTATTGTGCTTTTCAGCCATTTTATGTGGCATGCTTGCGTGTAACTTTAAACTGATGTTTTATTCAGCTGGCCGCAAGCAGATTAATCAGGTTACATTCGATGTAAATGTAGTTTCCCCCAAAATTTTCAATATCTAATAACGATACTCCATATTATCAGATAATAACATGTACATGTACAGAAATATCGTACAATTGAACATTTTCAGGTTATCTAATCGTGACACGAGGTTTGATAAAACAGAAGTCTGATAATAAATAAACGGAATTCCTGAGTTATATTTAGATATAAAAGTAATTGACGACATATCTATTAATATTGTCAAATCACACATATTATAACACATCAATTTGATTAACCATTTACCTCAGTTGCGTTATTGCGTTGTTAAAATGGGAGCGGACAATAGCGTACCTGGAAGGTTAGTTACATATTTATTGATTCATTCAGTTCGTAAATATATTTTTGATGGGATCTTTTCAGTCATTCCTCATCTAATTCATTTCAACTTGATAATGATAAACTGTTGTCTCTTTTACAAACTTTCAAACGGAAAATCAGTCTGTATGTCACAGTCTAGTGAATATCAGGAACCATAAGAAATCATTTTACTGATGAAATACACCATATGATTCATATGAACAAAGTCATTTTCATTCTTATACATTCAACTATTTTTACATTACTAACATTTACAGCGTATGAAAATCTACCTGTATGGCAAAGGGACATAACTTCATATTTTGTATTAGATATGTATTACAGTGTTCACGGTATTTAACTCTTGTTGACCAGACCTTCTCTTTACTATAATAATTTTTCAGTCCCGAAAATACAAAGTCATTTACAATGTATACATGCCTATAGATTAATCGTAATACGAACGTGTAAGCACGTGCGTTACGCTACACACGTGCTTGTACATACACAATCAGTAATATGGAACAGAAATCTTGTACATGCTTTCTTTAACATTTCAGACGACGTGGAAGTAACTCTATTGATTCGGATTCTAAGGCCATTGAAGTTCTCATATTGTCAGCAAAAGCTGGTCAATGGGAGAATGTTTGGAAAATTCTTGGATCTCCAGAAAATCCTTCAGGCGACCGTTTTTTCAATGTTATACCTGAGAATAGGCGTTGGGGTATCCTTCAACAAGCCGTTTACTGGAACAAACGCGATGTCATTCTGAAACTTTTAAGGTATTCTGCGTGCGATGCTGAAACTAAAGTTAAACAATGTACGTCCGAGTGTGGCCAGACAACGAGGATGACTGCTTTAGACATCGCCCGGGCTTATAATTATCCCGTTATGATAGCAGCCCTTTCTGCACACTCGAACCTTATAGAAGATCAAGTTGTACCAACATTACAGCCCTATGACAATTACAACGCAGGTGAAAGGTTGGGGTTGATATGCGTAACGCTCTCAGCTTATAAGAATACTTTCCACCCAAAACCTATCGACCCTGACAAGAGCGTTATAACGTTGCTAGGTGACATATTTAATGATATTATGAAATCTGACGACAGATGGAAAGCAGTTAAAGAAAAGGTCTACGATTCTGTTTTTGTAGTTAGTGAAGAAAATGCCAAAGCCATACGGTCAAGTTCCACGCGACATGAGTTCTTTAAAACTATTATAAGAACATATACAATCGAGGAAAACTGCATGTATGTATACCTGAACTTGGCATTTAGAAGACAAAAAATCCTAAACTATCGACCAACTGGACATGATTTGGCTGTTGGACCATTTGCCGTTATCTACCAGATACTACTGCTGTTTTGGTCTGACCTTTCGCGCGAGGCGAGTGTAACATACAGACGCATGTTGCTAAGTGCTGAAGACGCCGATCAATACAACATAGGTAGCAGATTCGTGTGGCAGTCTGTAGTTTCTTCATCCATTCATAAGGATTATGCAAAACCTTTTCCTACCTGTGGTCCAGCGGGAGATCAAGCGGTCATGTTCACCATTGACAACAAAGGGAATAGCCAATGGCAACCAAGAAATATCGAGAAATACGCTATGTTTATGGAACGTGAAAGAACGTACCCAGCAGGTGCGAAATTTATTGTGACAGGACGTAAAAAGAAGAAAGACGAGCTCCAAGTGTCTCTTAAACTTCTTCCAGAATAGAATCAATAAATTAAGCCTGTGGTAAATACAGCTAAACTGAAGAAATATATATTTTAATGTTTGTTTGTATCGTTGAATTATTATTAATTTAATTGATCAAAATAAACGACAGCTCAGTTATGTTATGAATAAACAGTCAAAGACGGTCAGAATATATACGTGACAAAGAATAGCCTAAAAACATTAGCTTTTCTACCATGCATGTTTTATATATATATATATATATAAACAAGAAAATATGATGTATTTTATTTCCGGTGTATCTGAAATTGAGCTCACTTTTGCTGCTTGCATCACAGCTGTATGAAAACCAAAAAGGTGTGGAATTCAATTTCTAAACAAAGTATGACGGACGGTCGAATGGACGCCGATTGATTCAAACTGTGCGTTGTAACGCTGAGCCGGAACGTCAGGCTGAGAAGAACAATTTAGCGTGCATGGCTCTGGGAAATAATAAACAGACTTTTTCCGTGTTATGATCTGAATATCTATGATTACGCTAAACTTAATTACTAGTATACACCGTAACTGGGCTTAATTAGTAATAAACTATTCAAGAAGTGTTGTGTATCTATTTGTTAAGGAGGCATCGTGGTCTAGCGGGAGAACGCCCGATCTCTGATCGGAAGGTCCTGAGTTCGAATCCCGGCAAAATTCCTTGTTTACATTATACTTATAAAATAAATTATAAACCAAACTACTTGTACCGGAAAAAAGTTGTTCTGATCTGTTCTGTTCCATGCTGCTGTTCTGCTATCAATGAAATCAATAAAACAACGCTAACTTGCTACAACATAATGAAACCATTGGGTCGCGCCCGTAGTCCAGTGATCAGTGTACTGGACTTGTAACCCGGCGATCCGGGTTTAAATCCTGGTCGCAGCAGGTCATACCTTCTATGAAAAATTGCAAAAATATCGATTTTCCTCAATATGTAGAGAAGTTACCGGTTAGTATTGGTTAGCATACAGTCCAGGAAAACTGGTTAAGTGAACCGACCGCCGTATATAACTGAAAAATTGTTGAAACACGGCGTTAAACCCAGTGAAAAAGGGTAACTATTATTATGTAATTAAGCTAAGAACGTCTTTAAAGTATTACAGGACCAACGTATTCATCTTTAAATACGGAAATATCCAGGAAGAGTTGTCTTTCTTGGTATGTTACTTATCAAATTTTATTGTATTCCAGGGACATTGATTACAAATATGAACTGATTCAAACAGATTTTTTGCGATATTGCTGATACCTGCAAACAGAATTTAGTGTTTGGGCCCAATACTATTACGATCCCATGAGGTAAAGTCGTGTCCCCTGAAGCTCAAGTAATTTACGGCAACATAATCACTCAAACTTTAATTCATTCATAGACATTCAATTTCCGTAATTTATGTACCCGAACAGACCTAATTTTTTTAATCTAAACTCTTCAAATAACTCAAATCAGCCAAGAAAAAAGAACGTAATTTCTGTACTCTGCGTGTCTGAAAAACTAAAAGGTAAGTCACTCGCCATTTTTTCGATTGACGGAAGTAACGGTATCCAGCTTGGGTTCCGGCATTCCTTCGGAAATGCGCACGCTTTTCGGGTACCTCGCTGTTTAACCTGGCGCGCTACCAATCGGCAATCCTCGGCTAACTCCGCTTCGCTCCATACAAACCTCGGATGTGATTGGTGGAGGAATATGCATCAAATCGATGCATTTCTCCGCCGGAACTGCCTTCTCACTCAATTGTTCTACGCGTAAAGATGGCCGATGACAGTGACTTCTTTGAAGCTTTGCAGTTTGCTAAAGATTGTGTTCATGTTGACTTCGATTTAAAAGTTAAACAGATCCAGACATTGAAATCTTTGTACGACGGATTTGTACGACAACCATTTTTAGCGCTATTTGGAAACGAGGTTGAAAGTAGTCCCAATGGATGCCATCGTATTACGTCCGAGGTCAATGTCGAGTGTGAGAAACATCCGAGTAGTTCCGAGTGGGCGCGCTACAGCAAGAGCGAGGTCCCGAATAGAGCACGCATTTCAGAAGGCATGCCCGGAAACAAGCAGGATACCGTTACTTCCGTCAATCGAAAAAATGGCGAGGTCTGTTCGGGTATAATTATAGATCACGGAAATCGAGTGCCTGTGATCACGGCATGACTTTCAAGTCTTTTTTTATTCATGCTTGCCAGATTTTTGAACGGGTAATGCCGGCAATAACCCAGTCTAACTACATCCGTGGTTACATAGATACAGTGCAACCTCTCCAAAGCAACACCCTTTGGGAGAATCAAAAATGTTGTTGTTGAGAGGTTGTTGTCAAATCGTACAGTGGAGAAAAACAAGCTGTTCTTGTTTAAGTAGGGCTGTTGCTCAAGAGAGTGCCGCTTTGGAGAGGTTGTGCTGTATATACGTATACTATGTAATACAATATACTATATATCGGTACTCACGCATACACGCTTGTATAATTAATTGATCGTTAAATCCTTTGAAATAAATTAATCATGAACATTGGTATCACATTAATGTGTTGGTATGTTTGTTATACACTATTTACAATATTCGTGATATTGTTTATTTTTAAACCTTACTTGAAGACTTTTCGTAACAGTCTATTAAACAAATATGTAAACAAGCAAATAAATATTAAAATTTAAATCTTCACATTTGCCAATACTTATAACTTAAATTAACATTTTTTTAAAAAAAATTATCATTAAATACACGTATATCTCGTTTATTATATCAAACTATGGGGCAATTCAATTGGCGCATGCGCTCTTAACTTCCGGATTGGTTAAACTGATATATTTTATTTAGTAGGTACTGATAATACTTCATATAAGCAGATTGGATAACGAATTCATGTATTCAATTTGTACTGAAAACGTCAGCAAAGAAGTAAGGTAAGCTTTTATTTATGTATACTAATTTTACCGCGTTGTAATATGCAAAACAAACAAAGATTTGAATGAATTTTGTTCTGCTATTAAGAATTCTACAATTTTGTAATTTCGACATTTGAAGGCGTGTAGTAATGCCGGAAGTACAACAAATTTTCCAAAAATGAGATTAGAAGTACCTGTATATCGTAATTTTTGTTGAAACGAAAGGTATTTTATACATTTTTCTCATTCGATTATAAATAATTGACAACTAAGTGTACTGTTTTAATGATAGTCACTATCTTATCTTTATACTGGTTGAATTTTTATGTTCCTAAGTAAACAGCGACAAAATACGATCAATAATTGTTAAAATTGTTTGTTATTGAGTATTTAAATACAGGTCATTCGTTTCTCGACCATTTACACAATGTAATCAATATTTCATTGAATGATTTTATTTAATCTGAATTTACAAATAGATCTGAATGTATGTATATATGCACTTTTAACATATCATATGAAATGCAAGATATGTTATTTATTTAAGCTGAATATGATTTTTATATACATTAAACTAGCTAAAAGTCTGGGCATTTTTTATCGTCGAGCGATATTTTCAGATTAGAAAGTATAAATGGAGTCCAAAAGAAAACCACTTTACTACGTCCAAACAGTCTGTGAACAAAATATCCACTTAACTACGTCCAAACAGTCTGTGAACAAAATATCCATCTTTCAACGTCCAAACAGTCTGTGAACAAAATATCCACTTTACTACGTCCAAACAGTCTGTGAACAAAATATCCATCTTTCAACGTCCAAACAGTCTGTGAACAAAATATCCACCTTTCAACGTCCAAACAGTCTGTGAACAAAATATCCATCTTTCAACGTCCAAACAGTCTGTGAACAAAATATCCATCTTTCAACGTCCAAACAGTCTGTGAACAAAATATCCTCCTTTCAACGTCCAAACGGTCTGTGAACAAAATATCCACCTTTCCACGTCCAGACAGTCTGTGACCAAAATATCCACCTTTCAACGTCCAAACGGTCTGTGAACAAAATATCCACCTTTCAACGTCCAAACAGTCTGTAAACAAAATATCCACCTTTCAACGTCCAAACAGTCTGTGAACAAAATATCCTCCTTTCCATGTCCAAACAGTCTGTGACCAAAATATCCACCTTTCCACGTCCAGACAGTCTGTGACCAAAATATCCACCTTTCAACGTCCAAACAGTCTGTGAACAAAATATCCACTTTTCAACGTCCAAACAGTCTGTAAACAAAATATCCACCTTTCAACGTCCAAACAGTCTGTATACAAAATATCCACCTTTCAACGTCCAAACAGTCTGTAAACAAAATATCCACCTTTCAACGTCCAAACAGTCTGTAAACAAAATATCCACCTTTCAACGTCCAAACAGTCTGTATACAAAATATCCACCTTTCAACGTCCAAACAGTCTGTAAACAAAATATCCACCTTTCAACGTCCAAACAGTCTGTGACCAAAATATCCACCTTTTCCACGTCCAAACAGTCTGTAAACAAAATATCCACCTTTCAACGTCCAAACGGTCTGTGAACAAAATATCCACCTTTCCACGTCCAAACAGTCTGTGACCAAAATATCCACCTTTCCACGTCCAAACAGTCTGTGACCAAAATATCCACCTTTCCACGTACAAACGGTCTGTGAACAAAATATCCACCTTTCCTCGTACAGACAGTCTTTGGACAAAGTATCCTAAATGAACCGGTCGCCGCATATAACTGAAAAAGTCTTGAAAAAAAGTCTTAAATCCAGTGAAGAAAATAATAATCAAACAAAGGGAATGTTAATTAACAAGTTGTGTTTTAAAGGTCATGGTTTCTAGATCGGAAGCTTTCGGATTAATGATAGACAAATTCATTAGAGACAGTAACCCTGACAAAAGATATGACACTCTCGCTGATGCATGCAGATTGCTGACAGAGTTACCAGGTAAATATATTTTTTTTGACTTTCTACGAGCAACCTTGTTAAGCGGTGGATTAAAAAGTATATTTTGCAATGATATTTGTATTATTCTTTGAAACAGAACATGTACAAATTTCGTCTCTAAGGTAAGAATACAAACAATCCAGGTGGACTGTAAAGATCTGATTGGCAAAGAAATATGGAGTCGTAACATAACTCCTTGGGATAGTACCATTATAACCATATTGTATTGACGGAGACCATGACAATAGGTATGTGCTTCGCTTCTACCTCATGGTATTTACTATAGCTTTCGCTCGACCCTGATGTTAAATCTACGAAATTGACACTGATTAATTCTTGTGATCTGTCACAGTTTCTGTATCTGGTGTTTATATGACAGCGTTTAATTACATGTATAAATATTATTCTAACAGATGGCAGTTTGAGTAAATGTTACAGTCGGTTAAGTCAACTGAACACGCTGCAAACAAATTGGTGGCAGGTATTTAGAAGATTGTGCGATAAGGGTGAATGGAAATCCATCGCTTACCTGATATATGGATCAACTTTGAATTGCTCAATATTGCAAACTGCCATTACAGGTAAGGACATCACGATGTCTTCATTCTAGTGTTGACGACGAGTAGAGAAATTAAAATTTACTATCATTGTCATTTGAAATAAAAAAAATGTAAATTCACATTGTTCCATGGTAGTCAAGACTGTATTAACGACCATATGTGAACAAAAGTCAATCTTTATCATATACTTATTAATACAAGTTTAACCAAATCAATCACCTTATAAAAGCCAACTCTGCTTAAAAGTGATATTTCATTCGTTCCTATGGTGACTTGTGTATACAGGTTTGACTTTAATATATCTAGTGGTGTGGATATAAGTTATGTGCGTTTTTAGTTGATGTTCTTAATCTCCGATGGCTGGGTGTGGCATGCACGTGTCCTACTACGGACCTAAAACCCAACACTATAATGTCATTTATAAAACAATGTGATCCAGTCAAAGACGCGTGTTGGTTGGATGCCGTGCTGTGTGCAGTTATCTATCGTGGTAACCAAGCAACATGGAACAATTTAGCCGTTGATACTGACGACTGTGCTTTGCATGCCGCGACAAGATTCTGTTTACTGACAAGTAAGTATTACCAGTAGGGACAGCGGGGCGACTGTGATGATGATTATGATGACGACGACGACGACGACGACGACAACAACAACAACAACAACAACAGACTTTCGCTGACTACCACATGACTATGAGCATGATTATTAAAATACTTTTCTTAAAGAATTTGTTCTAATTGTGTTTAAATTGAAACATCTGCTACTATCTCCTATTTTCTATTCGCCTTGTCTTAAATTGTTGTACATATTTGAGATTTAATACGCTGGTTTAAGTTAACATGTTGGCAATTTTTTCACTATCAGACTTTTGTCAATCCAACATAGCACACCGGAAACCACGTGGTTTCGTCAAAACCATGGAGCTTTGAACTATGAACGTCACAACTATAAGATGAATGCATAGCAACCTCTCCAGAACGGCCCTCCCTTGAGCAACAACCTCCCTTCAACGACAGCATGATTTCTTCCCTGTATGATTTATCTACTAATTTAACTTCTATAGAACAACGACCTCTCAAAACAACATAAGTTTGCTTCTGCCAAAGGGTGTTGCTTTGGAGAGGCTGTACTGTGCACTTAAACAGAACAGTAGAAGACTTCAGATCTTTTAAATGTTTTGCTTTCAGAGCGAACATCGCTTCTTGAAAATTTTGTTAAAACGGAATGGTTTTTGGAAAACGGAGGACGTAATTCTAAAGGAGAAACGGTGTTTCACTGTATCACTAAAATGTCACCTTTTCCAGATGAAGATATTGTACTTCGTGTCACAGACATTTTGACGGACAAAGGGCTTTGGTATTACAATTTAATGATTTCATGTTTGATACTAAGTTTTGAAGTAGCTGTATGGTGCGTTTGATATTCGTTCCTTGTTAATATTTGTATGTTTATCATGTTAGTCGGTGAGGTTAACTGACCAGTTTCCGAGTGAATTCAAAAAAATTGTTTTCTAAGTTGTGTATTAAGAATGTATGTTTGGATAACTTAAAAATTTACGATTTATTATGTGTATAACATAATATTGAGTATTTTTCAAGGATATTTGGGAGAGATGCATACGGGAAAACAGCCATGGAATATTTTACAACACCATGTTCTGAGGACATTATTCGTAGATACTCCAAAGTTAGTGTTATAATGGACGAAGGGAAATGGTTATTTAGGAATGGCGAATTCAAGCTAGCCATTGATTTATTCAGCCAAATCATTGGATATGTGGAATTGTGCAAAGATGTAAGTAATATTTAATCTGTACCGTCTCAATAATCATAATGTTATAGTGGATGAGTGAGACAATATGTAGCACTTTATGGCATCAATTTTTTTGTACATTGTTCTCATCGTGGTACATAGAACTGTTGTCCATCGGATACTTATTTTGAATACTTGAATGCTCACTGTTCCCCTATGTACAAATATATGATTAGCGAACACGGACGATCGCCATGTACATATCTTCATACTCACATCTTAACCCTTTGCCTCATAATACCCCATTTTCCCACATCTGATTCAGATGATCTTTGAAAACATTGTAGGAAAAGAAGTCATGACTAGCAAAGAGTAATGGCTTCTTTTGCCACAATGTTTTCCACTCAGCTGGAGAGAAATTACCCAATTATCTTGAATAAATTGATGCTTCATATATTAGCTTTGAATTTGGAATAGTTCAAAATATGCTTATGACGCAAAGGGTTAAGCACAGTTGGTAATCCTCATGCTATATTAAATCTCCTAGTTTTGCCTACTAGAAGAGTTCTCTGTAACAGTGTTTTACCGTGTTTTTTTTTTCGTTTCGTTACAATTACCTGATAACATATGTCTTGATTATCGCGCAACAGAACAAGAATTCCTATAGGGACCCGAGTGATCACTTTATTATATACACACATATCATTACGGTTAAACCTGTGAACAAAGGCCACCCTTAGAGAAATTAAATGTTTCCTTTATTGACAGGTGGCCATTATCGGGGAGGTCAGTTAGTTCTAAATAATTAATGATTTATTTTCAAAGAACGGCCATTATTCACAGGGTGACCTTTATTCGAAGGTGGCCGCAGACACGAGTTAGACTGTATATCCATAAACGATAGTAATAGAATAGTAAAGAAAGGCGTGTCCGGTGAATGTAATTACTTCACTGTATCTGATTCCTCAGAACTAAAATGCCGCGACCGTGGTCCAGCGGTTAGTGCGCTGGATTTGTATCCTGGAGGTTCGAGTTCTAATCCCAGTCGCAGCAGGTCAAACTCTTTTATAAAAATGTGACAAAAATGTTGTTTTTCCTCTAAATGTGGAGAAGTTGCCGGCTCCTTGTGGAAGGGTAATTTAGTACTAGTTGGTATATAGTCAAGGAAAACTGGTTAAGTGAACCGGTCGCCGTTTTATTGTATTTTATATTTCGTTACACAACTATAAATCTTTCTCCAGCTATCATTATCTTTATTTATCTAGATATAGTGCACATGCATATCTACATGGGACTAATTCTATAACTCTACTCACGCAAACACCGCGTGCTTCATATTTTCAAATAACTCGAGCATTGAAAACATTCAGACAGAAACACGATTTGCACGTGCAACTAATCTTAGTTTGACTTCCCTTTCCCGTGGTGATATTGGCGAGACATAAACGATTTTGGAATATCATCACACAATGCTTTCGGGGCAACATATACGTCTGTATGAATATCTGTTAAATTTAAATCCAGGACTATTTCCAATTAAGACACAAGGAATCAGGGGACGTTAAAAATTTCGATGTGTGTATGTTTTGTCACATTTTTTTTATCATACCTTTATTTGAAACTGTATTTACATACCGCTTACATGTTTGTACACATTGTGTTACATGTGAACAAAGGCCAACATCTAGAGGGAACAAATAGGACGACCCCTTTTGTTGCATATCTAACCTTGATTTGGATTTTATGCAAATAGATTTATAGGGGGGTCATTCATAAACGCAATATATCATAACATTTAGTGTGTTCTGGAGTAACAGTTCTTCACAGGTGTCCTAAAATTCTGGTTCAGCTATATAATTTAATGTAATATTTTCTTTTTTCTTGATCCGTAGTCGCATTTCCAAGCACATGATGACAAAAATGTGGTTGCAATGTTGTATTGGCATCGTGCTGAGGCTTACGTTTCGCTACAGTGTTATGAAGATGCTCTGTGTGACGCCAAAAAATGCATCATATACGATGAGCAACATTACAAGGTGAGAAGTTCTGACTTTTCTTCTTTTGTTTGTCTTACAGAAAAAACGTCAGGTTAATACAGTAAAACCTCAATATTGAGACCACCTTCAGTATCCGAAAAATCGGTCGTTATAATGAGGTGGTCTCATTACCAAGTTGAATTATAGGGGAGTTATTAAATGTCGGTCCGAAAATAAGTGGTCGTTATAAAAAGGTGGTCGTAATATGAGGTGGTCGCTATTTGAGGTTTTATTGTATCGTTCTCGGATAAGAAAATGTCATCAAGAAAACACAAAGAAACATGCCACAATATGGAGAATATAACATTAACTCACCAACGTCTACCGCCGTGGACAGACTTGTATACCATACAAATTGTTATTACGTGTAATTTTATGGTGGCATATTTCTGCATAAGATAATCAAAATATTTCCGCGAAAAAAAACAAAGACTTTTTATGAAAATTCAATAACTTTTCACGATAAGATTTCTTCACTAGATAGTAAATGTACTTATTAAGTAGACGATAAAATAGTTTCGTGAAAGTAAAACATTTTTTTCGCGAAAATTTAGAATATTAAGTCTTATAAAATTAAACTTCGCGAAAATTAAGTCAGTAACTGTATGCAGAAATATGCCACAATATAACTTATATGAAGTGTTTACATAATCTAATTTATAGGCTCATATATTAATTGGAAAATGCTGCAAGGCCTTAAATCTAGAAGAGGAAGCTGTAAGCGCTTTTGTAAAAGCATACACCTTGGTAGAATCCCACAAGGAAGATAAAATAAAAGTGAAGATACTATCAGAGCTCGCAACACACAAGAGTAAGACAGTTCAAATATTTATAACATTGTATTGTTTTGTATGTTATTAAACGCTCGCGATTATGGAATCTCCTTTGTTCCGGCTTAAGGTCAGCAGATGTTTAGACTTTGGGCGCTAGTAAACGTTTGTTTGATGGTCTATTCAGTAGCTGTGTCCTATTTTACTATCCAAACGCGTGTCATTTTCCTTAAGATGTTGCAAGTTTAATGTGGGGGCTGAGGGGGTCTTTTGCTTAATGTCAGAACGTCTCGTATTCTACGAATCTCTGTGTGAAAGTTATATTTTACCACTTGGATCAATCAGTACACTCTACAAGGTATGAATGTGATGTTTTAAGGCGATTTTATGTGTTTATATATTGTTACGTTTCTGTTTCTTCAAGTTGCTGTGCAACAATCAGTAAGAGGCTTGTTAGTTGGTGTATGTATATTATTGTCATTTTCCATTCTGTGGTTACCATGGTACCACAAATCCACAAATTCATCAGTCTTGACCGCAAATAAAATAAAACACTACGCATAAACTACAACATGGTACTGAATTTAATGATTGACAAAATACAATAATGTGGCATAAATTCAAAATATTTTAAACATTTCATAGCTCGTTATAATACCAATGTGGTAATAGACAGAGAAGACAGATTTCCAGGAACTGCATTGTAAAAATACAGATTATTTTGAATCCAATTTGGGTGACATCTTTCTTGTAGATGCAACATTTGAGAATCTTCCATCAAATCAAGGGCACGTGTGGCTCAGATCTTGTTATAAGTTAATCCACAGTGGGGACTGGAAAAGTGCTAAGGTGGCATTCCAACAATCCGCATTGAGCGACGGAAGCCCTCATAAAATGAGTTATGATTTGAAGCCATTGTGTGATATGACAAAGCTGATAGTAAGCAAGACAGAAATGTTGCACTTTAAACAGCGCGTCAGTCCATGTGCGTGCGTGCGTGCGAGGATGCGTGCGTGCGTGGATACTACATGTTGTATTACATTATTGATACAAATACTAGAAATACCAATTACCATAATCACTTTTAATTGTTTGATTGTCAGTCACACTTATGTTGTTCTTGCCATTTTTTTCTAAATGAACGTTTTCTCTTTCATATAATTAACACTTATATGCGTCACATTTGATCTTTTGTGGCTGTCGAATGTACCGAAAGACACTGATAGGTAAACACGCGTAAAACAAAGCTTTAAGTGATTAGTGTTTAATTCCAGGAACATGGTTGGGTATTGGATGCTATGGTTGAGTTACTGAAATGTGGTTGTGATAGAAACACCATACGTTTTAACACACAAGACCAATACAGTCATGTTGTTGTGAAGATGTCTATTAAAGGTAGGGGCTGAATTTTTCCTATTTTACTAACAAACCCAAACCAATGTTTTGGTTAAGTGTGATCTTAATGTTGGTATTGATAACGTGTTGTTCCAGCGTTGCTAATAAAGGACTTTTAACTATAAACAGATGAAAATCTTTATCGTGCATGTTTTAAGCATATACAATATATGTGCTTATTTATATACATCTGGTTTCAGCTCGAAATGTCAGCCTTTTGAAGTATGTTGTTGACAATTATAAAGACTGGAATGTTGTTGACCCTCAAAATGGAAATACACTCCTTCACGTAGCTTCTATGGAACCCAATGTCGATGCAAGAACGAGGTACTAACGTAACTACAATAACGGATAATGTAATTTTGTATTATGTGCAATGCTATATTAAATACGGCGAAATATATGTTAGAATTAAAGACAATTGCAATGAATTTCAACACTTCAACACATCTGGATGTCTGGTACACTGGTATAGAGTTAGATGCGACAAAATATCGGAATCATCCAATACAGTGCAACCTCTCCAAAGCAACACTCTTTGGGAAAAGCAAAATTATGGTGTTGTTAAGAGGTTGTGGTTCCGGAGAGGTTAAATGAATAGTTGAATATTACAGTGGCAAAAACATGTTGTAGTTGAAGATAAAGATTAATATGACATTGTAAAACTAAATTAACCCATTATTTGTAGGCTTGATATTAGGACGTTATTGCTTAAATACGGTGTTAAAGCAGATTTGAAAAACTACCAACAGCAATTGGCCAGCGCTTCGCTTTCTAATGACGAATGTGAAAAGAAAGACGGTAAGCTTATATATATATGAAGGTACACCGTGTCCCGTGTCTAACAAAATTTGATTAGATACTAATTACTATACATTATTTATTCACAACAAAAAAAACCGCGTTTTTTAGCGTTTTACATTGAAACTAAATTTAGTGTTACATGTAAATGTTTGGACAAATTTTTTTTTTCAAGTCCCAGCCATTTATATCAAAGTTTCATTTATCAATATCGCTATTTAGCCAACATAAACGGCATGGAGGAATCAATTTACTGCGTACAACTGCATCAAACAAATATTTATGGCTCTGTTAACCTTTTAATCTATTGCTTGTTGAAGGCAAAAGGACAGAAGAAGAACACCAAAATTCAAACTCAGGTGACAATATGCATGACAAAATGAGTAATTTAGATGGTAAATATGAAAAACTGGTTTCCGCTTTAAACCAGGAGCACACTGAAATTGAATCGGCCAAGAAAGCCGTATCGGAAGTGGTTAAAAAACTTTCATCAACATCAGTTAATGGTAAGATAGTTTGTTCAAAGCTTCAGTTGTTTAATAGGTTTTATTTTGTTAGGTGTAAAAATTGTTTGTTTCTGGTTACGCACACATTTAAAATGGGGTAAGTTGGTACGAATTTTTTATTATATTTTTTGAAAGCCACTGTTCAGATTGTGCCGAAAGGTAAAAAGGCGAGGTAGCGGATGTACCATTTTTCGGGCCTAATAAAAAAAGTTCACGGTTGGGTAGGTCGGGTGACCAGAAACAAACATTTTTTACGCCCTTTTACCTTGTTTTACTATTGGAGAAATGCCAGTATGTTATTATCTTAAAACGAATAAATCCTTATTTGACATTGTTTTGTTTTGTTTCTGTTCTTGTATGCATTGATGATAATCTCTGCGGGTTTTTTCACAATTAGTTTTGTTCTCTGGTAGAAATTCCAGATTGTCTTTCGAAGTTAGACTTCGAGCCATTCCGAATGGTCGCTGAAGAAATGGGAGATTTAAATAAGTGGAACCTGCTGAACAAGTTTGTCCGAAAACTCAGAAAAATAAAGAAAAAGCAGCGTGAGTAATGTCTAAAAATCCCTTTCTTATCTACAGTAAAACCTCACATTGTAACTACCTCAATATTACGATCACCTTGTTATAACGACCACTTATTTTCAGACCAGTTTTCAGTAACTCCCCTATAACTCAACTTGATAATGAGACCATCTCATTTATACGACTGATTTTTCGGGCCCGAAGGTGGTCACATTATTGAAGTTTTACTGTATACGTGTTTTTGGAGCATTTCGTCGTTTGTTAATCTTTGTATTAGTTATTGTAATATCAGTAAGAAACACAAGACCAGAAAAATAGTCAGGTTTATGTTTGCTTGACAAAACAGAATACTGTAAATAGGTTGCAAAACGATTTTTCTTAATCTACCCTTACCTATTTTGGAGGTACGATTTGTCACCACGCATATTCCTACTTTTGAATTTACTCTGAGCAAAATTAACGGTGCCAAATGGTTGGGTCGATGGGGTATCTGTAAACATGACCATTTTTTCTGGCCTAAATTCAAATAATGAAAGCTTACGTCTTGAATTTTCAGGAAAGACTGTCAGCGTATTAGAAGAGAACGCAGAAGATTTTTATTCAGGTTTTGCTGTCAATATGACAGTTCTTCCTGTTGTCAAGTACGATGTTAGTGAAACTGAACAACTAGAAATTATTAGAACAATTCTAAAAGGTGGTGCAAATCTTGGCGATGATAGTAAGTCTATGAAAATATAAGAGTTGATTAATCCACGCTGTTGTTGATTTAAGTTTTTATTTTACTCAGTTGATTATCATAATGCCTTAATTGTTTAACATAATATTAATAATAAAGTGTTTTCATAATGGCATTGTTATTGACTTCATACCCAATTGTATAAACATTGGTTAACTTTAACCCCTGGGTTAAATCAGAGTTTTGGTTAAAATTTTGGTTAAATGTTCGGATAGCTGTTGTAGAAAATTTTGTTTAAGTTTAACCAAATATTGTTTTTGTTAAAGCTCAAATAAATCTAACCCAAGTCTAAGATGCTGGTTAAATCTTAACATAAATGGTAACCAGTACCAAAATGGCAGCCCTTTCTAAATGTTTAAATGATTTTTTGAATGATTAGTTAACTAAAATGGTTAAATTTAACCTTGGGTTAAATTAACCATTTGGTTAACGTTAACCAATGTTTATTAATTTACCATACAGTCAAACCGTGTTTACGGCCACCTCCGAATAAAGATCATTCTGTGAATAGAGGTCATTCTTTGAAAAACCGTCATTGATTACTTTGAACAAACTAACCTCCGAATAAGGGCCATTTATCTATAAAGGCCACATTTTGTCCTTACAAAGGAAGTCCTTTGTTCAAAGGTTTGACTGTTCTTTGAAACAGGTGGAGCAACAGCTTTGAAATATGCAAAGGAAGCAGGACATTACACTGTGTTAGCCGAGCTTGTTATGAATGGAGCTGATACAAAACATCTATCAATGTATGACGGTGATACACCAATTCATGCTGCTGTGGTGATTGTTCTCAAACATTTAAAGTGTGAGTGATCAGTTCACTTATTGAACACCTTTTATATTCCTCTAAATGCTCAATTTCATGGAAGCCACCCTCATACTGCAGACAGTTCCATGTTAGAGTATTGTGCCGCCTCAGTTTCGTACATTACTATGTGCTTAGTTTTGCGACAGGGGGGGGGGTTGGGAATCTGGGATGTTTTGTGTGTGATTGTTTTTGAAATTCCTTGTATGACACCTGCATCTTACTACTTGAACACCTTTTAAAATATGCTGTTGATCATTATAAGAACAGGAATGTTCTTGACCCTCAAAATGGAAACACACTTCTTGAAGAAATACTCCACTTTGCTTTAGTCAAATAGGTTTTTTAATTCCAAGATCACCGTAAAGTTGATTTAATGAAAATGAAAATAGGATTTAACCTGCTTGTATCTTTGTTAATACTGCACAAATAATCGTATTATATTCTTTGAGAATTATAATCATATGTTCGTTAAGTGTACTTTCATCAAATTAAATGCAAAAACAGCTGATTTATTAAATTGTTATATTTCAGGCTGTAAATTGATAGAATATCTTCTAGGAGTCTACAGGAAAGACGTAGATACACAACAACATTTGAATCCTGAACAATTAGATGTGAACGATGAATGTATTTTCCACTTAATAGCGAAAGTAAAAAGGTGTAGCGACCATGTTCTTAATTTGACTAAGATGTTGGGCACAGAACGTATATCTGCCCGCTACGTCAATAAAAAGGAAGAGTTGCCCACAGACATTTTACGACAACTTGATCCCCGGCGCCAGTGCATCAAAAGAGCTGAAAGCCTGGAACCGTCTACAAAGCAATCGCTTTCGGAAACTTCATCCAGTAAGAAAAAGGAATGTTATGATAACAGGTCAGAAATTATACGCAAGAAAGAACAATCGGTCAAATCAACTGAAGTAGTTATTAACCTGTCAGAGAAGGAGGTCAGAAAAAAACGTATAATGGACATGATAGAATGCCTACCTAATACAAAACATTCCTTAGTTACTGGAGATTCCGAGAAAAGAAGAGATGCGACTCCAATTGTAAAAATCATTCCAGAGATTGTTGCCGTTCCTGAAAACACTGACACTGATGTTGTCGATGAAGAAGTAGACAAAACTACTGCGGAAGATTCAAGTGGCAATAGGTGTGAAGATGATGCGTTTGGAATGGATTCTACGGTATGTATAACTAAATATTCACGTTTTTATTCTTTTTAGTTGGTGTAGTAATGAGTATCCAACTATTCGAACAAACTATCTCAATTGCTATCAGTTTCATCAGCCACATATTAGCCCTTATCAGTGCGGTCTACCTCCTTGTCATCAACGTAAATCCGTAAAGACGATAGTACAATGAACCTGACCATGGGGGCCATCAAGTACGCAGTATATGATCTAGATCAATCTCCAAGCTCGAATTTTAATTCCATTCGCGAAGGATTATGATTGAAGAGATAGAGCTGATTAATGTTTAAATACATATCCAGATCAATTATACTGTCAGAATAACGTATCAATAATATCATTATTGTATGATCATAATTAACTTTGAAACATTAAAAAAAACAACACAATATGAGATTTGAGCTAGGAGACCATCTCAAGTTTATCCCTGATGTGTCAAATAGCGTTTTAAAACGTTTTAACGTTTTGAGTGAATTTACTCAGTATTTAATTAAATCACTCTAATTTCTGTCTTAATTTATGGTTTAAACTTTGGCATTTTTAAGGTATTTGAGAAGCTGGCGTGGGAAGTTGAGTGTACATCAGATGTATGGAAAACTTTACGTGACAAGCGTGTACCTTCAAATCTTAAACGTCGTATTGTTAAAGAGATACGAACACTAGCCAGCGGTGAATGGCAACCACATTCACTCAACAAGCTACACCATGATGAAACATCTTTGAAATTGTTTGAAGTCAACATCAGTAAAGGTTTAACTTTTCCTGTTTTAGAAATAGCCGCGGCCGTGGTCCAGTGGATATTGCGCTGGACTTGCAGCCCGGAGATCCGGGTTCGAATCCCGGTCGCGGCAGGCCACACCCTTCCATGAAAATTTGACAAATATGTCGATTTTCCTCCATATGTGGAGAAGTTGCCGGCTCCTTGTGGAAGGGTAAGTTAGTACTGGTTAGTATACAGTCCAGGAAAACTGGTTAGGTGAACCGGTCGCCGTATATAACTAAAAAATTGTTGAAAAACGGCGTTAAACCCCAATACAACCTACAACCAACCTGTTTTAGAGCATATTTCAATTCGAATAAGATTTCTCTGGTGGTTGTTGTAAATTGGTGTTGTTTGTGCTTACAAGTCGCTGTAGTAATTTGTTTTGTAAAGTCTAGTTGTAATCAACACAGTTCTTAATAAAATTGTGTGATTGGAAATTGTGACATGTGTCGAGCAATTCGAGATATATTATTACCACTTTTGTTATATTTATCAAAACCAAAAAAAAAAAAACATTCCATGGTGTGACTTGAGGACATGAAATAGTACGTCGAGTGGTGTAAATACTTGTTACTTTAAATGTGTTAAAGATTTCAACTTACAACGCAACCTCTCCAAAGCAACACCCTTTGGTAGAAGCAATTTTATGCTGTTGTTTAGAGATTGTTGCTCATTAATAATTAATAGTTAAGTCATTCAGTGGGGAAAATCGTGCTGTTATTTAAGTAAGGTTGTTGCTCAAGAGAGGGGCGCTTTGGAGAGGTTGCACTATATCGATAAAAATGTCTTAAAGTATAATTGGCGTGTACGTTTCCTTAATTTTATCCAAATAGGTATGAGGATTATTTGGGAACTTGCAATTGATTTTTCTCCAAGATTAACTGAAGTACATAGAAGGAGAATGTACTCCGAGATTATCCGTATCTGGGATATTATTCTTGACCATGATAAAATAAAAAGGTAAATTATGTACCACTCTTACTCAGCTCTCGTTTGTTTTGAGATGTCCGTGGTATAAAAGATTGCTTGAAATGTTTATGTTTTCTACAAAATTTCATTAGTTGTTCTAAATGTGAGAATACCATATTGACTGTTTGAAAAAAATAAACCAACAAATATAATACCATATAGTGGAATGCTAAAATACAAAAATACGGACATATATCCAAATCAACTCACAAATGAAACAACGTACAAACGAGAGATACTTTAGAGTAAGCGTATAAATTGACATTATGAGGTCCTTTCCGTGCTAACTGTCATTACAGGAATAATTTTTACTTGCGCGGTTAGAAAATCTCTCTAGTGGGGTTAAAAAACATCAAATAGAATAACCCCATACTGTAGCTCTCGTAGGAATGTCCGGTCGATTGAACGGATAGACGTACTAACATACTCTACTTAGTTGAACTTATTGGAAATATGCATCAGGAGAGTTTGTAAAAAAGCCCGAAAACCGGACCCTTTCCAGGCTGGGTCAAAGGTCCGGGTTGTTGAGAATTCCGGTTCTTAGAGAACTATTGATTATCGAAAAGATAAAATGGGACCTGAAAAAACGTCCGATTTTCAGAAAATTCCGGTTTTCAGAGAGTCCGGTTTTCAGGGGATTTACTGTATTATTGTAATCCCAGGAGTGTCGAAAGAATAACAAAAGCACATCGGAGAGGACAAACTTGTGCTATGAAGAAGTGTTTACGTGGTCTAAAAGCTGACGACGAACAAATAGCCAGCGGTAAGTCAATGAGGTATCCATTGACGTACGTGGAAGATGATGTACCGAAGTCTGAAAAAGAACAGCTCCAACGTGTAAGTTAATCAATCATCGAAATAAAATTACCGTCAAACCTGTGAATAAAGGCCACCCTTGGGAAAGACAAAATGTAGTTATTGACAGATGGCTTCTATTCGCGGGTCAGTGTGTTTTAAATAATCATTGACGGTTTTTCAAAGAAACATGGTGGTCTTTATTCAGAGTTGGTCGCAAACGCAGGTTAGACCGTAATGTTAGATACAGTTGAATTGTCTTATTATTTACCTAATTTAATCATAGAAACATATATCCTCTCATAAGTGGCTTTATCAGATTCTAAGATAAAGAGATGGTACATAACCAGCAGTTCTCCATTTTAAGACAAATTTTGCTGACTGTTGACTATTAACTCTCATAATGATATGGTCACACTATTTAAGCTGTCGCTATAAGAGGTTTCA
Organism: Lutraria rhynchaena; assembly: GCA_008271625.1. Taxonomy (NCBI): domain Eukaryota; kingdom Metazoa; phylum Mollusca; class Bivalvia; order Venerida; family Mactridae; genus Lutraria; species Lutraria rhynchaena. The sequence goes on from VIBL01000138.1 coordinate 351,449, forward strand.
CTGTTTCTCTGTTGCAGAAAATGACGAAATTCTATCCTCCAGGCAGTCCTAACGACAAGGAGTACCACATCCTAAAGTTCTATTCATTTTCTTCAACTCTTGTCAGTCATATCTTACAGAATATTGAAACAAAAGTTGACTTTCCTTTCCGCGTTAGTGAACTTGAACATGACATCATAAACATGACATCAAAGTCTCCGATTCTTCTGATTGGTCGGAGTGGTACCGGTAAGTTTTATTCCTGCGATCTTTGTGTGTTCTATAACACGAAAACACCTTAAAAGAAAATCGTTTCTAAAAACACAAACTCATACATCTCCGATCTCTATCCAGAGTTGTCGTTCGTTATTCCTCACATAATTATATCTCTTCAAACGTCTCAGCTTTTTTACAAGATTCTTGTAAAACAAGAAATAAAGCTTCAAATGATACAAAATTTACGACTAAGCGAAGCAATTTCTTTCGTACAACACATTTGGAACAAAAGATGTTATAATTTACCAGAATATCAGAGAAATTGTTTTATTTATCAAGCGCACTATGACACAATGTTTTTGAACTACTTTCCAGACGTTGACAAAGATGTATGCGATGGATAACGAACGACAACTCTGAGTAGAGATTGATAAATACAGCTCAGTCTTCTACCAAGGGTTTAAATTGATACACTGACATTGAATACTTGTGTAATTATATGCACTAAAATTGGCAATAAGTGTTGAAATATTATGTCAAAGCGCCGAATGTTATAAATCATTATGTTAATATAAAATGGGTTTATTTCTCTTAGTTGATATATCTGTTGACCTTCTTGTTGGCTTTGAGCGACAAGTTAGATACATGTGAAATTCCTTGAGCGGCACCGTTCCTCTCTTTTCATACTGTATATAAAACATTTTCAGGTAAAACCACCTGTTGCTTGTACAGATTGTGGAGCAAGTTTCTCGCTTACTGGGAGAGAGCGAGACCTTCCGAACCACTTCTTCCACGGGCGTTAGATATTGTGCATCATGACGTTGAAAATGTCAACAAAAGCAATGATTCAGGTAGATTGTTGAAGCTAAATGTTGGCTCATGCAGTCAGTAAATAACATCCATTTGTTTTTTCATGAGATTGACTAAGGGCGGAACCAATGTCACTTCGGCAACCGCGGATTACAATTTTACGATTACGTTTTTTTTCTTTTGTCTGATGAAAAAATGTACCTGTACGCCATACGGTGGTTCAATCTGCCTTGGAATGAAACACCTTCGTGGCACCAATAAAAATCATTTCACAACAAACGATAATAAATGTTTGGAAGCGATATGAAAGGTATTGCTAGACAGATACGCCATTCAACAATTGGCAAGTTGTTGATCACGTGATTAAATGATATGAAAGGTATTGCCTGACAGACGCGCCATTTAACAATCTGCAATTTGCAGATCACGTGATTTTGTAAATTTACCCTACTTTTATCACAAAATGCTTCAGAGTCAACAGACGAAAGCAAACAAGATTATACTGACGCATCTTGTTTAGGAGCCAGCCTAAATAGTCATAAACTTAGAACAGAAACTGAACGACAAGATGACCATCTTCACCAGTTGTTTGTGACCAAAAATGCTGTGTTAGCAAGTGAAGTAAAAAAGAATTTTCTAGAGTTGAGACAAGCTGGTGGACCAATGCCTGAACAACGACTGCATGAACACGACTTGTTACCTAATCGTCTTCAAGACATTGAGGTTGGAGATTTGAATTACAGCATGTCTTATGACATTAGTATTAGCTAGAAATTCCATGTGCTTCAGCTTTTTAAAGTTTTTGTTAAGTTTGTTGTACCGGGTAAAAACCATTAAGAGTAGAGGAAGTTAAATAACCGCATTTCTTTTTTCATTGATGAATGCGTACAATTTTAAAGCAAAGCTTTATGTCCAAAGCAAACATCCAGTTAACATGTACCGTAAATCCACAAAATGTCAAATTAGGTAAGTGCCCTTGTTTCTTGGTAGTTTCGTAAAGATTGCTATCTTTTCCAGTTAAGTTCAATTGTTTTCAGTTAGGCCGGGTTATTTTGCGATATCTGCCTGTGTTGCTTATAGATCAGTGTTTGTCCCTAATGAGGACATTGTTAGACAGTAGAGAACTACTGAAGGCCCAATTGGATCCAATTGGATCTAGAGTGTATATAATACACTTTATTATGATATTTTTCAGGACGCTTCCTATCCGCTGTTTCTAACATCAAGGCAACTATTTGTTATGCTAGATGCGTCTCTAGGACCACCATATTTCTTTGAACGAAATGAGGATGGATCATTAAAAGTAAGAAGCGAGCATTTATATATGAAAATTTCATACGCTATGCAATAAAACACCACATAAAATAGTTTCATATTTACCCCTCAAACTCCCATATCTATTATCTGTTAACACGGCTCAGACCAATATTCATGAAAGCATACCTATAATATAATCATATAATATAATATAATCATATAATATAATATAATATAAAATGTCAATTGACCAATGTCCACCAATGATATAATTTTACCATAGTACAGACCACCTTAAAAGGAACATCCCTCATCAGGAATTTTCTTTGATTCAAATAAATGTGTTTAGTTTTGACAAAATTACACCAAAGTTTTATACGGATGATTTTTTAATAAGAAATCAGTACCAAATTATTTATTAGAATTTGCCTGATTTCTGGATTATATGCAGTGGTTTCACTAATTTTCGTTGGGGGTTTAATTTCGTGGATTTCGTGGATCAGCTTGTCCATGAATTTAAATACACACGAGTTTATAATTAAAAATTTATTCTTTCAAAATTAAACATCCACGAATTTACGTCCCACGAAACAGCCATTTTAGTAAAAACCACGAAAATTGAGCCCTAGGAAAATAATTGATACAAAAGTATCTTTAATTCTTTATATGGTTATAGATCAGAAAGGCGTAGCGCCCATTACGCCCAATATGCACGTGCGCATAAATTCTGTGACCAAAGTTGTAAAACCAAAATATTGTATGATGAGTTTTCTCTAGATCAGGAGAATGTGCATACAAACATTTCACTCCTGTCTACGCTTATAAACAATATCTGCACGACAAAATGTTTATTCCCACTTATAACAGGTTGATGTTGCCGGTTGGACGGATCCAGATAGCCCGTTAAGCTTACTGCAAATGTTAGACAATGACAATGTCGAAGATAATGAACTACAAAAGACTGATGATATAACTGGACCTGCAGCACCTGACTGTATGAAGAAACGTAATGTGAAACCGGTAAGATTTGTGTTTTTTGACGAACTGTTATTTTTTAAATTTAAAATATTCAGAACATTTGAGTGCGTCTAGGTGTTATAACAATCATTTAAAGAAACTAAAAAACCCTAATTCATGCATTATGGTTTCCGATCGTGTTGTGTACAGCGTCTCGTTAGCATTAATAACTTGGTATCCTGGCCTTTTCTTTGGAATCTTTTCAGGTGGATCCACGAAGGGAAGTCACTTATACCGTGTTTGCTGCGGATATTTGGCCAAAAATCAATACAAAAAAGGAGAAATACCATCCTTCTCTCATATGGACTGAGATAATGTCGTTCATAAAGGTAATGATGACTGTTGTGTAGATGGATGTCAAATCTTTACATTATGTTCATGCTTTTAATACAGTAAATACTCTGAAACCGGACTCTCTGAAAACCGGAATTCTTTGAAAACCGAGATTCTCTGAAAACCGGACTCACGGAAAACCGGACTCTCTGAAAACCGGAATCCTGAAAACCGGAGTCTCTGAAAACCGGAATCCTGAGAACAGGACTCTCTGAAAACTGGAATCCTGACAACCGGACTCTAAAATCGAAATTCTCTGAAAACCAGTCTGGAAAATGTCCGGTTTTCTGGGATTTTACTGTTATTTTATTCTTTTTTCGTTTAACAATCTTTTTAAAATGTACTAGATGACTCGTTTTACTGTTAAAGCTTCTGTAAAGAATCTTGCATTTCATACACTCTAATAACAGCTTACTACTGTGCCAAAGATATATATTGTATGATGTTATCATTTGGTAATTCTGTCAGAAATGATGTACGGTGGAAGGAGTGTCTATCGTTTAGATTTGTGGTACAAGAATCTCACACATTTTTGTATTAGTTTAGGCACAAAGTGATTTATTTTAGTGTTAAATGTAGCTTAAAAACAAACACCACCCTCACTAATACCCGTTCTATACATACATTCTAAACCATTTTCTTATTTTACAACAGTTGCTGTATTGCAATGGTCAGTACTTGAACATAGCATATGTTGTTCCTTGCAGGGTTCGTATGAAGCTTTATCTGAACATATGGGCAAAGAAAACTACATTCAGATTGGTGAAAAACGAGCCCCCAATTTCAAGGACGACCGTAACTCCATTTATGATATATCTGCACGATATGACGAATACAAACGACAGAGAAACATGTTTGACGAGACTGACCTAGTTCATAACGTGTTTGATCGCCTGAGAAAGTCACCGATAACACCATGGGTGCTACATCAGATTTATGTAGATGAGACGCAAGATTTTACGCAAGCTGAACTTTGTCTCCTGATCCGTTTATGTCAGAATCCAAATGAGATGTTTATGACTGGTATTTTTTCAGCATATTTTTATATATGATAAAACGTGTGTAGTCTATCAAGTAACTAGTCAAACCTGTGTTTCCAGTGACCTCCGAATAAAGACTACCCTGTGGATAAAGGCTATTCTTTGAAAAACCATCACTGGTTATTTAGAACAAACTGACGTCCGAATAAAGGCCATCTGTCAATAAAGGCCGCATTTTGTCTTTCCCAAGGGCGGCTTTTGTTCACAGGTTTGCCCGTACTGAGTTTTCAGTTTGTCTAACAAGGATTTATACCTTACGGGCATCAAAACGTGGTTTCCTTTTTGTAAATTTTGTAAACGCAGAAAACGCGGACTTTCACAATCTGTGAAATGTACAAAATATGTAACTACAAACTGTATTGTTTTGAATTCACACGTTATGAGATTAGTATCTCGACGATTTCCTGTTGTAATATGATGCTTATTTGATTGGTCGAGTTGACAATAAAAATGTATTTGTCATCAGGAATAAGTCTCATAAACATATCATAACTAAGATGGAAGTTTTTAAACAGCAACATCTTGCCGTCCCATATTTGTGAAAACGTGTTCTATCCTATATTACAATTACTTGTTTTTGTTAGAGAGTTTTTGTTAAGTGAGTTACGGGTTTGTGGAATTGGGATTTACTTTATTTAGAATAGATCTACAAGCAGGTAAAAATGATTTTTGCAAAGAGCTCATCGAGACGAAAACAAATGATACCAAAATCTCACTATTGCCAAAAAAGGGGTTGTAAAATAAGTCAACGATTTATTGATTATTCACAGGTGACACCGCCCAAAGCATCATGAAAGGGATTTCATTCCGCTTTTGTGATTTGAGGTCATTATTCTACTATGCCAGTGATACTATGCGTGTTTATGGAAAAGCTTCGGTTGTCGAAGTTCCGAAACAAGTAAGCTAATTTCTTTTAGATCGAGTCTACAGCAACGCATACAAAGATATATTACCATCCTGGGTGATCGGTTTCATTTGCACAGAGTATTGTCCGTGAAATACTCAAATAATTGCCCAAGTGAAATAATAATTCACTCTTTTATCATCTATATGTATGTATGTTTGTAGGTACAGTGCGACCTCTTCAAAACAACATTCTTTGGGAGATGCAAAATTATATTATTGTTGAGAGATAGTTGCTTTAGAGAGGTTAAATTAATAGTTAAATCGTACAATGGGTAAAAATCATGCTGTTGTTGAATGAAGGTTGTTGCTCAAGAGAGGATGTACTGTACAAAAATGTCATAAACTCAAACTGTGTGTTACTCAGGTGCATCAGCTGACGTACAATTACCGATCACACACTGGCATTCTTTCATTGGCAACAAGCGTCCTTGACCTTATCTTAATGCTTTTCCCGGGCTCAATTGATGATCTGCAACCAGATCAAGGGCTGTTTCCTGGTCCACAACCGATATTGCTGGAATCCTGTAGTTTTGCTGATCTTGCAGTTTTGCTCAGAGGGAATCAGAGGAAAACGTCTAGGATAGAGTTCGGGGCACACCAGGCTATACTTGGTTTGTAACATTCGTCACAAGAATAGAAAACAAGACCTCCAAAGAACCGCGCCAACGCTCGTCGGTTTTACATCATTCTGTTAAATAAGCAATTTTGACCAAAATACTAAGTCAAAAAGGGGTATAACTCCAAAAAATAAAACAGAATAATGTCTCTTGTCTTGCAACTTGCCTGGTAATGATAATCAGTAATCATAATAGATCGACTTTTTCTTCGTAACAGACGAGCTAAAATAGTCGTATTTACAATTACCAGCTTGACCCTAATTTTACGCCCACCATAAGTTTCAAACTGCAAAAATATTAATATAATGGCGCCATTATATTGTATTATTATTTTTGTATCAGTACAAAAAAGTACTCACGCACCTGTCCCTATTTAGAGTTTAGTTAATTGAATGCTTTTTCAGAGAAAAACATTTTTGAATTAATTCATGTGTTTCCTTTTATAAATGGCGTTGTGAACTAGTGGTAGTCGACAAACTTCTAATTTTCATTTATTATCAAATCCAAGTTCTATACCGTACTATTAAATTCGCATTCCAAATTGTTTAAATACATGCAAGAATGTTTATTTGTGCTTTAACAGTTGTGGACGATCACTCGAAGGAGAACATTCCTGAGGAGTTGAGACTAGGCCTAGTTCTTACAATTTATGAAGCAAAAGGATTAGAATTTGACGATATCTTGTTGTACAATTTCTTTAAGGATTCTCAGGTTTGCAAGCATACAAATATATACAGTAAAACCCCTGAAAACCAGACTCCCTGAAAACCGGAATTCTCTGAAAATCGGGCTATTTTTCAAGTCCCATTGTTTTCTCTTCGATTATAAATAGTTCTCTGAATACCGGATTTCTCAGAAAACCGGACTTTTGGTCCAGTCCGGAAAGGGTCCGGTTTTCAGGGGTTGTATCGTACATTGTATGTACATATACATGTACGTGTGTGTATACAGCGTTAACTCCCATGTATAATGATTTGAGATGTATGTAGTAGAAAATATTTCTTCAGAACTTCCGTTGTGAATAGAAAACGTGAGGCCGCGTCCAGTAGTTAGTGCGCTGGACTTGTAACCCGGCGATCCGGGCAATGATCCAGGTCGCGGCAGGTCATGCCCTTCTATGAATGACACAAATATTGATTTTCTTCCATATATGTACAGGTGAGTATACAGTCCAGGAAAACTGATTAGGTGAACCGGCCGCTGTATTTAGCTGAAAAATCGTTGAAAAATGGCGCTAAACCCGGTGAAAATAATAATTTAAAAAAACGTACGTAATTGGATTTCTCGGGATATCTCCAGAAAAATTTCTTTCTTCTGCTCATTTTACTATGACCTTTTAACTTACCATCACGGCTCTAATCAACACATAAACTACTAGGCGAAAATACAAAACAATATACATAACTTGGCAAAAACAACAATGCGAAATACAAACTGGGAATCCTCTTATACATGTGTTTGTGATCATTTTACAAATTGTACTAAAAAAGTCATTCAATTGTTTTACTTATACAACAGGCTAGAGAAGAATGGCGCGTTGTTACATCATGTTTGAACGAGATGGCAGAACGCAACCAGAATCGCCCTGCCAATACTGGCCTTGTAATGATAGACCAAGGTTGGTATCTGAATGTTCGGATTACATCTCTCCTTATTTATTATTTTCGCATTTGTTTATCATCTTTGATACTGTTTTTCTATTTCAGTAATGTGCAGTACTAATTAATGCTATTGGGTTACCTGCCAGCACTAACCAGCGCTCCAGGGTTACCTGCCAGCGCTAACCAGCACTCCTGTGTTACCTACCAGTACTAACCAGCACTCCTGTGTTACCTATCAGTACTAACTAGTGCTCTTGTGTTACCTACCAGTACTAACAAGTGCTCCTGTGTTACCTACCAGTACTAACTAGTGCTCTTGTGTTACCTACCAGCACTAACAAGTGCTCCTGTAATACCTACCAGTACTAACTAGTGCTCTTGTGTTACCTACCAGCACTAACAAGTGCTCCTGTGTTACCTACCAGCACTAACTAGTGCTCTTGTGTTACCTACCAGCACTAACAAGTGCTCTTGTGTTACCTACCAGCACCAACAAGTGCTCTTGTGTTACCTACCAGTACTAACTAGTGCTCCTGTGTTACCTACCAGTACTAACTAGTGCTCCTGTGTTACCTACCAGCACTAACAAGTGCTCTTGTGTTACCTACCAGTACTAACAAGTGCTCTTGTGTTACCTACCAGTACTAACTAGTGCTCCTTTGTTACCTACCAGTACTAACCCGCGCTCCTGGGTGTTCTACCAGTACTAACCAGCGCTCTTAGGTTACCTACCAGCGCTCTATGGATACTTAGCAATACTAACCAGTGCTCTTGAGTTCATGCCAGTACTAACCAGCGCTTTTAGGTTACCTACCAGTACTAACCCGCGCTCCAATGTGACCTACCAGTACTAACCAGCGCTCCTGGGTGACCTACCAGTATTAACCAGCGCTCCTTGGTGACCTACCAGTATTAACCAGCGCTCTTGGGTTACCTACCAGTACTAACCAGCACTCTTGGGTTACCTACCAGTACTAACCCGCACTCCTGGGTTACCTACCAGTACTAAACCGCACTCCTGGGTGACCTACCAATAGTGGTCAGTGCTCCTGGGTTGCTTTCCTGTATTAAATTGTTCCCTATTTCCAGACTACCTTACAGAAAGGTTAACCAATATTGTTGTTGCTGTTTTTTTAGAAGTATTGTCCAACAAACACCGAGCAAGACCGCTTGACTTTGATGAAAGAAGGCACAAAGTGCTTAATTCTGAATTGAAGCTTTTGTACACCGCAATTACCAGAGCGAGAGTAAATGTCTGGATATTTGATGAAAATGAAGAAAAACGTGCTCCAGTGTTTGAGTATTTTAAGGCTAGAAAGTTGGTGAAGAGTTTGCAGATCAAAGATATTAGTGAATCAAGTGAGTGAATACCTAGTTATCCTTAAAGTTCTCGTGTATCGGTATATGATGATATATCGCGATACATCCTTAAAGTTCACTTGTATCGGTATGTGATAACATATCGAAGTACATCCCTAAAGCAGTTTACAAATGGTACTGCTCAGGTCTTTGTCAACAGTCATGATACGGTCAAGCATGTTTCAAATTTACTGTTCCTGTCGTAATGAAGATGAGAGAATAGTATCAATATAATGTAAAATAATTCAAATATTAATGTATCTAATTACATATTGAAAGAATTAATATGTAACTAAGCGTTTGGTTAATGTTTTATCAAGTAAATAAGCTCCTAGAAAACTGTATCATGTAATAGAGTAAAAGTGTTAATAATGGTCTTAATTTTTAAGTTTTACTGTATTTTACATGTATTCAATATAAAGAGAAACAGTCATTTTGTTGTCTAATTATATTATATTATTGTTGAATGTACCGATTTACGTACATACTTACATTCAAAACGTAATAACAACAAATGCGGGTTTCTTTTTGTAATGATAATACAGTCGAACCTCTCTAATCTGAAACCTTCCTATCCGGTATCCTCTCTAAACCGAACGCGTCAGCTGGTCCCGATTTTTTATTATGTATTTAATGCTAAAAAATGAATCAATTAAAGAGTTTTGTAATGGTCAAGATGCATCATGCGTTTGATCAGATGAGCTAAAAGGAAGCAATTCAATTGTTTATATTAATAAGAACTCTAAAGAGAGAATATCTATCAAGGTTCACCAAAATAGTCCCATGTGAGTTTTTGGTGTATTATTGATTCCTGTACCTTGTAGGTTTAAATGAAGGCATTTTTCCTGAGAAGTCCAGTCAGTCTGATTGGATTAAAAGAGGTCAAGAATGCATGAGACGTAAACTGTACAGTGTAGCGGCAAAATGTTTTTCAATGGGTGGAGATGGTGACAAAGAGGATGAAGCACTAGCAAATCAGAAGATTATGACAGTAAGATTAGCGCTAATATGTGACAGAACAATACTCCAGTATTCATTTTATTAAATCAGACTCATTGTTAATAATATGCTCCTATGCAACTGTGTATGAGATTAATTAATGTTTATAATGATGCAGATAGCAGTGGGGTCTCCCTTTACGAACTTGACCATGCATACGCACAAACTGCGTTGAATTAGGTGTAAAAATGTTTGTTTCTGGTCACCCAACCTACCCTACTTTTTCCCAGCGATCTTTTTAGGCTGGAGGAACGAAATAAAAAAATAAAGTGTTATCAAATTATCAAATTTACTTCTTACAGATTTATCAAATGAATGATGAAGAACCCAAAAAGAAAAATGAAGAATACATTGAGGCTGCCGAGCTTTTTCTTAAATGTAAAGCACCAGTCAAAGCTGCTTTTTGTTTGAAACAGGCGAACGAAGGAAAGCTTGCTGCTGATGTGTATGAAGGAATTGGTCAGGTAGTTAGTTTGTGTATAAATGTTTTCTCTAGAATTGAAATACATTTTGTATGATGTAAGGTTTGATTTAATTTCCTGTGAGACAGCAAAGCCGCTTATCAGCCAGAGTTAAGTCCCTTTTGATCCAATCGTCGATGCTGGGTTACCGACCTTTACATATGCATCCTTTACATACTCAAGTGAAAATAAGTTTTGTCTATAGTAGATAGTAGAGATTTGGAGATACGGTTTTCCTAATGTGCGATCTTATACATGTATTTGATTGTGTGTGTGTTTTATTATTAGTATGAGAAAGCTGCGGATGTTTATAAAGAAATGAAACTCCCACTGCAAAGAAGCAAGTGCTACGAGAGGCATGAAAATTATTCTAAAGCTATACAAGTGCTGGACGAGAGTGAAGAATTTAAAGCTGCGTTGGAAGTTTTAAAGAGATACAAATCACGCATCATGGTAAACCATGGCATGCTATTTTGTGTTTTAACAGAATCTTTAAGACATTAATGGATATTAGACGGTCTTTTAAATTTTCTATGGCTAGGTAGCTCTGTCCTTTCTGCGCAAAGATTTTTACCATGTATGTAATAGTGCCTGCTCGAAATTCGTGAACGCACAATGCATATCAAATGAAAACCTGGTCACAATTCTTACAATAATTACAAACATGAATTAAAGGAGACAATGTTTTCATAGTCGTATGTTTTGGAATGACATGAGTGGTTATTGCTATAACCCATTGCCTCAAAAGCATATTTTGGACTATTCCAAATTCAAAGCCGATATATTTATTTTAGAAAATTGGACATATATTGCTTATGAGAATATATATGTATAGCTATACAGTGCAACCTCTCATAAGCAACACCCTTTGGGAGAAGCAAAATTATGTTGTTGCTAAGAGGCTGTTGTTGCTCTAGAGAGGTTAAATTAATAATTAAACTGCACAGTGGGAAAAGAATATGCTGTTGTTGAAGGGAGGTTGTTGCTCAAGAGAGGGTCACTTTGAAAATGTTGTACTGTACATGAAAGCACACTCGGTGCCAAAAATGTACTGTCTGTCATGTAGCTGTAAACAAGATTTTTTGCCTTATCTACATTTAATCCTGTTTTATGTTGTTCTTAGAATTTGGAGGAAAAGAATGAACCAATACCACGACACCTTATAGATAATGCCCCTCCTGAGGACACCGAAAACCATCTAAACCACATGTAAGCGTTTCATTATTTGGATAAAGTGCTTTAAACATTCAAAGAATTTGTATAGCATTTTTAATGTTCTCTTTTATGGCAATAAGTAATAGTTTTTGACATATACCATGATCCATTTCATTCTATTACAGATCTGCCGACTGGTATCACAAACAAAACAATAAAGAAAAAATGATGAAATATGTGAATAAATTAAAACCTGAAAAGCGGATGGAATTTTTGATGGACAGACGTTACATAGTGGAAGCAGCGAAAATACATGAAGGCAATGGTAAGTATTTCAAATACATGATACAGTTTCAATGTTGTGTACGTTTTGCAATTAAGGCAGAACATCCCTAATCAATTTCCCGCAATTTTTCTAACATCGGGCAATGTCGGTTATCATCGTGACAATATTCGGCTGTCTCTCGGACACTCTCGGAGATTTCCGTTGATCTTCGTAATAGTCTCGTAAAACTTTGTAATTTTTGTATAAAGTGTTATTTTAGTAAAAATGGCTGTGATAGTTTATATTATCTATTTTCTAAAACACCATATGTATGACTAAAGACGAATTGATCATGAATTATCGCAAAATATTCAATGCAAAAATAACCGAAAGTGCTTAGAGGTTATATCCGGCTGTCAATGTCGAAGAAGAAACATGAGTTTCGTGATAAAAAAGGACGGTTTTCTAGGAAAGATAAGACTCCTTGGCGTGGTAGAAAAGTAAAATCAGATCACGAGTATTGCCTGCTGTGCACTGAAACTTGTACTTCGCACAATTCAGATTCTGATTTCATAAACGCTTCTTGGAAACATGGTAGAAGACTTGTTGAATTTGAGGTTCTTCTCGATAATCTAAATTACTGTAAGCGCTGTAGGCTTGGCCCTGTGCCATTAACTAGTCAAAGTATTCGTGGTGAACTACAAAAAGGTCTAGGTGGATACCTTTACGTGAAATGCCAGATTTTAGATTGTGGATTTGTTAACATTGTCCCGTATGGAAAGACCCACCGCAACACATTCAGACAGAGCAAGGGCATGCCGTGTTTCGTTGTCAACACCAAACTAGGCACTGGTATGTTTTACAACATTCTAAATTACTTTTTTATTACTATGACAACTTCATATTTGCAATATGAAGGATATTTGTGTAATTCAGTGCATTGTTAATTTTATTACAGCAAGTGATTTTCAGTATGATATTTTCAAAAGATAATCTCTGAATCTGTATACAGTCTGCACTGCATTAACAACTGCCTGGTTTAAACAACATCTTTAACGACCGTTTGAGAATCCCCTGTCCATTTCTAGTAATAAATTGTTTTAAACAGATGATTAATTTCATAGTAATTTGACTTATTTCAGCTATGATTGACAGCTTAGGTGGTCCAGTACGGGTAAACAATGTCTTGTCAACCCTAAATTTAAAGACTATCAGCGACAAAAATTTGAAGCAAATGGAAATACGAGCTGGAAATATGGTGGAAGATGTTGCAGCAGAATCTACCTTGGCAGCAGCAGAGGAGGCATTTAGGACACAAATGGAGTAAGTCATCATCTTTACTCAAACATGTTCGTGAACTAATTTTATCCTTTGAACTTAGTGTTTCTCGAACACATACTAGAAAATCTGTCAAGTGTATGTTTTTTTGCAACAACATAAAATCATGACAAATATCAAATATTTGAGGATTGCCATTATAATTGAGAGATAACTTATTTCATATATATGAGTAATACACACCCATTTCAAAGTCTAGGGCTCTGTGTACAGTTTATTGCTCATATATGTTTTAGTAGCTTACATTAGCCCGTCATAACATAAAATTAATGTTATTTCAGGTATTGGACAGGAAGAGACAATTGATGTTGCAGAGGTTCCCAAGGCAATACCACGTGGTAGCTTTAAACCTGTTCAGGTTACAGGGCAATTAACTGTTATAACATTTGACTTGGAAACAACTGGCTTGAGTAAGTCATACTTCTTGGCCACTTATTTTTGTGTGTTGAACAAACTATATTTTCAAAGCAAAGATTTATCAAATTTTATAGTTTCTTATAACAGCAGATAGCGTATGTAAATTAAAAATGGTGTCATGCAAATTACTTTTTTGATGATCATTCATTTAAAAAAAGAATATGTTCCTTTTCAGTAGAGGGTAGAAACATGCCACAGTGGAGGCGAAATCTTCTGCACAGTTCAGTTTGTATGTTACACCTAAAATACCCATAACTCCAGAAGCAACATCACTAACAGGAATATACATGGTAAATGGGGAGATGAGAGTGAAAGGCAGAGCTGTAATTTCCGTTACCATCAAATCTGCAATTGAAAAACTGACCACCTGGCTGTCAAAATTTAACAATGTGTGCTTAGTAGCCCACAACGGCAGATGAAATTTATTAACAGATGAACAGATGAAAACAAATACATAACAATGTTACACATTATACACATCAGTAGTTTACATTCTATGATGGATCATTTGTGTCATATACTAGATTGGCACTAGGATTTTAAGATTAGTAGCCAGTTTCAGGGGAAATTTGTTAGAAATATTCAAAATAGTTTTAAAAAAACATATGAAAATAAAAGATTTTTGTGAAAAATTAATATTGTATATTCATATTATATGTTTTTAGAAAGTTTAGTAGCCAAATCAGAGCTGTAATAGCCATTGTCTGTTTTGGCTTCCTCTAATGCCAACATAGATATAAAATTGTTGTCCAAATGATGGCAAATCGTGTCTTATTTTGACAAAAAAAACTGTTACAAAAATCGGAAAATTGCTTGATACACAATCAATTCTGCTGATCTTTGTTTCATTTTCTTTATTTAACTTCCTAAATTTAAAATAAGCTTACTCTTCTTTCATTTAGAAAGATGATAGTTTGCTTAACTAAACTGGGTGTTGTTTATTGCAATACCCCATGAAGAAATCTATTGAAATAAATCACGAACGTCTGGTATACATTTAGTGCTTTTGTTGTATTTAAAACTCTGATTACCTTTTATCAATTACAATTCCTGTCCTGAAATCAGCAAATAATGTATTTTGTGAACTTACTTGAAACTTAGAAGTAAATTTGTTGAAAGAATGTATAAAAAAAATGGGGTATTAGCATGTAATAGTGTGTTAAGGAGTCCAACAAGACATTTCTATAAGCAAAAACAATCATACCTACCTTCATTTTCACAATTTTTCTTTAAATTGGCACGGACAAATTGTTTGATATTTTTGTTTTGAATTTCAATTACTATTAAGAAAATTTAAAAAAAAGAATTTTTCATTGAGTTGTCTTAGATTTCATTTTAGACTTATGTATTTTATGAACATGCAAAAATTTTGTTGACTCCGAATATTGTGATTTTTATGCAAATGGTGAAGTAGAAGTACTGGTTGGAATTTTCCTCAGAAATAAAAGTATTTATAACATGTGTTTATACTTGTGTGATATGTTTATGGTGTTTAAGCACCAAAATTGTGAAGTTATGTCTAACAGTGGGTGAATTATAGCCATTTTAACAACCCTAGGGGTCTGACAAATAAGGTAAAAAAGGAAGAATCTGGCACAAGGGACAAAATCACAAAAAACACATTTATCTGACGGTGAATTTTTTTAAAATTTTGAACATGACTCAGTAACATGGTACAGAAAATAAAAACAGTAAGAAAATTCTGGTTTCTTTTTGTGTCAATTAGGGGTGTACTACCTTAAAATGCAATAGTGGTTCACTTCATGTTATTAAAAGAATTACATCAAAACCCCTGACAACCAGACTCTCTGAAAACCGGAATTCTCTGAAAATCGGACGATTTTCGGGTCCCATTTTCTTTCTCTTCAATAGTCAATTGTTCTCTGAATACCAGGATTCTCGGAACACTGTACGTTTGACCCAGTCCGGTTTTCAGGAGTTTTGCTGTATTATGTTCTAACAACATTCAATGAACTTTTGTGTATTGTGACCCATAAAATTTCAATTATTCTTCAAAATAGGTGCATTCAATTTGTTCCTGTTTTCAATGACCTCAAAAGGTCTATTCCAGTCTTTGATTCATCATTGAAAACTACATATATAGAACTTAAATAATTTTACACACAAAAAACATACAAACACTTTATTTTATATATTTGAATGTTTTAGGTGACTTTCAAACTGCCACACGACTCTTGTGTGTACATGGTTATTGTAGTGAAGCTGTTGAAATGTCTCGAAAAACAGAAAATACCGAGTGGATAGTGCGCGCACTGTTAGCTGATTCTAGGAAACTAATCTCTGACATAAAGAAGACAGAAAATGACAATTTGAATGCCGATGTTAAAAGGGCTAAACTGAAACAACTTTTACAAGAAGCTGATGATCTGCAGGTTACGTGTCCTGATATAAAATGTCAAATTGCTCTTCTTCAGCTAGAGTTGGATAAAGATTTCGAAACTAGGAAACAGGCATGCATGATGTTTGAGGCTTTTAAGAATGAGGCAGGTTTGGTAGAGTATTACAATCTACTTTTCGAAGTAATAGAAGAGGAGAGCGCTCAAAGCATCGAGGTTCTTCAGTCAATATTCGAAGGTGTCAAATGTATATCTCGTGTTTGCCAAACTGTTCGAGGTAACATGCCTGGTGACAATTTGACGAAATATTATACACTCTATGGCCTAACACCTTCTGGTCCGGAGAAGTTAATATTTCATCCAAACGAAAATCCAGTCTGCAAGGAAATGCTACGTGGTCATAAACATCTTAAGACCGATTGTGAAGTTGAAATAGAACGAAGTGAAGCTCATGAAAAGATTAATATCTTCTTATTAAGAAGAGGTGAAACATGGTTGAACGAGCTACACAAGGAATGTAAAGATAGACGAAAATGCGTTTTAGAGTGCCTTCCTGATAGTGGGTATTGCAGGCAAACCCTGGATATGACACAGGAAGTGTTACAACGCCTACTTACAATTGATCTATTCTTGGTCAAGATTGAGGAGTACGGAGTGCGCTCATGGGATAGATTGCATAGAAAAAAGATTGGAAACATTACAAGAATGGAGAAATATGGTGCTTGCATACTGCTATTATACGACCTCATACCTTTAACATGTCACCCATTGTTTTTGACCTTATGGTCAGAAACCATGAGAAAAATAAGAAAGGACAATAAAGTTCTTGCGTATTTTAAACAATTACTTTCTGAAAGAAGGTTAGGTGGGGAGAGTGATGAAGAAACAGTTAGCGCAATTGATGAATTGACATTGTATCGTGTTGGAATTGATCAATGGGACTGCGATCACAATCAGAGAGAGATGTCTTCATCAGTAATATGGCAGAAAGCACAACCTAATGATCAAAAAGCTCAAAGGATACAAAATGCATTATTTGATCAAGCATTCAGTGACTTGCAAAACAGCAATCCCTTAAAATCTATCATAAATTTCTGCATGCTTCAACTACAGCCGGGCAACACGTACGTCTCCGAGATGAAGAAGTATCCGGACTTGAAACATCTGCTACTGTGGATAGAATTTTTCGTATCATTGTCTTTCATGATGATTGCAAAATTGAAAATGCAAGAGAATCCTAATATTAAATTCTGTATTCCGAAGAGTTACCATTTCCTGTCAAACGTCATGCAGACAACATTTATACGGCCTCAGCTCTCACTGGAGAATATGGTCACTTTTTGGGAACCTGGCTGCCAGGTCGAGCAATCTAGGTCTTTAATAGAAAGATTAGAAGAATATTCAGTTGTTGTATCAGGATATTCACATAGTGCAAAACTTCTTGGCCTAATAGTTGATAGATGCTCAGAAGACGAGCTTGGTTTTGTCCTGCTGGAGCGCTTTCTGATTCTTGGTTTGACGATGATTTGCAACACTGGCTGTGTAGTTTCTAAGGAGAACAGCTCAAGTATCTTATCCACATTGAAAAGCATAAAACCTAAGGGCGGAGCTCCTGAAAGGCTGAAAAATGCTTTAAATAATGTTAAGAAATGCGCCAAAATATCAGACATTGTAGGTGTTTTGTCAGACCTTTTTGAACAAAGAAATATGGACGAAATCCTAATGGCTTGTGGATGGCACCGTGACAATCAATCAACTCAACCAGAATTTTTGAGAAATACACTGGCAAATTATACTTTGACCAATCAAAAATTCATGGACGAACCACTGACAGAAATCTGTGATGAAAAAGACAGTATGAAACATATCACAATTGAAACATTAACATTAGAACTATAGCAAATTGAGAAAGATGCACTTCATGAAATATAACTTTACAATATGATGGATAAAAACATGGTGAGAATGTTCATGAGTTCAGTTGCAAGGACACCGAAATACAGAGACAATACAAATAAGTCTTGAAAGAGTTAAATTAATCATGACATTTCCATGGGTAAAAGTTGACAATTATCAAGAAAAATGGAAATCTTAACCTTAGAAATGACAAATAAAGACAATGGAGTCCGTACCTAGGAAAACCACAGTTCTGGAAAATTCTGGAAATTTTTTAACCCCGCATTCCAAACCATCATCTCACAGATCTATGCCAATTTTATTAGATGGCATTATTGTTGGGATAGCTTCCGTAAGGAACTCTTGTGATCAACTCACAAAAGTTATTGAACATTTGAATTTAAATTATATCAATTTGTTAGCCTAGAATAGATTTAAATCATTGGATATGGGCCAAGATAAAATAGACATTTTTAGCCCAATTTTAATAAGTTTGCTGTTGAGTAGTCTTCTTGGCAAATTTGTAAACAATTTTCAACCATTTGTGTCTTAAAGTTCATGAATTAATTATCAGTGAGTGTGAAAAATATAACTACATTGATTACAATTGATTGAGCTGTGTTTCTGTTACCATAGAAACACAAAGGTTGTATGAATAATAATAATAATAATAAAAAACACCAGAATTCTATAAAGTAGTATATTTATATCATTACTGGCAAGTGTACAGCAAAATCATAAGAATGCAGAATGAATTATGAAATACTTCATAGCTGAAAATTTTTCATTCCAGGACAATAAATTGAATTCACCTGAAGTTATCATTTTGCACTGTTTGGAAGACAAATTATCGAATGCCTTTTCAATTAGTGTGGATAGAAAAAAAACTGTTAGAAAGCTGATTAACAAACCATGGATTTAAGAATACAAAATTATAAAACTATTATAAGTAAAAAACAATCAAGTTGAATGAGTTAAATCTAAAATCAGACCGATTAAAAAAAATAGAAAAATACACAAAAAATCATCAAAAACTAAAAACCAACGAACCCCTTACATTTAATTTTACTATAAAATCATTCAAACAAAACAAAACAATACTTGGACAAAGCGTCAGAGGTTCAAAGTCTCTACACATTGTGCATAATCAATGCATTCAACTATTCTATTTGAAATAAAAATTTACAGTGAAATTTCCTAGACAGAAAGCACTAGAGTATAAAAAGATATTGAAAATAAATTAAATGCTTACATACTAAACCCTGCAACTAAGAAAAACTAAGAACCCTGCACTGTGAATTAATGAAAGGACTAGGAAACAGGTGACGAGTCATCTAATGACCTTGACCTTCAAGCCACAGAAATTAATCTTGATTGCAATCCATCATTTCATAACCATCAGGACAAACATTTGTGCTGAGTAGTTTCAAAATCTCCTAATAAATGGTACAGTTAGAATATGGACAAATATAATCAAAACAGATGTACATGAACCATCCCTTTCTGTGGCTATTTAATAACAGTTTGTTGCATATAGGCTCAATAACTAGAGTTCTGCGAAGCAGCACCAACGCTCATCTGTTTTACATGTTGGCAACAGTGGCCACATTTTAGATTTTGAGTTTTAATACGATACAGTATAAAGAATAACTGTTAACAACACATTCCAAGTTTCGTGGTGATACCTTTGAGAGTTTTCAAATCATTCTATTTAATAGGCAATTTTGACCAAAATTCTAAGTAAAGAAGGGGTTTAACTAAAAAAATATAGGTTTCAGAGTAATGTCCCTTGTCTTGCAATTGTTTCTTGTCATGATAATCACGTAGTGTTGAGTTTTTATCTTAAAAAGTGTTTGAGTAATAGGCTACATTAAAGTTTTTGCACGGCAACAACAACGACACGGCAATCATAATAGCGCGACTTTCTTCAAAGCAGACCAGCTAAAAAATGACGACCGATATTTCTTTGACTCTGTAGTCAAATACACCCCCATTAGTTTATCAAGACTTTGGTGACCGCCATTATACTGAATATCAGAAAGGTAATGTAGTTATCAATAATGTTCAAAGTTAATCAAAGCTGAGTAAATATTTCTTCCTTCCATTATAGCTTATAAACAGAACAGAAATTTTATAAAAAGCACCAAAAAATGAACACAAATGGTGATGCATAAATATTCATAAATAAGGAAACGTATAGCATGAATAAATATCATACTTAAAAGCAAATTAATCACACAGATATATACTACACACTGAGCCGAATTTCTACAACTCCATCTTGTATTTTATAGTACTTAAAGAAAATCATACTTGGTTGATTACCAAGCAGATTATATTATGTTCAATACTCAATTTCTTATGTACGACTATTATACATATTGTGAAAAAAAATAGAGTTAATTCACTAACATGGGTTCTTCAATGAATCAAGTTACATAAGGTGGACGTTCAGAACTTTATCCCAGTGTAGTGCCTGAAAGTTTCAATCATAACCGACTGGTCATTTTTCCAGTCATAAAAGAAGCTAGTACAGTGATGACATATTTTATGGCAAGCACATTTTCTCTGAGATATCAACTTGTGAAGTTATAACCAGTTTAAAAAGTTAAATATCAACATAAAATGACTTCAAGATGAAGTAATGAGTCTATGAGAAAAAATGGCCCACACCAAGTATGGTACAAGCTGTACTGAAGAAATATACATAATGTTATTAGTATACAAGTATGGTACAAGCTGTACTGAAGAAATATACATAATGTTATGAGTATACAAGAATGAAGAAGTGATTTTTTTAAAACTTTTATACATCCAGAGATACACTCAGGTTAACATGATGTCTCAGGTGTTATTAACAAAATGCTCAAACAATCTTAGTGTTTGCGACCACCTCTGTAAAAAGACAATCCTGTGAATAAAGATCACAATTTGAAATACTGTCATTGGTTTTTTTAGGTCAAACTGACTTCTGAATAAAGGCCGTCTGTCAAAGAAGGCCACATTTTGTCCTTCCAAAAGGTGGCCTTTGTTTACAGGTTTGACTGTACTGAAAATATCCAATCAGGCAGAAATTACTAGCTGGAAGTACGACATTGATCAGTGCATGTGCTGTGTACACCTCATTTAATACCGTAGTTATTCTAAAACAAGATACAGGGCTCTACAAATCCTATCATCTGCTCGTAATTACGAGTAGAAATTGACCCAGGACGAGTTGAAATTGCTGTAGAACTAGTTAAAATTCTTAGCTGGTTGTCCTGCAGGACGAGTAGCGTGGAAAATAATTTCTCGAGCCCTGGAGAGATAGAATTGAAATTACGAAGCACAACTTTCACATAATGATAGAGAAAAATGAGAAAAAATGCCAGCGTAGTACAACAAACATGGCAAGAGAAATGTGTTGTCCATAGTTTTTTAAATAAAACATGACAAAGCTTTTGATCAGTTGAACTCTTATCAACCAGCACAGGATATCACATTTTTTTCACGCTTGAATGTATAAATATTATTTTTAAATCTTTAATACATGTATAAATTTATAAGTGACTCAATTTTTGATAAATAAATAAAAACGAAGTGGCATAAATTTTCCTTGTACATTTAAACATCAAACAATTAAACAAAATATTCCTAATTAATAAATATGGCCAACAGGCTAAAGCAATTACCATAATGCTTGTGAGAGAAATTCTATCATTAAGAAATTTTAAAACAGTTCAAATTTACGCAGAATAAATTTCAGCCTAAGTAGGATTTTCCCAGACATAAATTTGAGAATGCAGAATTTTTTAGATGAAGACAAGAATTTTTTATCATTAATTTTATCATTAAATCTGAACACTGATACAAATGAATCATATAAAAAATGTTTCACTGGCTCCTGACCAGACCAGAAAACAGCAGTGACCTAAAACTCTAGATTAGTATACAAGTTCCCTAGTGATTAAATTGCCACCAATAATAATAAAACTGCAGTAAACATCACAAACTTTGCATAGAAGACTCATTTACTCACACTTCAGAAATTCCAGGATTTGAGTCTCAAATCACATGTTTTCTAAATAAAAAATGCCCAACATTATTGGTACTTACATAAGTCTCAAATATTTAAGACAAATGCTGTTAATATCAATGGTATCATAAGTGGATATACAAACAAACAGAAAGGCTACTAAACTGATAAGTAATTAACATTCTATGTAATAAATCATTTAGAGAATTAAGTAAACTAAATTGATTATAATCCCAAACCCATTTGATAAATGTATAAAAAAAAACAAATATAAAGTATACTTGAATATTTGATGTGATTTTAACCTGGTAAACGCAAGATAATACTATAAAAATATATATAGGAGCATCTTTGTACACAACAGTAATAAATTGTTCTGAGTTTTAACTTCACACCCAACATACATCCACAAAACAAATATATTGCACAATATAACTCAACAATTACATCCGTTTACATAAAAAATAAGGCATTTCATTTTCATGAAACTATTCAATCATCAAAATTAAAACCAAATGCATTTTGATCAAAGCCAATTCAATAAACAGGCAGCACATTTAAGTTACAGACTTAAAGAAAATGTTGGCAATGAGAACAATTACATAGTGTGCATTTATTTAATAAATATGCGTTGGATTTGGGGAAAGGTAGTATTTTGGGGAAGGTGGGATGTTCTGTGTTTTTTTTTAGGAATCCTTTTCTTACCTATATTGCTAATGAAAGCCGTATATATTTACAAAATATTCATATATACAATGAGGAATACTACATCAAAGTTAAAACACTATGAAATATACACAATATAACAGCACAGAGCTACATAAAACATCAAGTTTACGCAGTCAAACCTAATTTAACAGCCTCTTGTGATTACAGGCTATCATGCATTAACAGCCAATCTTTGGCACAAATTGGTTAGTATAAGTTATAAAAGACCTTTGAAAACCATTGAAAAGATGCCTGCTGTGCAAAAAGACTTCTTCCCTGTCCTTTGACAGACTTTGCTCCCAAGTTTGGCTGTACATTAATATAATTAACACAAGACCCTGAAGTAGACACTTCTATCATGAACACAGTGATACAAAATAATAAGCTCCACCACAATGTATTAAAATGCAGATACCGGTTACAAATGGCTCATCAAGGGCCCGTTTAATAAACATATGAGAGCTAAGATAGCAACTAATAAACTCAAAAATCTTGCAATTGGTGTACTCATCAGACAATTACCTGTTAACAGAAGACAATAAACCTCAAATGCAATTATTTTCTATTTACAAGAATTTTTTAAGTTTAAAAACTGCTCTTTCTTTGCTATAATATGCCCATAAAACTGTCCATAAATGTTTTTCGACATTTTACATAAAAATTTATTTGGAGATTAAAATATCAGATACTTTCTCATGAAAAAAAAGAAAGTATATTTTCTGCCTGATACACACTGACTAATTCTGTGTTAACTCTGTGTTAATATGGAAATTATGTAAATATTTTTTTCAAAGCCAAGAACCTGACACATAAACTATTTCATGTGGAGAAAAGAGGAGTGTGATAAACTAAAAATGTAACCGTCCTATGTAAACTTGATTACTGTAATTAGTAAGACAATGAATTTCGTTGATTTGAAATATTTTCTATAGTAACTGATTGCCAATAAAAAATCTTGCATAGTTAAGTAATCATGTGTGACATCACTATATAAATTAACTTTAAAACAGACAACTATGACAAATACATTTTATTACATCTCACAAAAGAAAAAAAAATGCTATTAACAGCCAATTGGTAGCTACAAAAAAAATTTACAACCAGAAATTCACAAGTATCTTGCTTAAACAAAAATATTGCAGGCTATGTACATGCTTAAATAATTCACTGCAACGAAATGGCCGATGTTACTGTACTGACAAATAACCGACACCAAATGTCGAAGATTGCTGCACTCACGTAAGCCAGCCATTAAGTGCACATAATGTAAAAAAGATATCTTCATACAGTATTCTAGTATCACATTAGCCTATATTTAGTTTATGTATCAGATTGCATTTAAGATCCTCTAACTGGGAATCAGGTGCTTGGTTCTCTAAGAGTCCATTACACAGGGGTGGAGTTTCAGGTCTGTTGTCCGATGCAGTATTTCCATGAAATTCTGAAAACAGTGAAATAGTGAACCATCAAATTAGGACTACAACACACCACTTATAAAGGTGGAGTATAAGAACTAGTTAATACCCTAGTCATGCATTTTTCATCTAATTTGTCTAAAAAGTCATCAGTTTCATTATCATATAAACACATCACATGGGTGAAAGTTGAAAATTGTCAAAAAACGGAAATTTTAACCTCAGTGCGCAGAAACAAAATAAAAAATAACAGTTGGTCAGGACCTGGGAAAACCAGATGTTCTAGGAAGTTCCAGAAAACTTTTAACCATGACATCATGTCAGTAATACTGACAGAAAAACTAGAAGCATTGGTAAGGTAAAATTTGTGTTTCACAATACCAGAAATGATATTTTAAGATGACAACACAGACACAAGTATGTAGATATATTCAATATCATACAATGCAAATTTCATTCCACAATTAGAACATACAACTGACAAGATCTCAGTAAACAAGTATAGATTAATTTTTAGATTAAAAATACTGTTTGAGAGAAGTAGATACAACAAAAGGCAGACAGTCAAAACCAGATAATAAGAAGGTAGAAGAAATGGACATCGTTTTAAAACCAAAATATTTGAGCAATGTACACATTCATTATGAATGGTCAAGTGAAATAAGGTACAGTCAGTTGAATCTTTCAGATTAATGACTACTCACCACAATTAGGTAACACATCGTTCCAGTTATAATCAGATATATTCATTTTCTGTTGTACCCAGTGATTTCTCTCCACACTGGAGATTGTAGCTCGTCTTGAAGCATCAGGATGTAATAACCAACATATCAGCATCATTAACTCTACAAAAATGTTAATACATGTAAGTCAATTTATAGATTGTATTTTGGTGAATACATTCATAACTTATGACAATAAAGCCAAGGGCATGAAGAATATGCCCTGATTTGACATTATTTACAGTAAAATCTCGGTATAGAGACCACCTTTGGGACACAAAAACCTGTAACCCGTTGACCTGAGTCCAAATCCTGGTTGTGGAAGGTCATACCTTCCATCAAAATTGGACCAAAATGTTGATTCGCCTTCAAATGTGGAGAAGTTGCTAGCTTCTTGTGGAAAGGTAAGTCAGTACTGGTTGGTATTAACTGATTAAGTGAGCTGGTCACTGTATAAACAGGAAAGATTGTTGAAAAACAGCGTTAAACCCCAGTGACAATGTCACATAAAAACAAACATCAAGTCATAATAACAAAGACATAATTATATAATCATAGTAAATACTTACCACTGGAAACAGAGAACGGAGGTTTAAGCACACATTTTATCGTCTCTTCTACATCAAAGAATGGATTCTCACCAAACACAAGGGTATACAGTGTAACACCAAGAGACCATACTTCCAGTTCAGGTCCCTGATATCTGAAAAACCAATAAAAACAGTTAAAAAATGACAGAAAAACAGCATCATATATACCTATATATCAGCAACAGAAACTGCCCACCAGGCTACACAAAAATAAAATTCCAGATTAAAAAATTGCAACAGAAAACTTGTACAGAAAGTATCAACCAACATAAAATCACTGAGCTCTAAAAACACTGATACAGCACTTATAGTGATAAAATATCTTTACTGAATTACAGTGCAACCTCTACAAAGCAACACCCTTTCAGAGCAGCAAAATTATGCTGTTGTTGAGAGGTTGTTGCTCTAGAGAGGTTAAATTAATAATAAAATTATACAGTGGGAAAAAATCATGCTGTTGTTGAAGGGAGGTTGTTGCTCAAGAGAGGGCCACTCTGGAGAGATTGCACTGTAGTAGATTTTTATATCTGTATAGGAGAAGAACAAATTGAAGAACAAGGCAGATTAAATAAACAATTAGTATCTTACTTGTTTCCCATTAAAACTTCCGGACTGCAATATTCCAGAGTACCACAAAAAGTAGCGAATAGTTTCCCAGGCTCTAGGAATGCAACAGCACCAAAGTCAATGAGTTTGATATGAAACTCTTCATTCACAATAATGTTCTCATCTTTGATGTCTCTATGGAGAATATTCTTACTGTGTAAATACGAAACAGCAGAAACCATCTGAAAAACACAATCATAAAGTTGTTGGATGTCTTAATTTTAGTAAAACACACTTAGTGACTGTTTAATATTAAAACTACCTCATTATAAAGACTATTAATTGTCTGGTTTTCATCATTTCCTCATAAGATATTTCAATTTGATAGCAAGAGCAGTTCCTTACATTAAAGCAAATTTTATTCTGGTCCCTGAGGTGGTCTTAACAGTTCACTACCTCTTCTATGAACCTGGTAGTAACAAAAATCAACAAAAATCTATCACAGTGTATGCTAACACTGGATGATAATAATCAATTAATGAATTATGAAGTAAATGTCATAAAATAAATCTAATTCCACACCTGTCTGAAGATGTAACTTGCTAAAGGCTCATCTAAATTTGGACTTCGGTCAATAAACTCGAACAAGTCCATCCCTGAACCATGTTTTTCCATCACCATCTGAATGAACTCAGCATTCTCAAACACATCTAGTACCTACATATAGAAAACACAGAATATCATTTAAAATGTCTTAATGTCTCACAGGGCCTGTTTTCCAAAAATTGGAAAGGGGCCTTAGCCTCTCATTTTGGGAAATTCAAGCACGATTTTTAGCCAAATTGGGAAAAGGTAAACTGACTTTTAAAGTACATCAATAAACAACGACTAACCCGGTGCTTCTCCAAATTGGGGAAAAAGGCTTTTTGCAATTGGGAAGTCACTGAATATCAGCCTCTATTATAGAAGGAAAAAAGTTCCTGTCTCCAAGACTCTTTATTTGACACTGAGGGCAAGTTATGAAACTCAAGCATCCAATTTGATTATTCAAAACAACAGCCTAACATTAAATACCAACAAAATGACATTCTGATAAAGAAGCTCACACACATGTTTTTATGTATTTTCTGTGAACTATTGTATGATTGTATATTCTATAAGTCCCTAAGGCCAGAAAAAAAATAATTGTGTTTACAGTTACCTGACCTACCAACAAGTTTTTATAAGCAAAATCTGAAGTACACAAATTGTATGCTTAGAAAAATATAAAAAAAATCAATTAATATAACTATAATTTTTTTGTCCAGTGACCATTATCATTTTTTATCTGACCTCAAGTATACCAGTCCATAAGGCTAAAGATTAACAATGTTCCTCACATTCAAGCTTCAATAAAAGAAGTTTTAAGATATTGTCTTACCTTTACAATATTGGGATGATCCAATTTATGAAGTATACTGACTTCAAGTGGCATTCTTCCATGCACAGTATCCTCTACCCAGCAATCAGCGAATACTTTACCACGACGTATAAACTTTACAACCACCTGTATAGTCAATCAAATCTATAACTATCATCTAATTAATGCACTGTAGTTGTATTAATTAATATTTAATTAACATTATATATATAGAACAAAAGCTAAGCATCATTCTATTTTATAAGCAATTATGACCAAAATTCTAAATCAAAAAGGGACATAACTGCAAATATATAGCTTTCAGAATAATTCCCATTGTCTCGTACCTGTATCTTGTCATGATTCCAAGAGTCATGTTCATATCTTTAAGTGTTTGAAACTTTGAGTAATGTGCAACATTAAATTTTTGCATGACAAAGATGACACCACAGCGAACATAATAGCTAAACTTTTTCTTCGAAACAGACTCAAATATTTAATTATAATTATCTTCAATTTGTACAACACCTGTTTTCTGTCGATCTTCCTATGAGCAAGTTTTACAAAACCGAAAGCTCCTTTCCCAATGGTATGCAGGGTATTGTATGTTTTACAATATGGACCATAATTAATGGCACGCTCTTCTTCTGTTTCCACAGGGGGTGATGGTATGTTGGCTAAGGGATCTTCCTCATCATATGGCAAATCACGGTTAGCTGACTGTGCTCTTTCTTGTAAAATCTAAATAGACATGATTTTTTATACATGATAAATATTTACATAATGTTTACTGAAAATAATAGTTACTCATAAGACGTTATATACAAAAAATACTCACAAGAAGTTCACTTAATGAAATCCTCAATGAGTTCACTATACATACAGTTCATATCAAGATAAGATGGCAAGGCAACCATAAAAAAGATTTAAGAAAGATTTATTACGTTCTTATCAATAAAGCATCTTCAAAATGAGAATCAGAAGACATTTTTCAAAACCATTGTAATGCAAATTGCAATTGTTAAACATCGTCAAGATAATCTATAATATAATCTATAATATAATCTATAATATAAAATATAAAAATAAGTTTCTGGTATTGAAGATAAGCAACACAATTATTAACAAACTTCAGACTTTCATTGTAATATTGTAGGCATGCAAAGAATCCACTCTATCAAGACCAAAGAAATGAATCTTTTTACAGGCTTGATGTTTTCCTACCTCTCCTAGACTGTAGTTGGAATGATCGACTGTACTGTTCAGACTTGAAGCCAGAGTAAGATTAGCGTATGATCGTCCGAACTCGGCAGGTTCTTCTGGGTCACGTGACACCCACATACAGTATACCTCATTACCATCTTCCAATTGCACACGTTTTATTTGAAACACAATACCTGTAAGATGAAAAAAAAAATATAAAAGCAACAGCTTTTTTTTCACAGGTAAGGAAAAAAGCTTTTTTCTTAAATTTGGGAAAAAAACATGGTATTTTTGCAAATAGGTGAAGAAAAAACTTCAAAAAATTTTAGGAGAAAACTGCATGATTTTAAAGATTTTTCCTGAGGGGAAGACGCCTATAAACTGTCCCTGCTATAGAAAGAAAAAACCTGTGAGCATAAATTTTCCACCACCAGTAATAAAAACTATTCAATTGACGTACCTAAGTATGACTGGTCCCTATGTTTACACTGCCCTTGAAAACTCCCTTCAGGAAACATCAAAGTACCATTAGAACTGTAGTCAGATGATTTTGATCCACTCCGAGATTTCGTAATATACCTGACTCCTTTTTCATGCTTTTCGAAACTTTTAAGACTAGGTGAATAGCCATAATTGCTATAGTCACTTGAATCAAAACTCAACTGATCTTCACTGACACCAAAACTTGGGCTTTCAAGTCCCTGGGGATAGATTACTTCAACTCCAGGGGTAGTTAAAGATGCAAGAGGACTGTCTTTAATGCTCTGGTTGTCAGGTCGTAGAAATGACCCTGAATCTTCTAAATTTCTACTTTTATTGCATCTTGAGTTAAGGAACTGATTAATACTAGATCTATGTAATAACGATTCATCGACATCCTCGATGACACTGATTGAAGATTTATCACTCTCATTTACAGAGTTAACATCATCAGACTTCATCACAGCATTTTCTTCACCCATACCTGATATCGAGTTATTGTTTATACTAACACCCGATAGTTCCATTACTTCATTATCGACTGCATCTTTTTTATCACTTGTATCTTTTAACTTGTCCAATGATTTATCTGTCTTTGTAACAATATCTAAATCTGAATTCCTAGAAACACCTTCATTAGAACAGATATTTTTAACACTACTTCCATCAACAACATCTGAATGTGGGTCCAACTTCACAAGTCCCATTGCAGCAACAATCAGATCATCAGTAGTATTTAGATTAGTTAAGTCAACATCACTGTCATCAGAATCTATGTCTTCCAGCTCATCACCACCTTCAACAGCAGAACTACTATTACAAGGAGAATTCTTCTGAGAATCTAGTTTAATGATATCAGATAAACACGGGGAAGCCATAATATCACTTTTCTGAAGTTTAGGCAATCCTTTACCAACAGGTGTCGAAGTACCTAAACTCTGGCATAATACGTTCTGATGGGCATTTTTCTCATAAACAACTGGACTGACTTCAATCTGTTTGTTTGTTTGTATTTCATCTACTTTATAGTTTCCTAACTCATCAATTCTAAAAACTACTGCATCAGATTTCACCTTTTCTTCATTGAAACTTTGATTATTGTTTTCATTAAGCTTCAAACAAACATCTGTAGTTACAGATCCTGAACTGCTGCAAGGACTAGTTTTTGCATGAGTTGCTTCCCTTGCGGTCAGAAGAGTTTCAGTACTGGAGGTAGAAATAGTGCTGTGATTTGATGAAGACTGTTCAAGGGAGGTAACTGCATCAATTTTTAACTCAGCTGATGGAGGAAGAATTGTATCCTTGACAACTTCCTCAGAATCACATTCGTTTTGATTAGACGACAATCTGTAAGACAATAGATGTTGCAAAATAAATACAAATTAGGCATCCTTAAAAACAACTGTTGGTTACAGGTTATACGATCCAAACCTTCAACATTAGGTAAGTAGGCATTCTTTTTGTTGACATTACATGCTTGTATGCAAAAAGAAAAACTAGAATTAAGTATGAATTTTTGTCAAAATTGCTAAATAATTTTTGGGGACTGGGTTTATTTTAACCCTTTGCCTCATAAGTGTATTTTCGACTCTTCCAAATTCAAAGCTAATATACAGAACATCAATTTATTTAAGAAAATTGGGTTATTTCTCTCAGACAGAGTGGAAAACATTGTGGCAAAAGATGCCATTACTCATTACAAGCAATGGCTTCTTTTGCCACAATGTTCTCAAAAGTCGTCTGCTTGAGATGAGGGGAAATGCAATGTTATGAGGCAAGGGTTATTGAGTCGGTCAGATAAGTGCATACCTAAAATTTTTTTAAGAATCGCCTCATAACATTTTATATCCAAAGTTATCAATGTAACACTAAGCAGAATATTGTATCAAGTCAACAGAAAATAATCTGATCCAGTAAACAGAGGAAGTTAAACATCAAACAAGTTGTATGTTAAGTCTTTTAGATGAATTGTGCATGTGAAAATTTAGAATTTAAACAGATATCCAACATCAGACACACATTTGACCCTTAAAACAGCATTTTGACACTTGAAATTGGTAAAATAAAGCCTTTGACTCTTGTGAATTTGTACCAAAGAGTCAAATTTACAATAAAATAAGGAAATTTTGTAGAGTCTTAAAATTATCATCAGTCAAAGGGTCATTTTTGGCTCTCTACTTCTGATGTCTAGTGAAAACCCTGGACTAAAGACTGACAATGAGCAGCCTTTGTGGTAGTCGTAACATCAGGATTAACAAGTCAGAGTGTTTTATATTCACACCTCTTTGCTAATGTGTCTAGTATAGCAGGTTTACTGGGTGTTGAAGTCACCCCAGGCTCATGAAGCTTAAATCCATCCAACATAACACATGTCAAACTTGACTTTTGTTCATCCGGATCCAGATTGGCCCCTGAAGTAGACAAAAATAAGAA
The DNA here is from genome assembly GCA_008271625.1 of Lutraria rhynchaena. NCBI lineage: Eukaryota > Metazoa > Mollusca > Bivalvia > Venerida > Mactridae > Lutraria > Lutraria rhynchaena. The sequence goes on from VIBL01000138.1 coordinate 382,983, forward strand.
CAACCCCTGTGATACAGACAATAACCAGTCATGTACACAAAATGTACACAGTAATACTCAATGTGTGTTTTATTAAGATGGTCATTAACACATAATCCCCAGATTTCACATTTCACGATGTAGCCTGATGTCGTGCATATATCGACCTTAAAACAGAAATTATACTCGCATGAAATACTAGATACTGTAAAACCTTGTTATTTTGAGGAGTCATCAGAGATGCTTGAGATAAATATAATGCTTGTAATAACAAGGTATTTGTATGTTGTTTGAAAATTATACACAACTACGTACAAAAATTGACGGGAATTTAAAAACTCCTCGAGATAAGCCAGGTGCTCATGATAATTAAACTTCATAACAATAAAGTTTATTGTACAATATAAATACACCATGTAATGTTTCCTTAATCTTTCTATTAGACTTTCATAATTATTAACTTCACAAGACTGTTTTACCATAACTGGACTAAGTATTACAAACAAAATATAATACATTACCTTTACTGCTGGACCTGGATGAATGTTGTCCACTATCCTTACTATGTACAGATAATTTATCATCATCTACAGGTGGTAAAGGTAAACTTGTATCAACGAGTTCAAGAATTTCATAGAAATCAGGAATCAACTTGGAGATATTCTGAAAGAATTTAACAGCATAAGCCATGGATGAAACAGAACAGCTAAATAACACACACACAGCTGACTTTTTATAGCACAAGTCTGACAAAATGAATTTTTAACAACAAAATTTATTAATTTGAATGCTATTTACTAAGAGATACTTGTGTATGAAAACAATGCGTATGGTCTGAAATTCAAAATGTGATCTATTCTCAAACACACAAATGATCACTGCTGCCATTAGCTAAACCTATCAGATCATTTACATAGCCATGTTTTGTCAACTAAGCTGTTAATAAGCAACTCTTCGGACAACTTTCTCTTCGCTTCACAAAACTATCTTACCTTTCCAATAACTTCAGAACTTTGATATCCAAACAGCATAAGGGAGAAATTCTCATTTATATTGTGTATTGTCCCATCAGGCAAGAATGTAATTAATCCACTAATGTTCGCAAACACCCAAATAACTCCCTTATATATATTGTTATCATCAACAGTAGCAACCATTGCATCTCCAGTATCAGTAGCGACCTCTACAGCAACACTTAACGGAAAACTAGCGCCATCTTTAGTCCTGCCAGTGGCTCTCTGCTTTTTCACATCCTGTAAAAATACAATTTCAATAAATTATACAACTTACTACTCATAACAAATCTCAATGGAATGTTTGAGTACCATAATAGTAATGGTATAAGATAAAGACCAGGGCCTTTTTTCTGAAAATTGGGTAAGGGCCTTAGCCTTTCATTTTGGGAAATTCAAGCGCAATTTTCAGCCAAATTGGGACAAGGTAAACTGACTTTCAAGATGCATCAATAAACAACAACTGATACGGCACTTCTCCAAATTGGGGAAAAAGAGGCTTTTTGCAATTGGGAATTCACTAAATATCGCCCTCTGTTGTAGAAGGATAAAAAAATCCTGAAGACTGGTCACCTTACAAAGTCTTTCTCCTGGTACTGGGAGTTTAAATGCTGGAATTAGATCCTTTATATGTGAACCTTGTAAATCATCCCGATCATGGTAACCATGGATATATGCCAGCTGATCATCACATGACACTATTGTCCCCTGTAACAGAAAATAAGATCACATAACTTTTTCCTTGAAGAAAAAAATTGATGTATTCAAGTCAGAATCGGTCTCAGCCGTGGTATAGTGGTTAGTGCGCTGGACTTGTAACCCTGAGATTTGGGTTCGAATCCTGGCAGCGGCAGGTCATATCCTTCTTAGAAAATTCGACAAATATGTTGATTTTCCTCCATATGTGGAGAAGTTGCCAGCTCCTTGTGGAAGGGTAAGTTAGTACTGGTAAGGATACAGTCCAAGAAAACTGGTTAGGTGAACTGGTCGCAGTATATAACAAAAATTGTTGAAAAACGGCATTAAACCCCAGTGACAATAAGTCATAGAAAAAAAAAGTCAGAATCAGAACTCTCATTTGTTCTTTTACATGGCATTTTGTCTCTTGAGATTTTTACAATAAAGCTTCTGACTATTGAGAATTTGTACAAAAGGGTCAAATTTACTATAACAATAAGAGATTTGTTGACTCATCAAAATATTATCAGCCAATGGTTTTTTTTTACCCTTGACTTTTGAAGCCCAGGGAGCACCCTGAGAAGACACATTAATTCATTTAAGATCCAAACTTCAAAATATACATTAAAAATAATTTTATTCAAGTCCTATATATATACATACAAACACAAGGGTGAAAGTTGAAAATTTTGAAAAAAAATTGGAAAAATTAAGCTAGGTGCTGCAGAATCAATAAAAAAGGTCCAGAGGGATGAAAAAATGGAAATTCCAGTTCCATGCTGGTAAAATGTCACCCACGCATTTAGTTTTCAATATCAGAACTGATAAAAATACCAAAATACATACATCTGAAGAAAATTTAACCATGGCAACAGTTCTTTCCACAGGTTCCATGACAACCAGACACCTTGGTTCCAGCGATGTCTCAAGCTTCTTCACCCACATAGAAACAGGAAGAATCAAACCGTTTTTATCAACTGCATCAACCTGAAAAAATAATCAATTACAATTAGCTGATTAATTAATTAATTAATTAACATAAAGCGAAACTCTAATCTGAGCATATCTTATCTAGCATGCAATCTTTAATTATTTAACAATTACATACATAGGCTATACACCAAAAAAGAACCTGTCATTTCAGCATACAAAGGTGGGTAGTTGTGCATCTTGCAGCCAAACTGAAGGTTTAAAAAACTGTAATTCAATTGATGAAAACATTATAAGACAATAATGTCCAATACAGAGTTTTCACTAGAAATCAAAAGTTGAGGGTCAAAAAATGACCCTCTGCTGATGATAATTCGAAAAGTCAACAAAATTTCCATCTAATTTTATTGTAAATTTGATCCTTTGGTACAAAATCTTAAGGGTTAAAAGCTTTACTTTACTGATTTCAAGAGTCAAAATGTTATTTTAAGGGTCAAATGAAAGCCCTGAAATATACATACCACTTTGCCAGATAGGTTGACCACCTCTCCTGTTGATTCAAGATGGGATTCCATTATCGTACCTTGTTCTCTCGGCTTCAGTTTAACAAGATTTTTCAACATCATACCAATAAGTTCTGTTTCCTCATAACCAAACAATTCACAGGCCATCTCGTTAGCGATCAAAATCTGTGATAATATGCAAAAACATAATCAGTTCCACACAGAAATAAAAGCACAAGAAATGAATGTCTTAATATCGGAAGGAGAAAAGGGGGCAAATATCATGATAATGTTAACATGTGAATTCAAGACTGAATGTTTCAATTTCAAACAATAATGTCAAATTTAGCCCTCACCTCTCTAAAAATATCACTTTCTAATCAGGAAAAGCACCAAACATTTCTATAAACCTGAACTCAAAATTGCAAGTCCCAGTATTTTCAACTAATGGCTAAAAATACAAGATCATCAGCCAATCAGTCAAAAAATTAAAATCAAGATTATTTACCTCAGATGTCCTTCCATTTATTGTACACAATGCTTTGTTAGGATTGCGAACAGTTGAAGGAAAGGCATGCCCAGTTTCACATCCACCAATATGGTTATAGAAAGACCAACTTTCTGTCATACTTCTCTCCCCTGATGAAGCATTCAGGCTTCCCTCCCTTGACAACACCTGACTTACTTCCCTTGATGAATTATGACTGATGTCCCGTGATGAATTATGACTCCACTCTCTGGACTGGTTCATACTTTTTTCATGTATGGACTGTTCTAAGCTCCTCTCACCAGAATGGTTGTATGTTCCCTTTGGAAGAGCAGCAGTAAAACTTACATCATTTAACTCAGCGCCTAAAAAATAAACATAGAACTTGAACTAATCAAAATAATTGAGAAACTTTTGTGAAAATGTCTAACAAGTAAAAAATGTGCTCAACTGTTGACACAAAAATTTGACATTTATGACTTTTAAAAGCCCCTTTTCGTGGGAAGACTAAGACATACTGCTTCATTAAGACAATTTATTATCCTAAATAATATTAATTACTTCAAAATCACAGGTCAAAGAACAGAAGACCTACACTTCAGAGGTTTTTTTCAACTTTGGGAAAGGGGACAAAATGTTCGGTGTGCTGCCAAACTTGGAAATTTTTAGGTCAGGAATTGGGAAAAATTTCTTTATTTTTGATTGGGAAGGGTCTGTTCACCGGACCCAAACAAAGAAAGCAAAAAATCGTTTCACTTAACTATTAAACAGTCTTCATGATCAATTCATAGGATCACATTGAGATCTACAGATCTAGAACCATGAGTTATATGTTTAACAAAATACTCAAAAGCCGTATGTCAATCCCACTAATGCACATGACCTTCGAGCTACTGACACGTCTAGCGTGCCACACACAGTTTTATTATGGCAAACAATTATATCAACCAAATCAACCAGAGATGATTTAAGCTATAATGCACTAGTCAAGTAATAATATGAACAGATGCACAAATACACTGATAAGCCATGTGTTGATGCACAGGAGACTCTTTGATGTACAACAAAATACTTAATTCAAACCTTTAAAGTTATCCAGATTCAATTTTCTACTCTGTATGCTTAGTTTTGTTTTTGAAGCTTTGGGAAATGACTGGTTGCCTTCAAATGATGCATTATTGCTGTCTGGTGAGAGTCCAAACTGTGACTTTCTCTCTTGTTGACCTGAACGTATTCGATCCAACGGCGACGGGTACGAAGGTGTTCCAAATGACATTCTTAGATGAGGCAGGTCAGGGAAATACCTTCTTTTCACATCTTGTACAATATTGTGATTATTTTTGTCCTGACTCGATTTATCTTTCTGAAAGTTGAGAACACTTCATTTATGACTGCAAAAAAATGAAGGCAGTTCTTCCTATTCACAATATTTTTTCAGCTTAACTAAATCAGTACATTCTGAAATTTACATGAAAGATCTTTTTACAAAATGCAGATCTTTCTCCTTGCTCCTACACTGTGAGACTATGACAGATCATCAATCTAATCAAAATGGTACACAAAATATTTACTTCAGGAACGAAAACTGGTGAAGACCAAGCATAGTATTATTTTTATAAGCCTCTATATCATGTATATGTCATATTGCGCCTTCATAATATACATGCACCTTCAATAAAATCAAATTTCAGCAACTTATAAGCAAAAAAAGCCTTTATCTCAGTGATCAATAATAAAAATTCATCTAACAAATCATGATTACTACAAATTGCCAGTTTTCAAATGCAATAGAATCTCAAACTTAGCTAATACCAAAAATTTCATGATGTTGACTAATAAATATCTACAAAACAATTTTAGTATGATATCATCAGGGTAAAACATTGGCATACAATTCAAGAAAATGTCATACCATAAAATATACAATTTACAAAACAGTAGAATTTCAGTGGAATTAAAACACTTCTGAATGCACCTACTAGATCATCATATATTCATAGCATTCCAACGATGATATTTAAACAGGAGAAGAAATTTTACAATGTCTATACCACAGACACGTTGTCATGATCCAATATTGACTTTTGATGCACACATAGCACTGATCTAGAACTTTAAACCATAAGCTATAGGACAGGATTCACGCAAATTCCAAAATCAATATTAGATGTCCTGATAATACAAGATAAGTATGTATATGTATGTATGTTACATTCAACAGTCAAGGGTTTAAAAAGGCTTTTGTTTTTCAGATACTTATAGCAAAACCTTGATATTGAGGTCATCTTGTGGCAGAATAATTTCAATAAATTGGTCTGATAATTGGGTTGGTCCCATTATCGAGCTGAAATAGGGAAAAAATATAGAGAATCTGTTGCAAAAATAACTGGCCATTATAACCAAGTGGTCTTGATATAGATATGGTTATTAATTGAGGTTTTACTATATATATGTCTATATACAGTTACATAACCTACATGATAACAGCATTTGACTTTCAGGGTCTATATACAACTCCACACATTATTAGTTATAAGACAGACACAGAAATATGGTTATTCAATTTGACTGAGTTTTTTGTGTAATTAATTTCTCAAAGCTTCAAGGACTCCAAGTCTGAGTACAATAAAGGTCAAGTCTTCAATGGGAAAGTTGAATCAGAAACAGTTATACAGTATACTTTATTTCTTACAGACAGAAGCTTGTGCCAAAATCAAAATACATGTAATTGTTTTATGTCGTTGTCTTACCCATAAGTCCCAAGGTCCATACAAATAAATACAATTTTATCACTAACAGGGCTTTTTTTGTTCTACAGCAAGGCCCGTTTATAAGTGTCTTCCCCTCACGAAAAATCCTTAAATTCATGCAGATTTCCCTTAAAATTCAGTTTGCTTCAAGTTTTTTCTTCCCATTTGGAAAAATACCGTGTTATTTTTTCCCCAAATTTTAGAAAGGCCCCTTCCCCTACCTGTGAAAAAAAGCCCTGACCAAGAAATCATAATATTTTTCATTATTCAGTTAGAAAAAATGCCATGTAAATGGAACAAACATTCTTCTAAAACTATGATTATCATCACATCATAAAATGTTCAAGGACAGAAAAGGCTAGTGCACAGTGATTTAGAAGCCTTAGTTAGAAAGATCATGTATCAGTCTACCTACACAGTAAATGAATATTGTAATCAGTGATTTTTTTTTGCAATTTTGGAGGAAGGGTCCGGTTCAATTGGGAAAAATGTACGATGTGATGTCAAAATTAGGAATTTTTGGGTCAGAAATTGGGAAAAAATGTCTATTTTCAATTGAGAAGGGTCTTTTTACTGGACCCAAACAAAGAAAGAAAACAATTGCTGGTAATCTGATAAGAACTTACATCACCAATATCATCATTAGTATCATAATCAATGGAAATTGAAACCTGACATTAAATGATTAATGCCCACTTCTTTGTTGTCATACAAGAATTCTTCATTGGTAAGAAACCTTTACAAGAATAATAGTTCACCATCAATAATCTATTACCTCAATATTACTACACTACCATTCCATTATGTAGGTGACAGAAATATACAGCACATTAAACCATGAAGAAACATCATGAATAGCCACCATGTATAGTATACAATTGTACACACTGAATAGTCTTTAACTCCAAAAATCCCAGTACCACTTGCTAGTAGATAAAAATTCACATATATTGAATTTCACAACACATAATGCACGAACTAAGCAGATAGATTCCATCCCATTTTTACAATCCTTTTTTACATACTGTCCAATATTCAGAGAGAAACAATTGTGCTGAACCAGCTACTTCTGTAAGACTTCAGTTCAACAAGTAACACAATACATTTGAAAGTACGGTGTGTGTTGAGTGAATAAAGTCAATATTGCATGCAATGAAACAGCAATCTGCATTAAAAAGTCATGAATTACAGGAGAACACTGAGGACAATCGTCAGTATTGATCGAATAATCCATTGATGTAATTTAAATAACAAATGTTTAATTGCCAGTGAGACTACCAATATTTATTTTCATTTAAGCATTTTTAGTTAAGTAAGTAGTACAGTCTTTTTTTTTTAGCTGAAATTATAAATGATATCTGGTTTAAAACATACTAAGGTTTTTATCGTAACATCTGTCTTACGAAAATTATTCTTAAAACATCAATAGTTCTATCATTCCGCCTTCTTTTTATTCACCCCTTCAATTTTTGGACCCCCCCTCACGACAAAAATGATTCAAAACTTGTCTACATATTTTTCAAATTCAGTGTCTTTATATTCAGAAAAATAGAATTTTTCACCTTCCTACAGCAGATACCTTTGGTTAACACACCAAGGTCTCTAACCTTTAGCTGGTTACAATTCACAAGTGTACACCTCATTTTTTCGCTAAATCTGAACCAGAAAAGCATGCCTTGATTTGTTACTGAAAACTCAGACTATGAGAACGTTTATACATCATAACATTTATGCCAAAAAACATTTGCAGACATTAGCCAGTCAAAAGAGCATTGAATTGTTAGAAGCCAAAAAAATCATTATGCTTCCCATTACCCAATAAAACTATTTTGTCACTGACTATAATGTTTCTAGCATCAAAATCTAAGGTCGAAAACATGTAGAGACAAATTGTGCCTCCAATGTACAAAAGATGTTTAGGAAAGAAATAAATGTTTCGTGACCTACCCATCCAATCATTTTTGCTCAAGTAACCTGTAAATTGTTTTTCTTGCCTCTGTACAGATGGGAGACCCAAAAGCACCAATTAAATGAACTGACTGCCTCATGTAAATGCATTATGATTTATTTTTGCTAAATGTCAATAATCCAACAATTAGTTCTAACAAACATGACAGCAGCAGAAACAGACGGATTCTATAGATATTTGCCAAGAGAGTAATTAATGGTGCACTAACTGCCCTCAGGGATGGCAGACACATTCAATGATAACAATAATAAAAATGATCAGAGGTCTTTTTTTAATTTTTGGGTAAAGGGGTCACTGCCCATTGGTTGGGGAAAATAAGCATGCAGACAAGCAAAATAGGGAATTTTCATAACTTAATAAAGTTGATCTTTTTCGACAATTTGGCACATTGATTATCTTTTTTTTTTCTGAAAACATCAGGTGCTTTGAGACAGTTTGGCAAATGCCGCAAATGTGTTGTAATAGCGAAAATGATGTAAATCGATGTCATAAAATATATGGTTGGCAGCAAAAGACTGTTAAAGACATCAAAACAGTGAAAAACACTCAAATTGTTCGGCAATCGGAATAAAATCTGAAATTTGTTAGTTGAGACAGTGGGGAAATTTGAACATTTTTTTTTTAAATTATAAATTCCAGAAAGTGGGGAATGGGGCCTAATTTTGTTGAATATTTTGAGGAAAAAGGAAAAAAGCACTGATGATACATCATTATACCATACTAATACTGTCAAAAAAAACAATCATGTATCATCAAATTTTCTCTAAAAAATGTTCCTCCCACAAAAAAATGCAAATAAATAAGACTCTCCATGAAAGAATTATTAATTCTCAAATCATAAATTTAGATCAAAGTTTGTACATGAAACAAGCACTAAAATTGACACATTGACAATACAATTTGACTACCATAATACAATATTAGCTTACATATACAGTTAAACTATAACAAGGAAATAAGAAAGGGATTGTGGATGTTGAGAAATTATTATATGTAAGTAGGGTCCATCAGTCTACCGGAGCTATTTAGTTTTATTCAAAATCTCTCATTTTTCAAAATAACATTTCTAATTTTGATCAAAGAACTTACAATTTAGTATGCCTTACATCAAAAATTCGACCATTGCATATATTTTTTATTGAGAAGCGCAAATAAAACAGTCAAGTGTTGACAAGACTCAATCTGATTCAGAGGCACACATTCTAAAAAATGTTTGAACATAATCGACAAAAAAACATCTGTAGAATGACAGATCATTTTCTAGCCAGAGCTAAATAGAGAAATTTTTTCTTACACTGGATAAGTCCATATTTGGCATCAGCATCTTGTCTGATAATTTTACATCAGGAGAGACAATATCAGGCCTGGAAGAAAAAAATCTAATTACAACTTTGAAGCAAAATTCTGAGACATTTTATCAGTCAAATTCAAAGTGAAATACTATAAATCTCGTCTAAGTCTAAGGTTTCTATGATAACACTCAAAACATCCTGATTATCCTCAGACTTATAAACTAACTGGTATCTACCATTACTTTAGTCCAAATATTTATTACAATTTAGACCGTTTGTGAAGGCGAGACATTCTTTGATATGGGTCGTCCCGCTTAGTTTAACAAAGAACTGCATATTTGTGTGCGGAAAATTCCCAACTAAAACCCGCTGGGCACGATAACTACAATAATTTGTGTACAATTTGAACTGCTCGGTAGATAGGAAACATGTTTGTAAACTCAATGAGTCATACAAGCATAAAATATTCCAACATACCCCTTTCTGAACTTATGTTTTTTTTGTTTCTCACCGCTATTTCTCTATATAGAAAACGAAACTGGTGCAATGGCAGACAACTGTCGGTGTCAAGGTAGATATCTACCAGTGCCATGGTGAACTTTCCCATCCACTGTATTCAATCCATCAAAGGGGCAGTCGGGAAGAGCAAATTTACAGTTTCTTCAAAATTTATATTGAAGTGCACATAGTGGTTGTACAGAGTTGATGTTTTGAAATGATACGGTAAAATACATGGTACAATATGGCTGCTTGTACACTACACTACATGCTACGAAAAAGTTTAAGTTTAATATTTAAATTTTGGCAATAGGTACTAAGGATTTATGGCTTAGGCAGTATAAATGATTAGTGTAATTTGTATCAATTTGAGCAAGTTATACTAGTAACTAATGCATTTATATGTAATTTGTGTTTCCACAAATAAATAGGCAGCATACGAATGGCCCTTCCAAATTCATTTATGAATTCAGCCAACAGGAAAGCCAAATAAGTAAGGCTGCCATAATAGAAGACACACAAAATGCAATTGGCCTTTTTCAATTAAAATCAATGCTTAAGAACATCTCGTTCAGTTAAGATAAAGCTTATGCAGTTTACCCAATTAGAATATAAACCCAATTCAGATTAAGTGTAAAAAAATTACTCAAATCGAGTTAACCAAATGTAATTGGATTAAGGACATTAACAAGTAAGTACATTTATTGTAAAATTTTGCCATCATTCGTTTCATCAAATTCATTAAACTCATATCAGTAGCAAAATAATAACAATCAAGTATAAAGCATTTGAAAGTCATTGATCAAAATACAGCGGAACTTCTAATCAAAGTGGTAAATGCAGGCCTATCAAAATTCACTTCATATTGTCACGTGATTTCGCGACGCAAGTCAGATCGTATATTTGCTCCATACCCCGAATTTATTCGACGAACTGAGAACAACCAATAATTTTGGTGTTAATACAGAATCACACATCATACTTAAAAAAATTACCATCGTAAAATGACATTCTAGACAGGAAACTTAAAAACGTTCAATTCGTGATATGACAAGTGCCCCCGTCAAAGTAAAATGTATGGCATGCGAGTTTTTGATTGGATTAAAGTGGCTAATGGAATACGTTATATAATCATTTACATAGACAGAACCATGTTGTGTCGCACTTTATTCACCAGAACGTTAAATATTGTCTATTCCAAAATATTTACCCTTTTAATTCATCCGCCATTCCCGGGCAACGGTTTGTCTGCGCGCGCAGATATGTCACTTCCGTTATAAATAAACAGCAGAATTTTTTACTGGTTCCCTATGATTGTGCGCATTTTAAACTGGTCCATGGTTCCATGTTGCAGTACACCAAAGTTGTTCGAAAAGATTCAGCTGGTTCCCGTTGAATACGATATAGTGCAATAAGGATTCGAAAGAAAACTGCTGGTTTCCACTTGATTCAGTCAATCGGTACACAACAAAATAGAAAGGGAGCCAAACTTGAAAACTTTTAGACAGAGTTACTGTTCCTTACATTTAATCAGAATCCTAAACTGTTTCCTGGTGACTCTGTCGGTACCACTGTTATATATTGCAACTTCGAACGGAAATCAGTTTAACAGAGTCCAGACAGCCACAGTGAGCGGGGGAATACATGGACATTTATACTCTTATTAGGGGGTCTTCATGAGACCAAGGAGTTTTTAGGCCAAAATAAAATATATTAAATATATTATCTAAAACGGTGGGATACTCTGCAGAAACAAAAAAGCACATTTATACACAAGTCTCATCAGTTAGCATTAAATTATGCCTTTATGCATTCTGATCGGTAATCATATTTTGTGAGTCAATCGCAATTTTAATTAGATTAATGCACTGATAAAATAGTTAGAATATCACATATAGTTACAATAAATAATCGAGTTATGCTCATTATTTGCATCTTGATAATACAAGATAATACAATCGAAAGCACGAAAATGCGATCCACTCACCCACCGCACAACAGGATGCGATCAAATTAATACAACAACTTGTTACAGACTTGTTAACTCTCACTATGTACTGAGAGGTGCCAAACAAAAGAATTGTATCATATAATATATTGGACCATTTTAGTCCTTACATCGATCTAATACTGTACCGTTGTACAACCCAATGAGTCATTGTTTTTCCTATTAGCTTTTTAGCAGTTTAACGTCGGTTAGCAAGATCATTGGGTTGGCATAAAAATATGGATCAACTGCTGTCCTGACGATATACAAGCAAATTAGAGTAAAAATTATAAGCAGTAAATAATTGGCGTTGACAAAACATGGACGGCATTAATATTCCCGGAAGTGCTGGAATTTTCCTCCAACTGTTGAAATGTAAACTTACTTTCATTTTATCATTTATGGGACATCTTCGTATATATTTGGTAGGTTCATTAATTTTATGTATTTTAGTGTAAGATTAAAATCTAGTAATCTCTCTGACAAGTCATTCTTGCTATTGTCTGTTTAGTATTTATTGATCATGCTTGTGTTTAATTTTGTCAGTGCTTTTGAACTTGAAGTTAATCGGATTGATCCAATTAAGGCGATTTGTTACAGATAGATACATGTACAAATACATTACCGACATGTCATTTTAATGTACTCACTTAAATTATGAGTAAAAACACTGCAAGATGCAATGCTCCATTGTTGACATTGGAGTGATCTACGTTAAATTTTGCGAGATCTTTTGCTAACACTTGAACTGACACTTGAACTGACACTTGTTTAAAATTTTAAATGTATTGTGTCTGTAACAGGGCTTCTTGTAGGTTCTGAATTAATTGTGTAGCATTTTGTATCACTTCGATCAACCACTTGAGTCAGCTAATGCTGTATATAGATACACAATATGCTATCACAGGGGTGTAGAAATGAGCTGTAAGCCGGAAAAAGAATGTGCCTATTTGAGCTTTCTTGCCAGTAGCCTTACTTATTCGACTTTCTGGTTGGCCGATTCCATAAATTAATTCGAAAGGGCCTTTCTCTCAGACTGTGAGGGTCAAGGCCAAATAAAAAAATGTCTCCCCGTCACAAACAGTCTGATTAATTGGACTATCTTGCCAGCTACTTTTTCTCTACCGGGGATGTTGTCCCTTTGCCTCCAACTGGGAAAACCCTCTAATCCCCCTTCTACTTTTAGTAGCTTACCTGCTACAAAAAAAACATTTTGTATACCCCTGCTATCAACATGATGTATACAGTAAGCATTTTCCCCTTTGTCTGGGTCTGGTAAACGGACCATTCTCTATTGATAATAAAAACATTTTTCCCAATTTCCAACCTAAAAATTCCCAATTTTGACATCACACCACGCATTTTTCCAAATTGTACTGAACACAGACCCTTTCCCAAAATTGCAAAAAAAATCACTGACATTATTTCCAATATAATGATAGTGTATTTATTTTATTTAATTTTTTTTCATGTCCTTAGTCCCTGATGTACTATTTTACACAATTATGTTTAAAGTCAAACTATAAATTGTAGGGGTGTAACGGTTAAGTGATATACCGGTTAATATTGCATCCAAATTCTGACGGTTTTAACCGGTTTGCTTTTCTCTGAACCGGTTTTTGTAGTCGTGGCGATGCCAACAATGAAAAGATCTCAGAAATAAGACAACTTTACAAGCAAACAAAATTTAATTGCCACATTTTTGTAAATGCCAGAAGATGCAACTGTTATACCTACCCGTGTGCTTGTGCATCAATTCCTGCTTTGCTTTTCTGCGCGAAAACAATACATATTGCAATATATTGCATTACGGGTTTTGCATATTGCAATTTATTGCAATACAGTTTTTACCATATTGTTAAGCCCCTAATAAATTGACTGGCAACAATAAAGTTTTAAAGCTGATTATTATTTTAGTTCTGATTTTTTGTGTGATTTTCATGGCTGTTTGCAACACAGGGGGGTTTGCAAGCTCTAACAATACCCATTACTCTTCAATATGCCTTCAACATTATGTAGTAGATAAATGGCTTTTTTGAATTTGTCTTAATGCTGCTAAACACAATTTTTTCCTGTACTGTATCAGATCGAACAGCATCACTGTTGTGCCATTGTGTACTTCAATCTTGGTAGGAATACTTAGTATGTGTGTTCTTCTATTCCAGGAGGCATCATGAGTGGACTTAAGTCCATGTTTACATGCAAACTTTGCAATATTGAAATGACTGGTCAGGAAAACTACAAGCAGCACATAGAAGGAAAAAAACACTTGAAGAAATTAAAAACACTTGAACTTGATTCAGGTAAAGGAACCAGTCAGCCAGGTCAGTTTACAAACTTAGCCATTAAATTATGTTTCAGAGAAATCTGAATGACTTAATGAGTCAGCTTCTACCAGAATTAGAAATATCTCTTAGGCCTAAGAAAATAGAAGGTTTGTTTCCAGTTAATTGTCCAAAAAAGATATGTGTCAGTAGTTAGGGTTTTTTGTATTTTTTACATATAGCAGCAACACTGTATGGGAATATGTGTGCCATAATATTAATGAGTTGTGAAAATTATGATTTAGCACTGCAATTTGGACGGTAAAAACTTATGAATCAGCTGGTAAAATATTGGGTAGGTCGGGTAATGGGAAACAAACCTTTTTTAGGCCTTACCTTTATTTTGGATATTCTGATTTCTTTATGAATAAATTATTTATTATAAGAAAGACTGGCTGGCTTTGTTAAGTCAGCTGAATGCTTCTCATACAGTTTTTTTTTTTTTGTTAGCGTTGAAGTTTGAATCCTTTTTTACTGTTTAACTCTTGAAGAATGTTGAATTTTGTTGTTCTGTTATTGTTATTTTTTGTGTATAATCTTCAAACATTTCAAATTGTTTTTTTGATAGTTCCCCATTACCAAATTTTATCCAGTCATTTTGAGATGACCCATGGTATCCATTTGGGCATGCATGTATATATACAGTCAAATCTATGGGTGTTTGTGGTCACCTCTGAATAAAGACCACCCTGTGAATTAAGATCATTCTTTGAAAATGAAAATTTGCAAACTGATTATTTACAACAAAATGACCTGTAAATAAAGGCTATATCCGTCGATAAAGGCCACATTTTGTCTTTCCCAAGGGTGGCCTTTGTCCCCAGGTTCCAGGTTTGACTGTACTCCAAAAAAATGTTTTTTATTATGTTAATATCTGCATATGCCTGTCTTTTAATAGTTCTGTTGTTTTTTTGACTTTCAGGTACACAGGAAGAAAAAGAGGATGGAAAGTTTGTGAATGTAAACCAGTCTGTAGAACCTGCTTCCCTTCCTTCTTCTGATTTCAAGAATAATATTCCCCCACCACCTAAACAGGTCACGGCTGGAGATATTCTGGGCACATGTAAGATATACATGTTTAATTACATATACAGTAAAACCTAGTTATCTTGAGGAGTCATCGGAACAGATTAAAGGCTTGAAATAACTCTGGTGCTTTTTATAACGAGGTATTTGTTTGTTGGTTGAAAATTATTCACAATTAACAACAAAAATTGATGTGACTTCAAAAACTCCTTGAGATAAGTCAGGTGCAAGTGATATTGATGCTCATAATAACAAAGTTTTACTGTACAATAAATTTCATGTACAATCATTCATATCATAGAAAAGCAACTCTGATAGAATGAAGAAATTATTTGTGTTTTGTGACATATAGGCAGTCTATATGTTAGCCAAGTTTTAATTTCTTGGTTCCCACCTTTTATATTATTTTATTTTGAGTGAATTATAACCAACTGAAAGTCATTTATATTTCCAACAATATCTTCAATATCTGGGCTTGACAAATCCACTTGACCGCTGGTAATTACAAGTAGAAATTGACTCAGGACAAGTTAAAATTGTTGTAGAACTTGTTAAAATTCTTAGCTGGTTGTCCTGCTGGACAAGTAGCGTGAAAGAATTTGTCAAGCCCTGAATATTCTAGGACAAGGATCATTCTCTTGTACAGAAATTGTTCACTCCTTTTTATGCCTTTGTTTTTTTTATTGTAAACAATCGGTGTTCAATAAAATTAGAAATATAATACAGAAAATTTGCATTTGATGCAAAAATCAAAATAAACCATTGTTGGACAACAATACAGAAATTTTAAATTCAAAGAATTAACCACTCACAGTATATAATGATTTAGTCAGTAATTTTCCATATTACATGCTTAGCCAATGAAGATCCTGTGATGAGTGCCATAAAAGCTAATTTGTTGGGAAAACTTCCCTTGAAGAGGTTAGCTTATGACCGTAGATGTGATATTTGCGGAGTAGATTTTACATCCCGAACACATGAAGAACAGCATCTTTCTGGGAAAAAACACCAAAAGAAAGTGCAGGCAAAAGAAGGTATGAGTATAGTACAGTCAAACCTGTGTTTGCAGCCACCTCAGATTAAAGACTACCCTGTGAATAAAGGCCATACATTGAAAAACCGTCACTGATTATTTAGAATAAACTGACCTACAAAAAAGGTCACATTTTGTCTTTCCCAATGGTGGCCTTTGTTCACAGGTTTGATTGTTCTGTTGATTATATTTTGACCTGAAACTACAGAATTCTTTTTACCAATTTTGTTCTTAAAAATTCCTTTTCAGTAATTCTTCGGAAAAAGCATTCTAACAGGCAAAACTATTTTTTTATTTTGCAAATTTCAACCTTTGTCTTCAGTTCCATTCTCTATTTCTGTGGTTTCTGTTCTGTTTCCAATAAAGTTTCTTTCCATTTGCAATCCATTTTTTGTGATCATATTTTTGTAAAAAGAAAGGAAAATGAAAAATGTCTGCTGCTTTAACCCTTTGCCTAATTAGCATATTTTGGACTCTTTTCTACTTCGAAGCTAATAAACGAAACATCAATTTATTTAAGAAAATTTGGTTATTTCTCTCTGACAGAGTGAAAAATATAGTGGCAAAAGAAGCTCTTGCTCATTACAAGCAATTGTTTATTTTGCCACAATGTTTTCAAAGTCGTCTGCTTCAGGTGTGGGAATAAGCAATATTATGAGGCAAAGGGTTAAACAAAATGGTTGGTTGTTTTCTGTTGTTTCTTTAAGGTACTGAAGGTATCAATGCAGCCACACTGTACTGTGGATTTTGTAACCTGAGACTGAATTCAATGGAGCAAATGGCCCAGCATAGAAGTGGTCGGTACAGTAACTGCTTACATCTTTATAATAATGTTTTCATGCCTATTGCATGAATGCCAAGTTGGAATATTTGTCAGTCAGACCAAGTATGGAACATTTCATAACTTAATTATCTTGACCTGGTAAACCGTTACAAGGCTCGACAAATACACTTGTCGGTTCATAATTATGAGCAGATATTGACTAGCTGGTTGTTCTGCAGGATGAGTAGCCCAAAAAAATTCAGTCGAGCCCTGAGTTAGGGTCTGTCTGACATTTCTTTTTTGTATTTTGAGTTAAATGTCATAAAATTGAAATTATGTAATGGAAGATATTGTTCTATATTGGGAGTAGGTTTTTTTATTGGACGTTGACATAAATTGCTAATGTTTAAATTGAACATAAAATAACTAGTTGTTACAAGCAGATATTCTCCGATCAAATAGATCTGCAGCGCAAGTTTGACTCTGTTTTAGATCAGCTTGGACATCATTTATTTTAGGAGCTTCTCACAAAAAGAAGGTAGAAAAAGCACAAAAGGACCAATTGAAACATTCTGCTGCAAAGAAAAAATTTGTACCAAGCAGTGGAAGTGAGATTTCAGACAGTCAATTGTTACCATCACCTGACACACAATTACCAGTATTAGAACCTCTGACTTATGACAAATAAGATTTGAACCAAAAATTTATGTGGTAACGGTTGTTGTGAAAGAGGTTCAAATCAGTGATATAAAACAAATTCTCTGGATCAACTGACATTTGACATAGCCTCCTATGGATGGCATAGTATTTTTGAAAGCCTGAAGTTTGAATGGAATTTAAAGTTTACATTATAATGCATACTGTTTATTATAATTTAATTACTTTATATCCTTATGGACTTCAAATTGAAACTAAGGACTGTCTTAGAGGTATGATTAACTTCCTTAGACATCCAATTTGAGCTGATTAATATATAGATTTGTGTATGTTTTTTATCAATTTTGTACTGTGTTTACTTTTATTGAGTAAACCTGTATCTGCTTGGGAAAAAGTTGCTAATTTATAATTTACCTGAGGCATTTAATGTTGAAGATTTTTTTGTAATTAGTGAACAATACAGTATTAAAACTTACAAAGTTTAGTATTTATTTCTGTTTTTGACTTAATGTACACTGTATTGTTAAATGTTTTAATGTCATGCTGTTAATTGCTTTCTAAGCTAATTATGTCATTGATTAATTAAGACTTGATATGCTTATATAACTTAATGCACATAATGGTAAAAGTTGCAGTGCTTTATATACCTTAAAATTTCTCAAGGTGACCACAGTACATGTAATAAGACTGGGACCAATATACACATGTGTATATTGGTCCCAGAATAAGACAACCTCATTACATGGACTATTTATTTTTCAAACAGTTTTAACTATTTTCTCTGTATTTCCACCTGATAATTAGACTGCATTAATGTTAAGATCAAGTTTTTTACCCTGAATGTGGTCCTTATAACAATGTTTTACTGCATGCATACATTTTTCTTTTCATTTTTTTTTTACTTTTTTTTGTAAGTTAGTGATGTGACATCTTTAGGTATGTTCTCATTTAATTCTTTGTTTTTATTACTTAATGCAGCGTTATATTTATTTAAAGTCCAGCTGGACTGGTCTACAAACAATTCAAAATGTTAATTGAAAAAATCCACATTGATTTTATGCTTTTGAATGGTGTTTTAATGACTTTATAGAAATAGTATTAAATGCAATGTAGAAAAGACTGGGGACTCTACGTTACATGTAATGTAGGATCCCTGAAAGGACCAAAGAAGCTTTGTTTATTTTTATATGGGACCACTGGTCCTAGTTTTTAAGGACACTTTGATAAAAAAAGTCCACTCCCATTTCCATTCTGATCGGTACCCGTGAAATATAAATGTCATCACGGCTACACAAATTCAAGACGGAAACTGGATTTCGTAATCCGCAGAATAAACATGTAACCTATGACCTTTCGATTGATATGCAACAATGGGAATAAACAAATGAAAACAATGTTCATGAAAGTGCCTCAATAAACTTGAATTATTTTATGGATCTGAGGTAATACCTATAGATACATAATAATAATGCATTAGGCTAGTTAGTTTTTAATTAAATATCGACTAAATGCGTGACGCATTAATCCGATTTATTTTTTGAATGAACGCTACTTTCGCTTTGAGTTTTAACGAAGAAATTACTCAGTTTGAGGAAAACATGAGGTGCTGATTATTTCCAGGATATTTTTGGGAAAATAAGTCAGATAATTAAATACCTAGGTATGTCAAACAGTATAAAACTGACTGATTTGCTAAATTCCTGTCAATTTGATTGTGTAGAAGTTCTAGTCTTTAGGCATTCACGATTCAGAAATTCATATAACATATTCCAAGTGAGGGAGATAATTCGAGACCAGTGACTTGGAAATCACGTGATTATTTCTGTAAAGCTTTGCTAATCTCTAAGTTAAGCAGGTAATTCAAATACTTTAAATTGTTATCTTGGGTCAGTTTTGTGAAATGATTGTTGCCATGGACATGTAATGTGGACAGTACCATAGTCCCCAATGCTCTTAGGCGAAAATGTCAGAATTTGAAATAGTGCTTTTTTCACAGGTATGGGAAGGGGCCTTTCTCTTAAATTTGGGGAAAAATAAAATTACTCATGCAAAAAAGAGTAAGAAAAAGCTTTTTAAAACTGAATTATAGGGGAAACTGCATGATTTTAAAAAAAATTATTCTCAGGGGATGACACCTATAAACGGCCCATACTATGGGATAAAACCTTTGTCAAGGCTGGACTAATCCATTTGTCTGCTTGTGATTACAAGAATAAATCGACTCAGGACGAGTTGAAATTGCTGTAGAACTTGTTAAAATTCTTAGCTGGTTATCCTGCAGGACGAGAAGCCTGAAAAAATTTGTTGAGCCCTGCTTGTACAAATCACAATATATTGTCATATTTATGACATTGGTTAAGCTTTATGCAATGTTTAATTTCCGTTTGACGTGTCATTTATAAACTTGTCTTGGGGCCCAATTAAAAAAAAATGTCTTGTGATCACAGTTTAATTACTTAGACTAACCTTTGATGAATTGAACATGTATGACGAAGAAAAGTTGCAAGCCCTTACATTATAAATGTCTTACAATTTCTCTTGTCTTGACCTCAAAATGTGCATATTTTTTCCTTGTCCTGGGTCCAAGGTTATAAAACTTGAGATCAATCTCAAAGCTCAAATCTCATAATTTGCTTTGTTATATGTTTCTTATTTAATTACGGATATACAATGATGATATTAATCACACATAAATCTGTCATCATACTAGTAATTAATCTAAATATGTAGTGAAATAAACATTAAACAGTAACATCATTTCAATCACAATACTTAGAGAATGTACTTGAGGTTTGAACTTTGAGACTATTCTCAAGTTTTATAGCCTTGCAGCCAGAGCTCAACCGTCTCAATTTATTCATTCTTTTTAGATGCATCTGAGCTGTATGTATTGTCATACAATACTTGCTGAATAAAAATATCCGTGCCATGGGTCGAAAAAATTGGCCACAAAATGCCACCCTTCAAGGTGCTACTTGGGGACATAATAGCCCAAACATGGCTCCCTTAAATCAACAAGAGAGAGAATATTATCAGTAAGTTTATAATAGAGCACTTCAACTATCAGTTTGTACATATCAGAATTTTGCATTAATTATTCTAGCATAGTGATTATTTTACTATGTCTACTGTGTAGATGTACTTTCCTACTCTGAAGTAGATGTAACATGGTCAGACATTTTATAGAATTTTTTGGCCCATTTGCTGCGACAATTTTTATTAACGTGCTATGTTTGTATCTGGATTGTCACAGTATTTTATGGGAATCTCTATTCTAAATTCTACAAGAATCAAAGGGTCATACACAGAATGCATATCCAATGGGTGGGGGTTACCAGTGATTTGTCAGTGCCATGTATCTCAGTATACATTACATAATGATTTGTGGATAAATTATATATAATTTTGATATAATCTGAAGGATTATTAAACTGTAAATTTATTGTGTGTCACTTTTTGTTTCTGAAAAAGATGAGGGGACATTAATTAGGTATGGAGCATTTTTTAGGAAAGATTTGGTACCTCTGTACTCTACTGAGAGCGTTACAAAAATGAAGCTGGTCTTATTTGGTTATGTTTTTTTGCTACAGACTTGGAGAGAATCTTGGTTCAGAGAGTCGAAACTTGGAGTTTAAATCTGGACCAGGGTTCATAAATCATGGATTCCGAGAGAATGTCTCTAAGTATGTATGTGCCTTTGTGAACAGTCATGAAAATGCTAAACTTCTTCTCGGTGTTAATGATAGTGGTAAGTTTTTATTTAAGCTCAAAATATGATGATGTTTATCAGAAAGTCTGCATGTTTTCCAGAATTTTTTGAAGCCTCCGGGTTTTTTCCCAGGCCCACACCCTACTGGTTTTTATTGTTTCTGCGGCACTGAGGTTTAGATTTCCGTTTTTTTTTTAAATTTTCAACTGTCACCCATGGATCTGTGGTGTAGAGGTTCGACAACAGGGAGTTTTGAAGTTCTGAAAACAAAAAAAAAATCTTGCTGAAATTCTGAGATGCATATATGAAAACACTTATAATTTTTCTTTATTTAGGAAAATGTAGATTGATAAGCACAAAGGTTTTATTAATTATCAACAATCCATATTTCAGTCCAGTTTTTATTTATTCAGAATCAAAGTGCACAAATTTTTCAGCAGAATCAAAAACATAAATACACCAAAGTCACATTATTTTGTAAACAGCAAAAATGGATGCAATGGTCTAGAGAAATGAAAGATTAAAACATTCTCACATTAGTAAAAGCTTGATACCTTGTAGTATGTGAAAATAGTTTCATTTTACTTTCAGGTGAAGTAAAAGGATACAGTTGCAGCCATCATGAAGAAGATAAATTAAGATGTGCCACTGATGAAGCTATTAAGGACATCAAACCTCCAATATTTCCATCACATTACACCGTCAGATTCGTTTCAGTTTTTGATGAACACCATACACCTTATGGTAATATTTCCTAATTATTGTCCTAATTAATGCCTCTCCCTTAATTACAGCCCCTCCCCTAATTAATGCCCCTTCACTTGTTAATCCCCCCAAATTAATGCCCCCTCCCCTAATTAATGCCCTTCCCCTTATTAATGCCCTTCCCCTTATTAATGCCCTTCCCCTAATTAATGCCCTTCCCCTAATTAATGCCTCTCCTCTAATTACTCCCCTTCCCCTAATTAATGCCCTTCCCCTAATTAATGCTCTTCCCCTAATTAATGCTCCTCCCCTAATAAATGGCCATCCCCAAATTAATGCCTCTCCCCAAATTAATGCCTCCCCTGATTTATGTCCTTCCATTAATTAATATCCCTCCCCTAATTAATACCTCCCCTATTTAATGACCTTCCACTTATTAATGCCCCCCCTTAATTAATGAGAAAAAATGGGAATTATAACTCACCATATAATGCTTTAAACTTATATCTAGTTGTCAAAAAGTTTGTTCAAATGATGGAATTTATGTCCCCCTGATAGCGGACGAGCAGGGGACAAGCAGAAATAACTTAAATGTTACCAGTATTAAGTCCCTCTGTCAGTAGTTGAGCATTCAAGGAGGTGTCCAACCCCAGAACTTTGACCTTGACCTTTGTTCCTATTCTTAAAGCTACATGTCCCTTTTCTATGATTTTTTTTTCGTATAAAGTAATCATTTTATAATTTTGAGGCATGTTGTTTTGGTTTGACACAAACGATTCCCATATTTTCTGTCATATTCATTTTGCTTTGTTTATTTTGATAGGTGATCTGAAAGTGATCGAGATACATGTGTATGGGGATAGGCTAGGTGAATATGATGTCTTGTACTCAAACAATAAAGGTGCATATCAAAGACGGGATGGTGGAGTGCATGAACTGACAGCTTATGAAATACAGGAGTGGACCAAATTGGTAAAGATGGTTTTGCTTAGATGTATGGTTAAACCTTTGAGCTCAGGCTGCCTTAGGTGGGAAATAATTTAGACTTTAAGCACAGTATGCTCTGATTTCAAGGCTTGCTCGGTATTTTGTATCAATGAGTGTTGCTTAAACAAGGAAGCAATATGTCCTCATCTCTATATACGTCTTTTATTTACTGCAATTTTTTGCACAGAAATACAAGGGAGAAATGGACAAGATGAAGAAGAACTTGAATAATTCTCAGAAAGACATGCAAAATCAGCAGTCAGAAGTACGTCAGCTAGAGGAGAAACTCCGGCAGAAAGATGCGGCATTAAAACTTCGTGAAATGGAAATTCAGACTCTCAACAGTCAATTGAATGAGCAAAGATTTGTGAATATGGGCATAAAAGCTGAAAATCAGACACTGAGAGAAGACAATGATAAACTGAAGTCGCTCCAAGTGAATGAGGTTTGCACCAGTTTTTTAGTTCTGTGTACCGAATAGTTCCAAATTAACGTTTCCTCGTATTAATCCCCCCCACATACTTTTAAAGTGAAATGAAAAATTGTGAAAGTCTCTCAGATTTATTCTAGTGCATCTAAAAATTATCCTGACATTTTGTCAACAAAAGGAAATCATTGGCAGGGTTTTCAAAAGAACCGATTGCGCATTGAAACTATCCTTTAAAAATGTGTTTGAACTGGTTGTTTTTCCAAGATTTTTAAAATTTTCGCAAAAATATGAACAATTTCGCCAGAAGTATCCGCTGGTTTGGCAAAAAAAAATCGGTTACTTAATTTTTTAATGAAAACGGTGCATTGGTATTTATGTCATTTTACCAGAAAAATTATAAATCCTTTGTTGGACATCAAATTCTGCTGTAACTCAATTTTGCAATTTTGTTGCTTGCACCATTTCATATAAAACATTTCACAGAAATATACATTTCATACAAAAGTTTGCACAATAAATGTTCATTGGGTATAAAACACTTCACATCTAGTATTCATTTTAAATAAAACATTCCGCATTCAGTTTAAATTCTGTATTTTTATTTTATTTCAATGTATTTATTTATTTCAGGCCTCAAATCAACAGGTTTTAGAAAGATTGGACCAATTAGAAGATAATTTGTCGGCAAAAACTAAAAACCGATCCAAAGTTTGTGTTATATCTTAAAGCTGCAGGACTGTATTGTGATATTTTTTCCATCATGCTGATGTCTGGAAATTAATGTATGAATGTGCCAATTATCTTTGTGAAAAGAATGCTGAATGTATAACTTGATGACATTCTCATAAAGTTTTTTTAATCTAGGGAACCAGATAGCTTGTATCTAGGGTACCAGATAGTGCTGATCCAGGGAATGGTAGTTTGGAACCAGGGTACCAGGTAGTTTGTATCTATGTTTCCAGGTAGCTTGGATATAGGGTACCAGGTAGCTTGGATCTTGGATACTAGATTTATATGATCAAGGAATTCTTAGCCCTGAAGAATGTAAAAAAACAGGTAATAAACAGTGGCCTTATGCATTGTTGTTGTTGTTGTATAATTTTCATGATATATGAAATATGTGATGAAGTTTTTGTTGTGAATGAAAACTTCCTCATCTTGTTATTGTTGCAAAATATTGTTAAGTGTGTTTATCTGGTCAGAATTGTTACCTAGTGATAACTTAAGCTGATGTAGTGTCTATATGCTTTGAATGAGGTGAAAAAAATGTGTTTGTTTTTGCTACCATGGACTGTCTCTACATTTCTTTACAAAGCCAAAATTTATTTACAGAAAAACAAACTGTTAAAGTCTTAAACACAGTTTTTTTCTCAGTCAGGTTTCTGTAATATACTGATATATATGTTCAAAAAAAAGAAATATTGTTTTATGGGACACTCATAAAAACAAACATATTTTTTCTTTGGCCTTGTTTGTAAAATGTGCCATATCTGTGATATAGTTTGCATATGCTTATATTTTTCTAGATTGCTCCAGACAATGTCTTGCTGTTACACTATATTTTTATGTGTTATTTAGGCCAGATCTGAAAACATTGTTTGTTTAACTAACCATCCCTGCATGGGTATAAACATTAGGTTTATAGCAAATCTGACGATCCATATTTCAGAATCAAATTTTTATCACAAATTTTTTACACATTTTAATTGAGGAAAATAGAAACAAAATAAAATATATCAAAGTCGCTTCTATTTTATTATCAAAATGACACAAAAACAAGTCGGCGGGTCCAAGATTAGAAATTCTGTGGCAACATTGCTTTATATGTCATTTTTCAACTTGGTACTTACTGTGTCTCTTACTTGTTATTCATCAGAGCATTGTCAGAATATGGTTCTATGCTTAAAGTGTTTCATCCGTCCAAATGTCTTTATGCATGTATATGATGTTTTATTTTTGTTTTCTGGGCTTTGTAATTGTTTATATTTATTGTGTATTGACTTCATGGTTTGTCAGCCTATTGCATTAGAATTGATTTGGTCAAATTGTCTATAAGGGAAAATTCTTTTTATTGTTTTTTATTGTGATATCAACATGTGGCAATGTTGCGCAATGTTTTGCTATCTACATCATTCCATACATTAAAATCATATTTCCGTTGTGTTCTTATATTTAATATTTAAAGTTTAATAGGGTTCTAATTATCCACTTTGCCAAAATCTCTAACTGCTGTATTCTCGAAGTGACACTTTCGTTTTACTCTCTATACCTATGTATGTTTTATTGTAAATATGTATATACCATGATGTTTACATTGTAAATATAAAATAGTGAATGTTTGTTCACATCTCAGATGGTTTGTGAGTTTGAATACTGGTTGCACGTTATGTTCTTTAATGGTTTTCTGTTTGGAATTGTCTTTTTTTTAAGTAAGATTATACACAGTTATTGACCTTGATATGTATTACAGTAGAACCTGGTTATTATAAATTCCTGTAGACCTTAATAATTGCTTAATTATATCTATACTCTATTGTCTGCAGCAATTAAGTACAGGCAGGTGTGTTTGTTAGGATAAAAAAGTACTTCACTGTATCTGAATCTTCACTATATCAGAGTTCACTATAACCATGTTTTACTGTATTTCACAAAGGATTATAATTGTTTTTAACTTTTGTTTCATATGTCTATTTGTGTTTGTATTAAGTTGTTTTTGAGAACAAATCATTGTCTCAGTGTATGTTACGAAGACAATTACAATCATTGTACTATGTGTTGTATGTATTTAGTGTGCAGGCCAGATTCTTTATACACTTCTGTAAATGAATTGAACTATAGGAAGTAACTATAGCAACACCAATTCGTTGTCTTCTCTATCCTTTTCTATGATGGCAATTTTCTAGATGTGTTCTTGTGATATGTTTTCTTACAGTGCAACCTCTCCAGAGTGGTCCCCTCATGAGCAACAACCTCCCTTCAACAACAGCATGATTTTCCCACTGTATGATTTAACTATTAATTTACCCTCTAGAGCAGCAACCTCTCAACAACAGCATTAACAACAACATAATTTTGCTTCTCCCAAAGGGTGTTGCTTTGCAGAGGAAACACTGTACCTTGTTACTGACTATAAGTACGGTATATGCATGTTTATTGATTAAATGTAGCAAAAATTATGTTTTTTTGTCCACAGGGGTGTAGAAATGAGCCAGAAGCTAGAAAAATCAACCGGCTATTTGAGCATTCCTGCTGGCTTCTTTTTTCCAAAACAACAAACACAATACTGTATTGCCCCCCCTTCTACTTTTAGTAATATTTGCTGAATGTACAATACCTTAAAAAAACTATCAGCTCCTCCTAAACCCTTTGCCTTATAAACATACTTTGGACCCTTCCAAATTCAAAGCTTATATACAAAAACATAAATTTATTTAAGAAAATTGAATTATTTCTCTCTGACAGAATGGAAAACAGTGTGGCAAAAAGAAGCCATTACTCATTACAAGCAATGGCTTCTTTGCTACAATGTTTTCAAAAGTTGTCTGGTTCAGATGCGGGAAATGCGGTATTATAAGGCAAAGGACTAACATGGTTAAAATGCAGGTCAAATCAGACCAGAAACAAGGGTTAAAAACAAATGACTTTGAGTGATACTTATGCTTTTTACAGGTGAGAGGGTTTTTTGTCATTATTTTCTATTGGATTATCCTTTATTTATGTTAAGATCATGCAAAATGTCCATGTGATATATACAGCTGTGGACCAGTTAGTAAATTTTTTATATTGGTCTTATTATACATGATACATGAGTCTTTACAGATATTTTATTTGCATAATTATAATAATACAGTAAAACCCCAGTATTTCTTTCTATGCCTGGGAATGGTATTTCATTTACTTTATAGATGTGGCATTAAATGCACCAAACTTAAGCAAAGCGTTTGTATTGTATTATCTGGGACTTCGGAGTTCCTGGTATTGATCATTTATGTTAGGAAATAAATACCCGTAATAAATGCTAACATACGTACACACCATTTTGAAATTGAAGAACGTTTAATTGAAAAGCAGAGGAAGCTCATTGTCAATATATATATACATGTAAATACATTATGTAATGACCCATCAATTCAGCTAAGCAGAATAACCCGAAGATATTTCGTTACATTAATTCAAGTACTTCGTGAATTTGTATCTGAAAAGGTAAAACAACACAAGTAGAAGTTGATTTAAAAGTTTTAAGTTTTAAGTTTTATTTACATTTTAAACAACACAAAACATGCAGAAATACAAAGGCTACTATAAAGTATCAATTGAGACTGATAATTATTAATTATGAATAGATTGTATAGTAAATCCTCACTTTGCAACCACTTAAAAAACTAAGACCATTTCTTACAGTAAAAAAGATAGTCTTAATAACAAGTCTATCAAGGGTAGGACAATTGGTCAGTCAGTACAGATAATGAATTTCAAATACAGTAAAACCCATGAAAACTAGACTCTGAAAACAGGAAATCTGAAAATTGGACGATTTTTCAAGTCCCATTTTTTCTCTTCTATAATCAATTATTTTCTGAAAACTGGAATTCTCAGAAACTCAGACTTTTAGCCCAGTCCTTAAGGGTTCAGGTTTTCAGGGGTTTTACTGAGGTTATTTTCACTACTACATGTATAATGTTTCATCATCGGAATGGTAAGAATTTTACGTTAAAGGCGTGATTACCTTATTAGATATGTCCATGAAACGATTAAACAAGATGGTAATCGGTATGACTTAAGTACGCAATGGAGACTTAAAATGGAGATTTCTACGGCGAAATGGAGATTTCCTACAGCAAAATGGAGATTTCTACGACAAAAAATGGAGATTTTCAATGGCAAAATGGAGATTTCATACGGCGAAATGGAGATTTCCTACATCAAAATGGGGATTTCCTACATCAAAATGGAGATTTCCTACATCAAAATGGAGATTTCCTACAGCAAAATGGAGATTTCCTACATCAAAATGGAGATTTCCTACAGCAAAATGGAGATTTCTACGGCAAAATGGAGATTTCGTACGGCAAAATGGAGATTTCTACGGCAAAATGGAGATTTCCTACAGCAAAATGGAGATTTCGTACGGCAAAAAATGGAGATTTTCAATGGCAAAATGGAGATTTCTACGGCAATATGGAGATTTCATACGGCGAAATGGAGATTTCATACGGCGAAATGGAGATTTCATACAGTTTAAATCACATATTTTTTGTTATCGAAAGACTATATTTCATTACTTTTGGATAACTTATGCCTTAAAAAGCGATATATATGCTTCCATAATGAAAAATAATCTCCATTTCGCTCATTTCGCCCATTTTGCCAAAAAATCTCCATTGCGTATTTTAGTCATACCCGATGGTAATGGGGACCTTTTGTCCATTTCCTGTTTTTCTCAATTCACTTGTGACATTTATAGGTTGTTGCTCGGTAGTGCCTACATTTGTCTAAACTTTTTCATCAATTTGCAAATGTTACAGCATAATAAGATGCGAGCCACGTTTATTTGTCTTTCAGTTTTTAGAGATTCACAGTAGAATTCAAATGCTTTCTCTAAGTAACCCTCGTTGTCCATGACATGAGCTAAAATATTTAATGTCGTGTCAGTATGTTGATTGATGTCATGACTAGTAAGCAAATTATTAACTGCTTCCATTCTTTGTTCTCCCAACCCAAGAGTTCTATACAACTTGTATTGTAAGAAATACATGCAAATTACAGGCGATATGCAGGCACTTACTTTCCATTTCGCAAACGGGTCAGTCCAGAAAACAGGTTTTGCTGAGGTGCTGAAAGCTGTTTTGTACATTTCGTATTGAAGTTCTTTTGGGATACAATATATTTCGCTCGGAGTGAAGAAAACACAAAACGCGACGTATCTGTTTAAAATATTCTGTGTTGAAATTTTGGAAACAAACATTCTGTACATATATTCTTCCGATTTCAGAAACTTATAAAAGATAGTTTGTTTGCACATACATCGTAACATAACAGAGTCCTTACAACATGTATAATAATTCTGGGTGTCTTTAAGAACCGCCTCTGCGCATTCTAAATCCCCTGAACAGTACAAAGCTGAAGCGAACTTTAGACGGGTTGATATTACGTCCGAGTACTGTATACCAAGCAGTAACCACAGGAATGCCTCATCTGACAAAGGTTGTCCAAGTCGAATGCAATTTGATGACACCATCGATCCTATAACAGAACTATTCAGGCTGATTTGTACCCTTGCCGCGTTTCTGTATTTGTTGTCAGTGCATTCAACAAAGTATTTTACGACATTTGCGTTTAAATGTTTTATTAGTTCCGTTCCCGTGCAGTCGGCAAAGCTCAGTGTTTGCAAAAAGTAACATGAAAGATGAGATAATATCTCCATTATTAAGCCAGCCTGTATTTTCCGACCTGTCGAATTAGCTATTTCATCAATATCTGATGGACAATGTAGTAAATGACCGAGATTGTCCAGTTTTATACTATACAGGTATTGTCCATTGTTTCTTATCAACTCGTCTAAGGCGTCTAGTAATGAATTCCGGGACTCTGGTACAAGACGATTCAGCAAAAGGTTATTGGATGGAAAAATAAAATGTGGACACGAAGCTCGAGAAATGAAGTCATACAGAACGACTAGGCATAGATTTAAACATGACAGCAAATCATTCCCCTCCCAAACATCACTCGGTGTTTGCGATATAGTGTGAAACAATGTTGTCTTACAAATATAACTAGAAATGGTGTTTTCACATTTTGGAATTACATCAAAAACTGTCTTCTTCACATATTTCAACAATATGTAGCATCGGATTTGCGTCAAATTTAGACTAAACATAAGTAATCGCTCTGCAGACGAAAATGAAATTCTCCATTCTACGTCACTATGGGGATGTTCTTTACTTGGTGTTGGCACAACAAAACATTCACTTCGTATCATTTCCTCAACCAAATTATCATCAGGCCATCTTCTCGATCGTTGTAGCTCTCTAAAATTTCGCTTTATGAGCTTTGGCCATGATTTGCACGGGAGAGCATTTACAATATCTGCGTGTCTGTTTAAAGTTGATACGTGATGTGAGGCCGGACCTTCTCGATTACTTTTGCTGTGGTACCAATCATCGACGAACATGAAAGATGTTGTATTCGGTAACAAGTATCTACCTTTAGCATCTTGCTTGCATGTCATGTATCCGATGAACTGATCACGCTGCTGTAAGAGGCAATACCCTGAGGATGTTGTATCGTCTTGAATAAGAAAAAAAACATTGTCTCCGTGGTAGTGTTTGAAGTCCTCAATGACTAGGAAGTTTCGAATGCATAATAATATATCCATATCAGACAACATATCAAGAGTTGTCGTACCTTCACTTTGACTCCCGAAGAAGTGGGCACTTTTGAAAAGTATTGGATCACCCTCTGATCGAATGGCAGTTTCATTTCGTTCAATTTGTAGCCAAAATTGTCTTCTTAGCTCTATGATTTTTTCATTAACACCAATAGCGTCCAAAGCCTGCTCTAAAGCTCGAGACAAACGTCGTCGTATGTAATTTGTTTTTTCCATTTTGAAAATGAAAAACATAAGACTTGTATTCAATCATTCGATCGTTTCTGAGTATCCTACTAGTCTCTGTTACCTGCAAAACAATACATTTGAACAGATATTTGAACAAAGTGCATCAGCCAGACGCGTACCCCTTCTAAATTATATTGGTTGTTGTATTGGGGTTTAACGCCGTTTTTCAACAATTTTTCAGTTATATACGGCGACCGGTTCACCTAACCAGTTTTCCTGGACTGTATACTAACCAGTACTAACTTACTCTTCCACAAGGAGCCGGCAACTTCTCCACATATGGAGGAAAATCGACATTTTTGTCAAATTTTCATGGATTCATACGCTCTGAAAGTAGCTGGGTAGTTTAACCCCATCTCATAAAAAAATTGATTCACTTTAATTTCTTATTAAAGCCATTTTACCGTCTCTGCATAATTTATACCACAAATTATTATGTTTTTTTTTATTTTATTTTTATTTTTGGAAAAATGATGAAGAGTCCGCTGCATACAATAGGCAGGTATACGTCTGTCTGCATATGACATAATGCTGTAAGGATTAATATGTAAAGGAATAAAAAATATAGGAAGAAGCTACAATAATACTGTAAGTTCAGTCAATCAATCCGGGAGAAGATTCTATGGAAGTGTATTTTCCTAGTAAATAAACACAACAAAATTATCCTTGATAAATTTACAGTTTTAATATTAATACCCGGCACCTGAACTTCACTTAACCAAGTCCAACTAATTAGACTGTTTGTGACGGCGGGACATTTTTTTTTATTTGGCCCCTTCCCGCTCAGGATGGCCCCGTCCGAATTCATTTATGAAATCGGCCAACCGGAAAGCCGAATAAGTAAGGTTACACTTATAATCAAGCTGAAATACCTAAATAAGAAGCTGAAATAACTAAATAAGAAACAAGAATTCGCATTAAATGATCAGATACCAACCTGCACGGCTCACACCATCTTTCTTCAACCACCATATAACGACCTATTCCACTGAAAATTCCTACAGCCTGTATTCACATTTAAAATTACGTCCAATAGAAGATTTACATAAACTTACATTATGGTATGGAGTTATAAGCGTTATTGAACAGGTTCTTATCTTAATGTCACACAATAGATCCTATTTATGTAATTCAATACCCGTCCAATACCCATGTCATTTTCAAACATTTGAACAAGTACTCGACTTTTTTATTGAATGAAGTATGCACAAGTCCTTCTCACAAAAAATAGGTATAAACATGCATTCTCATGACTTAATAGACATTTTCTGAAATCTTCTTAACCTATTTAAACATATTTTGTAAGTTATAACCTATTTATTTTGTTGAAGTCAAATTGTAACCGTTTGACAAAACGTTCTAATTAGCGGTGTTGGTGCTTGACGAAACGGTAAAATGTACTTAACCAAGAAGTATTCCATTTAAAACATTGAAAGTCCTAATCCGGTCGTAAAAATCTAATAAACTCGTACGGACGGACGGACGGACTGAAGGACATGCAAGACGGTTGCATATCCTTGATTTATCCACCTCATTTTAAATAGGTTAAGAAATTTTCCGAAAATTCAGTAAGACAGGAAGTGACTCAAGTCCAGGCACGTAGTGTGTCACGAAAGCAAAATTGTTTATGTAGAAATATATTGGTCCCCCATGAAATTAACTGCTGTCAAACTTGTGTTAAAAGGCATTTGTGAATGGATCCAGCATGCCTGTAACGACTTGTACAATGAAACCCCACTTAACAACGACTTCAATATTACAACCACCTCATTATCACTATCACCTCAATATTACAACCACTTCATTATCACAATCACCTCAATACTATAACCACCTCATTATCACAATCACCTCATTACTATAACCACCTCATTATCACAATCACCTCATTACTATAACCACCTCATTATCAAAATTATCTCAATATTATAACCACCTCATTATCACAATCACCTCAATATTATAACCACCTCATTATCACAATTATCTCAATATTATAACCACCTCATTATCACAAACATCTCAATATTACTACGACCTCAATATTACAACCACCTCATTATAACACTCACCTCATGATAACAATCACCTCAATATTAAAAACATCATGATAACAATCCCAAATTATTGGACAGGTTCTCAATATTTCCCCTATATCTCAAGCTGATTATGAGAACATTATATTATGGTTTCATTTCTGGCCCCAAATGTGGTCCTGATATTGAGTTTTTACTTTAGTTTTACGAGTTAAAGCATGTTGAATGTGTTTAAACCTGACTAAAGACAACTTCTTACAAGTCCAGCGCACTAACCACTGAATCACGGGCGTGGCCTCGTGCTATTTTAGTTGGATGTCAGTTACATACTTTGATCAAACTGCACTCCCAATGTCACCTCTGTCAGAATTTCATATATGGCTACACCTTGTACTATGTAAACTGATATATTATCACATGCTGGATTGAGGAAGCTTGTGTTATATAAGTGATGAAACGAATGATACAAAATGCAGGTTAAACACACTATTTGCTGAATACCAGAGGATCAATGCAAGGTTGTGTGCTTTTTTTCAAAATATTATTTTTGTTCCTCATTAATAATCGACGTTATCATAAAATTGACTCTGAAGTTTTTGTTGATGGGAACAATACTTTAATTTTTTTTGTACATCAAACTGTAGCGTAGAATTTAGTACATAAATGTGTATTATTCTATTTTTGTACGATATTCATGTCATTATAGGTACTTTTTAGCCACAAACTCCTGATAGTTCATATACATATTTTATCATATCCAGATTAATGTATTTGTCCAAATGCATCCAGCGGAACGTCATTGGATTTTGATAAACGTTCCGCCATATTTGATTTATGATGTGAAGATGGTGTCCTGTGTGTGATTGGTATTTATGTCAAGTTTTGGATGCATTCCCGGAAAATGAACGAAAGAAATTCCAAATTAAAAAGAAAATTTGCATAATTTAAGACATACACGTATTTTTAAATCTTCAATATGGATGTAGAAATGAGCTTGAAGCTGGAAAAATCAACCGACTATTATAGCATTCTCGCCAGCTACTTCTTCCCCACAGGGAGCCTTGCCCCCTTTCTCCCTTCTAGGGGTACCCTAGGATCCCTTCTACGGTTAGTGTCTTGCTGGCTATATGAAAACATTTCTACATCCCTGGTTCAATTTAATGATCCATTTTTAGTTTTGATTTCTTTTTTTTAAGATGAAAGATTTGTGTGAATTAGCGACACAACAGGACAGAAGTTTCAATCAATTCGTTTCGTTTTATATTTATTTATCCTCAAAGTAAAACTCCGGATTTGATTATCTTTAACAGAATGGAAAAAAGTAAAGATCAAAATGCCTACATTCGTCGACCACTTTCACGAAGACTTGATAATGTCTTTGAAATAATTGGAGTGAATAAAAAGTTGATAGCGAGACGACGTCAGACATGGTTACAGATTGAATGCTTCGAATCAGCTGTCCGATCAACTGGCAGTCCACTGTTTATAAAAAGCACGCATTATTTTGGTAGTCAAATTGAAGGCACAACAACTCCTGATATTAAGTCAGATGTGGATGCTGTGCTGTGTATTCGTGACTTTCTTGTAATCGAAGATCATACACAAATGACAACTGACAAATTCTGTTTACTGCTGATTCAGGACAAGGCAACTTCTCCTGGGTATTGTTTGTTAGAGAACTGTGGATATACATTGTTGATAATGCAATGTGTGAAAGACACAAAAGGAAGACAATTTCTGACTAATTCAGCAGAATTTATGTTCATTGACAACTGGAACAATTCTACTAGCAGTCGACAAGGCCCAGCATCGCACTTTGTGAACGCATTTAAACAACATTTTGATGTTGTAAATGCACTCCCTTGCAAATCATGGCCAAAGCTCATAAAGCGAAATTTTAGAGAGCTACAACGATCGAGAAGATGGCCTGATGATAATTTGGTTGAGGAAATGATACGAAGTGAATGTTTTGTTGTGCCAACACCAAGTCATGAACATCCCCATAGTGACGTAGAATGGAGAATTTCATTTTCGTCTGCAGAGCGATTACTTATGTTTAGTCTAAATTTGACGCAAATCCGATGCTACATATTGTTGAAATATGTGAAGAAGACAGTTTTTGATGTAATTCCAAAATGTGAAGACACCATTTCTAGTTATATTTGTAAAACAACATTGTTTCACACTATATCGCAAACACCGAGTGATGTTTGGGAGGGGAATGATTTGTTGTCATGTTTAAATCTATGCCTAGTCGTTCTGTATGACTTCATTTCTCGAGCTTCGTGCCCACATTTTATTTTTCCATCCAATAACCTTTTGCTGAATCGACTTGTACCAGAGTCCCGGAATTCATTACTAGACACTTTATACAATTTGATAAGAAGCAATGGACAATATCTTTTTGATATAAAACTTGATAAACTTGGAGATTTATTGCGCTGTCCGGATGAGGAAACACCAAGCTTTGCTCACTTGTCAGTTGAGGCCGAACTAATTTGTCAACAAACATCACACTTTGTAAGCTACTATGTACAGACACTTTGTGTTGAAGAACAGAAGTATGTATTCAAATACTGTATTTCGAAGGTGGCGAAATATTTTATCCAATGTCAAGACTATCGTGCCAAAACAGCGGCAACAATATTTGTCAGCCTGACGGGTTCAATTTTGGGATCAAGGATGTCATCAGACTGTATTCAACGAGGCCAATGTATTTCAAACGAGGCATTCCTGTGGTTGTTAATTGGTGTTCAAAGTTCAGATGTAATGTCCGCCCATCTGAAATTCGCTTCTGCTTTGCTTTCTTCGCACGATTTAGAGTGCACAAAGCTGGTTCTAAAAAGAGTACAGCATCGTTACAAACCAGAATCAGTAGCATTGCAATGTTGTTGTAGATCATTATGTGAAATTAGAGCATCTAAGTTGCTTTATATATGTTTAAATCTAACAACAGCATACTTGCCCAATGAACATTTGGCATTATGTGTTTTCTTCACACCGAGCGAAAGGTACTGCATCCCAAAAGAACTTCAATACGAAATGTATAAACTGACATTTTGCAAACTGAAACACGAAAGGAAGATTAGCGTATTCACGAAATGGATGGAAAGCGCAACCATATCACCCGTCGTGTACATGCATTTCCTAAACTATGAGATGAATAAACGCTTTGGAATTGTTGAAGAGAGCACAAAAGTAATGAACAGCATGTTGGCCACCGATGATGACATCAAAGATCCTCATTTAGATACTACGTTAAATCTTATTGGTCAAATTTTAGAGCAACGTGGAATATTGAAAGCAGCTTTCCTAGTGTTTTGCAAATCTCTAAAACTTGAAAGTCAAATAAATGCGGCCCGCATCCTAATTTGTTGTAATATTTGCAAACAAATGAAATGTTCGGGTCAACTATAGGGAAACCAACGTCAATATCATTCTTACATGTACTTTATTGACGGTTGTATTTAAGACTATAGATTTAAAATACAGCGCAATCTCTCCAGAGTGGCCCACTCTTCAGCAACACCCTCCCTTTAACAACAGCATGATTTTTTTCCCACTGTACGATTTAACTATTAATGTAACATCTCTACAGCCACAACCTCTCAACAACAACATAATTTTGCTTCTCCAAAAGGGTGTTGCCTTGACGAGGTTGCACTGTATTTTAGTTTTAGTTAAATATACCATGAAACCTCAAATGCCGACAATGAGTCTACCTGAATGATAAGACGGCTTTTTTAAGACTGAAAGATGGTAATAGTATCGAGATTTTACTGTGTACATGTACATTGAACTGTTACACGACTATAACGATGCTAGACTGTAATTCCCACCAGAGTATGTGAACACGATATCAGTTGTATTTGATAAATGTAAATACAGTGGAAACCCTCTAAACCGGTTCCTGTATAAACCGGTTTCCCATCTAAATCAGCCAAATGTTCTGGTCCCGACTTCATTACTATATAATTGAAAAATCCCCTCTAAACTGGCATCCACTCTGAACCGGCCAAATGACCTGGTCCCGGGATCGGACGGTTCAGGGGGATTCCACTGTATTGCCATCATTTGGAGAATAAAAGTGATAGTACAGTTATGTGGAAATTCATTTGTGAGACAATACCTAAATGGATGAATTACTTTACCTTCGATTTGCTATAAGATTTACAAAATATTATCTCTTATTCCCCTGAAGCAACATGATTATGATTGTAATGTATGTATCCATGAGAACATTATAATTACAGACAACATGAGAACAAGAAGTTGGTATTGATTTATTAATTGATCTTGGGTGTTCTACTCAAATGATTAGACCACGCCTACTATTGCATGATTGTTAAGGGAAGCTAGTGTAAGGTATTAATAGATAAGTACGCATTAAGCTCAAGTCTTGTACTCCGACAATACAAAACAGTAGACTCTTACCTCTCTACAACCAATCACTGGTCGAACTTACAATTGTTTTATTGTTGTGTAATTGAAGAGTTGTACAAGAATATTCATTAAGACACTACAGCCTATCTTAATGCAAGAATGGGTCACGTAGACGGGCTACCATTTTGTTTTTTAGAAAATTTTACCATTATCAGAAAATATTTCTTTTGTGAGTATGCCTCTAGGTGTTTATTTGACATCGCATTGCACGCTGTAGATATTTATGTACATATGCTATAATTCTGTTTCCTTGTCTTTTGTATCTGGTCTTTTCCTTGGGTGGTGTGTGTATTGTCTAGGATAAATTTTCTCCTTCGCTAATACTATGGCCTTTTTAGACACCACCTTCTTTATGTAAATGTTAATTTATGTTAAAATGTTTATGCCAAGGCTGGGATAATGGCACCCTTCTCATCATAGTTATAAGATTATTTTCAGTAAATGGATATAGTGCAATTACTCCAGCCAATGTAATTTTAGTCTTTTTATAATGATCTTTTATAGATGTTTTTCTGTCATTTATTATATACTAAATGAATGACATTTACACATAATCTGAGCTTATTGTT
Organism: Lutraria rhynchaena; assembly: GCA_008271625.1. Taxonomy (NCBI): domain Eukaryota; kingdom Metazoa; phylum Mollusca; class Bivalvia; order Venerida; family Mactridae; genus Lutraria; species Lutraria rhynchaena. The sequence goes on from VIBL01000138.1 coordinate 421,366, forward strand.
GTGTATTTTATGTTTTAAATAAATTCCCAGTTGCATAAAGAACAAGGACAGGAAAAGACACAATTTAATCATGAATAGTTGTGGATATAAAATATTTCTTTTGTGAGTATGCTTTGCTTAGTAAGATATGCATTCCAAGTTTTTATTCAGTTTTGATAAAAGACGTGTTGCAATATTTAAAGTATTTGTGTATTTTTTCCAGTTGGTACAATCTTCTATCAACCCAAGTGTTTTGTAACTCTTTTGTATTTGCTGTTTGCCATGTTGTGAAAAACTGGATTTATGTTTTGATGTTTGAGTTAACTAACCAAGAACTGTTGAAATTTAGATAAAAAAATGTATATTCAATGTCTATGAGCTTAAACTGATATTTTAAAAACTTGCTGTTGACTGTATAACTATGTCCTTACACTGAACCAAGTATTTTGGCTTCTACAAGATAAAAAAAATCAATCAGATTATTCAATAAGAGATCAATGTTGTACTGACTTAAGTTTGCTAAAACTTAGCTTTGGCTTTTGCTAAATGTTAGTTCATAAAATATTTTTATGTTGTACAAATAGTGAGAACAGGAATAGAATAGAACTGATTTGCAACGTTTGTCGTATAGTGACCATGGACATTATTATAATGCCAAATGTGTGTGTGTGGTATCGTGGTGAAAAAAATTTTTTTGAAACAAATAGTTTATGGTAGTTATCATTGTGTTAGCGCAGACAATCATCGATTCATATTAACACCATTTTCTACCACAGTTGTCTCCCTTGTTATGAATCATTCTTACGGATAGATACATTGTGAGTTCTACAAAACATTTAAACAATCTTATTTTAGTATGAAGATACAATAAAACTTCATTTAGTGACCACTTCAATTCAAAGACCTCTTATTTAAGGACCCGTTTTCACTATTTCCTCTTCGATTAAGATAAATTATCAATTATCTATTCAATATTAGGGGCGTTTTCTTTTCAAATGCAGGGCCGATATGAAGTTCACAACGAAATTATAAACACAAAACTCGGCCATTAAAAAACACAGCTTTTATGAAAAAACATCCGGCTTTTTTGAGATTCGGTCATTCTGACTGGCTTTCCAGCGCGGTCATTAGAAACTGCAGCAAAATATTGTATACGAGTAGCATAATGAATGAAATTGTCAATAATATAATGCTAATAATAAAGTGTTTTCATAACCTTTTTATTGGGCTGAAGATGTTTTTGTCAAATTTTCATACAAAGGTATAACCTGCCTCGACCGGGATTTGAACCCGGATTGCTGGGTTACACGGTCGTGGAAAGGTACATTCTGGGGGAGATAATTATGCAATGTGAAAAGTTTGAGATATAAATTTGTTCGAGTTGAGCATCAATCACATCGTTTACGCGAGATTCACCAACAAGAACGTCGATTTTCTTCCATGTACGGAGAAGTTGCCAGCTCCTTGTGGAACGGTAAGTTAGTACTGGTTAGTATACAGTCCAGGAAAACTGGTTTAGTGAACCGGCCAATGTATATAACTGAAAAATTGTTGAAAAACGGCGTTAAACCCAGTGAAAAAGAATTACCAGTAAACTTTGCTTGATCTATATCTACCAAGCTATGATAATCATTTGTTGATAAAATTACTATTAACCATGAGTAAATCCAAGGCATGATTGTAATACTCAGGATTATCGGATTATCTAGCGTGATAAATATCCCAACATGGTCTTCACGAGCATGTTTAAACAAAACTACAGACAACTATTTCCGCAGCTTAATCTTAACGATAAATATGACTTTATTCTACATGTTTTTTCTCATAACTCGCTGATAAAGTTTGTTAACAATTTATGTAACTGAAAATAGATGGCGCTGGAAAACCTGGACTTTTGTTGGATACTCTAGTTTCAATTGTGCCGTTTTAAAAACTCCGTAGTGATTATAGTGTTCGAATAAATGGAATAAATGACGGTCATGTTGTCTACGACACGTTTAAACCAATAAAAAGCGTATCTGTAGACACTGCTGAGAAAGCTGGTGATTGAGAGGTGAGCTACTTTCTTTAAATACGCTGTCATCCAAACAGGATTTATCAATTCAACCCTTTGGCAGTACTAGGTATTAAAACCTCAAATAGCGACTATTTCAACGCTATAACCATCTTATTGTGTTGGTCACTTATTTTTCAGACTGGTTTTCATTAATACTTCTTTATTTCACGTTGATATTGAGTCCGTTTCAATAACAAGTCTATTTTGATTTGTTTATACAGTAAAACCCATGAAAACCGGACCCTTTCCGGACTGGGCCAAATGTTCGGTTTTCTGTGAATTCCAGTTTTTAGAGAACTATTGATTATAGAAGGGAATTGAATTGAAAAAAAAAACGATTTTCAGAGAATTCAGGTTTTCATGGAGACCGGTTTTCAGGGGTTATACTGTATATCGGGGTATGAGTAAATGTAACATTTAATTTCTAAATAAACCATGATTAAAAAGATGATTCCACAAAATCAAACGTCGATGAAAGATGAAAGATTTGTAATGAGATCACAGCTAATTAGGAAGCAGACAGAATTTTGAATATTTAAGGGCGAATAAGTTTGAGTATGCAACGAGTTTAACCCGAATTTAATATATGTAACTTCCATGAATGTGTTATTTATATGAGGACTGTATTTTTCATATTCCAAAGCTTTTAACATAAATCGTACGGTTGGTATATGTATATATATATATATAGATGGTTGGAAGCCTTCTTCATTGGAGATCGACTTTATGCAGAGGTTTAATTCTACTGTACTTGAGTGTAATAGAAATAAAGCCATAGCATTTGCCTTAAAGCTGTCCCCATTCATATGACTACTCATGAAAAAAATACGGTCGCAATTTCGGAAATAATCAAACCGTCTGTGAGCGTCTTTTTTTCTGAAAAAAAAAAATGATTGAATGCATAGATTAAAAAAGGGGGAGCTTCGAATAAGGAACAAAATCAGGGTTTAAGCCATTACGACATCTAACGAAGATTACAGGAAGTGTGACTTCATGAATGCGCGCGATCATGTGCAATTACAATGCATTACAACTAACTATTAAATTATACTTTTATTTCATTTTAAACCGCATTTGTGACATTTAATTTAAATCTGGTGTTATCTAAATTTTGTAACAAAATTTACCAATGAAAACAAAACCTCCTAGTTCTTAAAATTATTATACCCACTCGTTGTACCTTGAGTCTGGAATTTTTTAATCGTATAAAAAGAGATCCAAATTCTGATAACATGCTGAGTATGTCAGGTTTAAAAACCAATGGGGGACGGTCTCTATACGGACTGGTTCTCATTTTCAAACCTACATATAGAATTTGATATTGAAAACCAGTCTGATAGTTTGTGGCCATTATAACGGGTGGTCTTAATATTGAAGTGGTGGCTCTGTGAGTTTTCACTGTAATTATTGTCAAATTAGCTTCAAGATTTTGAAAAACAACCACATGTACCTGGAGTTCAATCCTTTAAAATATGGAGTTGGTAAAAGGGGTTAGGCCATACCAAATCGCGTCTATGTTTAGCGTAACATCGAGGTTCAAAAATCTATCTAGCTATCCGGAAAAAAAAACAAACAAGTGCCCCTGGAAAAACACAAATTTCTTACTTAATTGCTGCAAAATATTAGCTTCTATTGAAAATTCAAACAGTCACTCAGTGAGAATAATATGTTTCATTTCTTAAACCAAAACAAAAGCATAATATTGATCGATTTTGACGACTGGAAGGCACATTATAATAAAGCAAATTGTTCCAGTATGCAATGGCCCAGTAAAGATATTTCAAATGATCAAATATTCAATATTACAATATGTTTTTCATTCGACTCTGGTGACCAAAACCTTTCCGTCTCAGGACGCTAAACATAGATACGATTTGGTATGGCCTTGTATAATGACGATTTATGACCCATATATATCATATCAACTGATAACAATATTTACGTTTACCTTATTGAAAATCCCTAAATCTGCCTTGCGGGGGATGGGGTTTCATCAAGAGTTGATTTTTTGGTCATTCTGTTAAATTAGGGCAAAACACGCTCACGGTTTGGTAATTTTTCTAGCGTTTAAAATCGAAGCATGGTGCACATATATAAGAGTATATTAATTTTTTGTGGTAGAAAATATTCGGGGGACTTTTCTTAACCTTTTGCCTCTTAAGTATATTTTGGATTTTCCAAAATCAAGGCTTACAAACAAACAATCAATTTATTTAAGAAAATTAGGTTATTTCTCTCCTACAGAGTGGAAACAGGGTGAAAAAAGAAGCTATTACTCATTAAAAGCAATTGCTTCTTTGCAGCAATATTTTCAAAAGCTGTCTGCTTAAGATGCGGGGAAATGCTGTTTCATTAGGCAAGGGATTAAATAAATAAATTATGTGCATTTGTTTTATTTATATGCACGAAATCAAACACATGATACATTACACTGATAGGTACACCATCGGAAAACATATTATTAAAACATGTGCAAACATTTTACATCGTTAAGATTATTCAACGCTTGTCTCGGGTATGAAAACCACTGTTTACTTTGCATAAACAAACACATCTTCAGACTGTAAGTAAATATTAACCTTCTCATCTTGTCATTTTTGCGACTAAAAATAATTTTTAAAAAATATTAACAAAACTTGAACCTCTAAAAAGGCGTTAAATGAAACTCCTCCACGCAGACGTAAGAAGACATGATTTGACAAAAACAAAAAAAAGAGTATTAGAAGTTTACTTTAATGCTAAAATATGTCAATCAGATAACTACTTATGATACTGGGCGTACTAAAATCACTATATCTTGGATTTTACTGAGCGACCAAATAACAACTACAACAACAGCATAAGACACCAATAACAACAGCAGCAACAGCAACAATAACAACAGAATCATTAACAACAACAATAACAACATAATCATTAACAACAACAGTAACAACAGAATCATTAACTACAACAACAACAACAACAACAATAACAACAACAACAATAACAACAGAATCATTAACTACAATAATAACAACAAAATTATTAACTACAACAATAACAGCAGCATCAACAAGGAATAGCGGTATAGGTAATGAGGTATATAGTGATTCATTAGTTATTTGTATTACTAACCTAGGATTATAAACTACGACTTTCTTTCTTATTCTCGACTCCCGTCTTATTCCTATCACGTGGGTTGCACGGTGAAACACTTACGTGTATTTAAAGTCTAAAACAAGAGCTCCGCAGAGCGGCGCCAAGCGCTCGTCTGTTTTACATCATTCTATTTAATAAGCAATTTCGACCAAAATTCTGAATTAAAAACGGGCATAACACCAAAAATATGGCTTTTAGAAGAATGCCCATTGTCTTGCAACTGTGCCTTGTCATGATAATCAATATTCAAAGTGTTGTGTTGATATCTTTAAAAGTGTTCAGGTTATTGGCTACATCAAAGTTTTTGCACGACAACAATGACAACGACAGCGGCGACGATCCCGCGGCAATCATAATAGCTCTACTTTTTTCGAAGCAGACGAGCTAAGAAGAACAAAGTATTGAATCTCTGACATAAATTCATTTTACTCTTGTTTCATTCACCAACAAAGGAAATCAGTTTTAACATTTTTGACATTCGAAATCCGACGATCGCTTTAAACTGTTGCCTCCATGACATAAAAGTAAAATATGGAGTTGGGATTTGATTTGATCAAGTCCTTCGTGAGAAGAAGTTATCAAAGTCTGTAACATCAATTGGATTAACGAACTTTAACTGTCACTCATATTGTCAGATCAATCAAACTGTGTCCATAAATTTGACAAACCATAGAATCCCCTAGACATTATCTATGTTGTCTAAAACTTCGTGTTATAAGACGATGTCCGGCTTGTAAACAGGACCACTATAAGAATGTACAATATACTAACTTTTCACACTATAGATCTTTATCCAGAGTGTATCAATTCATTTTGTCAATTAACGTGGGGCCCTAATTGGCAAGTCGTCTATTTTTTCTTACCGCGGTCGTTGACTCTGTTTTGCTTTTGTAAAATAGAAATTTAAAATCAAAAAAAGGTCTGTTGACGGGTAAACGTAGCTGTATACACATACTCCATGCCTCCGCGTATGGTTGTGTACGCGCTCTGCATATACTGTCAAACCTGCGAACAAAGACCAGCCTTGGGGAAGACACAATGTGACCTTTATTGACAAATGGCTTTATTCGAAGGTCGGTTTGTTCTAAATAATCAGTGATGGTTTTTCAAAGAAAGGTCTTTATTTACAGGGTGGTCTTCATTCGGAGGTGGCCTCTAACACATGTTTGACGTTATATATGCGTACAGCATGTATTTGCGTAATGCTTATATACGTCATGCATCATGCAGCATGTTTAAGAAAATGTAGACACACATCGACATTAAGACCGTCCTAGGGACCAGAAAAAAAATTTTGGTATTAAAGTGGTCTCATGATCAAGTTAATACAGTGCAACCTCTCCAAAACAACATTCTTTGGAAGACGCAAAATTATGTTGCTGTTGAGAAGTCGTTGCTCTGCAGAGATTAAAGTAATAGTTAAAACGTACAGTGGGAAAAAATAGTGCTGTTGCTGAAGGGAGGTTGTTGCTCAAGAGAGGGTCGCTCTGGAGAGGTTAAAATAATAGTTAAATCGTACAGTGGGAAAAAATAGTGATGTTGCTGAAGGGAGGTTGTTGCTCAAGAGAGGGTCGCTCTGGAGAGGTTAAAATAATAGTTAAAACGTACAGTGGGAAAAAATAGTGCTGTTGCTGAAGGGAGGTTGTTGCTCAAGAGAGGGTCGCTCTGGAGAGGTTAAAATAATAGTTAAAACGTACAGGGGGGAAAAATAGTGCTGTTGCTGAAGGGAGGTTGTTGCTCAAGAGAGGGTCGCTCTGGAGAGGTTAAAATAATAGTTAAATCGTACAGGGGGGAAAAATCTTGATGTTGCTGAAGGGAGGTTGTTGCTCAAGAGAGGGTCGCTCTGGAGAGGTTCCACTGTACATGTAGTGAAAACATTTAACACTGTAACAGTAGTAAGAGTCCTTTATAACGAAATATCTGAATGTTGAAGTGGTCTCCTTGTAAGGTTTAAATATATAAACATAAGTATTACCTTATTTTAAGGGACTGACAGCCTGCTCGGTCACTATTTTGGTCAATTTTATGACCATGTTCGAATAAAATAATTTGTATGAATTGTAGAGGTATGAATTTGTATGAATTTGTATGAATTGTAGAGGTTTTAGATGAGAGAAGTTTTCAGATAGGAAAAGTGCTGTTCAGAAAGGTCTCAGTGCATTAACAAACCATGAACTTGCCCACAAACGTTGTATGTTTATGTAATTAACTCATTTCAAATAAAGATGTATTTTAGGGCGATTTTTTTCTATGCTGAAAAACTGAAGTGGCCTCGTATGAGGCGTTTATTTAAAAAGTTGTCAACTAAATTATACAAAGGTGCTTCCTACACGAGCACCGTCTAGCGAATCTGTATACAATGCTCGTAACTCATCAATATTTATACGCGACATTATCTGTCTGATTGACATGTGTAAAACATACATTTCAAGATTAATTTGATATCATTATCAAGAATAAACAGTTTGAAGTACATGCGTATGAAATATTAATTGAATTTTGCATTGCTATGCCATTCATTTTACGTAGCCATCAAATGAAGCGCGAATGGCCGGGGTCTCCGTGGTCGAGTGGTTATGGTCTCTGACTTGTAATTACCACAGGGGGCTAGCACGTTGAAGGGATGGTGTATAATGGCGTATTAGGCTTAGCTATCTGTAGACACCAGATATTAGAAAATTGAGCGATTCCTCAAAAGGTTACGTAGTTTTAAACAAACTTGGTACAGAAATTGTCATTTCGGAAGTTGTAACCCTTGTATATGTATATATATGATATAGGCGTTTTTGGTCCGTGTAGCCATTTTAGGCCTAATATGCCATTATACTCCATCCCTTCAACGTGCTAGCCCCCTGTGGTAATCATTAGCCTCTCACTGCTGTGAGTACGAATCCCGTCTGGAACCAAATTTCACCTGTACGAAAGTTATGAAAAGTCCAGCTAGTTTACGGAAGGTCGGTGGTACTACCATGGAATAAGTCTTGGGTATTCCTCCACCATTAAAGCTGGAAAGTCGCCAAATGACCCTGGCTGTTGGTTGAACTCCGTTAAAAAGCGTCTATGAAAGTGTTACATTGATTGGAAACATTTAAATGAGTTGATCTTTAGTCGAGAGGTCGTAGGTTCGAGGCTAAAGCGAAGCAGGTGTTTGTATGTGACAATTAGATTATAAATATTTCGTACAAAGCTATTACATACCAACTCATCATGCTGGAAAGAGTGCAATTGCTTATGGAATGACGTGAGATGGCGCGGGTAGGGGCTGGTCATTACTGATTGGTAGCCCTGTAACACATGTTTGGCTTAAACGGCATTGAATCAAATTCAACGAAACATAGAAACGTTCCATTACGGAATTTTCTGTAAATCTTAGACATACGCACATCATTTTTGCATCGATATATGTTGTTATAATTGAAACCATTTAGAATCCAGCAAAACAGGAGTTCACAGACGTACATGGCAGTAAGTGAATTAACGATAGACATGACAAAATGATGTAAATACAATTACTAAACATAAATACGCGTGGTACTTGAGTCACGTGCTGACTGGGTCACGTGATACTATGGTAATGTGCTCCTAGCACAAAGCTCTGCTGATTTATTTATTATTTAGATGTGTAGTACTTATAGATAATGCTAATTAAGCCTTTTGATTATGATAACAGAATTCTATTTTCAATATGCCGGCTTTTTATTGGAGTAAGTGATAAGTAAATAAAACAAGAAGAATCCAGGTATGGTACTCTGTTAAATAGCGTTCTAATTATCCTTCTGCTTGATTTGTTTATATTAGTACTTGCTTTCTACGATCTCCTTGTGTGTGAGTAAACAGCGAATAACTTGACCGAGTACTGGTCGGTACTGATTCCAACATTATAAAGAGATGTGAAACTCTATTTTGTACATATATACACAGTGTACAAACCTCATGCGTAAAAGACATTCAGCCAGAATGTAGACCTGACAGCATGACTTTTAGACCTGACTTGTAGACCTGACAGCATGACTTCTAGATAATACATTTGTATATATTTGAAAGCAAGAATGGCCCGGCCGAACGAAAATATTCAGTTGAGAGTCAAAGTCTGCAGGAAAAATAAAAATATCGACCCGCAATGTACAAAAAATTGATTAAATCTGTGTATTTGGATGAAACCTAAAATGAGTTCAATTGAAACAGAACGCTGGTTCTGATTTAAAGATTCGTCGAAAATTTGGTCGAAAATTGAAGAAAACAGGTGCTATATAATATTTGCAGTTCGTAAACTGTACTTATTTACGAAATCGAGTTCAATAAATTTATTTAATGCATTCAGAATGTCCCATTATTTATATAACATATTTATCCTACTTACAATCTGTCCCAAAAAATAAAGGTTTCATACTAAGAAATTGTTAGTAGAAGAAAAAAACATATTTCAATAATTAAATGCAGTTCGGTCTACCTCAGCGCGGTCAAATAATAAAATATGATATTCTGAATCTACGTTTTGTTTTGCACATGACTTGCAAATTGTTGTCTATAAATTATTATTGTGAATAGTTATCTCCCCTTGTTAAACGAAATACGTGCACTAATTTATGAGCAATGATATCTCTTTGAAGCAGGCATGCACCATCCAAGTTATGATTGTGTTTTTTTATCAATATCACAATTTATCTGATAAGTGTTTATGTAAAACATTCCACAGACAAAGTATTGGTATTAAAATGTTTAAGCTTATATTTCCGGTGCATCAAATATCAAGATTAACCTACCAGGGAACTTTGTATTGAATAATTCAAATTACATGTTTAATGTACAGGAATACAAGAATCTCTAGACATTGTGGAAACTAGTTTTATATTTCAGGCAATTTTGTACTCTAAGACCTGAGTATTAATCATATAATTTCAAATAACCAGATTTACCATCATGTAGTAAGGGTCTATAATTTTGTGTTAGGAGCAGCATGTTTTAGGTTTTCAACACGGCGTGGAATGTTAAAGGTTCACTTTATTACTTACAAATATTTCTCAATTATGATTTAAGCCACTTCCGGTCTGTCACTTCCGGTAGTTCAGCAAAATCTTAAACCTTCAATTTACGAAGAATGTAACCGTGTAATTCCGTATAAAGTATACAACAAATCTCTGTTTTTTCTCACATTTAACCGTTTAAGCTTGTATATAACAATCAATTGTTTCAATATTGACTTGACCAATGATAAGCCAGAGTACAATCACGATATTATCGTTAACATCTGTGTTTTAGAGAGCTGGAACATTTATTTCACATGGAAATATTCTTCACGAACAAGTGTTAAATATAAGCTATGTTCAATACTGCGGATCAAGAGATTAAAGATCAAGTATTGTTCAGTTCGATTAATAATAACCTATTCGGTATGGGTTCGTGAGTATGACTCATGGTTAGCCTAGGGCGGGGTCCGCTGATGGTGGGGATGAGGTGGGGCGGGACGGTGGCTGATAGTTTCATAGAACCACGAGAGTATCTGCATTTCGGCAGCTACGCCCCTGTAGACCGTCCCCTTGTGGTCGGATTATGCGACATTCAGCAGCAATTATTATGATCATACGTCTCACAGTGTTCACGTTGACGTCATTGACTGTGTATTCAAGCAAACACTTTCGGTGCAATGTCAATACGTTACCATGGAAACGAAAATAACTTTACTGTTTTACGACAAATCCAAATATTTATGGTCGTACTTAGCGTTCGAGACAAACTTCACATCATGGTAAGAATAAATATTGTGTCCGCGAAACTGGAGTTCATTTTATAACACTATAACATATGTAAGAAACTTTGATATAATGATTCTACTTGCGTTACAAAGTTCATTGATGTTAGATACTACGGTCAAACCTGTGTTTGGGGCCACCTCCGTATTAAGGCCACCTTGTGAATAAAGCCCATTCTTTGAAAAACTTCATTGACTATTAAGAACCAGTTGACCTTCAAATAAAGGCCACATTTTGTCATTCCCAAGGGTGGGTTTTGTTCACAGGTTTGACTGGATTTTGTGTACGGCTTGAAGTCCTGTATGAATATTACGCGTATAATGCTTTTAATTGTAATTTTTGAATCTTAATGAGTGTTTGAATGGAAAACCCAAACAAAATATCTCATCCACATCTGGAGACATTTATGTTTTATTGTAAAAATGAACTCACTTGTAACCCGGAGATCCGGGTTCAAATCTCGGTCGCGGCAGATCATACCCTTCTATGAACATTTGACAAAAATGTCGATTCTCCTCCATGTGTGGAGAGGTTGCCGGCTCCTTGTGGAAGGGTAAGTTAATACCGGTTAGAATACAGTCCAGGAAAACTGAGAAGGTGAACCGGTCGCCGTTTATAACTGAAAAAATGTTGAAAAAACGGCGTTAAACCCCAGTTAAAAAAAACCTACCTGGTCTTTGAATGTTTTAACACGAATTCTCGACATTCTGATCAGTGCTATTAGCGAGTGGTGTGTCTTAATCGATGTCATGTGTCAGAATATTTTACGGGCTTAATTCCATATATTTTCGGATCATTTCAAGATTAGCTTGACGTACGATGAAGTCAGTATATACATCAGGTGACTCATAATTATTTACTTCAAAGACAGCTCCGGAGCTGTCAATATCAATGTTCATGAAATAGAGAATACGTATTTTACTCCCCCTTTTGGAGTAGGGGTTAAATATTTACGCGTATGTACAGTAACACCAAACATAGAATTATCAGATCATTTTTTTTGGACTAAACTATGATATATTAGCTCTAACAATCCCTGCATTTCACGCTTGACTCCATATCTTAGCATTAATCACCTATCTCTATAGCCTAAGCAGTTTTAGACAACTATTATCATATCACATTCATGTGTCAGTGACATGAACGCAAGTACAATGTATATGTAACACAAATATTTACTAAAAACTGCGGAACACTTCCTGAACGATGCTTGCCTGTATAAAATATTAAACACTTGTTGAATGATGTAATATTAAAGTTAGGGACGGTAGTATAATGATTATGAAATATCTAAGTGACGGGGCAGAAAAAAAAGACATTTGTACACATGCACGGGAACTCGAGTAAAGTTCCGATAAAACCGCCAGTATTTGTTCTGTTACACATTATAATTGATTTGACCAGTAGGAGAATAGGATTCAGATCAATTTAAGAATTGCTAACATTGCATTAAATTAATATTTGTTATCTTATTGATTTTATTTGCGTTGATCACAATTATGTAAATCATTGATAAAGCTATGTGGAGTCTGCAAGTTTGAATCGTTGTGATTTAATTAAAAAGGCGAAATATGATAATCAATTCTAATGACGCACTTGTATGGAGAATTAGTTCTATTTACTTGTATTTTCTGACGCACGCAGATTAAATGGGAAAGGGGTCGTATTGGACATATTGTGTATAGGGGGGGGGGGGCGGATGCTGGCATAATGTAATCTCATAAGTTAATCGTCAAACTTCGATCCTTGTCGGCTGATTCCGTAACACACAAATGATGATTAAAAAACAGTCATATCTTCTTTTTGACCAGATTTTAATATGTGACCTTTTCATGTTGTTTATGTAATCGATAATTGGTTTATATATGTATACAAGTATCATTTTATGTTTTTTTTTGGACGGATTTCGGTTAAGATAATTATGCGGTATAACATTGATTTGTAGGTCAAGTAGTTGTTTCTTTATTTTTTATCTCTAGTAGAATCCATTTACCATCACTCACCAGTCCCAAACAACCCCGCGCAGCTTAATTTCAACATTTATTTAAATGGAACAATATTTACGATTCAATAAAATCACAAGATAAGCGGTACTTGTATTTTATTCCTAAAACCACTTCACGATCCATCTAACTTGTAGTAGTTATCATAAAACAAGCTACATGCATGAACGCCGTGTGTATTTAACCATATTTATTACTTTCAATATCAATGGTACGTTTTTAATCAAATTGATAGTGATATAAGCATGTAACCCTTGCATTGCACACACAAAAAACGAAACTACACGTGACATTAGAGAGCATGTTTATTACCCAGTTTGTCCGGACGTGCAGTTAATCATACATCGTAAATTGGAAAGAAGATATCTTGAAATCGGGTTGCCAATAGTATTGTCAAAGCAAATAAATTGTTAACATAATTATTTCTTTGCGTGATATAATCAAAACACCAACGCATGCGTGTTTCTAGTCATTCAATTATATCTACTGATATTTTGTATTACTGACACTGAATATCATTAACAATTTATTAATTATTTTTAAATAAATGTGGATATTTAGATTCTTATTAAGACAATGAACAAATAGCACAATCTAATCACTGGGTTAAATTTGAGATTAGGTTAAGACGCTAACCAAAAGTTGAATAGAAACAAGATGGCTACTTTTGTTGCACCAAACACGAGACGACCTGACAAATCCTGACAATTAAACAGATAAACCGAGGCTCTTCATGACCTCTTAACTAATATCAGACATTGGGTAACATTTAAGCAGAAATTATTTCTGCTTAAATCTGTCTCAAGTTTTATACAAATAATTTACCGAACTTTATCTAAAAATCTAACCTAACCTTAGATTTAACCCTTTGCCTCACAATAACGCATTTCTCCGCATCTGTAGCATACGACATTTTAAAACATAAGTAACAACTTTTTGAGTAATGAGTAATTGCTTTTTTGCCACAATGTTTTCCCCTCTGTCAGTGAAAAATAATTTTCTTAAATAAATTGATGTTCTGTAAACTTGTTTTGAATTCGGAAGAGTAAAAAATATGCTTATGAGGCAAAGGGTAACAATTGATTTATTTTAGATAATTTGTACTGCAGTACCGAACGGTTCGTGAGGTAAACAGCTCATGTCTTTACAGAGTTGTCCTTGCTTTATCGCCGTGGCATTGGACTGAATTTATAAGGGATATGACTTTGATATTTTTGTTAACTTTAAGTGTTTGAAAGCTGAGTCAATAGAAAACAAGTTAAATACTCAAAAAAGAAAGCTTGTCATACTTGCAGATGTTTATATTAAAACAAGGACGAATCTTGCTAAAATGTCAAATAATGTGGCGTACTTTAAAAAATAACAAGAAAATTCAAATAAAATTAAAATAAACGTCGTTCTGTCAAAAACCATTGGACAGGTTTACAGGGAAGTTTAAATAAACATAATAAGCTATCAGATCTATCGACTTCTCCCATAGATTATAAAAGATACAAGATTACAGAGCAATACTTGAATGTCAAGAGAATAAATAATAATGGCTGTGGCGCTTGTGGCTAATATTATTTTGACATCGATTAATGGAAGGATTTGTGACAAAGGTAAAATGCATTTTTTTCTCTGATTGGCCTTCGAATTCACTCCTAACAGCAACATACAACGTGAAACATTAAACGAAGCCCACGTTTTAATTGATTTTTATAATTATCTACAAGTCAGTTAAAGTCATGTTTTCTAGTTGAATTTCTAACGCTCACATTATAAAGGAAAGAGCCCAAAGAAATGAATGAATTCTGGTGTTTTACAATATTTATAATCAATATACGCAAGATATTAAGTATTCGCATTATATGTTGGAGTGTTGTATCAGAAGTCCACTTGACAATCAACCTAGTGTGCTCAATGATTCTCTTCCAGTACCATAAAATACAAGGTTTAGATATTCGGATCAGTGTAAAAGAAAAATCTCATGTTTCCGTTTGAACTCCCGTTTTCAAATATGTACACTACACAGTGCTCCCTCTGAAAAGCAACACTTGTCGGAGTCGAAAAAATGTTGTTCTTTGGAGGGAGTTGTTGTTCGGAGGGCACTGATACATTCGCGACAGGTGTTTTTATTATTTGTACGTGTGCCTTTTAGTGTCGTTTCATGAAGGAAATCAGTCTTTGGAGGTGACGTTACGGGAGGGAGCACTGTAATTATCTAAAAGCTGTGACATATTTTATAATCAGGAATTAATTAGTATTTTGATACTGTTCATGAAACTGATGTAACAGCTGTCATGAGTCAATGCATAAACACATGTTTTAATGTTTTGTTATAATTAAAAAACTAAGATTAAGATATACTTGTTGTGCTTGTCGCGTTTCCTATTCTTTGTGTGAGGCCGGAGATTTCTTAAGCTGGGCTCAATACATTTCGAACAGATTTTGTAGTTTCATGCTGTATGCAAAGAAATATGCATAACCAACCAATTAAGAAGATACAATCACCTGTGGTTCGCGAAGGCTCGTCAATACACAATGTAATTAAAACGCGTATTTTTGTTAATTGTTTGTTCATTGATGGCTCATATTTCTAAGTTAAAATCTCCTCGA
Source organism: Lutraria rhynchaena (assembly GCA_008271625.1). NCBI lineage: Eukaryota > Metazoa > Mollusca > Bivalvia > Venerida > Mactridae > Lutraria > Lutraria rhynchaena. The sequence goes on from VIBL01000138.1 coordinate 436,893, forward strand.
GCAGAGAGAAACATTTATTTTAGCATTATTTCAAAATCTGTGAACACAGGTCACTAAAATAGAGTGTTCGGAGGTTCGTTTGTTCTATTATATAAATGTATGTGCTTTTAAGGGCGACCGGTGTTTACCAGCGTCCTACATACAAAGATGGCCTCACACAGGTTTTTATGAAGCTTCACACATTTTGTTAAGTGTTATTTTTTTAAAAGGATTACTTATCTCTCAACAAGCGCATTATCGCTTGTTCCACTCGCGGAGGAAAAATATCTCATTGATTACACTGTAGGGTTTTGTTATAACAATCAATTTTAAATGTATGGGATGCGTGTTAATATCGGTGTAATAAGTAAAAGCGTATGTATGTTTTATGAGAGCAGGTCCATGTATACTTATCTATAAGATAACTTTTTTTGGAAAGCATGATTCCGATCTATGACGTAAAGTCTTAGGATAAAGTTTAACACAAAGTTTAGGGGAACTCTGCCCTGATCCGGGACGAATTAGTTGTCTTTGTCAGATTTTCATAGAAGGGTATGACCTGCCGCGACCGGGATTGGAACCCGGATCTCCGGGCAACAAGTCCAGCGCCCTAACCATTGGACCACGGCTGCGGCCTAGTTGTTAGAGTTTTCCGTTTGTAATCGATATTGGATCAATTAGAAAATGGTACTTAATATGCGATACATCTGATGAAGTCTGGAATGCTTTTGTTGAATGGAACAACGATTTATTCATGGAATGCATGCTTGAGGGTGATTTGTGAATAATTTTTATTTGCTTTTTTTGTATGAAATATGCGTTCGTATAATCTAACGCCATGATGATAGGATCGGCCAAGTCGTATTGAAATTGTTAGATCAATCTTGATACGTGAAGCAGCCCGCAGTATTTTCTAAAGTTAAGATACAGTCAAACTTGTGTTTGCGGCCATCTCCGAAAAAAGAACACCATGTGAATAAAGGCCATTCTTTGAAAAATTGTCACTGATTATTTAGAACAATCTGACCTCTGAATAAAGGCCATCTGTCAATAAAGATTACATTTTGTCTTTCCCAAGGGTGGCCTTTGTTCGCAGGTTTGACAGTATTATTTTTGTATCTTAAGTGTGCTTTTATTATTACTGCTTTGTTCTTTTTCTGCTCTGGTACCTCGCGAATTTCCAGCTTTAACAGTGGAGGACAATCTAAGGCATATACCTGATTAGAACTAGCTACCTTCCCTAATCCAGCTGGACACACTTCTCATACATTAAGTTTATCTGGTTTCTGATGGGATTCAAACGTACAGCAGTAAACGTCTTTTGATTACTGGTCGGAGACCATAACCACTCAACCACTGTGGTCCCTCATACACTATTAAACACAGGGTAACTTCATAACAGATGTAAACTTTTTCATGTTTTTATATTTTATTTCTCGTCTGTTTATTCGATATTGTCTGACACTATGAGCTGCTCACGAAATCACGTTTATTCATCCAAAATGGTGTTTTAAGTCAACTGATGATTGTAGTTTATTTTAATGGTCTGTTGTTTAGGGAATCCAAAGCTTTACAGATATCGTTACACCAGTGAAATATCTGTCCGCACCCACCCTTTCATTTTAGCATTTATTCACAACAAAATTGATTAATGAATTTTCCCATCGGACATTAAAAGGACGTTATACTTAAAATAGATTGTAAAACGACACTTAAAGAGCAATAGCTGTTAGTTATGTTGTTGACATGCTGTGGCAATATGATACAGGAATAAGAGATTTGTTTAAAACTGGACATTTTCTTGCGTACAGTGCAACCTCTCTAAGGCAACACCCTTTGGGAGAAGCAAAATTATGTTGTTGTTGTTGTTGTTGTTGAGAAGTTGTTGCTCTGGAGATGTTAAATTAATACAATTGCAGTTAAATCGTTCAAGAAGAAATTATGCTGTCGTTGAAGGGAGGTGGTTGCAAAAGAGGGGGATCGCTCTGTATAAATATGCACGGCCCAACTTCAGAGTATTACGGTTTTTTTGTCCTTTTTTCTACTTTTTGTTATGAAAGCGTATATTGTTCTGTTGTGATCAATATGTCAATGATTTTCGGAACCACCAGAGTCTAGTTTATACTGATTACGAAGCGGTTTTATGGAGCAAAAATCAATGCTTTGTGTCCCAACCATATTTCAAACCCTGCCTCCCCAACAGAAATAATGTCAAACAAACAAAGCTGTGGATGAAATAAAATTTTCTTTGTCTGTAACATCGTTTATGAGACAATGAAATTAATTTTTAAACGAAGTGTTGTTTACATTCTGACATTCAAAAATCATCCCATTCTGTCTGTAATGATTTAACTTCATATCGGATTCAGGTGGTATTATTGTGAGGCAGGTGCCTGTATCAATTAAATAATAATAGAACGAGTTGATTTGTTTTCAGATTCAATTTCGCTCAATTGTAGCCAGAATATCAATAATGTATGATAAATATTTTGGCATGTATGTACATGTAATTCATTGTTGCAGTTAATTTCCCTGAACACTTATCATTATATTTTTTGCGGTATATCCTGCCACGACCGGGATTTGAACCAGGATCGCCGGGGTAAAAATCCAGCACACAAACCACTGGACCACGGTCACGGCTCTCAGCACACATTTAATGATATACAAGACCAGCATTACTTAATTTCTCCTCTTCATTTGTCGGTCTGTGTCCATAGGTCGTCAAAGTTTTTTATTGAAGCATACGGTTCTTTAAATGGCTGCTTTCCCATTTAAGACATAATAAATATGTTTCTATATATCATATTATTATTATATCATATATTATCATACATTCTTACATATCAATTGATAAAGTATGGACGTAATTACATCTCGAACTATTTTTTAATCGGCTCTTACATTAAACTCCCTTGTATTTAAGAAGTTTTACGTGACGTCATATAATAAGATTAAAACCGTATGGGTAAAATGGAACAGCTATTTATCATTTATCGTTAAATAATGTATAGATCGGTTTTTGTTTAATATTTGTACGTGTAATTTCGCAGATCATGTTAAGATGTATCCAATACCTTCGAATGTTGCATTTTCGTATCTTATTACTGTTACAGGTCTTTTCATAATCGATTATCGATAATTGCAACATTGTAACAAAAACATAATAACACTGAAATAGCATGAAATAAACATTTGAGTTAAACTTCGCATTCTTCGCAAAAATCATGCGGTACGTAGAAAATACTTGTTTCTTTTCTTCTCATTGCGGAGTGGTAATAAACAAGTTATAAGTAGATATAAAAGCGATCAAGAAATGCTGTTGTATTATTATGAGAATAAAACTACATAATTTTGTACAATTTTTTATCTTGTAAGAAGAAAATATGCGATAAATATGCTTTTATCGCGCAAGGAAAGTCACGGATAAGAAATAAACTGAATAATTCAGAAACAAAACAACAAAAGGTAAAAAATAATACATTGATACCGCAGGATCAGTCGACTTTCTCGCAGAAAATTGCCCAGTTAGTGGTTACGTAATTATTTCGTACTGAGCTACAATGCAAAAAGATGTAGTCTGTCGTTTATCCTCTTAATTACGTGTTTAGAAGATTCATTAACTATACTGCGTGAGATGAATGTTGAGAACGGGCTAAATATGCATATAGACATATTTATATTAGTCTTTGGAATCGTTTATGATTTGTTTCACCGAGAAAACAAATTTTGCTATAAAAATATCTTCGTTAATTACATAGAAATAGACGTCAGAAGGTGTCAACGTTGACACAGCTGATATACAGTGTCTGTTAATTGGCCAAATCAACAGCAAAACGAGTGAGGCATGCTAGCATGAAGCCGCAATTTGGGTGTTCTGTTGACAGGGGAATTCTCGCACCACACTGCACGTTTCTAGTTACGTGCACATTTTTAAAAGAATAAACTTTCAATGTAGAAATACACAAAATTGCTTACTATATGTTCATATAATAATGTATGAAAGGGATCGCGAACATGGATAAAAAGTGATAAGTAACTAAGGCTATGCTTAAAAAACCTGTTGGTTTGATGTTACGTGTTTCAAATTTTTAACCGTGGGTCGGTAGGTAGACATTTTTGTTGGTATTAACTTATACGCTTGTACTGAAAACGAAAAATTGGAGTTAAGAACGAAAAAAGTCAATATCGCTAAAATGTCCGGTCGAGGGCTTTTTGATTGAATTGGTTGTGTAACTTTAAATCAACATTTTTAAGATAGCCTAATGTTCCATTCGATCTACTATTCCTACATATTAAACAATAGTTCCGCAAGAGGAAAATGTCTTTTTTAGTTTAATAGATTTCTTTGCACTACAACATTTACAGACAATGTATTAGATGCAGGATCAGGTATTCACTGAATTTACTACATAAAGAAATGGTATACACGCACTATTTAATGATTGAACTTTAGTCCCATGAGCGTATCCCGTATACTGTCTCAGTAGATTGTTTTATGCGTTTCATCTTCCGAGAAAGGGGCCTCCGTCATTAGGGTCGAGTGGTTATGGTCTCTGACTTGTAACCACTAGCCTCTCTCCGCTGTGAGTTCGAATCCCACCCGGGACCAAATTTCACATTTGAGAAAGCTGTCTAGCTAGCTTACGGAAAGACGGTGGTCCTACCCAGGAGTACGCATAGGGTCTTACACCATCATTAAAGCTCGAAAGTCGCCAAATGACCCTGGGTGTTGTTACGACGTTAAACTTCAATGAAATAAAAAAAAAACATCTTCTGTTCTATGTTCCTTGGTAATAATTCGGTAAAGACTTCTTCTTCACGTTGAGGGTAAAATGTACGTATTGAAGGTAATGACAGATTTAATTAATTCAAATACGCCAAAGTTATATCGCTGACAATTTTGTTTTAACCTGTCTACAAACCTGTTTTATTATGTAGTTGCGCAGAAGTGTGGATTAATATTATATCAATGCAGTACTTTTGTAACGAGCGCATGTTATATCAGCCTAGTATCATTGTTTCATTATCCACGGATATTTTTTAAGATCTAAATGCAAACTATATGTAAACATCAGACTAGAAGATGATTGCTTTTATTGCTAGAACTCATCAGTCTGTGAATTCTTATCTTAATGTTGTCATACAATGAAAATGGCTTAAGTATCCACTTTGATGCACATATCTCTGAAATGACAACGCAATGCAATGAAGGAAGTGCAAAAAACAACACAATAAACATCAGACTAGCCCCTTCGTCTCCCCGCCCCCAACAAACACAGGCGAATCCACATCATACTGGCAGTTTCTGGTCCTAAAATATAACAGCTTCGTGGAAAAATTATGACTTTTCTAAGAATTATTTTAATTGCATTTTTCAGGATCTGCCTCAGGCATTGCACCGCTCTGCAATATTTTATCAGAATGAAGTATGCGATGTTAAGATAACAATGTCGTGAAATAAAGGTTTGAACTGCTAGTCTTCTCATCGTTGTTAACAGCTATAAACTGAAACAATGCATTATGCACGTGCAAAATTATGATAACATGATTGCAAACGTTTCGTTAGGGTATCTTTAAATGTTTTTGTAACTAAATTTCATCTCTAAGAGTTGTACATAAGTATTATAACAATACAGTCTCTTTCATTGATTTATTATACCGTGTTGTAAGTGCAGAAATGCTCGACAACGTTTGTGCTGCTTGACAGCGTTTGCTGTTTGGAAATGTCTGCATTTTATGGCATCGTCTGTGTTGTTTTGCAACGCTTGTAACGGCACATTGTAACAACCAGAAAGTAACACACTCACAGTTCGGCAAATAATATATTTGAAATAATATTGGAATCGATTCATGACAACGCGACGCCGCATAAATCGGACCCGGTGACGTCACTAATAAGGGAATATAAATGGGAGAGGCGTTATTATCCAGACTTACGTACATGTGACTATAACTTGTTTCCCAAATTAAGAATGCCGCTCCGCAGAGTTCGATTTGATGAAGCGGAAGACTTGAAAGTTTCTGTGGTCAACGAGCAAAAACATACAAAAGCATAGCATAACATAGAGACTGCGTACTTGAATAAACTTTACATTTGCACAGTAATTTATTGCACAAAAGCATAGCATAAAATAGAGAATGCGTACCTAATTATTTTTTTTTCATTTGCACAATAAATTTGATACAAACCAACGATATTCTGAACAATAATCTGTTTTATCTTTCTGTTTTTATCATGTCTGAACTTTTCATTAACGATGAACTTATGAATATCCGGGAGAGTACAGAGTTGGTATGTGTAGTACAGATAACAAACTTGTTTTTACATGATCGTGTGGATTAAAAATCTTCCAAATAAAACTGGCTAAATAATCTGCATATCACACTGTATAATGTATTACGATTCACGTAAATTACTAATTGCTGATAAAGAAGATTCAAAACATTCTAATCTAATACCCCTCATCAAATGTCAGAATTTGCAACAACACAGATACATATCAGTTACAAAAACAAAGACAACACTTGGGCATACTGCTCCGAGTTTTTGTCAGTTTTGTTATAAAGTTGTAATACTTTGGCAATGTAACTATTGTTCAGTTGTCTGTTGTCTAAAACGCTTTAAGTCCAAATGCCGCCCGAGCACGTGCCTCTGTATGATCGATACAATCATTTTCATGCTGAACTATTTTCGGCGATAGGAAGATACTTACTGTAAAATTTGGCAAGATGTTGAACTACCACGATTTTACGCTGGTGTCCTGTGAAAAATTCCCTTTGATAATGTTGCCGCATTGTTCTAGACTTTTTTTATAATATTTGCGGTGTTATATTGTATATATCTCAGCACTGGGGCACTGAGACTGGTTATATATTCTGCTACTAGTAATCACTAGCCCCACCCTTTCTCTGAAACAGTAACAAATTCTGTTCATATAAAAACCAGACTTACGGAATGACAGGTAGATAATTATATCATATTTTGTTTCTTTCCTCGTTCTGTTAACTAACAGACGTGCAGAATTTTCCGTATTATTGTTTTTTTTTTAAATAATTGCATAACGGATAATAATGGACTGATAATCTGGCTTGCCTTTAATCTATTGTGTACTTTAATTAACGACCACGTGAATGATAATTTATTCAGAGTAACTAGAAACGCCATAATAACCGAATGCATTGTATAATAGCTGTACCTAACTTTCCTTTATAATTTATAAACTTTTATGCAAACATAAAATTTTTTATGGCATTGAGCTATGGGCTTACGAATTTTTTAGGTCCGGCTTTAACCGGTTTTTTCCATTTCTATATGACGCTTTCTTTAAACCAATGAGATACCACAAATTGATCATGTGATCATTTTCAGCCTATCAGCGTACTTGTTTTCAGATACTTTGTTTAGTTTATCAACTACAGTCACTTTATTTTTTGCTCATCATTTTTCCACCTCCTCCTACTCCTCCACCTTGAGAATATGATACACTTTACATCTTTTGTTTGTGAGCCCAATTATAGGCTACACTTGTTTCCGTGCTTTTATCTGGTTGGTTAATAAAATGTGAAACATAATTGGGTTGCATGTTTCAATTACCTTGCTTTTGTTTTTATTTGTTTTACAGAATGTAAATTTGGTTGCATGTTTTCATGTATGTAGTGTGGCGGCGGTTTTTTGTGCCCAGATATGGGATACATCAGACTGAATGTTTTTATGGTTCGGAGATGTATGTTATGTAATTGTTGTTATTTGGTAATGACGCATTAGTATTCCATTTGTTACCTGCTTTTCATCTTTGAACCATGTTGTAGATATTTGTGATGTATTTTATTTTGTTTCTTTTATGGCATTTTTAATAAATGCCCTATATCAATCATATGCTATGTTTTAGTCTTCTTTTATCCCATACAAGTTCGACTCAGTATTTGGCCCTTCTTGGCGTCCTTTATGCTTAGCTTATTACTCAGGTCAATACATAAAAACCAATAATCTGAGTGGAGAATCGGAATTATCAGTGCTCCATGAAAACGTAGTCGATATTTGCAGCAAAAGCGTATCAATTAATTGCAGAACAAATATAGAACAGTATTACTCAAATTATGTTCAACATCTCGCTACTTATAGGAAAACTATTTTCGACATTACAGGATGCATTATTACCGTACTACGTTGTATGTGGTTTCCAGAAAGACAGTTTAACTAAAAATCAAGCTGTGTTGTGCAAAGCTCTTTTGGCGTCACAAAAAATGTTTGTCTCTGGTTACTCGACCTACCCTAATTTTCCCCCGCGACTCTAGACTTTTTATTAGGCACGTGGAACGATACATCGACTATTTTGCCCTTCGGCACAAAAATAATCTCAACATCAGCTTTCTTGAATGATAAAAAAAATCCCCCCCCAAAAATCTAAGCCTATTTTTAATGAGCATGTAACCTGAAACAAACATTTTTACGCCTTAATTGAAACAAAATGGAAAGCATACCAAAAAGCGACGAGGTCGGTGTTGGCCGCTATGGATAGTCCCAAGTCAACGCGAAGACAATTTGAATGTTTTAATCTTCGATATTGGTATGTCCATAGTTGTGACAAGGTTGTTTTTCGTGTCTATTTGTGTGACTTAAAGACGAGCTATAGGTATGCTGTTCTGTTTGGTGGTATAAATGTTGTAAGATGTTTCTGGACGCCCTTATTTGCTTTCTATTCTTAAAGTTACTTCCAGCTGGAAGAACTGAAGGCTCTGCTTGTGCATTATTTTAAAGGTTGTTGCTAATTACTAGTACAGTCGAATCTCTCTAATTCAAACCTTTCCAATCCGGAATCCTCTCTAAACCGAACACGTCAGCTGGTCTCGATTTTTTAATTTATGCTAAAACAATTTTGTTATCCGGAACCTTTGTATTCCGAGACCCTCTCTAATCCGAACATTTTTGTCTGTCCGGGCTAGTTAGGATTAGAGAGGTACTACTGTATAAATGAATGAAACAAGGCCCTTTGAATCGTTTAAGTTGTATTTGAATAATAATTGTTGGCTGATGACTGTTCTAAAGCGGAAGTACAGATTTGTGGGGTTTTGTGGGGCCAAATGTTTTATGCCTGTATGTTCGTGAAAGTTTGGTCATGGTATGAATGAGGTTATAAGCTGAATAATGAATTACGGCAGGATAAGATGGTAAATAACTATTTGTCCGCTAGATTTTATTTTCACCAATATTACATTTTGTAAATTTTGCTCTTGCGAATTTCTTGTTTGAACTGAACATGATTATGAGCGTGTGTTTCTGACAACATTATGGTCATTTAGATATCCGTATAAAATTCTGTTTCTTGTTTAATTTTGGTACATCGCTAAAAAGTTAAAGAATAAATGGAACTAATTTGCGAAATAAAGGTCATACAAAAGTATATCGTACAGTGCAACCTCTATCCTATCTTGTGCAACAACCTTTCTTCAGCAACAGCATGAATTGAGCAACAACCTCTCAACAACAACAACAACAACAACAACAACATAATTTTGCTTCTCCCAAAGGGTGTTGCTTTGGAGAGGTTGCACTGTATTTCTATCTTGTTGTAAATATTTGCATGGTCACGTTTCTGTGTTGATGAATGACTTACTGAGTCGTCGTAAGCTTTTATCTCATCCACCATGTTTTATGGATTTACCGTTTCCTCGTCTAAAGCTATATTTGTCAGTACAGCTTGCGTAGATGTACGTAGCTGAGCTCATTTCGTTTGTTGCACGAATCTTAATAAAAATAAACGTGACGATACAATCATACGTGTGCTAATCAAAAATGTATCTATGTACGAATCCGCTCTGTGAATGAACTAGGGAGAAGTCGAGGGTAAAGTTTGATTGATATAGAAACAGATTCATCACGATTTGTTGATGTCAGTCATTATACAGTCAAACCTGTAAACAAAAGGCCTCCCTTAGGAAAGACAAAATGGCACCTTTTTTGACAGGTGACTTTTATTCGGAGGTCAATTTGTTCAAAATAAACAGTGATAGTGACAGTGTTTCAAAGAATGCTTTTTATTCACAGGGTGGTCTTTATTCAGCAAACACGGGTTAGACTGTACAAACTTTCCAAGGCCATTCGTGATTTTTGTAGTCATTTTCTGTTGTTTGGCACTTGGTGTAGGACATGCAATTTGCTTTTTGGACGGTGTTTGAAATTGGATTTTTGGCGTGAGCCGTGCCACGTGTTATTTTGTTCTTTATGAGAACTTCCATGATTTTGTGTGCTGGCTTTTACTGTCGTAAGTATGTATTCCGAGCAGTAAAGTGGATTCTTGACACGTGGTGTCATCAAAGAATCCGTGTATACTTAATACAAAAACAAGATCAAACGTTGTTTGATTTCTCTCAAAAACATTTTTACATATACTGTGTATTTAGTAAAAGTTACAAGTTTCCAATCTACAAAATAACGCAGAAACTGTTAGGTTTGAGTTTAAGAAATTAAGCAAGCATAGTCATGTCGTTTGAACACAGTATCTTATCGAGTCGGTATTTTAAAATCATGAATGGTGCAACCACAATAATGTCTGACAGGATATGTAAAACTGAAAACAAACGTTTCCATGGTGTTACTGGCTTCAGAAACATACTTGTTGTTTGTAAACATTGTCTTTGTACAGAATATCCTTAATAGAAAATGTCGAAAATGCTTATCTCGGCGTTTCCGTTTTTTTTTTCTATAAATTATAAAACATCGATCATTTTGTATCATATTAAGAATTACTGAGTATAGAATTGCGTGAACGTTTATTTGCCTAACTAAGATCTACGTTTGTTCAAATACGACTGTGCATTAATTTACACAAGCTGTGACTGTTTATCTAAGCTTTGATTCTTATACAACATTTACAACAAATCTTCTCACTCGCACCTTAAATTATTAATTATGTAAGAATTAGATGGTTACAAACACATTTCTTACTTTCCAGTTTTCGATCAATTCTTAGAGAAACTTTTAAATTTGTAAAGCTACCGAGCTGAAAAAGTGGAAGTATAACGGGTCAATATAAAAAACCAGAAATGATAGTTTGGTTTGAAAAAGTAATATAAAACGAACGTACTTGTTGAGACGTTGAGAAATGAACTTTCCAAACGTGGTAAGGAAACACAGCAAAGTCATACAGAAATGCAAAACAACGTTCTTCCGATTTGTTATAACTGCAAGTATGAGAAAGTATGTTGAATTGATTTATGTTATTTTTTGTTTGAAAATTAACTACGGAACAAACGATCAATTTTAAATTGTCGGATCGGTTTCTCAGAGTTGTGCTTGAGAATATAAGATAACGCATGGTAGATCCATGGTTCATGATTGATTTTGAGCGGACATATTTTATCCCGATACTTGGAAAAAGGAAAAAGTTCCTGGTTTCCGCTAGCCGGACCGACTCTATTTTTTCAAGCCGGCACGAGACTTTTCTTTCAGTTCGGGTCATTTTTTTCTTGCCCGTATTTTCCTTTTTATACGAACTACATCGCCGAACTAAAATAAAAATCCGGAAAAAAGCTCTGCCGACCTACTGACCCTATATTGGGTGATGGTAGCGGAAACCAGATGCTGTTTTTTGCCTGATTAACATTGCATGAAATTTTCGTATCCGCTACATAACCAACGCATGAAACACGTGACTAGATTCACTAGATATGAAATACTATGATGGATGGAGGTATATTAACGAATCAGTACGTGTCAGAAATATGTAATCCTCATTGATAATCTTATACTTCGCATGCTGTTTCTAAGAAACACAGAACACAAAAATATTAAGTCAGTTTTCCCTGCAACAACAACAATCACTATGAAAAGAATGTTTTCTTTCAGTGTTTGATTACGCCATATGTTTTCGCGACATTTTGATCTGTAATGTCAAGAACGTCCATTGACTCCGGAATAAGATATTCAACAGACATCAAAATAAACCAAGTTTTACCAACGTCAGTAAACTTTGATAGTTCTCAGTTTCAAATACCTGAATACTAAGATTGGAATTTTGTTTTCGAATTCTTGAAGAATTTGTAAACTCTTCAGGGCTCCGTACATCACCAAAGTGCGTAGTAATGATTACTACCAACAAAAACACTAATTCACGAGTACAGCTTTTATGTGTCTGGTGTATCTTGGCATTATATATCATGAATAATGAATTTCGAAGTGATAAAGGGACCCAGATGAATAATGAACAGAATACGTTGTCATGATATTCCTTGGATTAACGGAACACTTTGCTGAAAAATCCGCGGAATTATTTTAGAGCTGAAGTTTCGCAATTTCTGGCAACCTATGAAACAAACTGCGTTGATTCAGCAACAAAGTGACCAGCCAACTGCATACATGATTAAATTGTTGATTCAACATTGCAACAAAGTGACCAGCCAACAAAGTGACCAGCCAACAAAGTGACCAGCCAACTGCATACATGATCAAATTGTTGATTCAACATTGCAACAAAGTGACCACCCAACAAAGTGACCAGCCAACAAAGTGATCAGTCAACTGCATACATGATCAAATTGTTGATTCAACATTGCAACAAAGTGACCACCCAACAAAATGACCAGCCAACAAAGTGATCAGTCAACAAAGTGACCAGCCAACTGCATTATATGATCAGAACACCAAATGATGTTAACAGACAACCTATGATCTTCAAGTTTATTACTGCACTTAAAGTGTTGCCAACTAAGACGAGCAACATATATAATTGATGAAACCATTAATTAACCGTAGCTAATTAACCTGAGGCTCCGTTATACAAAGTGTCTGTAATTATAGAAGTGGAATCCTACATACATAGAACAGAAGAACAGAACGGAATTTATTTAGTAACGTATACACAAGGTATCTTGCTACAAACATATGCACATAATAATGGCATACACGTGAAAAGTATATTTGATTTAAGAAAAAAATCATAAAGAAAACAGAGAAAAGAAAAAAAATGAAAAGAAAATAATGAATGGGAACACAGAAAAAACAATTAAGTCTGATATTGAGAAAACCTTACTGAAAATAGCTTTCTTTTCGGACCACTTTTCTAATTTCCTCTGTATACCGACTTGATAATGGGATCATCACAGTAATTAGACAGTTGTTTTTTTACTGGGTTTTAAGCCGTTTTTCAACAATATTTCAGTTATATACAGCGTCCGGTTCATCTATCCATTTTCCCTGGACTATATACTAACCAGTACTTACTTACCCTTCCACAAGGAGTCGGCAAATTCTCCACATGTGGAGTAAAATCGACATTTTTGTTTATAGAAGGGTATGACATGCTACGATTGGGATTTGAAGTTACAAGTCCAGCGCACTAGCCACTGGACCACGGTCACGGCTGTATAACAGAGTTGTACGTGGCCTAAACTCGGATTATATATCGAAGGTTTTATTTTGATATGATACGATGCTTCATACCAAAGTACCAAATAAAACGGAAATCGTGTCCATAAGGCATAATTGAATGAAGTTGTTACCAACTCATTCCATTAATGGAACAAAGATATGGTTATATTTTTAAAGAATGTTGTGATATGTACTAAAAGAACGTTAAACCATCGTGATGAAACAATCCTCACGAGTTGGTGAATACTTGATTTCTTTATTCTTTGTTTAAATTATTCACTGAACTCCCCAAAATCAGTCAAACTGTCAAGATTGAATCAAAATCAGTTCATCCTATACAGAAAAAACTGTTGACGTGAATTAAAAGCCAATTATTCTCATGAAAGTCCCTATTTTCTGGTGTTATTGAAACAAATCTGTTGTGTATTATATTTATGCTATCCGTGATGAGCACTGCCTACTTAAGGCGTCACTTTCTCTGCCATTCATCCAAACATATTTAAACGTAAGAAATATTATCAATGCTGCCTACTACAATATATCATCATTTTGTAATCGTAAGATCTCCAGGCTTATATTGCCAAATTAAATCTTCAGTTAATTTCACCACGAGATGTTGTCGTTTAAAAGTTTGTTTGATGTTTGTTGCAAACTGGGAAACATTGTTTGATGATAAGATATATAGACGTTTAAAATACAAATATTAAATAAAATTTATAGGAAGAACGAACTTATAAAATCCACCAGCAGACGGAATACAGATGTACATACGAGCCGTCACGGCAAATGTAAACACGCATACGTACACGCGGACGAACAACTAACATAGATACACAGATCTATGCCAAAACGTACGTACGTACACCGGCCCAACAACACGACCCATATGTACACCCAAAAAACTCAAAACAGGTAGACAAACCTCAATCTTATCCTTCCCCAAATTCTCAACATGAAACATAAAAACCTCTCTCTCTCTCTCTCTCTCTCTCTCTCTTATCCCTTCACAAAATCTAAACATAGAAGTCCAGAAAAATAACTGTGAGGTCAAATCTCTACCGGGTGGACAAAATCTCACAGAATTTATGAGGAATTTGCCAGCTGGCACACATGAGGTCGGTGGTTCTAACTAGGTGTATGCGTTGGGTCTTCCTCCACCGTTAAAGCTGGAAAAGTCCCCAAATGACCCTGGTTGTTGGTGCGACGTTAAACCCCAGTGAAAAATGTCTTAAATGGGGAAAGAAACACACAATCTACACAAACACATATACAGGCGACATCGCTAACGGGACAGATTCTGAACATAAAAGTCTCAAATACTTCAATGATGACAATGAGGCACCTGATCGACTTTTAGCAATAATAGTTACTGCTAAGTTGATTACGGTACTCTAGTGTTCGTTACATCAAAGACAAAATCCATGATTTTCCTTCTTACATTGCATTTTCATCTTTTAAATTTAGACAATATTCATCATCCTGAATCACTATATTACAAACTGTTCGTTCATTCTTAGCCAATAGCGATCAGACTAATTCCTTGCTGTTTAATCAGCAAAATGCTGCAAAATGTTTCAAACTCGGATTTCATGAGGTATTTTCAGTTTGTACGTATTTTCAATATTCACAACAATATTTTCTGTAATGCGATAGATATCTGAAAACGAAAATCAATAAAGTGAACTAACTATCACCGCCAGTCATCGAAATGGCGTTACAATCTTTCGCATCAAACACGTTTCTGAAGACATTCCACGAAACGATAATTTTTTTCGGATATTTCTTAATTTTATGACCCGATGATCACAACACGTTCTGGCAGATATCCACTTTCCCCAAAACTATTTGGTAACAATTTCAAACTTTTCATCACCTATGAATTCTCCTTTGTAATGCGAATTTTGAAATGAATTCAATAAAACTTATTTTTCTCCCTATCACGTCGCACTGATTGAGACAAAATTCTTAAGTTGGAGAAAATAATGAAAGTATGGAGTGAAGGTACGAATGTACTATAATAATCTACATGAGGAATTTGTATTACAGAACAGACAGAATATATCCTCATCAAAGTATTTTACGGGCTTTCTAGTCTATACAAAGAACCATTTACACAGATAAAGTTACATTCGATTTGGGAAAATTGTATTGGGACAAGAATGCCGATTAATCCCGACATGATATTTTACATGGTTAAGATTTCTGGTTATACTGACGATAGGAAATCGGCCTGATCAGTCACCAATTTGTTCGTCCGAATGGTATCTTTTTTCTGGGGGGGTGAGTAAATAAATTATATTAATAGACAGTTGCAATAGGTTACAATCTTTAGTTCTATTCACATTAAAAACACAAAGTATGTTCAGCTTGTAACAACGAACAAAGTTCTGACATGATTTTATACACCAGACACACGCTGTGAGTTTATCCTCCACAGTTAATAAACGTATTATTTCATTAATGTCATCATTTTTTCTTGTGATTTTATCAAAGATTTTCCCCGAACCTGTTTGAATTATCTCTTATCCTTCGATAAAAATATTTAACTGTTTGCAACAAACACTACAAAATCTTTCCTATCTTCATTTGACGAAAGAAAGCCTGTAAAAAATACTCGAATGTAAAAACGGGATGTAAACATAAAAGTTTAGAAGACCAGTCAACACAATTGAAGAATGTTTATTGTTCGTATCAAGTTTCATTTCTTTCTCATTTGCGGCGTTTATCACGACTTGCGAATCAAATGCGTTAGGTGTCATTATTATGTTAGACTAAACATGATGAAATTTATTCAATTGTTACAATCTGAAAATACATGTTTTTCATTACAGTACCTTTGATCTTATGAATTGTTTTCATTTTCAAATGCCATACATATTAACGAAATATAAACCATGATGTGTAATATGTTCATATGTATGAGAATGTTTTCATAGATGTTGTAACTTAAGGGAGTTCAATTCCGTAATAATTATGACAGGAACTTTTACCGTACAATTATAGAAACTATTACTGTATAATTATAGAAACTGTTACCGTACAATCATATAAAGACCTTGCTACACCCTGCTTGTAAATAATTAGAGTTTTATCCTAATTAGTGGTTATTTTATCTACAGTCAAACCTGTGTTTGTGAACACCTCCGGATAAAGACAACACTCTGATAAAAGGTCATTCTTTGAAAAAACATCACTGTTTATTTAGAACAAACTGACCTCCGAATAAAGGCCTCCTGTCAATAAAAGGGACATTTTGTCTTCTGTGTGCGCTGGACTTGCAACCAGGGGATCCGGGTTCGAATCCAGGTCGCGGCAGGTTATACCCTTCTATGAAAATTTGACAATAATTTCAATTTTCATCAATATGTGGAGAAGTTGCCGGCTCCTTGTGGAAGGGTAAGTTAGTACTGGTTGGTATACAGTCCAGGAAAGCTGGTTACGTGAACCGGCCGCCGTAAATACCTGAAAATTGTTGAAAAACGGCGTTAAACCCCAGTGACAAACAAACAAGCAAACAAACAAGCAAACAAGCAAGCAAACAAACAAGCAAGCAAACAAACAAACTGATTTGAGATTTTCATTTCAGTTTTACTTCAGGATTTACTTTTGGAGGGTTTAAATCTGTTCAAAACTTGATCTTTATAAACCGCATTAAGGTGAATTTCTACACAGATTAAATTTTTGTGTGTCTTTTCATCTTCATCCTTACATTTATGCCAATCTTGATCAGGTCAGTGTTGAAGTTAACCAGCTTTTTTATCTGTCATTATGTACCAAAATGTAGTCAGTTTTAAATACACTTTATATACTTTATACTAAGAAAAGAACATATAGAAAGAAAAAACACATGCACAAATCCATTGTTTCCACAATAATAACCTACCCCAAACCCACCAACCCAAAACCCAACAATCCAAAACCCAACAACCCAAAACCCACCAACCCAAAACCCAACAATCCAAAACCCACCAACTCAAAATCCACCAACACAATACCCATAGCTCACATAGAAACTTACAAAACTTGGGTACGGCCTAAGAACGGTTTGTCACAAAGCGAATTCTCTTTGATTTTACAGCCACATACTCGTACCTGTTGAATTAATGTTGCTAATAAGGATGGTATAGGGTAAGTTGAGAATAGGAGTTATTTTAATTATCTAACAGGACAATGGTTTAACAACATTGGTACACTGCTTAGAATCCTTTTTCTATAAATCAGACACTTTTTTGTGATTATTTCTGAAGTTAATGCATGAATGTCAGATATTAATATATCAAAAATACACAACTGCAGAATCCAGGAACGCTGGTTAGGTTAACAAGCTGCCGATATATGACCAAAATGATGTAGCGCTAAAACGTGAAAAAATATTTATTTCTGAACCGTGCTCTATGGCGAATCACAGTCCTGTGAGCTGGAGAGAGGGGTTTGATTCTCTATTACAGTAATTTGTGCCCGTGCAATAGAAATATTTGGGCTAGGATAACTTTTACTCTTATTTTCTCTTACTACCACTCCTTTCTGCAAACAAAAATATTTTGTTCTACTGTTTATTGTAATGGTTTGTTGTAAACTGTTTAATGTAAATGACTCAACAGTCTACCATTGGACAATATTTTAAGTTTGAAAAAACCTACCTAAGCTAAAGTATGTCCAGGCAACGAAGCTCTGGACTTCATTGTTCCTTAATCCTTTCATTCTCGGGACTAGAGCGAGTACCGGTGTATAACACCGGAAAAGGTCACAGAGACAGATCTGTGGAAGTTTTAAGACATTTCGCGAAGTAATTCAAATTAAAAAAAGTAGGAAACACAGAGAAAGTTAGAGTTTTTATAGCGGAAGACTCAGCTGTTTTTTATTCATCAATCTGGACGAATGAACAAGTTGAGTTAAAATGAACAAATCATACATTTGCCAAGATGAATTGATTGCTTCATTACCATGATGTATACATGGAATCTTTCGTTAATTTAAAAATTCTTTGTTCCATGTATCAGATACGTTGTTTTGCATTAATTTGAGGGAATAATTGCTAAACAGATTCTGCTTTTAGATGGAGTGGATAGAGTGTAATTAATTTAACAGTTTTTTTACGTCATATTTGTCAGAAATATTAAGGTACAAAATGGACGGCAATGGAAGATGTAACTGTATGATACCATAAAGTAGTCCGGCAAGAGGGAGAAAAATACCAAATCTCCAACAGCAATAAATAGTTCATTATACAGATAGGAGTGGTCACGTGACGTATTATAGATTATATATCGATGGCAAGTGAGATTAGAGAAATAGACCATTGCAATATAATAGGTCAGATTCCAATGACAACTAACATAGCTCATGCTAATTATCACCAAAATAACAAAAAATGCCCGATAATGGAACAAATGCTTGATGATACGTTAATGGAATCAAAAACGTTTAATGGAGCATGATGGTACTAATGTAATGAAACTGCGCTTTTGTTGCGAGAAAATAAAAAGCAGGAAGTGATCTCTGTGTAAATATCTAACAACGACTTGCCACATCATGCTCAATATTCCTACACTAACAACAATACAGATCCGCGAAGAAAATTCAATCATTAAATCTACTGTTATAATACGTTATTAATTAAATTATTGTACATCTAAGCCAACCGAATTCCCTTTTTACTCTTCTATTGCTTTAATATCTCATAAATTTCATAGTAAAGTATGTTTGATGAATTAAATTAAGTCCCGGATACCGTTCGATAAACCCATACCGCCCCCCAAAAATGCACAACCGGAAGTGTGTATTTCAGTGCTGTTATACTTATATTGTACACATTACGTAGTTAATACATTACGTAATATGACTTTTGGGATTGGAACCACTCTAATCAGAAACAAACGCTGGCCTAAGCCCCCGAAATCCGAAACCTCGTTATACGAAGCCCAGTTATCTTAAGCCCCAGTTAATCGACAATCCCATTATCCCAAAAGCCCGCTTTCTGAAATCCCTGTTATCCGACAACCCCGTTATCCGGAAGCCCTATTATTCGAAAATCCTACTGATCCGAGCACATTTTCAATTTTTGTTCTTTGTTTAAAATAAAGTAAAATTATTAATATAATTTACAGATTAAGTTTAATAGAGAAAACTTCACTATTTCTTCTGAAACAATGTCTTTGCCACAAACATGTTCTTTTTGAGAAATTTCACTGTAATTGCATACATTACTAATTTACAAAAATATGACTGTGGCTCTAATGATTTTGTGTCCCAAGATAAATATTTCAGTTATTTATCAAGTTAATTATTCACTCAAGATTTGTAATTTTCTTATTATTAAATACAATATTTCGCCAATGGAGAGGTTACGGCGTGCAACAACAACAGAGTACGTGATATTACATATTCGTACAGGGATAGTATCTACTATCTTATTTGTGAGATATTTTCCCAACGCAACAAGCTGTTGCTATTAATCTGAGCTCTTGTATCAAAACACGACTCTACAGATGTTCCCCCACGTTATCATAAAATGATTCAAGTCGTACTGAGAGGAAGAAATTTTTAATCAACTGAATTTCGATAAACACTTTTCGTTCTGTTATCGTTTATAGAATCATACATAGAATTTATATGATTTAAGGAGTTGCCTATCAAAATACCCGAATGCTGATATAATATCGTCATAATATATACCTGTATGAAAGTCAGGTGTAAGAGTAAAAGTATCTATGGAAGCATCACGTGTACGGGGATCCTTTCTTTTACAAACATCACTTACTACACTTTGTATAATTTTGTTATTTTAAGTTAGCTAAAACCAGAGCGAACAACTTGATATTCACGCTTTTTTGTTGATTATACTGTCGTTTGTGTTTTTATATCAATATGCGCCTTTTATTTGTTATTACATTCTTATTTTTTGATTCCCGGGTGGTAACTGTAAGGATGGGCCCACAAATTAGCCCCCCCCGTTTGCTATAGACGGTTCTAAAACAGTACCCAATGGGAGATGGTGTTTTGTCCTCCAATTTTGGTATATGTTGGGTAAGTTTTGGATTGGGAGATTTAGGGTAAGTCAGTATTTTGGGGAAGGTGGGATGTTTTGTTTGTGTTTTTAAAGACTCATTTTCTTATCTACATTATTCAGATGTTTCTGTATCACGTGGTAATGCTGTATATCTCTTTACTAGCCTACATACGATACAATACGAATGTTTGACCGTACCGCAGACAAAGTGAACAATTTATGTCAGCAACGTCAGCAAACAAGAAATGTGACGTACGCCTATTTATGCCACGTCACCTGAAAACAACGATGACGTCATTATTACGTCACCAATAAACATAGCAATATGTTTAGAACTGAATTATAGAGCTGGTTGTGAATTATATGCATGTTATTGAGGTTGATTCGTGCGTTCAATCGTAAATCTGATCAATACGTCTGTCACAAAACCTTCTTCCATTTGATTAGTTGCAAATGCTGATGAATAAAACATAATAAAATGCTGCTCCAACCGTTTTCAAGAATTACATAATTGCACTTCCTTGTTTTTCGAAACAAGACAGATACATTATCGATATTATTCATGAAACATTCCATGTTTTGCTTTCTTTGTAAAATTAGAATGTAATCTAAATGACATGAATGCTTCTTTATTTTTGATCCTGAAAATGGACAAAAATGAACCACGTCCAATAATCTGTTTGATTCAAATCTGAACCAATATGTCTGGTATTTTTTGTTTGAAAATATTGAATTGTTAAAATAAAAAAGAAATTGTGTCATGATACCTCTCTTATCCGACACCACGAACAAATATTTTTAATATATTTGGGTTTGAAAGGTTTCTTTGTGTAACAGAGCTGTATATATAAAATATGTGTTTATAGTAGTTTGTATGCCCGTCAGCCCGATTAGCTCAGTTGGTATGGCAGCTGACTTGCAAGTAGAAGGTCGCGGGTTCGAGCCCCGCATCTGTAACTTCATTTTCTGTCTCCTATTACACCTAGTGATTTGAGAGGTTTCCACGTGTTTATTTTTTATGCAGCGGAGGTAGTGTCCACATTAAGGACATGGTGCTATTCATATTCATGTCTCATTTTTTTATCTAACTGCGTCTTAACCCTTTGCCTCATAATACTGCAACTTCCCGCATCAGAAGCAGAAGACTTTTGAAAACATGGAGTCAAAATCTTTGCCACATTGTTTTCCATTCTGTCAGAGGATAATGTGGCCTTTATTGACAGGTTAATTCAGAGAATAGTTAGTTCTTAGTAATCAATGATAATTTATCAAAGAACGGCCTTTATTCACGGGGTGGCATTTACTCGAAGGTGACCGCAAACATGGGTTAGATTGCTTTTATTTGACATAATTTAGTCGCTACTGAAGTCAAAACAGTTTCACGTTTTCAAAGAGGACTTTTTGTACGAGAACACAAGAATCTACCGTACAATTCCCATTGCTGTTAACAATATAATACTGACGTGATCAACAGTGTATCAATTTTCAATTACGCAATGAAATTCTTTAGAATAATTAATGAAATAGTTATTATCCTTTACTACAAATTACGATTCAATCAATGCTATAAGATATGATATACTGGGGTGATACATTTATTTAATTAAAACACTGGGCATATGTTACCAACTGCAGCTGCAACATAATATACCGGCCTACAGAAATCATATTTGATTTTATTACACGGTACAGTCAAACCTGTGAACAAATGTCATCCTTGGGAAAGACGCAATGAAGCTTTAATTGACAGATGGCGTTTATTCGAAGGTCAGTTCTAAAAAATCAATGACGGGTTTTCAAAGAATGGCCTTTATTCACAGGGTGGCCTTTATTCGGAAACATTTGTGTCTATTTAGAAAGTATTGTCCTTAACCTTGACCCGGGTTCGCTACAGTAATATCGATTACAGCAGTAGCGCAGTACATTCGGCTTAATTTAAAATATTAGTTTTTCCAGTCATAACAAAAATTATCAACTATATTCCGGATATACTATATTACTGCGATGTTTAACACGAAAAACATCACAGTGCGGGCATTTTTTCGTTTTTTCAACAAAATTATTAAAAGGCTGACTTAAATTGTTTCTTTTCATCCGGTTTAACGCCGTTTTTCAAAAATGCATCAGTTATATACGATGGCCGGTTCACCTCACCAGTTTTCTTGGACTGTATTCTAACCAGTACTAACTTTACCTACCCCTCCACAAGGAGCCAGCAACTTCTCCGTATATGGAGGAAAATAGGCATTTTTGTCAAATTTTCAAAAAGTGAAGGGTATAAACCTGCCGCGACTGGGATTTGAACCCGGATCGCCGTGTTACAAGTGACTTAAATTACAAAGTTGATGTTCTTAAAGAGCATTTTTTCATCAGCTGATTCTCTACCAAACAATTGTTTTGCCTCAGTGTAACAGCTGAGCAGCCGACCGGAAATTTAAGATGTCTTCTAACTGATGTGTAGATCGTTCGGGAAAGCCATCCTATGATCTGCACCTAACATCGTGATATGTGAAGAGAACAGTCAAAAAACTACATGCGCTTGTCAGACAATATTATCTGTAATAAACAGGAAATCACTCATTTACGGATATCACGCGCCATACTCGTCTATTTCCGGCCATTACGTATCTTCACAATATGACGGGTATTAACGAAACCGACCGAAGTTTGCCGAATGTGCTGCATTGTAATCGATTAACAGCTTATGTAAATTTAATTGAATGAAATTTTGAAATAAATCTTATCCCTGCGTCAATTAAAGACATTAAAATTGCGTGAGATGGTAATAAATGACGAGTGAATAATAGATAGAACAGTAAAGTAGATCCGGATACCCAGTGTGAGACAAAAAAAAACGGAATTAAAATTATATCATTCTGCGTATAATACAAAAAAATGTAACTACGCGTCTCGTGCTTATCCTGGGCTAAAATTTAATTACACTTGATTCAATATAAACACTGAACAGTTACCTACATTAATTACGTCCTGTTTCGTACGCTTGTAAACTTTACGTAAAGATAGCAATAACATTTAAGTAGGTTTGTTAAACATTTTCTGTAGCAAAGTTTTCGTCGACTGAGGTTTTCAGCCAAAATCGTAATCACGATTCAATTAACCATATCAATTTATTCTCATATATTTTCAAATATTTTCTGTTCAGCTCGTGTTGAAAGATGAATGTGAAACGATTATTATCAGGAAGATAAAATGATTGATTTAGTCCCGAGGCTCGAGATCACGTGCACATATTTTGGAGCGCTCGTATTTGAGCCGAAGAAATAAACCGTTTTTAATATCAGTACAATATTGTGACTTCTTAGGTGCTTAAGTAGGCTATTAATAGTTTGAATGTTAATTTCAAGGTCGAAAATTGGGCGGATTGGGCCTGTATATAATGTTAAGTAGTTAGTTATGAAAGCATTCATAGATCGGTGAAAGTTAAAACTCTCTGATATAAGTGGTGATAATACTCTTACCATGTAGTGTTGACTTCTCACTGAATTTGAAAATAATTTCATAATTTTAAATCACTGTGTTCAGGATGGATGTAAGGTGATACTCTTAGTCTGTTCTTTGTATATGTTCGTCTTTGTGATACATAAAATACATTCAGGTGTAGGTTAGGACAAGATTTGGATTTTTTTTTCAAAGAAAGATAGAGTGCATATTTTGTTAACATTTACCGGACATACTGTGGCTAGGGTCATGGATTATTAAAAAGGTAATGATATCTTTATATCTATTTGTTTCTGATTACTAACGGTTGCTATACTGTCATAATGACTTTTGTATCAGTGGCTTAATTTATTGTACACTTGGATATACACGAAGTAATCTCTGTCCAGCCTTTGAACACATTAACATTTTTACAGCATTGTATTGAAATTTATTTCAGTCATATATAAGCATGGATTTAATCGTTCATTTTGTAGGCCGCGACTGTGGTTCAGTGGTTAGGGCACTGGACTTGTAACCCGTCTATCCGTGTTCAAACCCAGTCGCGACAGATAATACCCTTCTTTGAAAATTTGACAAAGATGTCGATTTTCCTCCATATGTGGCGAAGTTGTCGGCTCTTTGTGGAAGGGTAAGTTAGTACTGGTTAGTATACAGTCCAGGAAAATTGGTTAGGTGAACCGGCCGCTGTATATAGCTAAAAATTTGTTGAAAAACGGTATTAAACCCTGTGAAAAAAATAACTGGTAGACCATAATACATGCTTGGTGTATTAACAAATAAGATTATAAGTGTGAATTACAACTAATAATATATTGCAGTGGAATCTTTTTAATCCGAACCTCTCTAATCGGTCTACCTCTTGTCTGTCATAATCAAAGCAAGATTTTAGTTCGAACGTGTCTGAATTCAAGAGATCACACTGTGCTTTGAGTTATAACATTCACGTTATATTTTAATTATAAAAACAAATATAGTATAGGTTATTTTCATATTACATTGAATGTGCAACCACTTACCTTATCCAGGATGAAGCCCAAACTCTAAGCATGTGAAAGGCGGCATCGAGGTTATAAACTTGAGAACAGTCTCAGAGCTCAAATCTTAATACCGTTCTCAAAGTATTATGGTTGAAAAGATGGAGATAATTGATGCTTAAATACATACTCAGGTAAATTATGCTGTCAGACTAACGTATCAATAATATCATTATTGTCCGATCATAATGAAATGTGAACATTAAAAGACGGGATATGAGATTTGCGGAGACCAATCTCAAGTTTTATAACCTCTGAGCCTGGCTTACAATATTAGATAAATTGAAACCCAGTAATGTGCTATTTTTATCAATTTATATATATTATTTCGAGCCGCCACAAGAAGTTGACTGCGGTTAGTGAAAAATTCAGCTTCGATGTATGAGAAGTGCACGTCAGTAAAACCATATTTTCGTACCAAAAAACTTAAAATAAACATTGTATTATTCATCACGAGATAAATGTTAACCACACATAATTTGTGTCAACTTGTAGAGCACTAACGTGGTTAAAGATTTTATACAATACATGTTATTACTAGTTCGCTCAAAACGTCAATAAATTCAATTTATTTCGAGATCAATTTGTACATCTTCACATTTACTGTGCATAAATATGTAAATATTGACAATCCGTATCACACATCACTGCTTAAGTTTGGGTAAAGTAACGACGATTTTCATTTAATTTTAACATGCAAGGCTATTAAATTACTTCGTTCAATGTTAACAACAGGGTAAATTACTATTTTAAGAATATTTTAAGTTATCTATTCAATGAATCCAATCTATGCGCTTTCAAAAGAATTATTTTGACGTATAACATAAAACATTAAGGTTTGTTTGAAACTATTTAACAGCTAGTAGTAACATTTAACATAGAGAGGCATCGTAATTACCAAAATATCTGTCTTTAGAATTGTAGGAAATTTTAATTAAATTTACTGCTTAAATTATTCATTTTCCAAGAATTTGAAAGAAAGCAGACCGTGAGACGATGTTAGTTGTTGTAAAAAATGGTTTTATCAGACACTGTGTTGTCAAATTTTCTACCTTGAAGTTGCAAAAATATATTGTTTACCTATTTCTTTCACAAATTGTTAAAATTCATTACCATTAGAATATCTAAAAAGTTGTCTTGATTAATTTTATACAAAAATCTTGTAGATCTTTTGTGAATTATTAATAAAGAGAAGTCTATTATTTCGTACCGAAAAAAAAACGCCAGGAAGGGAAGGTTTAGTTTAACATTCGACATTTGAATACAGTGGAACCCCTCTATGCCGATCGAGGTTGGTACCAGGTCATTTGGCCGGTTTAAAGGAGATGCCAGTTTAGAGGGGATTTTTTACTTATATAGTAATGCAGTCGGGACCAGAATATTTGACCGATTTAGAGGGGAACCCGGTTTATAGAGGAACCGCTTTAGAGGGTTTCCACTGTATTTATTAACATTGAGCCTTCACCTGAAAACAATTAAGTAGTTTCCGGTCTACAGTTACACAAAAATGATACACACAACTATTGATTTAGCTTTTTTAATTGAATCTCTTTTAGGAATGCATGAACATCAAAATTAATTAAATACAGTTCAACCCCAATTACCAACCACTTCCATACAACAACCTCATTCTTACAGTGACTATTACTTACTGTTGGACCGGTGTTTAAGTGTTGTACTGTATTTCAACTTGATAATGAAAACCAAAATTCTAACTTTCGGCCAAAATATCAAAGTTTTTCGCTTTAAGTTCCCGAATTTTCGTTGCACAGACGAGTATGGATCGTGAAATAATTTTCAGTACATTAAACACCTTTCTGATGTTATCTTATTATAAGGGATGTCTTTCTATCGTATCCCATATATCATTTTCTGTGCAAAACTTCACGGTCTAAATATTTTATTCAATTTTAGTATTTTCTTTTGCACCGCACATTTTTAATAAGCATATTAGCATTGATATAAATGCTTGAAAAATACAATTCAACAGCGCATGCGCCATACCTATTTAAAACGCGAGTAAATGTCAATGATCCCATTTTATATAGTTTTGTGAAACTTCGTAGATTAAGCTCATCCATTTATTTGATAATATTATGTTACTTCATACACGATGTCATTACGCTATTATACAGAGCACAGATATCTCCGTTTACTGGTCACGTGACAATATCCCGTCAAAATCATTGAAAATGGCTGCATAATATTCTCATTTATCCCATCCAGTCAATTGTTACTTACCATTATTAGTTTTGATATAAAGTTGCGATTTAAAATGTGAAGTAATTTTATGTACATAAGTTAATCCATGGATTGGACCGGGTGCCCGCGTAAAATACTGTCATATTTTATCTAATTTAAACAAATTGTTGAGTAATGAACAAATACTTAACTACCCCAGTAACGATCTCACTATTACGACCGACCACCTAATTATAACGACCAGTTTTCAATATTCCTCTTTTTTCAACTCGATAATGAGACCACCTCAAAATAAATATCACTGTCGGGTTCCAATGGTGGAATTTGTAACGAGGTTTCATTGTAGTGCTAGATTCATAAAAACGCCAGTAGTAGACGTGGCCCTTACTATGAAAGCAAGGACATCTGTCATATTTATTCATTTTTAATTAATCGGTGTTTATTCATAACTAGAACATAACCGTGACACCGTAACTATGACCATACAAATTCCAAACCTCTTTCTGTAGGCTGTAAATTAACACGACACGAAACTAGCTCCACATTAATCAAAGCCAGAAAAATGATATCACAAAGCCATATTCGTACATCCCGATACTAGACACTCGTACATTTGCATCCGACTATAAAACACTGACATTTTTGCGAATAAGTTTAAAATTGTGTTAGTCTCAGGTTATCTTAAAAATAAATGATATAGATGCTGATTAGTTACTTGCGAGTACTGATTAAATAAACTATCTGCCACTCCTAACAGAAGTAAGACGGACTGATTTTATTCTATGTTCGCCGAACTTATATCCGAACTACCCTCAATGTCCAACCTACGGTACCACGGCGACTGAGAACCGATCAACACCCTTTAGCTGTTCCCGAATCTTATCTAATAAATGCCGACACACAGACAGAAATAGTCTTCATTGTGTCTTTTATAAAAAAAAACAATTTTAGATAATATCAATAATATCACAATTAAAACCTGCAGACGTTTACACTAGGCATGGAAAAAAATTCTACAAAATGTTATAACATTTTAATTGAAAACATGAGTTAAATATGAATATATATCACCAAATAGCACCAGACATCAAAGTTACTTTATACCATTACAGTCAAATCTGTGTTTGCAGCTACCTCCGAATAAAGACTACCCTGTGAATAAAGGCCAATCTTTGAAAAAAACCTATAGAATAAACTGACCTTACGAATAAAGGCCATCTGTCAATAAAGGCCACATTTTGTCTTTCCCAAGGATGACCTTTGTTCACAGGTTTGACTGTACTAAACTCTATAGAATAATTTGTTTAAAATTGCCAAATATAATTGTACAGAAAAACCTTTTAGTGTAGCGCAGCTTTCCATTAAATGCTACTTGATTGACAAAAACAGGGACATTATGTTTTGTTTCGTGTGTGAATTGATTCTTTTGTAATTTAATACGTCTATATAATAAACATAGAAGTCCCCCAGTGGACCGTACTCGCATTATAACATCAAAGATATTAACTAACAAATCAACGAGAAATGTCTCGTTATTGTTCGAAAGCGAATGACAAGTAATTAACGTAATTATTTAATCAACAAACGGTTGTCCTGTCAGAACTAAACAATAGAAAAGGTACACAATTCTACCAGGGACATTTTTAATTCTGAAACTGATGGCGATAACATTCAACGAACAAAAGAGTGTAAAAGTATTGGCATTGATATCAGACTCTGAAACCGAGCCAGACAGTGAGGGTTACCTTTTGTTATGATGATCAGCCATACATAAGCTGACAATCAATGGATAACTTCACGTCATACCGAACAAATTAGTATTGTTCCTATTGAAATCCTGAATGATAACATAAAACCAGTCTTTCATTTACAAAGTACGAAAAAAGACAGGCGGAATTCGATGAAAATTGCGCGTAACCAAACTTCCGGTTTTGAAACCTCAGATTCGAACGCTACCGGAAGTTGGAGCGGAAATCATGATAGCCCTCTGAAAGAAGTATTGTTAAAATAAAATTTAAAGGACAAAGGCCTTAAACTATGTCAGACCCAACATAATTAAACCTAACTCAATCTCTGGTATGATAATGCAAATTATTGCTTAAATGGACAAAACATTACCATCATCAACACCACCAACAAAAACACCAGTAAGAACAACAACAGTTACAACAACAACTACAGTAACAGGGACAAGTACACCTCCTGCAGCACCAGCAAGAATAACAACAATGACAATGTAATAATCAGCAAAAAAATAAGATTACAATGAGCGTGGTACGAACAATTGTCGACAAATACAATTTACAAAAATGTATAATTAATTGAATACATTCATTGTACCAACCACTGTACTAATTAAAACTTCATGTCCCGATATACAATTTATTTTGTACAGAATTTTAAGTATTGTCATCTATTGCTTGATTTCTAAAATGTTCATGCCATAGAAACTGGTCTTCCTATTAATAAATACTGGCTAAGAACACAGCTACACGATATACAATGTAGTTTATAACACGCATAATGAGTACAATAGGCTGTTTAGGGGAGAAAGGAGTTTTACCATGGATAACCGTATCAGCGAGTTATAATTTATAAATTATAACTACGATAGTGTCATGATATCGAAATTCAACACTGGTTTGAATTCAGACTAAAATTCTAAGCACAATTGTTTCTACAGTTAAATGATTAATTTGGCTCATTTATTCAATTCCTTGTTTCACCGGGAAATTTTATACCTCCCCCTAATGTATGATCGTTTTCATATGATGTAATACTGTAATTAATAAATATATTTTAGACAATAAAACCAGAATCAGGCTTGTCAATCTTATCATACCTGGATCTTTATTGCATGTTAAACAATTCATTAACAATTGTTTGATGAATTGTTGAAGCATTCTGTTCTAAAACTTTTACGAACCATGAGGTCTCTTTTTCTGCACCGTCATCTAGACACTATCTGGAATGCTTAGGTATAGGACACGATGAACATAGATTTAAAAAGTGGTTAACAGAATAAAAAACAACATTAACAGTGCACTCCACTTGGCTAAAATACTACCCTCCTCCAAAATCCCCCCTACCTGAAGCCCACCCAACACAAAGGTCCATAATAATGGTAGATAAGACAATCTCCCGAATGGTAACGTAAAAAAACAAGTTACAGAATAAACAATAGGCGCACACCAAAAACATTTCAATCAACAGCAAACATAAATAAGTAGTCAATAGTTCTCGTTTTAGATCTTTTGTCAGTCCAAGTTCGTAAAGGAAATATTAATTTTCTGGAATGTCTGGGTTTTGTTACCACTTGTTGACTTATATGCAGAGGTTGTTCTAAATCGAGAATGTCCATACTGGAGTATGTGATTACACGAGTAAAACTTTATCAAGTCTCATTAATTTTAATGTATTCTGGTCGCTATGGTCTTATTGCTACGCGTTTCATTTTCAAGTAATTACACAA
Organism: Lutraria rhynchaena; assembly: GCA_008271625.1. NCBI lineage: Eukaryota > Metazoa > Mollusca > Bivalvia > Venerida > Mactridae > Lutraria > Lutraria rhynchaena. The sequence continues at coordinate 467,420 of VIBL01000138.1, forward strand.
ACTTGGAACTTTAAGAGGGTGTGGGGGGTAGTTGCTTAATGGTCAATAACTTAGTGTCCGTAAAGTGTGTGCGCGCCGTTTGTGTAACATTCCGGTCATTGTTACAGTCGTTTACTGTGCGGAACCTCGGATCATATTTCGGTGACGCTGTTAGGTCTGCATCAGAGCCGTACGTACGATACTTAATTACATATCACAATGTATCCTTTGTTGTTAAAGTGGATTTATCCATTAATGGGAGTGAGAATAGAAACATAAACCCTGATTATCATCTGATTCATGACATATGACGATAAATCTAATGATTAATAATGACTTAGATAGGGACATGTAGTATTATTCCATTACTGGTGAGCAGCCGTGTAATGTTGTGGCTGATCACATTACGATGTCCCCACCGTGACAATATTACCAAGTAATATGTCCGTTTGATAAAAAAATGCATTATACCGGTTTGAAATAAGCCAACTCGGGTTCGATATATGCAAGGGAACTGGGGGTCCTCATTACCTGCCAAAATTTTAACCGAGACACACGCCGCCTCGGTGTGCCTCAGTGTAGCTATGGAAGTGACTCGTAATGTACGGTCACACTTAAGGTAATAACCTCCCTGTGATTGAAGATCACCTGTCTATTAAAACCATGTCGCCTATTCATTTGATTAGGCATTATTACATGGTTAACTGTACTTGTGCTTAATATTGCATTTTCTTCATTTTTATTTGACATGTATATGATATCTAGACTACATATCATGGCTACGTAACGCGGTATCGCGGATTGTGTGATATCGTCTTTTGTATATTTCATACAGTTCGACTGGTGGAGATACGACAAGCGCTGATTCTATATACAGATTGCTAGCTCTCCGCTGTGGTTGCTTTTCTATCTCACGTCACATCACAAAGCCAACCAAAAGTAGCTTATTTCAGAATAGCTTTGGCAATCAATATAATTCCTGAGAACTGGTTTCGGTAAAATGTATTCCAAATTATCAATGAAGCGAAATCTGTCTTATCCGAATACATTCATTCTAGGGAATTGGTTCGGATTAGAGAGGTTTTCAGAATTTTAGCGATGACATTAAGACAACAAATCCGCCCAAGGTTTTAATTATTTTTCACTGTATTTAAACTAATATTTGCGACCGACAGGTTTGTTCGAATCAGAGAAAATTTCGGATACCAAAGGGTCGGATACGAGAGGGTTCGGTTAGAAAGATTCTCATAGTAAGAAGTTTCATGGAACACTGGAAGCTTCTAAAGTGAGATCACAATTCGATTGAATTTAATATTTCGTAGTAACTGTTGCTAAGGTAGTTTCATGGCGCTTTATGGCCATCTACAATGCAATCTAGCAAACATTTATAGTTCATATCACGCTGGAACATCAGCTTTGATAAAAAAAACTCGAATAACGTCATTACTTCGCGACGGATTTTAAATCCGGTTCACAAAACCCCGTTCCCTATCTACTGTCCGACAAAAACCCACATTTCTGTTTGTGAATACCTAGTGCTTTTAATTGTTTGATAACGCTCAAAACCAGGATGTGAATATATTAATATAGCGGAAGAGACAGCATTAATATAATTGAATTTCCGGAAACATATTTGATACTTTTATTCTTGAAACTTTGAGAATAACCAGAAAATATATATTGGTATTGTATATTAACATGATGGCACATTACGAACGCTTTGGTTTCCCGTCCGAAATGGCACTAATTCAATTCCGGAACATGGCACAGAGTTCAATACTGGAACATTGCACAGAGTTCAATACTGGAATATGGCACAGAGTTCAATACTGGATCATAGCACAGAGTTCAATACTGGATCATAGCACAGAGTTCAATACTGGAACATAGCACAGAGCTCAATACTGGAACATAGCACAGAGTTCAATACTGGAACATAGCACAGAGTTCAATACTGGAACATGGCACAGAGTTCAATACTGGAACATGGCACAGAGTTCAATACTAGAACATGGCACAGAGTTCAATACTGGAACATAGCACAGAGTTCAATACTAGAACATGGCACAGAGTTCAATACTAGAACATGGCACAGAGTTCAATACTGGAACATGGCACAGAGTTCAATACTGGAACATGGCACAGAGTTCAATACCGGATCATAGCGCAGAGTTTAAAAAAGGAACATGACACACAGTCCATATTGTTAGCTACCCACGCACGTACATTGAGTCTCTGTAATCCCAGGTTTATTTTAGGGTTCGATTGTCTGGTGTTGGGTAACGTGGGTGTGGCATTGCAGTATATGTCGCAGACTTGATATCATAAGACTGAAAACTGACATCGCTTTGTTCAAAGTCACCAATTTTCTTTGTAGGAATTTACATAATATAAAACGTAATCAAAGAATCAATTAGCGTTAAAAACGACAGTTAAATGAGTAAAAAGCGTCCCAAATATGACAATTATGTTCAGAAATGAATATCGACTGCTCACTTATGAGTGTTAATCTACCTGGATTAAATGAAAGTAATCAATGTTTGGTCATTTACTGAATGGACGTTGACTGCCAATTACGCCTTCGCAGTGGAAAATACAAATATACATATGATTAATACATTATCCATTATCTACGCTCCATGTACGACGATTCAAATCGTTTAATTGATAGACAAACATCATTAATACGAAAAACAAAACCAGAAATCAGTATTATTTCGTAAGCCTATATCACTGTTTTGTTAATAAGTAAATTAACTGTTCAATATCATTTTATCTTGTTTATTTAATAGATTGTTTGGCAAACTCAACTGTATCAAATTACGTCAGTCATACGTTAGATAAGTATTCCGTAATATTAATGAAATTTGTATTTTACCAATAAAGCCGTTTCCATTTGAGGCTGGTCGTCGTGTTTTTACGTAATTGCTAAAAACTGATTCAGACTGACAGCTATAAGGTATTTACGTCTGCATAAACAGTATAAAATAACATACGAACAAGTCACATAATTTTCAGCTGTGTTACCATACATATCCTAATAAACGCATTATGGGATTTGATATTTTTCATTCCGTCGGCACAATGTTTGAAGATTTGAACTGAAATTCTTCGAAGGATTATTTAAATAATGATGTAAGAATCACGAGTTTTTTGTATTCCTTACGAACTTCGCCACTCATCGAATAAAACCTAACAATAAGTCCTTTTTAAGCACATTTCACGACCTGCCATATCTTCGTGGTCGTCCATTTTGTTTTAATATAATCGCATTATATTACAGTAAGGCCTCGATTCTTAGGCCACCTTTGGAACCGAAATATCGATGTCAAGGTTGTAATGGACAAGTCAAAATACAGTAAAGCATGTGAACTAAGGCCATCCTTGGTAAAGACAAAATGTGGCCATAATTCACATACTGCCTTTATTCGGAAGTCAGTTTATTCTAAATAATCAGCGAGTGTTTTTCAAAGAATGACCTTTATTCACAGGGTGGTCTTTCTTCAGAGGTGGCCGCAAACACAGGACTGAAAATATCGAAAACCGGTCCGACTAAAAGTGATTGTTATAATGAGGTGGCCTAAATATTGAAATGTTCGCTTATTAGTATTAGAGTATACTGATCTATAATTATACCACAAATTGATATATTTTGTCTTGTATATGGACCATGGCTGCTTGTTTACATAGTGACTTTTAGGTGCGATATACCGGAAGTGCTGATTTTTTTGAACCACCAACCAAAAACTGTCTTTAGCAGATATTGCAAAAATTATTCAAATGATTTTTTAGAAAGACTTAAAGGATCATTGTTTTACGGTTGCACAAACTGTATCCGTTATTTAACACGACAGAACACCAGTATGCTTTCACATTGCGTGTTTTTAAATACGTTTTTGTCTTTGACACAAAATATTAATTCATCATGTTGATTGACTGTGTTACGAGGTAAATATATCTAAAGGTTTGGTTCTTCTTTGAATAATTTTCCTCAGAAATTGCGAGAGTTCTGTTTTACAATATAAAAAGAGACCACGTGACCATATGCATGTATATTATCATTAAATATAATCAATTTAATGATAATTAATTCCATTTTGTTGCTTTGGAATGCTACAATTGCTTTTTACTGAAAATACATATTTGCTGGCATTGATTTTTGTCACAGTGTAATTATATAAAAACAAATGCAAAACATAATTATGTGTGTTAAATCTGTCGCACATTTTAAATATCTTTATATATTTATGTGTATATATTTCTTGTACAAATTGTCTTGACCATCTTTAAAATTATTCATAAATGGTAAATTACATTATATACCGATTAAACCAAGAAATGAACTTCTAAAAAACAAAACCCTTATTTTTTGTTTATTTTCAGATTAGACGAACTGTGGAACTAGTACAGACAAAACAAAAGTTATCTGGCGGTCAGTCGGAAAGACGAATATCAGTGTTAATACCAAAACAAAGATAACATAAAAGAACGTGTATTCAACAACATACAGCGTCGTAAGTGATTTAGTGGAAATGAAATGTGTTATTACATTTCAAGTTCCGGTCGATCTTTTGGTAACATAATATAGGACTTCAACCAAATTGTTTACCATCAATCGAAAACAATCGCGTTTAAGTCAATAAAGTTTCAATTCTTTGTGTATAAATTCAAAGTTCTGTGATAGTTTGGTGGAACCAATTGTGACGTTAGATGAAGCCATTACAGTAGCTATCACAACGTTTGGATTCCAATTTAATTTCAGGGGAATTTAAGTGAAAAAATACTGACGTTTTTAAATTGATGGGGCGCTTTTGATTAGATTTTCTGAAAAACAAAGCTAGAATATAAGGTATATCACGTGACTCAGTATTTCGTGGTATTTGATTACCTTCTGGAAGAAATGGATTATCATTAATGCTAGTAAACAAAAGACGCTCCGGATGAATTATTGACTCAAACCATGGAGATACTTTTGTGACCAAAGCTGCCCCAAATACATAGCAACAGTGGAGTTTTATATATCGGAAAATTCACTGCAGAGCTTTACAGTTGTCGCCTGATAGACGCTTGTGGACAATATTTGAATATATATCGACATAAATCTGTATATGAAATAGTTGGAAATATTGCATTCACGCTTATAAGCTTAAGGCAAAAAACACAAAAAATACCGAAGATGTGTAAATGCTGATGAACCAAATGCTTTAGATGAAAATTCATTTTAAAGGCGAAAAAAAAACATTATTCTTGGACCATTCTGAAGTGGACTTCGAAATAGAAGAAAGCATATTTCGTGGACTTACTAGAAATTTCCTGGACTGTGTGACTAAAACTACTTGACAGTTAACATTTGAAAATTAGTTGCAGAAAAATAGTCCTTCAGAGTAATGTGAATTTAAATTGACAAAACCCTTTGAGATATTACTTTGTTATCAATAGTCGTTGAAATGGATTCATTGCTTTTGTCAGTTTGCCTGTGAAAGTCCCAACTATATTGCAACATTACACAAAATGGCGAACAATACCACACAAGACAACACAACGGTTGTTTCGGACACGGAAATGATTATTATAACAAGAGGGGATATATTTGAAACGGTTGAAAAGAGCGCAATGGAAATAGCTATATGGCCCCTTATATTCATACTTATATTTGCCGTATTAGGGGCCATAGGTAACACTATTGTGATCTATATTTATGGCTGGAAATGGAAAAAGAATAAAACCAGGATATTCATCTTATGTCTGGGGCTATTGGACCTTGTCAATTGTGTATTCAATATGCCTGTTGAGATTGTTGTCTTGTGGAATCCTTTGACCTTTGACCTTCATTACCTGTGTAAAATATCACGCGGTATCACCTACGTCATCAATAATACAGGATCATTAGTGTTGGTTTCCATAGCAATAGAGCGTTTTCTCCTCGTTTATTACCCACTGAGAAGTAGGCAGCTAACGCCAAAGTTCGCTAAACTGATGTGTTTACTCGCGTTCGTTATTGCGTCCAGTGTATCATGGCCTTCATTCGTGTTTTACGGGAGTCACACCATGACAATACCTCTACCAGGAGGTAAAATTTTTGTGAAAGGAAAAACTTGTTTGATTTCAGATGAGTACAATGTGCACACAGGACTGATTCTAATATTTACCACCATTCTGTTTACACTTTTAATATTAGTTTTTATCAGTCTGACCTGTTTATATATTGCAATAGGACGAAAAATATACATCGCGACCTGTACAGACTTAGGGCCTGAAGGAAAGGAAGAAGCGACGAAGTTATTCAGTAAAAGCATAATTTCAGCAATAACCGGAGTTACAAAACCAGTAGAACAAAACAAGTTTACATCGAAACGATTCTCCAAGGGGGGGAATACCCAAAGACTTTCGTCAATCTCCGAGACATCTGTGACCTGTGTCGCAGCGTCACGTGACAATACCGAAATCATGACGTCAGAATCAGCTGAAAAGCTATCAACTATGAATTCTAAGCCGCGTATGAGTAGAAAATTTTCAACAGTTCGCTCTAGGCCGACGAGGAAAAATACTGTAATGATGCGAATGGTTACGATAGCTTTTATGTTGTCATTCACACCATTCCTTATAATTCTAATAATTCGCTACACTAACTCAGATTACTATTTCGGCTTAAACAAGTCTGGTAAGATAGCATATAGTGTATTTCTAAGAACTTATTTCATAAACAGTATGGTCAATCCATTTATATATAGCTTCATGAATGCTTCATTCCGAAAAATGGTGAAAGAATTATTCAAAAATATATTTTGTAGTACATGTTGCAGACGAAAACAACAACCTAGCAATCGATACTAACAGGAACATTTCCAATGTACAGTACAACCAACACTTGGCGACCACTTGGATATTAAGAGACCCTTGTCATAACGACCCCTTATTTTCGGACAGGCTTTCAGTATTTCAGATATTCAAACCGTATTACTTTGTCCGAGATCTCGTCTTAACATCGAGGTTTTACGAATCGCTCGTATTACATGCCTTGTTTTAATTGATAGCACGTTTTTTTATTACAATTTCTGAAAAGAAAGCTTGGATATAAAGCGCATTTTCAGCAGACTCTTAGATTTTATTCCTGCATAAAAAACAAGTATTACTTGATGTTAGAAGACATTATAATTTGGAGGTTAATATCGGATGGATAAAATTGATCAGCTTAATATGTAATCGTGTTTTATCAAAGAACAATGTGTAGGTTTATTTCCAATTTGTTAAAGAAGGCTATGCTTCCGATTGTGTAAAACTGGTTTTTAAATATACGTACTGTATATTTTCATTGTTACATTTATAATGTATTTTTGAAATATAAGAGTTTATGAATTTTTCATTGTATTCAATACATTGGTATATTTGTAATATATTTGTGGTATACAATTTATAAGATTTTATGAATTTGTTTGTTTATTATTTTGAATTAATATGTGATTTAGAGTGATTTTCATATTTGCTTAACTGAACAGCAGTGTCTATGATATTTTAATCATTTCGCTCTCTTAACAATGTTTCTAATAAAGTATTGAACAAATTAAAATTTTGTTTTCTTGTTTAATGAAATAAGCCAAGCATTTTTTTCGCTAGCTACTTTATAAAAAAGTCTAATGTGGTGCAAAAGCTTGGTTTAATAGACATTTTAATGTAATTTTATGTTGTTCATAACCCGAATGTTTTCAATGTTTTGTAGTGATGCGGTCAGAGGAAAACTTACAAGTATTTAAACCCATGTCGTCTGTTTAACTTATTTTTCTTATTCATTACCACATAGTGCAGTAAAATTTCGTTAATATTGACAATGGATTGACATGCATGTCTGCTTATACATTAGGATCACTATGCACACTTTTATTGAAAATATTACGTATTTAAGAATATACATGAATTTCAACTGCCATAATTCAAGGGCGTTCATCTGTTAAGAAGGATCATACAACACAAATGTATTATGCAACAAACATTTCAAAATTGCGTCTTTCTATTCACATAATAGAGCAGAACAGTAAAGTTGATGTAATAACTTCTTCAGGCTAATCTTTACAAGTCGCCAACTGACAGTCATCTTCACTTTATGAATTAATTGAAGGTGTAATTCAAATGATGAAATCAACCCAGACAAAGCTATTAAAATAATTTACCCGTCAATGATCTCTGGATAGGAAATTCTCTCTAAATTTGTCAGTATGTGTGATTTTATGCCGTCATTATTGAGATTCTGTATTTATTGTTGAAAAACGAAGAGAAGATAATCTAATGTTTCCATGTTTCCACAGGATTTAAGAGAAGAAGAGTTATCTTTCTTGTTCCCCCTCATTAACACTGATACTGTTAAAACAGTGCTTAATGTACAACTACATACATCAAAACGTATCTTTTTTAAAGAATTTATTCAAAATACAAGGAATACACAGTATGAATACATGATATTAACTGAAAACATATACATGTTTATTCAAATCATACGAGTTCAAATTGAGTAATGCACACAAAAATCAATGCCAATCATTGATTGGATGGGTTCACATTGTAAATTTGTGCATTAATTGTACATTGAACAGACATGAATATCACGTACATTACAAGTAAGTAACAAGGAAAAAACAACATTAAAGCATATAACTCATGTAAGTATTACATGATGAGAATGAAACAGGCTCTTCAGAAATCTAAAGAAGATAACTTCAGGGTTTTGGGGGGCCGTTTTGACGACCGATATTCGGTCGCGTTCCCAATGGCAAAAATAATGTTTTTTCCCAATTGCAAGGCAAAAATTTCCAAATCAAATGAAAAAAAGTGAAAAATAAAATTAAATTTACAGCACTTCAAATGGTTATTGAATGTCTAAATCATTCAAATAACATAGTTAGCAATATCTAAAAACAAAAAACATAATATTTGTTATTTTTTAGTTCATTTGATTATTTTAACTACTTTATAAAGTGTGACTTTGTCCAAAATGTCGTGAAAATTCCCAATTCCGGGGGTCGGATCATGTTCCCAAAATAATGAAAAAAACCCTGAATTTGATGATGGTGTTGCTATGTCAGGTGGTCGAGGTTAATGTTTAAATAGAGCTGATCGCATAAATGTGAACAGTCTTTAAAATGAATTTAATTACATTTTGTACCATTTCGAATGCTTGTATCACGAAATTGTTTCCTGCGCACACAAGTATCACTTACATACTAAAGTAATTTCATATTATGATATCTAATTATTATTTACTGAGTTTTTTGCAATAAGCATTATTTGCTTGAACAGAATGTACGACAGAAATTTGATTCAATTGTGTATGAATACGAATATTTCATTCAAAACAAATTAAAGACAGATTTAGTGATTAAATACTATTAGCAATAATACCCAGCACCAACAATGATTTCAAACTCATTTATGAAAGCAGCCATTCAAAAATACATCATATCCATGCATAATCACATTTGTAGTCCTTGAAACAAGGATCTGTCAAGTAAAACACTATTAAAAAAATGTACATAACTAACTAAAAAAACAAAATTAAATCAAAAGTGATAAGAAAATTAATTGTGAACATTATAAATAACTTCAATGTCCACATTGTTCACTTACACACTATGTTGCAAACAGCCATCTTTGATTAAACATTTAATTCACTTTTAGTAGTTGCATTTTACAAGGATAAAACTTTTTGGCGTAAAAAACTGTATGTTTCTGGTTACATACTCACTAAAAATAGCGTAGGTAGATCGGGAAATTTAATTTTCAGTATTCTTAAAAGCCACTGTTGAGATTATTTTTGTGCCGAAAGGCAAAAAAGTAAGACAGTAAATGTGCCGTTCCTCGGGTTTAGTAAAAAGTCTAGGGTCGCGGGAGAATATTAGGGTAGGTCGGGTAATCAGGAACAAACGATTTTTTACGCCTTACTTGGAATAAAAGTTCTAGATAAATATGATCACTCTCGCTGAATACGGCATTAATGTTTCCATTAGCGTCGTAATGAGTTTGAACGAGTCGCGTAAACTGGTAATAAAGATCATGAAAAACGCATGATCATTCCACGTTTTTTAATAAAATGTCTAGGGTAGGTCGGGTAACCAGAAACAATTTTTACGCCTTAACATTTGTGTAACATTAAGATAGATTTATTGATTGTTATCCATATTACTACAATGGAATATACTATGATAAGATATGATGACTTCACATGATATATAAATGAACATTGTATAAGGATTAGAAGCAAGCAACCATAAGACTATTCTATTTCTATCCTAATGAAGTCTAGCTGATACATCATTCGATCAACTGATATGTGACACTATACACATGGGCAACATGCATTAAAAAATCTGGAGCAGTATTATATAGTAAAAAAGTAATTACACAAATTCATGTAATCCAAAATCACAGAAACAAAAGAATTGACAATTCACACTTCTTGCACACATAAAAAAACAACAAGCATTGTGCCAAGCTTAATAACCTTAATAAAAAATATCGAAAAAAAAAACAACAAAGAACTTTTAAAAAGCAAAGTGATTATCTGTACAAAAATCATAAATCAAACAAAATTCTTCACAAATATTCACACCATAGAAAAACAAAATACTACACTTTTATAAATCTTAATACTGGATTATCACAAACAAAGATACAAAACAATCAGTGCTAGAATCATGTAAAACAATATCTACAATAAATGGCCCAAACCATGGACTTCTTCCCATGATTTCGTATCAAGGAATCCAATAAACAATTACAATTAACACAGAGAGTAATTATCCACGATTAGCAGGATACAAAATTCGCATGTCACAGCATTTGGCAAACCCCTGGCTTTAACTTAACATAGTTCATTACCTCAGCTCAGACAAAATGTCTGACAAACCAACCAATCACACACCTGACAATCACTTAATACATGAAATAACACAACAAGACCAATGAAAATGCTAAAATCCATGATTTAACATTATTCTAACATACAGTCTAATATTGTACATTCAACAACATTAAAAACTGGCCGTTGGCAAATAAGACATATTGCTTACAAGTCAAACTGATTCTTGGTTAGTAAATTATTACTAGGTTAGAAAGAAACAAAAAGTTTTGAAAACAGGTTATTATCATTATCGTATAACTAGGATACATTCCTGTTATATTTTCATTAAACTGTTCTTTGCCAAGTATTCAAAAATTAGTAATTGCATTTATATTTAAACCTTAAAAAATATTCCAGTATAAAGCAGTCCATACAAAAGTATTTGTTGAAAATGTGTTGTATCAAGAATTACTCAAAGAAAATGGATGCAAGTTTATAGGCTGTTAACAAGAATGTTTGGTATTTCTACATGCACTGATTACAATATGCAGACATTAAATCATACATTACGTACTGTTCTACAGATAAAAAATAAAGAAAACATCACTAAAATTTTATTTAATTTTGTGTTCATGGCTCAATTTTTTCTATATTCAAAATAAATAAAATAGATTACTTTTTACGAAAATACAATCAAATTTCAGTGCAAGAAGCAAAATAATTTTAAACAAATCTAAAAGTGATGGAAGATACAAAAGAACTTTTTCCTGCGTTTTTCATTGAAACATGACTCACCTTGTAGGAAATGATCTAATTAAGAAAATGAATGGTCACACGACACGTTTCCGTTCAGTATTAAAAAAGTTATGACCATGTTTGCTTGCACGATTTCCATACATTTTCTTGATGCAATTAAAACCACATTTTTACATGAAATATTTAGAGAAGCAAAATCAAACATTTACTGACTTATTGTTTTAAAGCATAACCATGAATGACGTCTATCTATGATGTTTATTGTAGATAATGTTTCAAGATGTTTAGACATGTACTTTACAGACTCCTCACGTGACAGTTCACTGTGAGTTTCTCCGTCAACTGATGCAATATAACACCAATCTAACAAAACGATTATCTCAGACTTATTGTTTACACAGCTATCAACAAAACCATGAAAACATTGATGACTCATTGTGACTCGACTCAGCCTTATCTCCACTTGTGTTACATCAGGATGTAGTTGTAATAAAACATCATCAGGTAACTTCATGTAGCTTAGTGTTAGTGACTTGATACATGGGAGAGTTTTCACTGTAGATGTCAATATTTTCATTGTATTGTTATCAAACTTGTCACCAAATTTGCAATCAATAACAAGATGTTCCAGTTCTGAGTCCTTAATATGGATAAATACATGTGTAACAATAATACTAACATCACTGCCAAAGTCTGATCTAGGGAATAGTATTTGCACTGATTTAACACATTTTTTATTTAACAATAAAAGGTCTAACAATGAACTGTCATCACTAATCACGTAAAACACAAAATGTTCAAGTTTAAGAGCAACATTAGTAGTTTTAGATCGACGGGCTTCTTTAAAACAACTTAATACAATGTCCTGATACAAGTGGACTACCATATATCCTGTAAAATGGAATTTTTCAGGTTCAACTTCATGTGATATTTTAGGAGAAATATTCTCCAGTAAACATTTAACTTTTTCACAAGAAATCCCAGTAAGGAATATGAAGAAATTCTTGTACTGTACTACATCAACCACTGAGCTCCATTTATTTACAATAAAGTCTACTGAATTATTCATGTCAAATGAATATACAAACAATGCAGCTAGAAATTCAGTGTAGCTTTTATGTATGAAGGATATCTTCATTTCTTGTCTGGCGAAACTTCCGATTACTTTGTTTTTTGACAAGATACCAAGTTTACATAAAGTATTAATTTCTTCAGATGTGATGTAATTAGACATTAACTGTTTTTCAGTAAAAACAAGGCCTGCTGCATTTTTGTCAAGTTGAAACAAAGATCTGAATGATAGTGAACATACTTTCTCCAATAAAGATGGATACTTTTGTAAATATTCAAACTCTGCAAACGATTCAGGGAGTTTTATTTCATCAGTTGTTGCTGAAGTAGATTCAATGTTTTTCTCTTTTACTGCTTTTTCTAGTAACATCTCTACTATGTTCCCATAGATAACTGCTCTTGACATACTCGTCAGCCTTTTGTAAAACCACAACACTACCAACTGAGATGCAATAATAGGTATATGTAACTGATCATAAAGATTGCATTTCCTAACTTCAAGCAAGAAATCTGATAGTTTCTTGTTGTCTTTGTTAACCGCATTTACATATTTCACTATTTTGTCAATGTATTTCTCAGTTGATTTTTTACATATTCCAGTCATCTGTATTTGACGATCAATCTCCTTCTTCTCCAGACGTACACTTTCTATTTTGAACGGCCTACAGGAAGTTATATAAGTACATGTCTCAGATTTTATTTTTCTGGGTAATCTACAGGTTTCATTTCCGACTGTGGTTGGAGTCCACTCATCAAATCCATCTAGAATTATCAGGCACTGTTTTTCACAAAGAATATTTTCAATTAATTTGACTCTTTCTTCAATTATATCTTTGGAGTCTGTGCTGAAAAAGGTATCAATTATCATTTTTACAATACTTGTATGATAAGTGTCGCGTAGAGACACGTAAAAAACAAAGTCAAATTTTCTCATGAAGTTGACATCATTCTGTACATCTTTGTTGTTTATGATATCACCGTGATTTGGTGACTGTGATTTGGACCATAATAAAGCCATACGCTGACAGAAAGATGTTTTACCAACCCCCGCATCACCAGTAATATAAATATTTCTGAAAGATTTTCTGTCCTTAGTAAATACGTCCTCATAAGAAGAAATTGGGCAATTTCCCTCTGTTTCTTGGTCTCTGTGATAAGGCTGGTGACGCATGTCTGGAGGTTGATATACCGTTAACAGATTCATCACATCGTCTTCACTAAACAAAGGAGAAACTTGCAGTTTATCACATGTTTCCAGGTAACTCTTCTTCAGACATTCTTTGACATCTGTAAATTAAGTAAAGTGAGACAAAATTAAAGAACATCATTAAGGCAATTACTTTTTAATGAAGTTCAAGTAGAAAACTTCTCTTCCTTTTAACACATTTTTTGCAATAAGACATGTTTTCTTTCAATTAAAGAAATATGAATCATTGTTATCTCTATGTACTAAATAAAAGTTCCCACCTGAAACATTGACGCGGACTAACAAAAAAACGTTATAAGATAACTGGCGACTATAAACCATTTTATTTGCAACAATTTATATAACCTGAGGCTGCAACTTATAAAAAGAGATGAAACGTTCATTTTTTATTTCCTGTTCTACATGTGCCATTCTTTTGCAACTTATTAAAAGAGATGACAATTTCATACCTGAGTCACTTAGTTCAGCTTTAAAACGTTTTCTTGCTGGTTCCTGTCCTACATGTGCCATTCTTTGGTACAATTTTTTTACTTCATCTCTTGTTTCTTGCTGAACCTCTATTCCTCCAATTATGCTCACTTTTAATTCAGACTGGCCCTTTTTTAAGTCTGACTGACCAAGTTTTAACTCTTCAATACCACGGTCAAATAACCGCTCCATATCCACCCATTCTTTAAGTGTGTTATCAAGTTGCTTCTTAAACTCACCGTCGATTTCCACGATTTTAGCATCATCTATTAAAGTAGGCAGGTTTGCAAGTCCACAAACAGTATTCAGACTATTTAGAATCTGTAAGAAAACAAGAATTTATTAAGATGGTTAAGAATTAAGAACATTGATTCGGAACATTGGCAATATGTTTTATATCAGTATTTTAACAAGAATGATATTTCTTCATAACACGAGCTCTGCAGAGTGGGGCAAAATACATCCGAAGGCTGTGTTAACATGACTACCACCATACCATGCTATGATGGTAAGTTATGCTCCCTCTTGCACAACTGAGACACTTCTCGAGTTTTGTGGAAGTTTAAGATAAACACTTTATAACTGAAATATGAAAGTGTAGTTGTCTACACAAGAATTTACTATAAAAATATATAAAGGGCCAATAACTCAGTAAAAACAGCAATGTGAATTATCTCTCCTTTATGCACTACTAGACATCAATATTATCATCTGTGAGAGTTTGAAGAAAATAGGTCAAGTAATGTAGGAGGAGTTGTCCACACAAGGAAAACGGACGGACAAACGAGCAGTGCCATAACATAATAAGACACTTCGGGCGTATAGTAAAAAACACAAAATGAAACATGTCTATACAAAATTTTATGTTACAACAAACAACAAATGTTTTAGTCTTGTTTCAAAAATAAACAAAGCAGACATCGCAATAAATCTTCATTCAATTAACACAGATATAATGAAAAGTTGGACTATAATATTCACCGAAACTAATTCGTCCCACTTAGACTGAAACTCATGCTCAGACACTTTCACAGTTGTGCTATGTTGTAGCTGAAATATAAACGAATGAGTATCTATTTTTTTGCCTTGTCAAACAAAAAGACACACATGTTGAAGCACCTATTACATCGGTGATGTCCAACAAAACGAATAAGCATTGAATGCTGGAATGTGAAATTAACCAGACAGAATATATACTGATAAGAAAAGGGTTCTTACATGAAAACACACTCAAAACATCCCAGCGTGTCCGAAATACTACCAAGCCCCCTATCCAAAACCTACCTAACACGCAAGACCATTAAAAAAGAGGGTCAAGATGACCCTTTTTTGCTTATCTGAGTAAAGATTGCAACATCTATGGTTTTCCTGTGATTTGACTTGGTGACCTGAGTGGGTGACCTGCTTAACCTTAGTTGACCCATGTTCAAACCTGTTCCCGATATCATTAATACGAACATTCTGACAAAGTTTGGGGAATATTCAATCACAACTGTGACTTAGTGTTAGAGTTTTAAGGAAATTTGACCTGGTGACCTAGTTTTTGACCCCAGATGACCCATATTCGAATTTGTCCAAGGTATCAATGAGACGAACATTCTGACCAGGTCTGATGAAGATTCACTCAAACATGTGACCTCTAGAGTGTTAACAACCCCCAGGTGTGGGCAACAGACGAGGGACGCAAGAATAGACTGACAGGTCACTAAAGTTCACTGATAATGTATGAGCATTACATGCTCAGATGAGCTAAAACATTTCCATCAAAGGGGTCATTTGAAGGAATATTATACATACAACAGTGAATGTATATTCATGGAAAATAGCAATATCATAATTCAAATCAATTTCAAAACTGAGGCCAAGTACAAGATATTGTCAAAAAACACAGTAAAATGTTAGATTTAGAAAAACAGTTGGTCTCTAAGTAATCTTTAAAAAGCTTAAAAAAGTCAAACTTAACGTAACTTCAAAGGATTTTAACCATTCTACTACCTTGGTTTTTTCTTCCTGACTTTGGACATAAGATCAATATACTAAAATAATAGAACTTAGAAATTGATTCGGGGATATACGAAACTTTGTTTGTTCGTTTGTTTTTATGTGACATTGTCATATTAACGCCGTTTTTCAACAATTGTACAGTTATATACGGCAGCCGGTACAACTAACCAATTTTCCCGAACTGTATACTAAATAGTATTAATTTACCTCTCCACAATGAACCAGCAACTTCTCCACATAAGGAGAAAAAAGGAAATATAAGAAACTAAGATCCAAGTTTGAAACGTGTAAACAGTTTGATAAAAGTATAAAACTACATACACTATTTCTGCACAATCTAAACTTTGTAATGTCTGTTTCTAATTGTGGGTCTCCAGGTGCTGGGGATTTCCATACAGAATGATTTGGGTCACACAGGCCGCATACATTCCTAAGAAGGCAGGCAAGCAGAGTGATGTCAAAATTAGATGTATTTGGTTTCTTGTCTATTGGTGGCAGGATTTTTGCCTGTTCAGCTGTTAGTGTTTTGTTGTCGATCAATTTCTCAAGTTGTTTATCCTGTTCAGGGTTTGCATTCAGGTATTGCACGAAGTCATTTCCCACCAAGCAATCAAACAGTTTTCTCAATACTTGAGTACCGACCTCTATCAAAAGATATTGATACCGAAATATAAACTTATCTGAAAATAAACAAATTGGAACTGCTGAATGCACTAATTATCTAATTACAATACAAGCTTCAACTTCAGTGTTAAAGAAAATCTGGACTATGACATAATGACGACCAAGTTGCACATGAACTTAACAAATAATAAACTCAAACTCTAGGTTTATACAGGCACAGCTTCATCCAGACTGAAAGATGTGTAACAGTTTGATTTACCTTAATTTATCCAAAATTCAATACTTCATTCTTGTTAATACTTTCTACATAGGCTATCTATTGGTCAGTATCTACCTGCTCATGAAATCACTGAATGTTTTATATTTTATATGTGGTGTGACCATAAATTTCAGTGGGCATTTTCATTTGGAACTCGGGTAGTGACTAGAATTGAGTGTCAAAAATTGCTGTCTATAAGACGTACCCGGATATCTAGACTTTGTTACTCCCCTGCCATGTTCGTAGATCAGATGGCACTAAATTTTCAACAACGAGCATTTGTGTTACGTCAATCATCAGTTTTGTCAAAGTCAACACTGATTACTGTGATTTCATTAACTTTCGTTGGGAATCTAATGTCTTGGATTTCGTGGGTTGGCTGATCTCAAAATCAAATCCCACGAATGCAAATTTATGCGGAGATGTCAGTCAAGTATCCGAAATTTGTCGGCTGGCTAATTGAATTTCAGAGTTATTTTGTATCCCTGTTACTACTGATAAGCAAATGGTACCTTAAGAAAATTTTAAAAAATCATGGGTGGTTGTTTTCAATTACATATTTCATATAGTTATGCCATGCCTACCCCTATGAAAATTACTTATTTAAAAAGTATATTGAATTATCTATTGAAGGAATTCTATATAAAACAAGAGGGCCATGATGGCCCTGCATCGCTCACCAGAATAAATGTTAATTAACTTGTTACTAAGAATGTAATAAAGATACACTTGTGGGCAAATAATGGGGAACAAAAATAAACTTGATAAAGGACCATCAAAGGATACTACAAAGGAATATTCGTGATGACTGAAGGATGCCACAGACCAAATTTGGTGATGATCCAACCACTGGTTCATGAAAAGATATTTCTATTTTAAGGTATTTTCCATTTTAAGGTATTTCTATTTTTAGCTCTAGCAGCCCCTAATTGGGGCCAACCATTTTTATTTCAGCAAATCTGATAGAACACTATCTAAAGATGCTAAAAACCAAGTTTGGTAATAATCAATCGATAGAATCATGAGAAAAAGTCATTTCAATGTATTTTTATTTTTAGCTCTAGTGGTCCGTAAAAGGGGCCGACCAAATTTATTTGAGTAAACTTGAGAAACGACCATCTTAGGATGCTACAGACCAAATTTGGTGATGATCTATCCTCTGATTCATGAGAAGAAGACGTTTAAAGGTATGAGGAAAAGTCATTTATGGAATTTCTATTTTTAGCTCTAGCAGCCCCTAATAGAGGCCGACCATATCTATTTGAGCAAACTTGAGAAAAGACCATCGAAGGATGCTACAGACCAAGTTTGGTGATGATCCATCCATTGGTTCATGAGAAGAAGATGATTAAAGTTTTTTTTTCTATTTTTAGCTCTAGCGGCCCCTAAAAGGGGCCAACCATTTGTATTTGAGCAAATCTGATAAAAGTCCATATAGGAATGCTACAGAACAAGTTTGGTGATGATCCATCCGTTGGTTCATAAGAAGAAGATTAAAGGTTATTCTATTTTTAGCTCTAGTGACCCCTAAAAGGGCCGATGGTATAATATGAGCAAATTGCAGTTAGATCGTCAAAAGGCTTCTGCACAGCAAATTTGATGTAAATCTGACTGGTAGCTTCTGAGGAGAAGACCATTGTTGATGCCAGAGCATCCACCTACCCATCCTAATAGCTCACCCTGAACCTTCGGTTCTGGTGAGCTAAAAATCTACAGGTGAGAATAAGTTAAACCTTCTATTTACATAAAAAATCTTATCAGCCCTATAGACGCTTTTTGGGGGGAGGGTAATTAGTACTAAACAATTAAATAAGAGGGTTACTTAAACTGTTGTTTGTGTCCAGGGGTCTTTCTCTTTTGGGGGACTGGGCCCGGGGCCCTGGGATGGGGGAGTTCGCGTCATTTTCAGTTCAAGGTGAAATTTAAAACACCTAATAAATATAATAGGTGGGGGAATTTTACAAACAATAGGGGGAAAAGTATATTCCAGAGGTAGGGGAATGGAGCCAAAATTCAGCCCCAAATTCGGGAGATCGAGAGCCCTGGTTGTCAATGTAGGTTAGTAAATTATATATAAAAAGAAACCACCGTACAATCAGCCAAACAAGGATTTAAAACCAAAATGATAAATCACCTGTAGCACTCACCAGACACAACAGACACAAAGCCTGTTACAGATTAAAACACAATGGCAACATGTCTGAATTTTTTTACTAAAAGTAAAACAGGAAAACTCATTCCTACCTGGGCCTGGATTTGGCTCAACACCCGCCATGACCAACAGTTCTTATAAATGCGACACTTCCAATAACTTTGTCAAGTGTACTGAAGTAATGTATGACGTCATTATCACACCACTGTCTCTACTAGCTACAAAGAGTCCGATCCTACATCTGCATATGTCAACATCGGCCCCCATGTTTGTGTCTGAATAAGATGTAAAAATTATCAAGGAATATCAACTGAAAACGCCAAACATGTTTTGAGTTCCAGCTTCTTTCATCTAATTCAAGAAGAAAAGAAAAGAGACATGCTTAACAAATTTCACTCCCTTCTTTGAAATCGAAAGTAGACAAGACATTTTCTAATCTAACAAATATAGTCAAGTAAAAAATGAAATAAACTTGTTAATTAAAGTTCATCCAAGACAGCATATATACGACTCTAAATATAACGTAATATTAGTGCTTACCAGTATATAAAACGAACTCTACAGACCGTGTTCAACCCGCCTAACCAAACAAGATGGCTTCTTTTCTTATCTAATACAGTCAGTCAGGCAGTAGCGGATTTCGGGCAGTAACGGATTACGCGCTTAGTCTTTTAAAACCTTGCTGGTCCGCTAATGATGTATTAATAAATGAAATATTCAGTCATCAATCTGGTTCTATTCCACACAAATCCATGTATATTTGAAAATGTTGTGATTCTGGGTAAGTCTACAGAACCGTGTAGTCCAGAATGAGGTCACCGGATGTTTACGTATTTTATGCGCGCAATAACGTGTCGTTAAAACTGAAATCCGAATATCATCAAACTTAACATTTAAATTACCCTCAATTTGGTATTATGTTGCGTATAAATATCCCATCCCATCGTCCAACACAATTTTTTTGCACGTCATTCATTAATCTGTACGATTTAAGTGAAAAATGCGAGGTCGGTGATTCGGGTAGTAGCGGATTGACGATTTGGGGACTGTGTCAAAATCAAATATCACTCTAGAAATGGGCGAGCTTTGATGCTGACGAATGGAAAACGCATTTCTGTGTAATAAAAATGTTAAATTTTCATGCCTGACTGCATATGATCATGTCTTAACCTGTCGGAAAATTGGTTGTTATGCCATATCACATTGAGATGATAGCATGCTCATTTTCTCACCATTGAACAGTTCTTTTCTATTCTACTTCAATTAATACATTCAGTATATTTTGAAATCGTGAAAAATGTATCAGTGATGAATTTATTATATCATCAACTAAGCATTACGATTTCTGACAATCCGATGCAATGTAGTTAATGTTTCAATAAGGGGATGGATGATACGTCTTGGTCTGATTAGATTACAATATTTGTGACAAGGATTTTGTGACAGGGACCTGAAGCAAAGTTGCAAGTTGGACTGTTCAAGTCATACAGAAGAGGCAATAGACTCAAATAAAATGTCAAATAAAATTGCAATCTGTATATACACAATCACACTATCAAATTTATCTGCCAAGTAGCCGACTAGACCAGCGGTTTTGAAGATCAGGGTTGGTATTCACGAAACACCCTAGGGTTAAAAATTTCCTAAATTGGTCCACTCATGTCCATTACACACGAAAAGGCAGCGAGCCAGAGGGATAGGTAGATTGATTAAATTAGGAATATCTATAATCTTTTAGATATTTTAGAGAATACCGCCCCTGAAAACAGGTTCACATGAGTGGTAACACAAGTGAAATGAAACGTCAAAACAATGACATTTTTCGTAATATTGATTATTCTGATTAAAGTTTTGCAGACTTTTGTTTTAATTTATTTTCTTATACAAACTAGAATATTTTAGTCTGGTCTACTTGAGCAGGGACTTGACTTGAGCCTCATTAAACTATATTGATATGTATATAACATGCATTTATTGTTCTTGGGCCCATGCAGATAGAAACGATGACATAGGAAAGCGATGATACATCGCCTTAGAAAAGAATGGCGCTCAATGATGCTAACATTGTGTTAGTGGCTCGTTTAAGACTTAGTGGTAACTTAACTTTGAGTTGCCCCCGTTTGACGTTTGTCCACTGACACACTGTGTCATAGTGCGTAATCCGATACTGCCTGAATCAATCCGCTACTGCCGTAATGAGTGACTTACGAAATTCGGCATTTAAACTATGAAGATGAAGGAGTAGAAAAATTTAATTTACACCATCGGAAAGGTCACAAAATTTGCTTTTAATCGGTATATATATTTCAACAATTCACGCGCTCTATCGACGGCGTATGCAGTGACAGTTTCGTTAGCAATCCGCTACTGCCTGACTGACTGTACGACTTTGAAACATCATTTCCGGGAGCAAAGTTTAAAACACGATACTTCACTATTCCGATTAAACTGGTCCCCGTTCCATTTTGCAATATACCCAAAGTCAACGGAAACCAGTTTATATTCTGATTCAAACTACAAATGCATTGATCTCCCTTTAAAGATATCAGAGCTGTAGATGCTGTTAACAGGATTGTGTGACTGGTGCGCAGACGAATAATTATGTATCTGTTATCAGGTACTCGACATTAACGTAGAGTTAACTAATGTGAGCTAATATTTGTGTTATTGTAGTTAAGGACCGCAATGGAAATAAGTGATTTTAATCATAGGCGGATCCAGGGGGCGGACGCGGCGTACGCCCCCACCCTAAAATGAAATATGATATTTACATGAATATATATATGTAAAAGTCGAAACCTTTTCGCACGCTATGCGTGCAATAAGGTACGAATACAGTAACACAATCACATAACGTACAATTCACAAACAATTCCTTCTCATGTCTCTCATTTTTTACGATTTAGACCTTGTACGTCGAAGACTGCTTCCGATCGTGTAAAATGATTTTAAAATATACATATTGTACATTTTCATTGGTACATTTGTATTGTACTTTTGAAATATAAGATTTTATGAATTTTTCATTGTATTTAATACATTGGTACATTTGGTATATATTTATGGTATACAATTTATGGTATACAATTTATAAGATTTTATGAATCTGTTTGTTTGTTATTTTTGATATGTGATTTAGAGTGATTTTCATATTTGCTTAACTGACCAGTGTCTATGATATTTTAATTATTTCTCTCTCTTAACAACGTTTCTATTAATGTATTAAACAAAAAGCGGACCATTTCTTTCCGCTATTTTATAAAAAAGTCTAAAGTGGTGCAAAAGCTTGGTTTAATAGACATTTTAATGTAATTTTATGTTGTTCATAACCCGAATGCTTTCAATGTTTTGGAGTGATGCGGTCAGAGCAAAACTTACAACAAGTATTTAAAAGCATGAGGTCTGTTTAACTTATTTTTCTTACTTATTACTACATAGAACAGTAAACGTTCGTTAATATTGACATTGGATTGACATGCGTATCTGCTTACATCTTATGATCACTATGTACACGTACTTTTATTGAAAATATTACGTATTTAAGAATATACATGAATTTCAATTGCCATAATTTAGGGGCGTCCATCTGTTAAGAAGTAGCATACAACACACATGTATTAAGCAACAAACATTTCAAAATTATGTCTTTCTATTCACGTAATAGAGCAGAACAGTAAAGTTGATGTAATAACTTCTTCAGACTAATCTTTACATGTCGGCAACTGACAGTCATCTCCACTTTATGAATTAATTGAAGGTGTAATTCAAATGATACACGGATGAAATCAACCCAGCCAAAGCTATTAAAATGATTTACCTGTCAATGATCTCTGGACACGAAATTCTCTCAAAATTTGTCAGTATGTGTGATTTTATGCAGTCATTATTGAGATTCTGTATTAATTGTTGAAAACAAAGAGAAGATAATCTAATGTTTCCATGTTTCCACATGATTTAAGAGAAGAAGAGTTATCTTTCTTGTTCCCCCTCATTAACACTGATACTGTTAAAACAGTGCTTAATGTGTAACTACATGCATCAAAACGTATGTTTTTTAATGAATTTATTAAAAATACAAGGGATACACAGTATGAATACATGATATTAACTGAAAACATATACATGTATATTCAAATCATACGAGTTCAAATTGAGTAATGCACGCAAAAATCAATGCCAATCATTGATTGGATGGGTTCACATTGTAAATTTGTGCATTAATTGTACATTGAACAGACATGAATATCACGTACATTACAAGTAAGTAACAAGAAAAAAAACAACATCAAAGCATATAACTCATGTAAGTATTACATGATAGGAATGAAACAGGCTCTTCAGAAATCTTAAGAAGATAACTTCAGGGTTTTGGGGGGCCGTTTTGACGACCGATATTCGGTCGCGTTCCCAATGGCAAAAATCATGTTTTTTCCCCATTGCAAAGCAAAAATTCCCAAATCAAATGAAAAAAAAGTGAAAAATAAAATTAAAATCACAGCAATTCAAATGTTTATCGAATGTCTAAATCATTCAAACAACAAAGTTATCAGCATCTAAATACAAAAATAAATTTAATATTTTTTATTTTTTTTTGTTTTATCTGATTATTTTAACTAATTTATAAAGAGTGACA
This sequence comes from Lutraria rhynchaena, assembly GCA_008271625.1. Lineage (NCBI taxonomy): Eukaryota > Metazoa > Mollusca > Bivalvia > Venerida > Mactridae > Lutraria > Lutraria rhynchaena. The sequence continues at coordinate 491,401 of VIBL01000138.1, forward strand.
TCGTCCAAAATGTCGCGAAAATTCCCAGTTCCGGGGGTCAGGTCATGTGCCCAAAAGGTCGAAAAAAAACCTGAATTTGATGCTGGTCTTACTATGTCATGTGGTCTAGGTTAATGTTTAAATAGAGCTGATCGCACAAATTTGGACAAGTCTTTAAAATGAATTTAATTACATTTTGTAGCATTTCGAATGCTTGTATCTCGAAATTGTTTCCTGCGCACACAAGTATCACTTACATACTAAAGTAATTTCATATTATGAGATCTAATTAATACTTACTGAGTTTTTGCAATAAGCATTATTTGCTTGAACAGAATGTATGACAGAAATTTGATTCAATTGTGTATGAATACGAATATTTCATTTAAAACAAATTAGAGACAGATTTAGTGATTAAATACTATTAGCAATAATACCCAGCACCAACAATGAATTAAAACTCACTTATGAGAGCAGCCATTCAAAAATACATCACATCCATGCATAATCACATTTGTAGTCCTTGAAACAAGGATCTGTCAATTTAAACACTATAAAAAAACAATGTGTACATAACTAGCTAAAAAAAGAAAAAAATATTTAAATCAGAAGTGATAAGAAAATTAATGGTGAACATTCTAAATAACTGAAATGTCCACATTGTTCACTTACACACTATGTTGCAAACACCCATCTTTGATTCACATTTGATTCACTTTTAGTATAGTTGCATTTTACAAGAATAAAACTTTTTGGCATAAAAAACTGTTTGTTTCTGGTTACATACTCATTAAGAATAGCATAGGTAGGTCGGGAGTTTTAATTTTCAGTATTCTTAAAAGCCACTGTTGAGATTATTTTTATGTTGAAAGGTAAAAAAGTGGGTGTATCATTCCACGTTTTTTAAATAAAATGTCTAGGGTAGGTCGGGTAACCAGAAACAATTTTTACGCCTTACCATTTGTGTAACATTAAAATAGATGTATTGATTGTTACCCATATCACTACAATGGAATATACTATGATAAAATATGATGACTTCACATGATATATAAATGAACATTGTATAAGGATTAGAAGCGAGCAACCATTCTATTTATATCCTAATGAAGTCAAGCTGATACACCATTTGATCAACTGATATGTGACACAATACACATGGGCAACATGCATTCTAAAAGCTGGACTCAGTCATAAGCAATATTATATAGAAAAAAAATAATTACACAAATTCATGTAATCCAAAATCACGGAAACAAAAGAAATTGAAAGAACACACTTTTTGCCCACATAAAAAACAACAAGCATTGTGCCAAGCTTAATAAGCTGAACAATAAATATCGAAAAAAAAACAAAGAACTTTTAAAAAGCAAAGTGATTTTCAGTACGAAAATCATAAATCAAACAAAATTCTTCACAAATATTCACACCATAGAAAAACAAAATACTACACTTTTATAAATCTTAATACTGGATTATCACAGACAATGATGCAAAACAATAAGTGCTAGAATCATATAAAACAATATCTACAATAAATGGCTCAAACCATGGACTTCTTCTCATGATTTCTTATCAAGGAATCCAATAAACAATTACAATTAAGACAGAGAGTAATTATCCACGATTAGCAGGATGCAAAATTCACATGTCACAGCATTTAGCAGACCCTTGGCTTTAACTTAACATAGTTCATTACCTCAGCTCAGATAAAATGTCTGATAAACCAACCAATTACACACCTGACAATCACGTAGTACATGAAATAACACAACAAGACCAGTGAAAATGCTAAAATCCATGATTTAACATTATTCTAACATACAGTCTAGTATTGTACATTCAACAACATTAAAAACTAGCTGTTGGCAAATAAGACATATTGCTTACAAGTCAAACTGATTCTTGGTTAGTAAATTATTACTAGGTTAGAAAGAAACAAAAAGTTTTGAAAACAGGTTATTGTCATCATCGTATAACTAGGATACATTCCCATTATATTTTCAATAAACTGTTCTTTGCCAAGTATCCAAAAATTAGTAATTGCATTTATATTTAAATCTTAAAAAATATTCCAATATCAAGCAACCCATACAAAAGTATTTCTTGAAAATGTGTTGTATCAAGAATTGCTCAAAGAAAATGGATGCAAGTTTATAGGCTGTTAACAAGAATGTTTTGTATTTCTACATGCAATGATTACAATATGCAGACATTAAATCATACAGTACTGTTCTACAGGTAAAAAATAAAGAAAACATCACTTAAATTGTATGTAATTTTGTGTTCATGGCTCAATTTTTTTTATATTCAAAATAAATAAAACAGATTACTTTTTACAAAAATACAATCAAATTTCAGTGCAAGAAGCAAAATAATTTTAAACAAATCTAAAAGTGATGGAAGATACAAAAGAACTTTTTCCTGCGTTTTTCATTGAACCATGACTCACCTTGTAGGAAATGATCTAATTAAGAAAATGAATGGTCACACGACATGTTTCCGTTCAGTAATAAAAAAGTTATGACCATTTTTGCTTGCACGATTTCCATACTTTTTGTTGATGCGTTCATCAAATTTTGCGTTTAAAATCATATTTTTACATGAAATATTTAGAGAAGCAAAATCAAACATTTAATAACTAATTGATTTAGGGCGTAAAGGTAAATAACTACTTTGTGTGATGTTTGTTGCAGATAATGTTTCTAGATGTTCAGGCATGTACTTCACATCATGAGACATGCCACTGTGAGTTTCTCTACCTACTGATGTAAGATTATGCCCATATAACTCAACTTTTATCTCAGACTTATTGTTTACACAGCTATCAACAAAACCACGAAACCATTGACAACTCATTGTGACTCGACTCAGCCTTATATTCACTTGTTTTACATCAGGATGTAGTTGTAATAAAACATCATCAGATAACTTCACGTAGCACAGTGTTAGTGACTTGATACATGGGAGAGTTTTCACTGTAGATGTCAATATTTTCATTGTATTGTTATCTAACTTGTCACTAAATTTACAATCAATAACAAGATGTTCCAGTTCTGAGTCCTTAATATGGATGAATACATGTGTAACAATAATACTAACATCACTGCCAAAGTCTGATCTAGGGAATAGTATTCGCACTGATTTAACACATTTTTTATTTAACAATAAAAGGTCTAACAATGAACTGTCATCACTAATCATGTAAAACACAAAATGTTCAAGTTTAAGAGCAACATTAGTAGTTTTAGATCGATTGGCTTCTTTAAAACAACTTAATACAATGTCCTGATACAATTGGACAACTATATATCCTGTAAAATGGAATTTTTCAGGTTCAACTTCATGTGATATTTTAGGAGAAATATTCTCAAGTAAACATTTAACTTTTTCACAAGAAATCCCAGTAAGGAATATGAAGAAATTCTTGTACGGTACTACATCAACCATTGAGCTCCATGTATTTACAATATAGTCTACTGAATTATCCATGTCAAATGAATATACAAACAATGCAGCTAGAAATTCAGTGTAGCTTTTATGTATGAAGGATATCTTCATTTCTTGTCTGGCGAAACTTCCTATTACTTTGTTTTTTGACAAGATACCAAGTTTACATAAAGTATTAATTTCTTCAGATGTGATGGAATGAGACATTAACTGTTCTTCAGTAAAAACAAGGCCTGCTGCATTTTTGTCAAGTTGAAACAAAGATCTAAATGATAGTGAACATACTTTCTCCAATAAAGATGGATACTTTTGTAAATATTTAAACTCTGCAAACGATTCAGGGAGTTTTATTTCATCAGTTGTTGCTGAAGTAGATTCAATGTTTTTCTCTTTTACTGCTTTTTCTAGTAACATCTCTACTATGTTCCCATAGATAACTGCTCTTGACATACTCGTCAGCCTTTTGTAAAACCACAACACTACCAACTGAGATGCAATAATAGGTATATGTAACTGATCATAAAGATTGCATTTCCTAACTTCATGCAAGAAATCTGATAGTTTCTTGTTGTCTTTGTTAATCACATTTACATATTTCACTATTTTGTCAATGTATTTCTCAGTTGATTTTTTACATATTCCAGTCATCTGTATTTGACGATCAATCTCCTTCTTCTTCAGACGTACACTTTCTATTTTGAATGGCCTACAGGAAGTTATATAAGTACATGTCTCAGATTTTATTTTTCTGGGTAATCTACGGGTTTCATTTCTGACTTTGGTTGGAGTCCACTCATCAAATCCATCTAGAATTATCAGACACTGTTTTTCACAAAGAATATTTTCAATTAATTTGACTCTTTCTTCCATTATATCTTTGGAGTTTGTGCTGAAAAAGGTATCAATTATCATTTTTACAATACTTGTATGATAAGTGTCCCGTAGAGACACGTAGAAAACAAAGTCAAATTTTCTCATGAAGTTGACATCATTCTGTACATCTTTGTTGTTTATGATATCACCAGACTGTGATTTGGACCATAATAAAGCCATACGCTGACAGAAAGATGTTTTACCAACCCCCGCATCACCAGTAATATAGATATTTCTGAAAGATTTTCTGTCCTTAGTAAATACGTCCTCATAAGAAGAAATTGGGCAATTTCCCTCTGTTTCTTGGTCTCTGTGATAAGGCCGGTGACGCATGTATGGAGGTTGATATATTGTTAAAAGATTCATCTCATCGTCTTCACTAAACAAAGGAGAAACTTGCAGTTTATCACATGTTTCCAGGTAACTCTTCTTCAGACATTCTTTGACATCTGTAATTAAGTGAAGTGAGACAAAATTAAAGAACATCATTAAGGCAATTACTTTTTAATGAAGTTCAAGTAGAAAACTTCTCTTCCTTTTAACACATTTTTTGTAAGAAGACATGTTTTCTTTCAATTAAAGAAATAAGAATCATTGTTATCTCTATGTACTAAATAAAAGTTCCAACCTGAAACATTGACACGAACTAACCAAAACCATTATAAGATAACTGGCGACTATAAACCATTTTGAGAGGAAACGTTCATTTGTTAGTTCCTATTCTACATGTGCGATTCTTTTGCAACTTATTAAAAGAGATGACAATTTCATACCTGAGTCACTTAGTTCAGCTTTAAAACGTTTTCTTGTTGATTCCTGTCCTACATGTGCCTTTCTTCGGCACAATGTTTTTACTTCATCTCTTGTTTCACGCTGAACCTCTATTCCTTCCATTATGCTCACTTTTAATTCAGACTGACCAAGTTTTAACTCTTCAATACCACTGTCAAATAACCGCTCCATATCCACCCATTCTTTAAATGTTTTATCAAGTTGATTCTTTAACTCATCGTCGATTTCCACGATTTTAGCATCATCTATCAAAGTAGTCAGGTTTGCAAGTCCACAAACAGTATTCAGACTATTTAGAATCTGTAAGAAAACAGCAACTTATTAAGATGGTTAAGAATTAAGAACATTGATTCGGAACATTGGCAATATGTTTTATATCAGTATTTTAACAAGAATGATATTTCTTCATTAACATGAGCTCTGCAGAGCGGGGCAAAATACATCCGAATGTGTTAACATGACTACCACCATACCATGCTATGATGATAAGTTATGCTCCCTCTTGCACAACTGAGACACTTCTTGAGTTTTGTGGAAGTTTAAGATAAACACCTTATAACTGAAATATGAAAGTGTAACTGTCTACACAAGAATTTACTTTAAAATATATAAAGGGCCAATAACTCAGTAAAAACAGCAATGTGAATTATCTCTCCTTTATGCACTACTAGACATCAATATTATCATCTGTGAGAGTTTGAAGAAAAAAGGTCAAGTAATGTAGGAGGAGTTGTCCGCACAAGGAAAACGGACGGACAGACAGACAAACGAGCAGCGCCATAACATAATAAGACACTTCGTAAAAAAACGTAAAAAACGTAAAAAACACAAAATGAAACATTTCTATACAAAATGTTATGTTACAACAAACAACAAATGTTTTTAGTCTTGTTTCACAAATAAACAAAGCAAACATCGCAATAAATCTTCATTCAATTAACAAAAAAATAATGAAAAGTTGAACTATAATATTCACCGAAACTAATTCGTCCCACTTAGACTGAAACTCATGCTCAGACACTTTCACAGTTGTGCTATGTTGTAGCTGAAATATAAACGAATGAGTATCCATTCTTTTGCCTTGTCAAACAAAAAGACAGACATGTTGAAGCACTTATTACATCGGTGATGCCCAACAAAACGAATAAACATTGAATGCTGGAATGTGAAATTAACCAGACGGAATATATACTCATAAAAAAAGGGTTCTCACATGAAAACACACTCAAAACATCCCACTGTCCCCAAAATACTACCAAGCCTCCAATCCAAAACCTACCTTACACATAGGACCATTAAAACAAGAAGGCCAAGATGGCCCTTTTTTGCTCATCTGAGTAAAGATTGCAATATCTATGGTTTTCCTGTGATTTGTCTTGGTGACCTGAGTTGGTGACCTTTTTAATCTGAGTTGACCCACGTTCAAACCTGTTCCCGATATTATTAAAACAAACATTCTGACAAAGTTTGGGGAAGATTCAATCACAACTGTGAATTAGTTTTAACAGAGTTTTAAGGAAATTTGAACTGGTGACCTAGTTTTTTTACCCCAGATGACCCATATTCGAATTTGTCCAAGGGATCATTGAAACACACATTCTGACCAGGTCCGATGAAGATTCACTCAAAACATGTGACCTCTAGAGTGTTAACAACCCCCAGGTGTGGACAACGGACGAGGGACGCAAGAGTAGACTGACTGATCACTAAAGTTCACTGATAATGTATGAGCATTACATGCTCAGGGGAGCTAAAAACATATCCATCAAAGGGTTCATTTGAAGGAATATTATACATACAATAGTGAATGTATTTTCATGGAAAATAGCAATATTATATTTCAAATCAATTTCAAAACTGAGGTCAAGTACAAAATATTGTCAAAAAACACAGTAAAACGTTGGATTTAGAAAAACAGTTGGTCGCTAAGTAATCTTTAAAAAGCTTACAAAAGTCAAACTTAAAGTAACTTCAAAGGATTTTAACCATTCCACTACCTTGGTTTTTTCTTCCTGACTTTGGACATAAGATCAATATACTTAACTAAATAGAACTTAGAAATTGATTCAGGGATGTATGAAACTTTGTTTGTTCGTTTGTTTTTATGTGATATTGTCAATGGGGTTTAACGCCGTTTTTCAACAATTGTATGATTATACACGGCAGCCGGTTCAACTAACCAGTTTTTCTGAACTGTGTACTAAATAGTACTAATTTACCTTTTCACAAGGAACCAGCAACTTCTCCACACAAGGAGAAAAAAAGAAATATAAGAAACTATGATCCATGTGAAACGCGTATAATTGTTCAGTCAAAGGATTGGGTACATCGTACAAACTTAGGTGAGCATTTCTGATAAACAGTTTGATAATAAGTATAAAACTACATACACTATTTCTGCACAATCTAAACTTTGTAATGTCTGTTTCTAATTGTGGGTCTCCAGGTGCTGGGGATTTCCATACAGAATGATTTGGGTCACACAGGCCGCATACATTCCTAAGAAGGCAGGCAAGCAGAGTGATGTCAAAATTAGATGTATTTGGTTTGTTGTCTATTGGTGGTAGGATTTTTGCCTGTTCAGCTGTTAGTGTTTTGTTGTCGATCAATTTCTCAAGTTGTTTATCCTGTTCAGGGTTTGCATTCAGGTATTGCACGAAGTCATTTCCCACCAAGCAATCAAACAGTTTTCTCAATACTTGAGTACCGACCTCTATCAAAAGATATTGGTACCGAAATATAAACTTATCTGAAAATAAACAAATTTGAACTGCTGAATGCACTAATTATCTAATTACAATACAAGCTTCAACTTCAGTGTTAAAGAAAATCTGGACTATGACATTATAACGACCAATTTGTACATGAATTTAAGAAATAATAAACTCTAGGTTTATACAGGCACAGCTTCAGACCTCCAGACTGAAAGATGTGTAACAGTTCGATTTACCTTAATTTATCCAAAATTCAATACTTCATTCCTGTTTATTCCTTCTACATGAGCTATCTATTGGTCAGTATCTACCTGCTCATGAAATCATTGAATGTTTTATATTCTATATGTGGTGTGACTATAAATTTCAGTGGGCGTTCTCATTTGGAATTTGGGGAGTGACTAGATTTGAGCGTTTTCCATTCGAACAATGTGAGTTACGACTCGAATGACGACATATGATCTCTTCACCACAACTCTAGTAAACCTTACGGCAGGGATATAAATTAACAGTCACCCAGTCGCCAGCGACGAATAAAATCGGTAAGGGGCAAACAAATTTTAGCTGATGATCGCCCAGCTGCCGAGTTGTAATTTGCCAATATTTTTCCAATTGATTTACTTTCTTTTTCGATTGATTTGTTGCAAAAAATACAATCGTAACTGGCCAAAAATTGCTGCCTATAAGACGTACGTAGACTTTGTTACTTCCCCTGCCATGTTCGTAGATCAGATGGCACTAAATTTTCAACAACGAGCATTTGTGTTACGTCAATCATCAGTTTTGTCAAAGTCAACACTAATTACTGTGGTTTCACTAACTTTCGTTGGGAATATAATTCCTTGGATTTAGTGGGTTGGCTGATCACAAAATCAAATCCCACGAATGCGAATTTATGCGGAGATGTCAGTCAAGCATCCGAAATTTGACGGTTGGCCGATTGAATTTCGGAGTTATTTTATATCCCTGTTACGCCAACCCAGAAGAGTAGAGTTTAAAGATGGCGGAGTTTATTCCGTTAACTCTAGTGTTTCCAAATGAAAATGCTCAGAAATATATGACCTCAAATTATTTGTTCAATGTAAATTTATAGTCATATTTCAATTTATAATTTAGTAGCAACTACTGATAAGCAAATAGTACCCTAAGATTTTTTTTTAAAAAATCATGGGTGGTTGTTTTCAATTACATATTTTATATAGTTATACCGTGCCTACCCCTGTGAAAATTACTTAAAAAGTATATTGAATTATCTATTGAAGGAATTCTATATAAAACAAGAGGGCCATGATGGCCCTGCATCGCTCACCAGAATAAATATTTATTAACTTGTTACTAAAAAGGTAGTAAAGGTACACTTGTGGGCAGATAATGGGGAACAAGAATGAACTTGATAAAGGACCATCAAAGGATACTACAAAGAAATATTCGTGATGACTGAAGGATGCCACAGACCAAATTTGGTGATGATCCAACCACTGGTTCATGAAAAGATGTCATTTTAAGGTATTTCTATTTTTAGCTCTAGCGGCCCCTAATTGGAGCCAACCATTTTTATTTGAGCAAATCTGATAAAAGTCCATATAGGAATGCTACAGACCAAGTTTGGTGATGATCCATCCATTGGTTCATGAGAAGAAGACGTTTAAAGGTATGAGGAAAAGTCATTTTAAGGAATTTCTATTTTTAGCTCTAGCGGCCCCTAATAGGGGCTGACCATATCTATTTGAGCAAAATTGAGAAAGGACCATCTGAGGATGCTACAGACCAAGCTTGGTGATGATCCATCCATTGGTTCATTAGAAGAAGATGATTAAAGTTTTTTCTATTTTTAGCTCTAGCTGCCCCTAAAAGGGGCCAACCATTTTTATTGAGCAAATCTGATAAAAGTCCATATAGGAATGCTACAGACCAAGTTTGGTGATGATCCATCAGTTGGTTCATGAGAAGAAGATGATTAAACTTAAAGGTTATTCTATTTTTAGCTCTAGTGACCCCTAAAAGGGCCAATGGTACAATATGAGCAAATTGCAGTTAGATCGTCAAAAGGCTTCTGCACAGCAAATTTGAAGTAAATCTGACTGGTAGCTTCTGAGGAGAAGACCATTGTTGACGCCAGAGCACCCACCTACCCATCATAATAGCTCACTCTGAACCTTCGGTTCTGGTGAGCTAAAAATCTACAGGTGAGAATAAGTTAAACCTTCTATTTACATAAAAATCTTATCAGCGCTATAGACACTTTTTTGGGGGGAGGGTGATTAGTACTAAACAATTAAATAAGAGGTTTACTTAAACTGCTGTTTGTGTCCAGGGGTCTTCCTCTTTTGGGGGACTGGGGCCGGGGCCCTGGGGGGGATTTCGCGTCATTTTCAATTCAAGGGGAAATTTCAAAAACCTAATTAATATAATAGGTGGGTGAAATTTTACCAAAAAATAGGGGGAAAAGTATATTCCAGAGGTGGGGGAATGGGGCCAAAATTCAGCCCCAAATTCTGGAGATCGAGAGCCCTGGTTGTCAATGTAGGTTAGTAAATTATATATAAAAAGAAACCACTATACAATCAGCCAAACCAGGATTTAAAACCAAAATAATAAATCACCTGTAGCACTCACCAGACACAACAGACACAAAGCCTGTTACAGATTAAAACACAATGGCAACATGTCTGAATTTATTTACTAAAAGTAAAACAGGAAAACTCATTCCCACCTGGGCCTGGATTTGACTCAACACCCGCCATGACCAACAGGGTTCTTATAAATGCGACACTTCCAATAATTTTGACAAGTTTACTGAAGTTAGTAATGTATGACGTCAGTAGCACACCACTGTCTCTACTAGCCACAAAGAGTCCGATCCTACATCTGTATATGTCAACATCGGCCCCCATGTTTGTGTCTGAATAAGATGTAAAAATAATCATGAATATCAACTGAAAACGCAAAACATGTTTTTACTTCCATCTAATACAAGAAGAAAAGAAAAGAGACATGTTTAACAAATTTCACTTCCTTCTTTGAAACCGAAAGTAAACCAGACATTTTCTAATCTAACAAATATCGTCAAGTAGAAAATGAAATAAACTTCGTAGAATCAAAGTTCGTCCAAGACAGCATGTATACGACTCTAAATATAACGTGATATTAGTGCTTACCAGTACATAAAACAAACACTACAGTCCGTGTTCAATCCGCTCAACCAAACAAGATGGCTTCTTCGCTTATCAAATACGACTTTAAAACGTCATTTCCGGGTGCTTAGTTTAAAACCAATCTCTATCCAGAGTTGTCGTTCGTTATCTCTCCCGTACATGCAAGTGAATGATAACGAACGGCAACTCTGGATAGAGATTGTTTAAAACACGACACTTCAATATTCCGATTGAACTGGTCCCCGTTCCATTTTGCTAAACCAGTTTATATTCCGATTCAAACTGCAAATGCATTGATCTCCCTTTAACGATATCGGACGCTGTTGAAAGCATTGCGTGATTGTTGCGTAGATGTAGAATTATCCGTTTGTTATCAGGGACTCTACATTAATGTGAGTTAATCGTGCGTGTAGTTAACATAAATTAAATGTGTCAACCGTGGAACTATCTTGAAAAGAAATGTGTTTAAAATTGGTCCACAGGAAAGAAAGAAAACCCAACGTTATAAACATAACCAAATCAAGAAATCGTGTGAAAATGTGAAACGTATATAAAGTGAACTAAACGAGCTTGATGGGACATGGGCATTATTTGTCATCTCATACACTGTGTAGAAACATATTAAATGCGTAAGTAACTCAATCTAAATTTGAGTATAGCTTTCTAATTCATGAAATGTCAACCAGAATTAAACTGTTAATTGACACTCAACTATTTCAGTCACATATGATTCGACTTATCATCAGACTCTTCCGTTTTTTAAAACTGGTCCCCGTTCCATGTTGCAGTGCACTAGAGTCAACGGGTACCAGTTTACTTCCATTTTTATCATGAGTTGCGTCCCCTTAAGACGTGTCCTACGTTTGCTTTTCTAACCGGAAGAATATGAACAATTTTGAAGTTTTCTAGAATAAGAATTACAGTTTTGATGTTGATTTTGAGAAGATGAGGGTGCTAGCAGTTGTTTTAATATATTTAAACGTCTTGTGTTCTGATTTGTAAGCTGTAGTCATTCATATCATTTTTTTCAACTCTACCAATTAGAAGCTCTCATTAGTGACTATCTTGATTTTGCTTTATTGGTGAGCGTGCATGTCTCAATGCGTGTCATGGTCTGAATGTTTAATGTGAACTGTATTATTTTTTCTAAGGGATGAGTTATGTCTGTGCTTGTTTCGAGGTGTAAAATATTAGTTCTCACATTAAAAAAATAATCGTATATTGTAATACAATGCTCCCTCCGAAGAGCAACACTCGGAGTCGCAAAAACACGTTTTTCTTTGGAGGGAGGGAGTTGTTGTTGTGGAATTGATACATTCACGACAGTTGTTTTTATGGTGTGTATGTCTGTCTTTTACTGTCGTTTCTTATAGACAATCGGTCTTTGGAGGTGACGTTACGGGAGAGAACACCGTACTGACTTATAATATACATGTTAAGATCTAAAATATGTGCGTAATATTCGTCGTATATCTTAATGGGTTTATTGGCAGCAGTGTGGTGCAGTCGCCCACTTGTGACTTGTAAAGGTTGCTCAGACCTGCTGTTGCTAAATGATTATTAATCCTGGTGTTGAAGCTTGAACACAAAGTTCTATGTTTCTTTCAATATTATTTATTCACTCAATAACAAACATGATTTTATATTCACAAAAGTTTAAATTTAAATACACAAAGTAAAAATTAAAGTCCCATATATTGCAATAAACAAAGTTAAGAAAATGTCACCTACCGTAGACAGTATTCAATTATACTAAAAAAAAACGTCACAAAGATAAAATGTACTGCTGTATGTCACAAAAACAATTTCTTAAAACTATTAACCTTTATATTCTATCTTAAATTATATTTTCTTTTCATTTGTTAAAAACTAAACTACCTCTTATTTATAGGGACTTTCTGTGGAAGGTGTGACTTATTTGTGGACACAAAATATAATCGCGTAATAACTAAATCACATGTTTTCATCATACAAACAATTGAACAACTTAAATACTTAGGATAATAAAGGAAGTCTTAGCCACCAAGGGGAGACATTTTCACAATTATCAAAGAACTGATCAAACAAACGTAATTAGTTAATTATCTTCAAAAATACAAACAGCTTGGATATCTATTACTTTAAAGGATGTCTCAGCCAACTTAAGTACTTAAAATTACAGCAACATTTAACAGAACAATAGACTGACATATGTTAAAATAAACATACAAATATACAAATGATTACAACAACAACGTGCACAAATTTAGCGTCTTTCTTTTCATGGAATTAGCTTGTATAATCAATTTCCTGTTAATAAAACAATATGACAAAATTTCACAAAACTCAACACAAAAATATCCTAAATATTTACGGCATGATATACACATACTCTCATAAAAGCATGGTTCAACTATTTAGTTATAGCAACAAAGTGCTCCGTTTGTTATAAAAGGCAGATTTAATACACAAAGATACTCCCAATAAATAAAAATGATTCTACAGCTTGCGTGGATTTTTACTTTTAATATCTGTGATAACTTTTCTACAGGTTGCGTAAAATTTTCGCGATAAATCTGGTAAAAATACTTGAAGTTGTGTAAATTCTTCACAATAAATCTGATAAGATTGTTTCAAGTTGCGTAAATTCTTCACAAAATCACTGATAATATTCAAACAACATGTGCAAATTTACTACACACAATATCTGTGACAGTATATCTCCTAATTGTTTGTTTTCTTCAAAATACTTCTGACGGTGGTGATAAGATTTCTGATGTCCCGGACCAGACTGCTGGTGTCTAGTATGACCACAGATCCTATCATTGCGAGCAAAGACAACAACGCGATGTAACCAATAGCAACAGCCTGAGGTCTACCATCTTTTGCTGACGTTTTCTTACGAATCTGTAAAAATATGAAAGACATATTTAGCTGAGTTTGTCTTAAGATACGTCATTCTATTTATTACCTAACAAATTACGAACTTTATCTTAATTAACTGTTGGACTAAAACAATGTCATAAAGTAATGCTGTTATGCGAATGGGTTATTTATATGAAGATAAATACATTCATATATAAATGCACACAGGAATGAATACTTGTGAATATTTTTCATTATGAGTTTTATCATGCTAATTTTATTTTAATTGCGAAATATCAGTTAAACAAACGAGCAGACACTACTGATCAAGCTCAAACAGAGGTAACTAAGAAATAGCGTTGTCAAGAAATGAAAGGACTGATATTTGTACAGACGGACGGACGGACGGACCGACAGACAAATCTTATATGTACTAAATTGAGATTGTGTATGTAAGTCATGTTGGCGGGTATGAGTACTTCTGTAATGTAGTAGAGAGTGATGTTAATAAGTAGTGTATTCAAGTCTGTGTAGACTGTATGATAAGATTTGGTTTCTTTTTCTTTTAGCCGTTTCTCTGGAGCCTGGCTTTACTTACATTAACGCTAAGTGATGGTTTGGTCACACTCAGATAGTTTTGTAGATTTGATACAAGTGATTGTATCTCATCTGGGGTGTAATCAGCAGCGGGTACCACCCAACCGCACGGACATGTACACTCCATTAGACAAGACTCTGAAAAAGACATACAAACATAATAACAACTGATTGAACATTTCCAAGATCTCGTCACTTTCCGCATAAGTTATTTCAACTGAGAATCGTTAATACAGTAAAACCTCGTCATCTCGAGTGACTAAATGCTTGAGATAAACATGGTGCTCGTAATAACCAAGTATTTGTTTGTTTGTTGAAAATTATGCACAACGAAGAACAAAAATTGACGGGACTTCATAAAATCCTATAAAATATAATAATAAAATGAAATCGATGAGTCGGGTGCTCGTGATATCAATGCTCATAATAACGAAGTTTTACTGCATTTCTGAAAAATAAAACGATCGCGGTACAATATATGTATAAAACGGGTAACAAAAAACTCACGAAGGGCTTAGTACGTCCGTACCTAATATTCTATTTGCGTGTTCGATCTAAGATAAACATTTTCTGAAATTTTCTCGGATTTAAGAAAGCAACTAATTTCATACACCAATCAAGTTTGGGTGAGATAAGTCACTGGGACAGCCAGAACGTTCTCGCGGTAGTAGGACATTATTTTTGTCGTATATTAGAGGCGCGGTACTATTTTGAATCTGGCTGAGGAGGTTAAAATGATGCGATTGCGTAGGAAATACTTTTGCTCTTTTGTGTGAAGAACCGCATAATGGAATGTAATGATTTGATTGTGTATGAAATAATTAGAATTCTATTGATATCAGTGACAGTAACACCAGTAGTTGCTTTATAATCATCGTAAATACTACCTGTATAATTTGTCGTAACGACATCAACACTATTGTCCGGTAGAGGGATGGCATTGTCAGGAACAGGATTAGGTGGTTCGTAGATTGGAAGACAAGATTTGTTTGGTAGTGGAGGAACTTCTATCAGATCGCTCGTGTCTGTTACCGGGTTTTTGTACACCTCAATAACGATCGATTCAACTGTATTATTGATAGTTGTAGGTGTATTTAGAACACTTTCGGGACATAACCAAGTATGATTTTCTATGGACTCCGGTGAAAAAACGGGACCTAGGTAATGGTAGGAAAGATGAAATGAATGGATAAATGAACAATACAACTGTGTAAAACTGGTTGATTATTTACTGAATCTGACGACTGTATAAAAGAATCCGCCTTCTCGATATGAATAAAGCCGGTATAATTGTATAACAAATTGATTTTTATATTTATACTAATACATTTTTATTAATTAAAAATCAATTATAACTTATTGAAAAACATCCGGCTAAATATCGGTTTATCTAGCATTGTCTGTATTTAAGGCGATGTTTTAAAAATACATTCGGTAGCATAATTAAAAACAATTACGTTTCTGCACACTGAAATGATAGTTGGCAGGAAATTAGTACAGTGTAAAATTGACGGATGTGTGATGAATGGACGGCAAAATGTGCGTTTATGATTTCTTTGTCCTGTTTTGTCAGTATCAGAACAGGCTTGTCCTTAGTGTTTCCTTGGCATTGGTAAGATTCAAATTTGCCTGGTAGGTTTTTTCGTAACTTACAGTTCAAACATGGACATACGATTTACACTTACCTATTGTATTATTACTGCAGTCCTGGTTCAAATTGCCGTCAAGATCAGTATCTGAAATGGATGCATTTGTTTAAACATTAAACACATTTTAGGAGTTTCCATCCTAAAATTTCATACAAATCGTACCCAATGGATCAAGAAGCAAAATGCCGCAAAACTTAGTGTTTAAAATTGAACGAGGCCGAAAAGTCTATGGTGGGCAAAAAATATGGCCGGAAGGGTCCGCGGAAACCAGGAACTTTTGTGACAAGATGCATGAATAATGCAATAAATCGGGTAAGTGTTTCTTAGCGAATATTTTGTACAGTGTCCTTTAACCAATCATGATCCAGTGGACGTGGCTTAAATACTATGCTACGCATGGGCACAAAGATAGGGTCTGAGAGCAGCATACAAGCAATATTTCTGATTATCATCTGCAGAAATATGCCACATAAGATAATGTTGTGCATGTCCTGTTTTATGTTCGGGCCATATTGTAAAACAACATTCAAGTTTTTCATCAGACCTTAATTGTGCATCGGATGAACTCCGAAATCTTATGGACCTTACTTTGCCATTGCTTCATTAAATCAAATCAAAATCTGGTAGCAATAGCAAATTTATAAACTGCATTATTGTAAATCGTAGCAAGTTAGAACAATACGATAGAAAAAACAACATATAACTTTAACCTATAAAAGATGTATTGTCATAGTTGTATAGTGAACATTCTTCCTCGTCAATCAGGATATCACAGTCACCATCAACGCCATCCCCTGGGGTGTCATAGTTCACCACACAATCCTGAAATATATTATATGTATACATATACGTATATAAACGTCATTTGAGTAATAGGCTACATTAAATTTTTTGCATGACAACGACAACTCCGCAGTGATCGTAATAGGTCGACTTATTCTTCGAAACAAATAAGCAAAAAATTTCCTTACCAATAAGAGTTAGAACCACTGTAAAGCCAACAATTGCTATCTAAGATACTTTATATTCATGAAATATGCTTTAAATTGGCGACCCAGATCATAATGATGAACTCATGTGACGTGAATGTTGATATCGGTTGACTATGTCAATATTCTTTCACCTTGTCAATATCCTTTCACCTTGTCAATATCCTTTCTCCTTGTCAATATTCTTTGACTGTCAATATCATTGACATCCTCAATATCCTTTGACCTTGTCAATATCCTTTGACCTTGTCAATATCCTTTGACTTTGTCAATATCCTTTGACTTTGTCAATATTCTTTGACTGTCAATAACCTTCGACCTTGTCAATATCCTTTGACTTTGTCACACAACCTTTAGCACGATTTGAGGACACACATCATCCACTTCCTATGAAACGGATTCCACCTTACAAAAACCTCAACTTAACGTTTTAGGGCCACAAAACAAAAACAAATATTTACCAAAAATTCAACGCATAATACTCAACCTATCCCGAAAAAAATAGAAACTAGAAACACAACAAAGAAGAATAAAAATCAAGACAAATTATACCATAATTGTATAACTCTTAATTATGACACGTGGTACGACAAATGTTTGTCTCTCTGACTCACCTTGTTGATAGTTCTAAGCATATGAGTACTTGAAACAATTACAATCTGGCTAAAATTTGTTTGCAAGCTTGTTATACTAAATGTTGGAGTCGGAAAACTGACCACTTGTACTTCAGAAAGCAGGTTTGATACACCACTGGGCACTGTATTACCGTACATATCAACGGCAGTTCTGGAATAAAGTGGTGGACAAATTGATAACATGTTCAATGAATTTTCGTTTGGCGTACTTTTCATACCCCGGCGTGTAAATAAGTAAACATGCTCGTAATGATTGTTTATTTCTCGATTGTAGTGTGACGGTGGACCGAGCAAATTCTGAAATAAATGAAATGACGAAAGTGTAAGAAGCGACAAAACGGTAGAACTTGTTTTTGGGACCGCACTTACGCCGACATTCCAAACAGAAAATCTAATGGAAAATCTAGCCAATACTGCGTGTATCAACTGTCAACTCACTAACATTGTACATGCCTAACACTGTATGTTCCAACAGTTAAAATGATGACAAAAATAAACATTAAAACATAATATGGTCGACAGCTGTTTCAAGTGAATCTGTATATATACACGGCACTTGACATGAAATTAAGTCACAATGCTCTAATTAAGATAACCCAACAAAACATACGTAAGACGTAATTTCTGATAGCCATTTTCAAATCCGAATCCCGGGAAGTAATGTTTTGAACTGTATTGTTCTACAGAGGGAATGTTGATCACTGAAGTCCAAAAGTTCATCCCCGTGTTTGTACTCCTTCTTCGTAAGTGAAGCAATACTTGAATAGGTTTACTTGAAGTGACATTGATCGCCTAGGAATAAAAAAACATGGGTAGTCTTATGATGAAACTACTGTGCAACCTCTCCAAAGCAAGCCCTTTGCGAGAAGCAAAATCATGTTGTTGTTGAAAGGTTGTTGCTCTAGAAAGGTTAAATTGATATTTAATCGTTCAGGGGGGGAATCATGCTGCTGTTGAAGAGAGGTTGTTGCTAAAGAGATTGTGGTCGCTCTGGAGAGGTTGCATTGTATAGTAAAACCTCACTTAACGACAACCCCATTATAACGGCCACTCATTTATTGACCGTTTTTCAATATTTCTTGTATAGTTTAACTTGATAATGAGTCTCAATTAATAGGCCATTCCTCTTCAGACACAAGGTGGTCTCAATATTGAGGTTGTATTGTATACATTTTATAACTTTTGAAAGATGATCCTTGTGTTAGCAATGGTGTAAAGCCCTGAAGATATGACATCAAACATTATTTTATGTACAGGGTATAATTATATACGTACAACGTCATTATCACAGTAATAAAATTATCAATGGTTAGAAATGCGCAGTATTTTATGTACAGGGTATAATTATATACGTACAACGTCATTATCACAGTAACAAAATTATCACTGGTTAGAAATGCGCAGTATTTTATGTACAGGGTATAATTATATACGTTCAACGTCATTATCACAGTAACAAAATTATCCCTGGTTAGAAATGCACAGTATTTTATGTACAGGGTATAATTATATACGTACAACGTCATTACCACAGTAACAAAATTATCACTGGTTAGAAATGTGCAGTATTTTATGTACAGGGTATAATTATATACGTTCAACGTCATTATCACAGTAACAAAATTATCACTGGTTAGAAATGCGCAGTATTTTATGTACAGAGTATAATTATATACGTACATCATCATTATCACAGTTACAAAATTATCACTGGTTAGAAATGCGCAGTATTTTATGTACAGGGTATAATTATATACGTACAACATCATTATCACAGAAACAAAATTATCACTGGTTAGAAATGCGCAGTATTTTATGTACAGGGTATAATTATATACGTACATCATCATTATCGATACTGAGGTTCCTGATGTACTCGTCTCCGGTTTTTTCAAGCGTTATCAGTTCGTCATACCGTTCTTTATACACAACCACAGTACTGTCTTCACTAGCAACCACACGCACGTGACCTTCTGCTTCAGTCGCGGTTAGATCAATTGGCGGAATGTAAAACTGTTGTCCGAATGTTTCTTTAGGAGTAAACTGTACTAAAGATTCATCGTTGTATCTACAGAATACAACAATAGGTCGGTCTGACTTCAATATTCGCCCACGACCTAAAGCTGCAACACAATATGAGCAAAAAATAAAACCTATTCTCATGGGTCAATTAAGTTTCCGCGCTAAATTCGATATCCTTTGTTTTTTTATATCCCATGATAGAGCACGGCCGAACAAGCAATATGTAAAATTGCATGCGAATCGTAGGAGATAAAAACATCATAATTATGTAGCGTCACATGAATAAATATGCATGCTATATAAAAAATTGGTGAGAATCTGTTTAGTTGTCGAGCGGAAACCAATTGTTGACGCCCGCCTTCGAAAAACCTGGTTTAAAAGGGCCTCTGAATACGGAATTACAAAGTAAAGGAATGCCACTTTTTATGCAATATGGGAGCAACGTATCTACAGTTGCATTTTCAAACTGTACAGTAGAACCTCGATAATGAGACCACCTTCGGGATCCGAAAAGTCGTAATAATGGGATGGTCTCATTATCAGGTTGAGTTATAGGGGAGTTATTGAAAGCTTGTGCGAAAATGAGTGGTCGTTATAAAAAGGTGGTCGCTATTTGTGATTTTACTGCATGTTTGATCATTGGAAATAATTGTTATATTACCGTAAAATTGTCCGAAATATATCGCGGTGGAAATTTGAATGGAGGGAAATAAATAATCATTTAATACGCGCATTATATGTTTATAATTCTCGTACACATACATAATTACTAGAAATAAATACAGTTGTTTATAAAACTACTTACAATCGTAGTCATCTTCCGATATCTCGTTTTTTACAGAAGCGAAGAATGTTTCTATCGGAGTGACAGCTGCTCCATTCGTTGCGTACGCCAAACAACTGGGATCTTCAATTGATAAGTGTAACCAGTATTTTAGAATAGAAATAATGTAACTTTACAGGAGGGTAACAACTACAGAACGTTGTTAAAACAATGGGTCATGAGAAAGATTCCGGTAGCCCTATATATGTAACTGTTTACTGAGGCTATTGTTGTCTGTTAGACTTAACTAATGCATCGTGATTTTTTGTCCCACCAAAAGGAGTTCCAGCTACTTGTGCTGTAACGTAATGGCTTTAAAATCGTATTTTGTACTTGGTATTACAAACTACAGTAAAACCTCCTCGTTATCTCGAGGCGTCATCGGAACAGACTAAATACTCAAGATAAACGTGGAGCTCCCGTAATGACGAAGTATTTGCTTATTGGTTGAAAATTGTACTCAACTAAGAACAAATATTGACCTGACTTTAAAAAAAACTCCTCCTGATAAGTCGGATGCTCATGATATTAATGCACGTAATAACTAAGTTTTACTGTATTGGTTATATTTAATAATTCGTTCATTGACGACTTCATACATGAAATAACAGTCTATACCTTGTGCGGCATATGCCCGTAATTGATATACGTTACCGGCCGTGTCATGTGGGTAAATATGCATTCCTTTAAACCAACCGCTTTCATTTGTGGTAAAATAAACAGCAATATCTGCATTTAAAGATTTTATAATAACCTGTAATATAAAAATATGTCATAAAATATGTGATGGAGCAGATGAAGGAAACAATAATGATATGGATGCTGTCGATGGTAACGAATGAGACGATATAATCGCTCGTGGTAAAAACGACAAAGCCCCTTAAAGTATGAAATCGTAATTAGCCAGAAACAAAAATTAAATGATATGTTAAATCAGCAAATCCAAAAATTGGGATAATTGTTCTATGCATGTCTTTCAATATCTCTATCACGTGGTCCAATATTTGTAAGCCAGAATCTTTTTCGTACAACTGTATAAATATATTGTCGTCGGTGATAATGGTGCAGTCTAACCCCTGAAAACCGGACTCTCTGAAAACCGGAATTTTCTGAAAATCGGACTTTTGACCCAATCCGGAAAGGGTCCGGTTTTTAGGAGTTTTACTGTATTACTCTTCAATTATCAATTTCCGTGCTAAAAGAAGGACTGTGTTTGAATTTCTGTACATTTTCTTTTGAAATACATAACATTCTATTCAGAAAATCGTCATTTACCTGACTTGTTATAGAACTGAAATCGGTAGAATTAAGCACGTAGCTCTGGTTGACCTTGGCCAAAAAAGATATATTTGCCTGTGAAACTTTGACAACTGTATCTGCATCTAATGCTGTGATGATGATGTCAAAGTACGGAGCTTTCATTAACGGTACAGTGAATCTTCGGCCGAATATGTCTTCTCCTATATACGCAAAAATCTGTGTTAGACCTTTGGTTTAAAGTAATTTATATTAGCTCCATTATGAAACAAGCAATTTTACCTATATTAATCACGCTCGAGTCCGCTTCCTGGACACTACACCAGTATTGCGTCCCAAAAAATGGGATTGTGAAGTTCACGAACAAAAACCCATCGAAGCCAGGTTTCGAACTCAGGACCTTTGGATCAGAGGTCGGACGCTCTACCTCTAGGAGCTTGAAAGCTTTGTGAAATCGGGATTAATTGTACAGTAAAACCTCAATACTAAGACAAAGTGAAAAGGTCTGATTATCACTTAAAACAATAGAGTTATATTTTGAAAACCGCTTCGAAAATACAAAAATATCCGTTACGCTGTGATGGCCGTGGTATTTAAGTGTTTTTGTGAGGTTTTACTGCACTGTCATAAGAATGAGATAAACTTATAATATTGTCATATGACTTGTAATCAGTAAATGCCTCACCCCTTTCTTCATAATTCTTGCAATCCTTTTGTGGCACATCTGTAACATAAAAACATCATGCTTCACAAAAATGTTGCATCACTGTGTAGAATTTTGTTCATACTTTTTTATTGTCGTATCCCGGAATATGTGACAACAACACATAATTTGTGCGTATCACAATAATGGTAATCTCCCACCAGACGCTTTTTGCGTTTCGTAGATGATCTGATATGATATGACGTGACAGTTGTTATGTGATTTCTCTTCCATGCTTGACCAGAAATGAAACAAATTCTGGGTAACACGTGACATAATGTGATCAATCGAGACACTCCAAACGTACAAGAAGCAAGATTGTTACGTTAACCGTAAGATATTTGTATATTACCAATATTAACATCAGCAGTTCCTCCCAAAGCTGTCACAAACAGTTTATCATAGTCGTAGTCACTGTCGGGGATTAGTATGGTGAATATTCTATGTGGTTCGTGCAGAGTCTAAAACGGAAAATACTCGTAAATTTGACAAATACGATCAAAAAGTACAATGCCACATAGTTCCGTATTCCGGGTAAAGGTTTTAAACAAAAGTATGTGATGAATGCATGTGTTCACAAATAATTCACTACTAAGTAATGTAATTGCTGTGTTTTGAGTTGCTAAATGAATGTACTTGTATTAACCACAACAGGGGTCATTAGCACCTTGTTCGTACAGATGTTTTATCGAGTCATTTCGCTCTTGACTTCTGGGAAGATAATTTGACGGCCATTAAACATGCGGTTCATAAATGCTGCAGATATCAATCAGACAAACTCAGTTGACAAGTATGGTATATTATAAGATTTTAATGATTCCATATGAATGCATTTGGATTTTGTTAGTTTTTCTTTGGTTCTCTTTTATTGTAACAATCGAAGCTGTGTGTCCTAAAAGCATAATTCTAGAGTCCAAAAATGTTATGCTTACAACACGATATTCGGTGTTGTTTCCATTTTGGTACCATTCCAGTATATACTTCTTTGATTTATCACAATCTAAGACATCGTTTGGAAAAAACACGCTGTCTGCATAATTAGGAAAGCATGTAACTGACACGGAAATCGGGTTTATCTGAAATATAATACAAATATTTTACAGTGCATCCCTCCGAAGAGCAACACTTTCCAGAATCGCAAAAAAGTGTTGTTCTTTAGCGGGAGTTGTTGTTCGGAAGGAATTGATACATTCGCGACAGGTGTTTTTTGTTATGTATATGTGTGCCTTTTACTGTCGTTTCTTGGAGGGAATCGATCTTTGGATGAGACGTTACGGGAAGGGCACGTACTGTACTTGTATTGGTCTAGTCCAATGCTACAAGATTATTGTGTTTAAAACATTAGTGTTGATTACACAGAGTCGGTTTATTTCAACATTTCAAATATTGATACGGGGATTTCCAACTTCAAAGCTGGAAATTGCAGCATTAAAAGTTGGATTTTCAGCATGTATCTTTTCAAGCTTTCATTGAATATTCCATGCCTAACAAATAAACGATCATGCACGAGAAGCAAAGTAAATAAGTAGCATTGTGGTCTTGAAACAAACTATTTGGCCAATAGTTTATTTACAAGACACTTTCAACATTACAGAACAGAACAGAACAAAATAGAACAGACCAGACCAGAACAGAACAGAGCAGAACAATACAGAACAGAACGGAACGGAACGGAACGGAACGGAACGGAACAGAACAGAACAGAACAGAACAGAACAATACAGAACAGAACGGAACGGAACGGAACGGAACAGAACAGAACAGAACAGAACAGATTAGAACAGATCAGATCAGATTAGAACAGATCAGTTCAGAATAGAACAGAATGGTATATAGAACAGATAAGATAATTTATTTTCACTTGTACATGAGTTTATCGTGTTATAAACTAAATTATAACATGCACGAACATATATCACCATGATCAACTTTATGTTCTTCTTTCGCACAAAAGCATACAACATTATACTCTAATAAGACACATTTTCATATTAATCAAAATACGAGTAGACTGATAAAAAGAAAATTTGATAGGAGAACCATTTAAGTCATGAATTAAAACATGATTGTGTTTGCTCTCGGCAATGTGTAAATAAATACCAAAGTACACCAATCAGCTTCTTAGCATGAACAATGTACTGCTGAAATGTACAAAAACTCTATAATTAATAGTCTTGGAGCAAACCTATGAGCTACATTCATTCGAGATAATTAAATGTAAATACACACGTTATAATTGTATCAGGTTTGGGCAGTATTATTAGTTACATGTCTCCTTACTAATCCAATACGATGTGATAAGGGTCCGTAAATAAATACTGAACGAGAGCAGGAAATATTAGGACAGCACGTGACCTGGATCAACCAATCAGCATCAAGTATTCTGTACGAGGCAAGATAAAAGCAAACACTAGTTACCAATATGGTTTTCTCCTAATTAATTTGTTTAGTAGTTTTAATCAGGTATCAATTTTCAAACACGAACAAATTAAGCCGGTTACGAAGTTTTAAAACGTATCATGTTTTGTCAATTAATCTTCAAATCTCCTGATACAGTTTACTAAAAGTTTGACACCATGCGCTCCTCAGTCCAGTTACCGTCTTGGTCGCCCTTCCGTTATAAAGACTTATAACAACTAGCCACTCACTGCTGTGAGTTCGAAGCCTACCCGGTTAACAGACCAAATTCTTATGCAAGGAAGCTGTCCAGCTGGCATACGGAAAGTCGGTGGTTCTACCCAAAAGTTCGTCTGGGGCTTTCTTCTTCCACCACTGTGGCTGGAAAAGTCACCAAATGATCCTAGCTTTTGGAGCGGCGTCAAGCCCCCAGTGAAATGCCATAAATGATGCAAATTGAAACAATTGTTTTGGAACAGCTATTCCCATTTTGTATAGGTCTGAAAACTGAGTCTGTGCCTATGGCGCAATACTAATCAATGTGGAGAGTTGTGTTAAGCATTTCGTCAGGTAATAAACCAGAAAATCATGAATAAAACAAGCTCAAGTATTTCTCTTTTTTTGTTTTACTCTTCTTTAAACCAGTCATGAAAGTAATCATCTTACACTGAAAGTCATACTAGCTTGTGATGGTGCATCATTTCGGAAGTTCAGAATAACATTTGTACAAGACTTTATGTGTATGGTCAGATGTCTGGCTCCACGGATGTATGTCCAGGTATGAGTCACTTCACCGATAGATGTTTCGTTGAAATGGTATGCTGTTCCTAAAAATAGGTAAAAAGTAAGTTCAGTGTAACCCCTGAAAATCGGACGAATTTTCAAGTCCCATATTTTTCTTTTCGATAAACAATAGTTCTCTGAAAACCGGAATTCTCAGAACGCCAGATTTTTGGCCCGGTCCGGAAGGGGTCCGGGTTTCAGGAGTTTTACTGTAATTTTATGCAAACAGTCGAAATTTTTTTTACCCAACATCGTAGAATTACGCTTTCTAGCGTGTCATTGTATTTAAATGTATGCAAAAATAAGAACAAAATAGGAAACAACATTTTAGTCATACACAACAAAACTTACACCACAAAATTATGATGGTTTTAAATTGGTTAAATGAATGTTGTTTGGATGTGTGTTTTTTCGCTATTATTTTTCTGTATGCATTGGTATGATCCATGTTGACAGGTGCGTGTTATGTCAATATACATGGAGTAAAGGCAAAATAGATTACAGTCAAACCTGTGCTTGCAGTCACCTCCGAATAAAGACAACCCTGTGAATAAAGGTCATTCTTCGTGAAACCGTTACTGATTATTTAGATAACTGACCTACGAATAAAGGCCCATCTGTCTATAAAGGCCACATTTTCTTTCCCACGGGTGACCTTTGTATGTCTATGAAACGAACCATACAACAAAATTATAATTACCCAGTTCTTCTGCGTTGCATGTGTGTTCATCAATGTCACCATCACAATCATTATCAATACCATCCCCGGGATACGGGACTGTCGGAACACAATCCTATCCATGAAAGTATTAAGTAATCATTTTCCGTACAGTATATTGATAGTGAAAGATATATGAAGGGACTGTTCAGTAGTTCGGAGCTTTGAAAGGTTGACATAATACGTAAACAAACCATTACTATAGCCTAACCTGTGTTTTGGCCACATCCGAATAAAGGCCACCTGTGAATAAAGACCATTCTTTGAAAAAAACATTATTGATTATTTAGAACAAACTGACCTCCCGATAAAGGCCACCTGTCAATGAAGGCTATATTTGCCTTTCCAAAATGTGGCTTTTATTCACAGGTTTGACTGTATTTGATTCGATTATTTCCTTATCACTACAATAATATTTCGGGTATATTTTGTAAGTTCCGTATAATTTTATAATACACATACACAATATAACCCGTAAAAACCGGATTACTCCGAAATTCGGATGATTTTTCGTAGCTTCCATGATCAATAGGTTCTCTGAAAACCTGTCTTTTAGCCCAATCCGGACATGGGTCTGATTAGCAGGGGTTGATTAAGAAATAATCCTCTAAAAGTCCATTGTCGCCGCTCTAAGTCTGTTGTTTAATCCTTATGGTTAGAGTGAATGTGTGCCCCAATTAGGTCCATTTTAACTTGATATGTATGCCTCTTCCCTGGTTCTTCAGGGTTTTTTTTTATTTTCGCGATTTCGGATAAATATCGGATGGTTTGTTGTTCACATCATCTAAACTATTAGTACTGGTTAGTATACAGTCCAGGAAACTGGTTAGGTGAACCGACCGCCGTATATAACTGAAAGATTGTTGAAAAGTAGAGTCTACTATCATTACTTTATTTCTATGCTCAATTTCTTTACGAAATGTTTACAGAAAGTATGTAAAATAAAATCTCACAACGAACATCACTTCTTGGTGTACCTATAAACACTTACCACTCGTTCCCAATTCCAATCTGCATCTAGTGGCATCGCCATTTTAAGTCCACAATAAGTATACCCACCCTTATAAATGTCAGCCCCTTGTAGGTCTAAAACACTTCCTGTATACAATATAACAGCAACCCCCGAGTTGTGATCTGATAGATCTTCAAAATGCTCAAAAACTACTCCATTTGTGTAAAGACTCGACGTTGCCTCTTCTTCATAAGACACCTCTGATACATTTGTTATTGTCACAACGGAGTACCATTGTTGTTCATCACAGCGGAACATGGAACGATTTTGATTCAATTGTTGGGAATGTAAGACGATTGTCATCGCTGGGTTTCCGTCAAATGATGTGCCATTGAAAAGATCGACTGAAAATATTTGGACAACCAAAGCTGGATTTGAAGTTTTTATCACACCATACATGTTCCAATCTATTCTTCGTTCCATAGATTGTCCTTTCTTGTCGATTATAATGGGAGATAATCCAGGAATGTTAACTTCGGTGCTACTTGATAAGCTCAGAATCTTTACAACATCCCCCGCCTTGTTCAGATGAAACGGCGCTACAATAAAAGTGTTCCCCCATTTGCTAGTGGGCGGTATGTGTTCAACTAGTGACGCCATTGTTCCGGACTTGGACGGAATATTCCGACTTCCTACGAAAACTGATACCACCTTATTGGAGTAGACGTATGTGCCGGAGAGGTCTTGCTGACTCTCAAAATAGAAAACTTCGCTTTCATGTAAGATAAAGGACACAGGAACGCCATCTGGGGCGTGGCCAGGAAGATCTGCTTTATTCAAACATGCATTCGCTATGGTGACATTTCTTGGGAAAATCATATTAACGTTTGTTTGACTCTCAGTGCCAACAACCGCTAATTGACAAAAGCCCCCGGATGAACAATAAGTGATGACATAGTATTCGTTCCCAAGGTGTTCGTCTGGTATCGCCATGAAGCCGTCTTGGTTCATGGTGAATACATGCAAACTGTCAACATTTTCCACTTTAATTCCATTAGCTGATATGCCGATAGTTGATGTAAATAATTCACGACATGTAGTATTTTGCAGGAATGCCTTTTTGACTTCCAGATTATCATATTCATCAGTTTCTGCAACACAAGACTCGATCCGAGAAGAGAAAACAGGGTCAAGATTTTCAGGAGATGGTCTGTAATTCAGGACTCTTGTAATGTCATCATCTGGGCTACCCAATAGCGCAATGTGGTACGTACTTCCATCTAAAACCAAACCAGGGATAAATACAAATACGATACCAGCATGGAAAAGAGTATTACCAGATATTGCAATAAAGTTAAAATCAAATGAAACACCAGGTTGCCACAATATATCTCGGCCACATCTGATTCACGCATCGCGTACCAAGTTGCGTGTGTTAAATGGAGGACTGAGTATGCTCTGGTAGGTGCTTGTTTTCTTGTCGACAAGCTGCCAAACTATGTTATATTATCTGAGACAAACAATGACTGAGAACCTGTATGTATTTGCAATATAGAATGAACTATAAGAATGACATACCGTTCTATGAAAATTTGACAAAAATGTCGATTTTCCTCCACATGTGGAGCAGTTGCCGGCTCCTTGTGGAAGGGTAAGTTAGTACTGGTTAGTATACAGTCCAGGAAAACTGGTTAGGTGAACCGGTCACCGTATATAACTAAAAAAATGTTGAAAAAAACGGCGTTAAACACCAGTGACAATATGTCACATAAAAAAGATGAATGACACTAGATGATGTTCAAAGTGAGGTATAAAGACGGAATAAAGACAGATAGAAGTCTGCAGGCGGTTGAAAAAATGACACAATCTTGATGGATTAGAAGCGCATTAGGTACAAGACAAACAACATCGGCTATCTTATGTCCATTTTGGCAAGAAGAAGTGAAGGTAAGACAATTATGACACACAACATAACTAGGACAAAAACTTACATACATGATATGTTTTTATTCCATCAAGAACACAATAAAAACATACCTGCCAGTTCGTGTATTAAGATCGACGTCAAACAGAGTAATGTCAGTGACAGGCTCATCTGGAAAATGTATGATCATAAAATATTTGTTTGGTAACTTATCACCACGTGCGTTATTTATGTTGTGTAGCGACCGTACTGCAAATGCATTGGTTTCAAAGGCGTCCGCCATCCAAGTGAACTATTGTCAATGTCTTGGAGTTACCTGGGTAACCTTATTGTTTCGGAAGGGGCTATTGTCTTGCTATGATACAAACGATTGGTCAAATGGTTAAGTTAAGTTGAGTTGCAATATCTCGGTGCTGTTGCCATAGCAATGCTGGACCAGTCCACGCTCTGAGTCATAAAATTCAAAATAAGAAACAAGAATGGGGCTTTCTTGAAAACTTTATGATTTTAAGTTTTAAGCGACCGACTCATTAAATAATCTCCTGACCTAATTTTTTAGTGATTTTGACAAAAACAAAAGTTAATCGTTCCTTATTCCAGACTTTCGTTTTCAGTGCAAGTACATTGTATATGATATTAACAAAAAGGCCCGCCTGCATACCTATCTACCCGTATGTACAAGTTTGAATCACATGACAGCGAACCAAGTGTTTTTAAGATGACCTGGCTCTTTGCACTTTGTGTATATGTTCACATAATAATATATTCTTCTGTTAAATAAAATATTTACTCATACAAACATTGTACAATCGAAAAAATAAATTCGGCCCGAATTAAAATCTTAAAACACTCACAAAAAAAACAATAACCTTTTATCTCAATGCAAATTAAAAAGGCTCGTATTTAGTTTAAAAATCGTTGTATGATAGTATGTGGTGATCTACACAAAACATCAGCAGAGGATAATTACAATCCGTGAGGTTTTAAAACTTAAGAACAGTCTCCAAGCTCAAATCTCAACTTCATTCTAAAAGTATTATGGTTGAAAACATAAAGATCAGTGATGTTTCAATATATATTCAGGTTAATTAAGCTGTCAGAATAATGTATCAATAATATAATTATTTTCTGATCATAATAGATGTAGAAAAATTGAAACACAAGATATGAGATTTGAGCTCGGAGACCAATCTCAAGTTTTACAACCTCGGACCCTGTTCTAGCCCACGCGTTTATTTACATAATATAGTAAAATACATTTAACACGTACCGTGTCAGTAGTCTTGGAGTTTACATACCGGATTTAAGATTTGAGATTCGAAATTTATCCAAACTGGAGTTGTTATGGAAGTTATATACGAAACTATGAATATTATATACATACACACATGTGAATTAAATGTAACTTTAGTACACAATTTTCACTGGCCGAATCGCGTGTTCAATATTGAATTACCTCATGCACTTTGAAGTAATTTCACAATCGCAATTAATAAAACCTATGCTGAGCTTTTTAATACTAATTTCAGAAATTCTCATAATTGGACAGACTACACAAAAAAGATGAAATTTACTAATTAACGACAGATGAAATCGTTAAATATTTTATGAATTTATTGTCACACGAAACTAATTATAACAGAAACGTCTGACATTATTTGATTAGACACCGCGGATAGATTTTATAACAAGAAGAATATCGATAAAGTATAATGAACATAAACCGACAATCAATGAATCTTTTGAAAAGTGACACGATTAAATATACGGTATGGAAAGTTCGGCTCAAATTTGTCATATGCTTAATGATATTTGTTATATCATCTAAGTCTGTACCAAAGTTTACTGGTCAGCGGCCGAAATCATTATCTACGGACAAGAAATTATCGTCAAGTAGTTGACCCAGTCTTTAAAACAGATAACGGACTAAAGACCTATATCAGTTGAGATAGCGGGGTTTTTTAACTTAAAATCTTGCTAATAGTACATTCTGTAGATATTTACCTTTACCAGCTGACAATAGATCCTTAGTGCAATCAATAAAGTAGAACATTTTTATTTACTATCACCGGGTTTCAAGATTTTTAAGTATAAAAAATGCATGCTTGTGAAACAGACTCCAAGGCTATCGATCGAGAAGAAGCGGGTGCGAAACACGGACAAGGCACATATTTCTTTCTGCCATGTTTTCAGTATATTAAGTTCAAGGTGATTCATCCTTGACCTTTAATCATTACACATCACGTGGTTTGTGGTGACGTTTGCTTAAGATTGACAGCTCGGTCCTGGTAGATAACCAAGAATTGGCATGGCGTACTTTCATTGTATAAAATTGAATAACTTTTGTCAGTAATCCTTAAGCCCAGTAACAAATGAACGGAAGTAAGAACTATAGGAAGAAAAAGCGAATGCCGGAACAACCAACCAACCCAACATTTAACAATGACTTCTAAGCTAAGAAACGAAATCACAAGATTTGCAAGAACTTGGAACTCTTTGCATGTATTTTATTTAAGGCCATATTAATCTATCTTTATTGTCCCATGTTTCAAGGAAGGTCGGAAATTTCGTTATGATTATGTATGTTAAAATGTTTCAAATAAAAATATGTGAAGGTACCAATAACTCAGAAACCTGGACCAATCAAAGTTTCGGCTGTGATGTCCCGTCATTCAAGAAACAAAAAAATCAATCAAAGAGAAAAAAAGGGAAGAGGTATCTGTGTTGTGTTTTTTACTTATACATACAGTTTGTACTACAAACATGGTTAACAAGATAAATGTCAACAATTATAATACATGTTTACTTTGTAACAATTAGTACAATAATCGACTCATCATTTAATTACTTTGCTATGGAGATTCCCGACCAGCCAAAAGATAGAGATAAAAATCAATACATCGTCGAAAAAATTCTGTCGGAAAATTCAATACTCTGTCGAAAAAACGTTCCATCGGAAAGTCGATATTCCTTCGAAAATATCAAAATTTTGTCGAAATATTCTATATTATGTCGAAAACAATCAATATTCTATCGAAAAAAAACCTATATTCTGTCAAAAAATACAAAAATATCAACAGCTCATTTTTTATAATTGTTTAATTAAAAAAAACTTTGTTCACATACCCCACGTGTGAATGTATATTCCACTTATGATACTTAATATATGTGCGGCTGGTTGAAATAATATCCATTGAAACATCTAGTAAATAATGATTACTAACAATAATAATATTATCCCCCCCCAAAAAAAGAACTGTTGTTTTTTTTCTATACCGAAGCATGCAACTTGATAGGCGAAAGAAAGAAAAAAGAACTAAAATACAAAGTTTTTCTTTTTAAAATAGAAAAATAGCGCATCTGTGAAACGGAAAAATTGGGCCTTTTGTCATAAATTTACAAATTTACAAAGTAATATTGGAACTACTGGATTATATCTCTCTGACAGAGCGGAAATCATTGTGGCAAAAGAAGCCATTACTCATTACAGCAATGGCTTCTTTTGCCACAATGTTCTCAAAAGTCGTCTGCTTCAGATGTAGAGAAATGTGGTATTATTAGGCAAGAGGTTAATATAAAAGCAATTGTTTTGATAATGTTTTTTTTTTCTCAAAATAAGCACAATATTTACAAATACACTTTTATTGTTCACACGTTGTTGGAGTCCGTCATTTGTTGTAGTTCGTATTTATTCTGATTTCGTCGTGTGATTAACACGGCGCCGTCCTCTTCAACTAAAAATATAGAACAAATTGTTCATTTAATAAAGTTTACTAATTATGATTTTCATCATTCACAAGTCAGTCATCTACACTTATGTTTATAAAAAATATATATGATAACAGAAGACGCGATATTGATATATTGTGATTTAAGAAACAATCAGCAGCTTCCTTAATTTATCAGCAGATAAAATTTCGACTAGCTTTAGATTGTGGATTTCTAATTGTCTCGTGCTATACACTTGTTTCTGAATGCATCAATTAATTATTTAAAATTAAACGTCCGAACTGCTTCAACCGAAAACTTCCTAACATCCGACCACTTACGTAACTGCTTTGTCGCCTCCTCGTATGACATAATCTTACGATACGGATAAAAGATATACTTGTAGGTCAACGTTCCAAGAATCCCGCCAGTGATTGGCCCTGCCCAGTAAATCTATAAATACATGAACATTACATAAAAGCATGCAAATAGGTTCAAACACAATGTAAAGAAAATATAAAAAAAACTGATAGAATGAACAGTTCATGAGAATATTTTAATAAAGTGGTTAACCCAGATCACAAAGACATGAAATAAAACCATAAACGAAAATTTACTAGAATGCTCGGAAAGATATAGAAAAGCCAGCTGCAAACAGTGAAGAACGTAAAAGTGAACTAAAAGCGCACGACGAACATGAAGAGACAACACTGGGTACAAATCTAAAATTCATAAAGAATAGTGTTATAACAATACTCCTGAAACAGAAGAAATTGTGGTTATTTTATACAAAATCTGAATTTAAAATTTTCTACAAAACAAGCAAGTGAAAATTCCCCCCAGAGGATCTGGAAATATTGGCTGACATTTAGTGCTGTATAAATTATAAGTATACCCAATGATTATCCAATCTGTTAGACACGATAGCAGGACCGAAGGATCGAGCCGGGTTCATACTGGATCCAGTGTATGGTATCTGTAAAACAGAACAAAACATGAGAGTCCCACACCACCAAAATGTCGAGTTTTAATATTTATATTTTATTTTATTATTTCTTCCAAATAAAAGGGTCTCTGGATGATGAAAAAATATGTCCTTAATTTTGAATCAGGTCTTTTTTATTTATATAAAGCAAATAAGAACAAAAGAAGCTACCCCGGCTAAATTCAAAGCAGCAATTGTGAAGCCAATACCAACAGCTTCACTCCCAAACAAAGGTCTGTCAGAGTCGATGCATCCTAGTATGGACATTAGCAATATCCACGTTGATACAAGTTCAAATCCAAATCCTTGCGCTGGGGTCATTCTTTCACTAATTGCATTAGCTCCCAGGTTTCCGTGCATCTCTGGTGGCGTCATTCTACAATATGACAACACCTGCGTGAATACATTTCCTTGCAGAGCTCGAATCCCCGCCTTGTGTTCGAATCCCGCCTGGTACAAAAGAAGGTGGGAAATACTGGTTCGTACACCTAGTTCGTAGCAATTATCGAATTGTAAACCTTGTTTCGTCAATTTATGTACAGCAAATACTTTTAAATTAATTATTTACGGATATGTAAATGTGGATTTTGACATACCTTTGCCCGCCGTCGTAAGAAACTGATACTGTAAGATTGAATGAACAAATGTTTATAAAATGTATACAATATACGACGGTGGTATTGAGTCAGTTCAATTGATACAATAAATTAACAAACCAATTACCCCATCCTTGAAACTATTTTTGTGTTGTTCCAAAATTAATCGACTTGGATTAACTTACGATTTTAACATAAGTGTTCCAAGACATCCGCCACCCGCCTGAACAATCACGTACAGAAAGGCACGTATAGGACTAATTCTTCTCGCGACAGCAAATGATATCGACACGGCGGGATTGAAATGTGCTTGTGACACGTGACCAAGCATTTGTATCTCTACGCACACCATCAAACCACTGGCAAGAGAAATCTGTAAAATAAGTAACAGTAAATCAGTTATCATGTTTTCTTTTGTTGGCGGACCATTGAACAATGAAATAAAAGGAAATTATTGATGAGTATATGTGAAATCTTTTGTAATATTATCACACAATAATAGAGAAATTTAGTCCCTCTTTCAATTTCTACCTGTCCTTTCTCCTTTTCTCCTTAATCCAACCACTCTATCTCTCTCTCTCTTCCTAAATTATTCTGAGACAAGTCTTCAATAGCACTTCTAAAATGGATGACTTGGTTTTCCACCGGATATATTGATTACAATCTGAAACAATTTTTATCTACCTACCCTTGTCACTATGCCTTCCGTGCTATCAAAAGGTATGATCGGAGAAGACACTGCCGTCACCATAAATATGAATGTTGTAGTGCAGAATAGTTCAGCCAGGACATCTCGCCATAACTCGCGAGATTTCAACTCTTCAATCATGGTGGACGGCGAAGCGCCGCGTCTTATCTGTTCTAATCGTTTAGACATTTGCAGAAAGTATCCGTTCATTACTGTGTCAATTTATAGCGCCAAATACGTCTGGAAAAGAAAGTTGAACGAATGAAATGGATACTTTATTTTCCACATCAAAAGGCCAAAAGCCTTGTTATTTAAATACAAGCAAGCATTATGAGAAACATTGACAGCCGCAAAGTACACACATAAAGTGCGACCTCTCCAGAGCAGCCCTGCCTTGAACAACAACCTCACAAGAGCGGCCCTCTCTTGAGTAACAATCTTCCTTCAACAACGGCATGGTTTTTTTCTACTGTACGATTTAATTATGAATTTAACCTTTCTAGAGCAACAACCTCTCAATAACAACATAATTTTGCTTCTCCTAAAGGGTGTTGCTTTGGAGAGGTTGTACTGTAACTTAATAAAGTCACTGCTTGTTGTTGATGTACCTACTTCCAAATGAACAGAGAATCGGTGGAAAGTTCAACACTTCACACTCACATATGTGAACATACTTCAACAACTTAAAAACCGCAGGACTTAATGTTTCATTGTCGATTGTAGATTCATTATGGAAAAGAACCATATTGTCTTAGATATATTTCATACCTTGAAATGACATCCAGCATTCGTGTACTAGTTGGGCGTTCAAACCCGAACTAGAGTACCCGAAGGAATACAAATTGGCTCAATGTTTTGTTTGGTATTTTTTTTGTTTCATTTACAAAAAAATCCATTACTACATGGTACAATTTTTTGGATATTAGATATAAAGATGTAAAAACAAGTGAAACATACACCAGTACAAAATCCTAAACCAGAGTAATTTGACCTACGAAACACGTGTCACATGAAACACAAACGTGGTAATTAAATATCGTGAGAACACGGCCGGAATTCAAAGTAGACATATTTTTGTGATATTGATATCCAAACGCACGGATGAAAAAAAGAAAACTGCTGACGGTTTGTGGTTACAAGAACAATATGATCGTATTATTGAAATTAGAACCATCCGAGCACACGTTTAATACCCAACAATAAATAAACATAAGTAATATATCTTTGGAAGGATATACAATCTAGAGTAATAATTGCTTTGTAGTTGTAAATGATTCAATTAAAAGTGAATTACTCTGAAACTTTTATGTTTCATTCAAATGTGAATCAAGTTGTTTTCTTTAACTAAAATACATTTGAGAACATGACAGAACCCTCCAGACAAAACGAAGTCGTTTTATACTTTATCGAACAATGATTTATCGTCATTTTGCTGTGAGCCTGGAAGGTTTAGATCATCGAAAATAATTGAAAAATAATGGAAAACATTGAAAACAACGCTGAACACCGAGAATGTATGAAAATGATTACAGTTTTCAGCCACCAACCGGTGCAGGGTGTTGTCCCCAGTGTTAACATGTATTAATCCATTATTTGTTATACTGTATTATCTGATTCGTCTTGTGGATGTATTTCAGGCTGCGGCCGTGCTCCAGTGGTGTGTGCGCTGGACTTGTAACCCGGCGATCCGGGTTCGAATCCCGGTTGCGGCAGGTCATACCTTTCTATGAAAGTTTGACAAATATGATTTGCCGACTCCTGGTGGAAAGGTAAGTTAGTACTGGTTAGTATATAGTCCAGAAATACTGGTAAGGTGAACCGGTCGACGTATATAACTGAAAAATTGTTGAAAAACGGCGTTAAACCCAGTGACGGTGACAAATCTGTCATGTATACTGTATGAGCGCTTATTTTGGCAGGGGGTTTATTTTTGCTATATTGGCGGTCAGGGTCAGTTGCGCCAATTCAAAACACAGCCAATTCAAAGCACTACCATTTTATTGATATTCATGACCCCATGTTATTGTCAACGAGTGTTTAAATTTGGCGGTCTGAGAGCGTTTGCGCAAATTTATGACTCCGTCAATTCAAAACACATTAAAAACGCTAATATTTGACACCGCAAATATATTGCGCTCTGATATTAATAAAGGTCGATCTTATATCATGCGGAAATAAGTTTTCGTTCCAACTGTTACAATAGCACACTACTTTATGACAAGTTTGTGAAAAAATGTTTTTTAATTATTGATTTGTCAGAAATTGGTTCAAATTAAACAAATATCCTAAGCCAGATTTACTGGCGGTAAGTTAACATCAACTGTACGTTACCTGGGTTCTGTACCAGTACAAAACCTTGTTCTCCATGCTAAACTGTCTCCACAGTAGCGAAGGACTAGCATTGTTTTAATAACAGTGTCATGTGATGAGAATGATAAACGACCAATCAATATTCACACGTATGGTTTATTTTAATGGCACATAATAATTAAAATATGATACAAGACTTTGATGATATCAGAAAAGCAAAGAACATTGAATGATTCTTTTGAAACAGTTTTCACAGTCGCGGGAGGGAAGTTGATAAATTTGAGTAGGTACAGTCAAACCTGTGAACAAGGGCTTCCCTCGGGAAAGACCAAATGCGACCTTTATGGATAGATGGCCTTTATATGGAGATTAATTCGTTCTACATGATAAGTGACACTGTTTCGAAGAATGGCCTTTATTCACAAGTTTGACTGTAATAAAATACTCAAAGTCTTGGTAATAGCGAATATAAGTAACAATACGTATTTTCTATGATATTACATTGATATAAATTTCTTGATTACATAAGATACGTGTAATGATATGATTATTATTTGGTGATGAATAATTCACCAGGATACTGAAAAGTTCATTTAGTGGCCACTTTATCACAAGACCAATTATCTCAGACCTGCATCAAGATGTCTTCTATATATCAACTTAATGACCACAATATTAGGCTCACTTTTGGCTTTATAGCCTTATGCCTTTTGATATTTTATAGACCTTACTCAAAACAGACTTTACGTCAGAAAAAAAAATTGAATATAAAAAAATGAAAATCACAATTTTCTGTTTTCCCTCCGCTCTGGATGAATTACATTTTTTGGAAATAAAATGTCGGGATCAATGCGATCGGCGAAAAATGAGAACTGGGTATGAATCTTGGCCGAAATGTTCCATTCGTTGACCAGTTAAAATCGACGTTGTGAATTTGGGTTAAAATAATAGCGGTGACCGCCTGGTTCAACTCGTTACGTAGAGGGCAAGAACATTAATATATTAATAAGCATCGCGCTTGTAATTCTATAATATCCATATTTTCAGACCCAAAAATAAATCTGTATTGAATTTATTTCTCCTTCTACGACCAAGTTCGTAAGACAAAGAATAAAAAGTAAAAGGTATTACTGGATAAACAATTAAACGATAACAGATTGAAAACTGTAAATGTGAAATTATAATCTGAGATATGGAATGTGAAATTATAATCTGAGATATGAAATGTGAAATTATAATCTGAGATATGGAATGTGAAATTATAATCTGAGATATGAAATGTGAAAAACATGTGATAAGAATTATAAAATGTGATGATATTTATAATAAGAATCATGGGATTGGATAAAATATTATTAGAATTATGAAATATGAAAAAAATATGATGAAATTTATAAATTAAAAAAAATATGATAAGATATATAATGTTGGAAAAAATATTATCAGAATTTTAATATAATGTATATTATAAGATAAAATATATAATAAGATCTATAAATTAAAAAAAAATATGATTATAGGTATTAAATGTGAAAAAGCTATGAAGAGAATGATATAATATGTATTTATTACTTATGATAAAAATGCAACAGTTTTGTATTAGTTATTAATTCTCTGTGTAACGTGAAATTATAAGAAGAGCGCTAAAATGGGAAAATGGTATGAAAATAAAAAATTGTGAAATTTTGATAAGAAAAAGAATTATTTTAAACTAAATTCACAACATCTACTTTTATATACTGATCAAAATAAGACAATGATTGGTACAATGTATAAGTAATAAAATTATTTCGAAAAAAATAAAATAGCACTGAAAAAGAATTAAAACACACAAACCTTAATATAAATTAGCCTCTATATGTTTATAGCTAAATCAGTCTTGTTAAACTGCTATTTATACCCCCAAATTATTATTTAATATCAATTCATAAATTTAACAAAAAATATACTTTAGAATGTTCGAGAAGAGTGAAAATATAGTAACATTACAGGACAAAATGTTTTACATCAGAAACAGGGCTATAATATGTCAGCTCGTGCATGTTTTTCTATCATAATCACGAATGACAGTCATATCATTGCAACATTATAATTCGTTTGATGTAAGTTTTGTTTTTAATATATTATAATTTATGCGTACCTTGTGTGTTAAATCGCTTTTTGTTGTAAATAAATGAAACATAATGATTTCAGTCCTTGATTTTGATTCGTAATCATGTTTTTATGTTATTGAATCCATCTATTCATACCCATACCACACTTTCGGTGTGTGCTAAAACTGTTCTACACGTCATTATATATAAATATTTCATCACACAAAAAATTGTTTACAAAGCAAAAACATGTTTTTTTCAAAAACGTCTGCATACATCATGGACATTGATAGCTAACTTTGGTACTACTTAACTATTTTTGTATTTTATACCACTCATAAATTGTTTTAAAACTGAAAGAACGCTTTTTCCTCAGTCAGGCCCGTGAGAATAAAACCACATGTTATGCATATATTTGCATATTCTATACATGGTAAAGATACACATGCACACACATTTGACCGTACAAATAATGATAAACGGTATCATCTAGTTAGCCTCGTACGGTCAGACGGACGGACGGACAAGTCAATCGCAATATGCTCCGCATGAGTAGATACCGGGGCATAAAAAATGGTTTTACATTTTCGATATAAATTTCTCGATATTTGTATAACACAATCACCGCCAATAGCGGAAATAAAAAAATATTGATTTTTTCTTAATGTTACAAACTGACCAACTCTTTGCTATCGGACACAAACTTATATTATCAACATCTAACAAGACAAAAACACAGGAATATGGTGCAGCACAACTGTTACAAGGTAACAGAATTCAAATCATACAGGCAAGTATATACATGTAACACTTAATTCTATATTTTACAAGTTTTACAACAGATATACGACATACGAGTGCCACAAACCTTTTCACGCACCAAGCGCGTGCTAAAACTTTTTTCGCACACACCAAAAATTCTGCACGCGCCGAACAATTTCGTGCGTGTCATAAATCGCGGCACGCGCCATATACCAATGCACGCACCAAACCTCTTCGCACGCGTCACAACCCGTTGCACGTGCCATCAAACATTGAGCGCATGACAAACTTTTGCCAGGCTCACGCAAGGCTCAAATTTTAGCATAAAAATGCAGATCAGTATCATAACCGGAAAAGGGAAGTAACTCTGTATGAACAAACAATTGTGCTAAAAATAAACAGAAGTAATCCGCATGATCATATCACAAATATACGAACTAACTTCTATAATCAGTCTAGATTAAAATACATATATACACAACGATTGTTTATCAAACACAAATTTGTACTACGTGAACTATAAAATTATCTTGATATGTAAACATTTAAAAACAAGTTGAAAGAAACCTTTTGAAGTCTGTTTGTATCAAATAAGATGAAAAACACAAATACACTGAATATTAACAACCATGTAATACTAGTATACTGTCCTGGAATCCTTCTTTTCCCCGACTTCAACTTAATAAAGTTTAGATTACCAAATATATAACTAATATAATTATGAACATTATATCAAAATCATTAACTGACACCAGCATACTACATCACCACATACATAAATATTATATATAACTATATATATATATTATTAATGCAGTAGATTAAGATCACAAGCATTACATTCACTTTCCACTTAAGGAATATCTGAAATAAGAACTATTCTATCAAACTAAATAATTGTCCACGTAACAATTCAGACATTGTTGTGAAATGTGGTCTACTAATTTTTACCTGTAAAATATATGCCATATAATACCGTATCTTATCTGGTCGTAACAAATTTCCGTATGACATGTTAATGTTTACGCCTGTGACCAGTTTGATCCGCTTTGAGACACAAACCAATTCCAACATTTCATATAAGATCCCTTACCTAATTTATTGTCCATATAAGCTTGTGGATTGTCAGTATTATTGGCTCAATGAAACCATCGTATTTCATTATCGCTCGGTTGTGGAGGGAAATGATGTTGTGGCGCTTCTGTTCCGATATTGGCTCGCCGATGGTAATGTTGTTCCCAACCATGTTGTTGGTATGTATCTGGACTGTAATAGTGTCGCATATGGGGAGCGTTCTGTCTTTGTTGACCAATCTGAAGGTTCGATGCTCCTATTGCTTGCCCCAATTTGTTACCATGTTGAACTTGATGTTGGTTACTATGTGCCGCAGCATCCTGTGTTGATGATCGTTGATTATATGATGCCATAGTACTGCTTGAGTTGGAAGGATTGGTCTGTTGGTGTTGGTGTTGAACCAGCGACACACCATGTCTTGTTTTTTGTGGTTCGTCCGAATTTACTTGCATCAAGTTATCAAAAGTGCGAGGAATAGTTTGTGGTGCCGGTTGTTCAGCTGATGTTATATTACGAGTTTCTTTAAAACGTTGAAGATTGTCCTGAAGGTAAGATGCGTCTTGTCTCGATTTATCAACAGTCTGTGATACGTCAGGATAATTTGCAGAGGTCTGATTGCCAAATTGTGTAGAATTAATGAATTGCTGCTGCTGTTGTTGTTGCTGTTGTTGTTGTTGCTGCTGCTGCTGCTTTTGTTGCTGCTGCTGCTGTTGTTGTTGCTGCTGCTGTTGTTGTAGTTGTTGTTGCTGTTGCTGCTGCTGTTGTTGTTGTTGCTGCTGCTGCAGTGGTTCAAGTTGAAAGTATTTCTCTGAGTGAATAACAGTGCTCGTACCTTGTGACGATGTGACTGTTACATTGGAAAATGTTAGATCTATCAACTGATCTTCGGTCGTAGTTGACGATGATGATGCTGGTTGCTGTGGAATTGATGCATGTGATATCATTTCCCATGTATCGCCTATTTCATTGTCAAAATTAATACAATCGTCCTGCATAGATCGTGTGTGCATCGATTTAACCCCTGCGGTCAAAGATTCAATCTGCCGTCGATCTTTATCTTTGAATGTCATGGATTTGAAGCACTGTGCTGTCCCTTTAGCCAGCACAGGTCCATTCTCATGCAGTAGCAATGCCGGCCACACAACGAAGTCAACTTTGTCTCCGGATATTGTATATGC
The DNA here is from genome assembly GCA_008271625.1 of Lutraria rhynchaena. NCBI lineage: Eukaryota > Metazoa > Mollusca > Bivalvia > Venerida > Mactridae > Lutraria > Lutraria rhynchaena. The sequence goes on from VIBL01000138.1 coordinate 534,051, forward strand.
ATTGTACATGTTCTTGTTAAAAGGTTCGCTTCTTTGTACATTCATGTGAAGAACAACTGGTGGGTCTTGAACAGCCATCAGCCAGCAAACTGCCACACATTCTTGTATGTAAGGCTTTATCTCAACCACCACATTACCCAGCTCACCAGTGGGAAACTGCGCTATGCATTTCTGGAATAGTAAGTTTTTGATAGTGATGATATTATATCATGTGTAATTTAAAGATACGTATATGTAACTTTTTTAGTTACAAAAGTTATTTTTTGTTTTTATGTGACATTGTCACTGGATTTAACGCCGTCTTTTCAGCAATACATGTATTTCAGTTATATACGGTGGCCGGTTCACCTAACCAGTTTTCCTAGGCAGTATATAACCAGCACTAACTTACCTTCCACAAGAACCGGCAACTTCTCCACATAGGGAGGAAAATCGACATTTCTGTCAAATGTTCATAGGAAGGTATGATCTGCGCGACCGGGATTTGAACCCAGATCTCCGGGTTGCAAGTCCAGCGCACTATCCATTGTCGAAAAACGGCTTTAAAACCAGTGAAAAAATAAAATGATGCTTTAAAATACCTCTGTTAGGCTCTCTATTCCGAGGGTGGCTGCATACCTTTTGATGTCTTTCAACTGCTTCATCAGGTTTCCTGGCAATGTCGGCAGCTGAAAATACGGGAGTTATCAGACATCCAATAAAGAAACACTACATTCACATAACAATCCATCCGGGACTTTGATATGAAATCAATCAGGGGGCATGGTATAGATCGAAAGTGCTCGGTGCACTGTCGAAACAAAATCTGAGCTGCGAACTGTGTTGCCAGGGAGCCTAGGTCAGGCATGTTTTCCAGCGGCTTATAGATGGGAGATATTGAATTTGATGGATTCTTGTGGATCCATTTTTACTTTCTATTCATACAATATTTAAGTACAATTACTTTGATGGAGTGATAATGTTCAACTCCATTCGCCACAATGTAACACATACTACATGTGTACCTACCTCTTCCGCACGACACAATACTTTCAGCAATTCTGCGTCTTGTTCTTGGAATTCCTTCTTACAAAACTTGTAGATTTCCTGGAAAAATATCAATACAGTCAAACCTGTGTTTAACCATCTCCGAATAAAGACCGCCCTGTGAATAAAGGTCGATCTTTGAAAATCGTCACTGATTATTTAAAACAAACTGATCACTGAATAAAAGTCATCAGCCAATAAAGGCCAAAAAAATGTTCGAATCCCGTTCACGGCAGGTCATACACTTCCATGAACATTTGACAAAAATTTCGATTTTCCTCCGTATGTGGAAAAGTTGCAGGCTCCTTGTGGAAGGGTAAGTTAGAACTAGTTAGTATACAGTCCAGGAAAACTGCTTAGGTGACCGGCCGTCGTATATAACTGAAAAACTGTTGAAAAACGGTATTAAATTCCAGTGACAATAAGACACATAAAAACAAACAATCAAGTAAGAAAATACAGAGCATGAATTTTTAACTTGATATCGAACCTCATTCTAAGTCCTTTGTAAAAATGGGGCCAGATGAAATGGAATTTGGGACAAACCACGTTTACAAAAAAAAACTACCACCAAGATGCAGCATTTTACTAGTCTTTCACAAAACCTTGAAATGGTTGAGTAATAGCCAGTAACATTCAGTTTGAAACTTGTCATACCATCAGTATGGCTAGTAGATAGTGAATTCTTTGTTTATCGGTCGCATCTTTCAACAGTTTTTCTGCGACCTCGTATGCTTCAGTCCATTGGTTGTCATACAGTTGGCGATAACGTTCACCTAGTTTTGTAGGCCTGTTCTCGTCGCTAAGATCAGCGATACCAGGATTATTGTCCGATATTTTGTTGCTAAGAACCTTGCCTAACCTAAAATAAATAAGAATGGAGTGTTTTAATTGAACACTGTATGATGGGACTGTTTTGCGAAGTTTTCATTTTCGCTGTTTTCTCAAGTGATTCCAAAACCGCGAATAATTTATCACTGAATTGTGATAAATAAACCAGATATTAAAATACAGATAAATGAATTCGCTAGATCAAAATAGTTTAATATTAATAGCTTTGAGAAATCGCGAATACTTGTATGCGCAAATAAGATAGAACATCTATACGGTATATATTACCCTTCTGAATTGTGGTAAATTATGCGGAATAATTTATTCTATGTGCACATGTCATGCTTAATGTTATTAAAGAATCAATTGGCCAATATGAAATCAGTCAATGTTAATGAAACTACAGGTAGTTTATCAAGTGGTTCCAAAGGTTGTTGTTCATGGTAAGATGATAACAATAATACTAATCCTGCTGATATCAATTCATGTTTAAACGAAGACTTGATTGTAAATAAAACACCGAGGTTGATGCCAAGTTTAGTTACGACAAAAGTGGACATACACGAGAAAAGGATTTTTATTACACCCACGCGCTCACACACACACAAAACCCTTCGCCAAAATACTACCAATTCCAATTCCCACCATCACATAGAAACATGCAAAAAAAGCGAGCGGCAAAACATAAATCTCCTTGGGCCGCATTAGAACGGATTGTAACAAGGCTGACAAGATTGTTTCCAAGCAGAAACAAGCAGTAAGAATGTGAAGTATTTACGTGCCTTAGTTTGGTATCGGAGAGCTCTTTATTAAGTGTAACCTTTTCTTCTCTCAATCTGTCTACTTCAGATCTTAACCTTAGGTTTTCCTCCTCCAATTCTTTAATTTTGGTTATATGTTTAGCTTCGTTTGCTTGTTTTTCTTTATGTCTTTCTAACTCCGCACTGTAGGCTTCATGTTTGCGATTAATTTCGCAACGTAGCGATTCATTTTCGGTCTTCAGATTTGCGAGTTCAGTATCTGAGGCAGGATGACTCTGAAATTATGATACTAGTAAAAGGTAATTACATTTGTCTTGGTTTTTATATAGTCCCTTTATTGCCGAATGGTGCCATGTGACATTCTTTTGAAAAATGACTTTTTGGTATATTTCCATACAACTTACGGATACTGTGCAACTAGTTGTAACAAACAATTCTGGAGTCTATTAGTTAGAATTTATTCACATTTGTCCACATTTTAGTTTGTTGAACCAACGAGTGAAAAATTTAAAATTGTTATTTTATGTATCATTGAAAAAACTATTCCTGTTGAGTCAACAGAAACTGAATGCCAAAATTGTTTAGAACACTGAATGAGTGAAATAATTAAAATTAATGAAATGATTAAAATAAGTGAAATGATTAAAATGAGTGAAATGATGAAAATGAATGAAATAATTGAAATGAATGAAATGATTAAAATGAGTGAAATGATTAAAATGAGTGAAATGATGAAAATGAATGAAATGATTAAAATGAATGAAATGATTAAAATGAATGAAATGGTCAAAATGAGTGAAATGATTAAAATGAGTGAAATGATTAAAATGAATGAAATGATTAAAATGAATGAAATGATTAAAATGAATGAAATGATTAAAATGAGTGAAATGATTAAAATGAATGAAATGATTAAAATGAATGAAATGATTAAAATGAGTGAAATGATTAAAATGAATGAAATGATTAAAATGAGTGAAATGATTAAAATGAGTGAAATTATGAAAATGAATGAAATAATTGAAATGAATGAAATGATTAAAATGAGTGAAATGATTAAAATGAGTGAAATCCATTACTAATGTTTCGAGGGAAGTAATTATTAACTAAAATGTACGGGTACTAACTTCCGCTCTCAATGCTTTCTCTTGAAATGATGTAATCTCGGTTTTAGCCTCTTCAAGTTTCGGGATGATAGATTGTACAGCAGTTAGTAATTCTCTGGTGGTTTGGAGCTGGTTACTGGTTTGTCCGTTATTTCGGTTCATCCTTATACTCGTGAAATGCAGGCTCGCACAGTGTAAGTAAATAATTTCTATTGTCCTATAATAACCCAAAGTCACGAAATATCTTTCAGATGTAGTTGATATTCTGAAAAAAAAACACAATTTATGAATTAACGAGACCGCGACCATAGTTCAGCGGTTAGTACGCTGGAATTGTAAACCCGGGTTCAAATCTAGGTCGCGGCAGGGCATACCCTTCTATGAAAATTTGACAAAATGTCGATTTTCTTCCAAATGTGGAGAACTTGCCGGCTCCTTGTGGAAGGGTAAGTTATTAATGGTTAGTATATAGGCCAGGAAAACTGGTTAGGTGGACCGGCCGCCGTATAGAACTGAAAAATTGTTGAATAAAAAACAAAACATATTAATTGACACCTTCCCGAAAGTATACTACATCCGTCAGAATCTTCTTCGTGTCGGCTGAAATTTCCCTCAGATAGTAAATGAGATAAAACGAATCCCGGGAAAAAACCAGGAAGCTGATTGAAATTAAGTAATTAATGTTGACCGTTCAGCTGAACATTTTCCACTAAGTCATCAACATGTGGCATTCCGAACTGATACTGGGAAAAGCCCCGTGTCCTGGTCTAACTTACCTGCACAGGAAAAAAAACAACAAATTCAACAAAAATATTTTACATCCACAATATACCTGAGCTAATTTACTTCCTCTTTCGTTTTTGTGGATTTTACGCTATCAACGTTCCGCTATCTAAGTCAATATTTTAACTATAGGGACATCAATGAATACCTGGAAGACGCGATTACAAAATTTAACAGTATCCAATCATAGTTTGTCCCTTTTTCTGCGGGATATGACCGTCGTAAAACGCGCCAATTGTATACTACGTTCACACAGTCATTATGAATGATACATGTTTTTTTACATTAAAACAATGCTTGTAGTTTTATGTTCAAGGAGCAAAGATAATTTAGGTGTAAAACTGAAGCGCGTCTTTTATTATTTATTTGTTTTCATGTCATGTATAGGGACGAACTGAACCGTCAAAGGTTAAGCAAAACCTTTGTCATGGTTGTCAATCGGAAATTCTGTAATATTTTCGTGGAATCATCTAAAATTCTTATCACGTATATGACTCTTCTATTGTGTGTAACATGTTTGACTGTCAACGAGCTAAGTGTAAAATAAAGCGACGGGTTTTTAGTTGTGTATGGTGATGTGCAAGTATATCTTGTCTTAGCTAACCAATCTATGGTAATGTACATGTTTACCTAGGTTTAACTAACCAGTCCATGGTGATGGACAACCATTAGTATCTAACCATTACTAAGATAGAGGAAGTATTTTATGACCTGCGTTTACATTACCTTACACCAGTTCACCGCTCTATAATCTGTCTCGATTTTTAATTTGAAAACACCATTACTAAAATATTAAAACTTAAAAATAACATACCACTTTCAGAGTGACTCAGTATTTTCCCAGACTATGATTATAACTGGCGGTGGACTAAAACAATCTTCATTTTTGATAACCCATGAGTTATTGCAATTATGTTTGGTCTATTTTTGAGGCTTGGTTTACTGAACTATTGATGCTTCCTAGATTTGTTGGAGTTAAATGGCTCCCTATTCACTATTGTAACAATATATAATAATTTAACTCGATGCAGTGAATAAAATGAATTCTGAGTAAAATAGAGAGTTTATATCAGATAAGAATTTTTTTATTCAATAAAATAATGAACTAACAACAAGAATGCATAGTATATATAAACTTCGTAAATATATAAACAAAAAATACAAGTTATCTCCTTCTAAGAATGAACTTTCAAAACTTCGTGGACCACTTCAATCCAACTTCAGTAAATTTGTGTAGGGAACTCATGGGGCTGATGTACCGATTTTCGTTCGAGTGGAAAAAAATTTATATTCCGGAAACAATACAGTCTTATCTCTCATCATACAGCAAGCTTACAGCCAACATATAGATAACACATATTTTTGACATTGATATGCATCCCCACGAAGTATATCGTAATTGTTGCGCTAAATGACAGATACGTGTAGTTATTGGGTCTAAAGCTCATAGAAATAGCACAGGGCCCAATTAACAATCACCGCAGTGTCAATTAGTTAATGGTGTTCTCTGAAAATAGTCATTAAAGGGATACAACTCCTGATCGATCTGAGAAAAATAATCGTATTTTTAAAACTTCTAAAAAAATCAATCTCCGGCTTTAATGACATTCTTTAATGTTAATTGAGTGTGTGTTGATATTTGAAAATATGAAAAATGTTTTACTGAAGAGTTGGTGACCTTTTACACATGTCATTGAGATCTTTGCAATACATTTCATAAAATTACTTTATAATAACTATTAAATAAATGTTACATGTAGATTTTGAAAATACATACAAAATCTGGTAACATGTCCCTTAAACGGCGTAAAAGTCTCTGGCACAAAAACATGGAAGCCGTTTGAGATTGACAGATAAACAATCAGCATTTCACAAACACTCGGAAATTATTTGAACACAATCCACACTTGTGAACCCTAAACAAAACTTTTGGTTCCCACTGTACTATTTAACTATTAATTCAATCTCTCTGTAGCATCAACTTCTCAACAACTACATAATTTGGCTTCTCCCAAAGGGTGTTGATTTGGGGAGGTTGAACTGTAATTTTACATATCAATATGGCGCCATTAATCGGTATGCTGGTTTTCAAACAAAAACAAAGGTTTCTAATTTAAGTAGTTGAAGAGAGAGCTCTTTTTTTCAAAGAATGTTTCGACTGACGATATTTAAAATGCTTCTCTGTTAACAGGTCGAATTTTGAATTGGTTTCATCAGCAAGCTGGATTTTCAGTGTAAAAATCATGAAATAGTACAAAGTCATGTCATTTAAACATCTATAAACATAGCTTGTACAAAAGTATGCGTTCTATTATTTATGCCAAAATTGTGCAATTAGTGTTAAATACATCATACAAATTTAGTTACGTCCCTGACAAAAATGTTTGTTAATTCATCATCATAGTCCTGGCCAATGAATACTAAACAGATAATTCCTATATCTAAACCTTTTATTTCTGGCATCATACACTGTCCAACAACGCATGAAACGCATAGATGACGTCATACATTGTTCAAAAACGCAAAAAAATCATAGATGACGTCAAACAACGCATCGTGCGCATAGATGACGTCATAAATTGTTCAACAACACATAGTATGCATAGATGACGTCATACATTACTCAACAACGCATGGTGTGAATAGATGTCGTGAATAAGTGCGTAGGATGTATTCATAAGTACATGATTAATAAGGCGTAGCTCCAGCAGGGAATTTCTTCTTACGTCCAGTCTTAGGAGAATTAGCACTCACTTCTGGTCCATCATCGGAACTCCATACCTTCTTGCGCGTCGTGTCTGTTTCATTCATTTGCATTTCTTCAACTGGGTTCGTTTCGCCTACTTTTCTTTGCTTCTTTTTCTTCCGCTTTTTTGAGCTTATGTTTCGTCCGACGCACATCAGAACGCCAGCAGCAAAATTAACAATGAATCCGAGAACTGCGAGCACAAACGACCAGCTCAGAGAGAACGACAACTTCTTAATACCCACAGCGAACAGTATTACCCCAATAATGGCCAAAACACCTGAAATTAAGCCAAGTTTACACTATAAATCCAACGAAATCTAGTACATGAAATCCCCATGTGGGCTCCCTTGACTCAGTACTATGTAACGTTTGGTGTACTGGGGTAAAATGAATATAAGAAGGCAAAACAAGCAGCAAGTTAATGCGACATTTTTTACTAAATTTTCATTCTTACGTCTCTGATTTAATGATCAAAATCGTTTTTAATAGCGATTATTATCTTTTTTTTATTTTGACATATAGATCCCTGTTAGTGGAGGGTCTATTTTACAACTTGAGGCTGATACATATGGTAATAGCACGGGCATATTGATAAGATAACGAAGAAAATATTTCATCTAGATCATACCAGAAACATATGACGTCACTACAACTCCTGTTGCTAACTTCTTTTCTTCATAAAGACCGCAAAGGAAGAAGACTGACAGTGCAAAGAATAGGTAGAATCCGATGAGTGAGAACACGTTGATAACAGCACTGGCGGTGATAATACCCTTTTCTGTAATAAGACAGAATAATAAAATATCATGCTAACTAAAAAATACAGAAACGTGACATAGAGGGGTCGTCTCAAATAAGTGATGATGTAAAATGAAGAAAGGATCTGGTTTCTATTTTATTAATAGTTTTATCAATGTACAAACGTGTAAAAAGGTTATATAATGTGTCTTACAAAATAAATACGAATAAGAATATCCCTCATTCTGATGGTACGTGAATACTAAGAAAAATGTATTTTATCAATGGGGTTATCCCAAACGTAAATTTCCTTGTAAAACAAAAAACAGAACGTATCAATTGAGTTGTCCCGAAAGTAAAATCAAAATATAGATACCTAACGAGGGGTTGTCTCAAAGGTATTAAAGAAGTAATTGATGAAAAAAATAAATATGTATCAATACATTTTCCCTAGAGAAATTAAAATTACTGAATGGAATTATAAAATACGAATTAATTTCGTGGTTACAACCAAAATGATAACTGAATTGCCATATTCTATCAGTTGGGAAACAGAAATGTTATTAATTGCCCTATGATTGTGTAATTTGCGTCGTTTGGTTTTAGTATTATAGTGGTTTTACTGAAAGATAATTTAAAACACGATTTGGAATCTATTTTCGTCACGAATTCATTATTACTTTTCTGAATGATTTTCACTTCGAAATAAAGTCTACCAATTAAGGATTAATAAGGAGATATCTAACGGAGTTCCTTTGTTCAAGTATTCTTTAAGCTCCATCCTGTGAAAAAAGTCAAGGTACGCACATGCTAATCTCATTATTGTATTGTTTGCTTGTTTTTGTATGGCAGTGTCACTTGGGTTCAATGCCGTATTTCAACATTTTTTTCAGTTTTTATTATTGTAACATACCGTATTTGTGGCCAGCGAAATATGTGTGTGTGTCGTAGCACGTGTCATTAAGTTGAGTACAAGCACGAAACAGGCCTGTGTTGATCGAATATCCATTCTCAGTTTTTACTGCCCAGTTGTCAGTAGATATCCCTGTTGTTGATAATACTATGGAGACCACGTTAACCACAATGGCCACGACACTCCAGTGGATCTTGTGTTGACACGAACACATTCTGCACGATGCTTTGAGCGTTACAATACCAAGACGTCTGAAAAATGAACGTAAGTCTTATATTAAGTTATTACGTACACATGTACATGTTTTGTTCTTTCTATCCATTTTTTGTTCATTCATTTTTATATGACACGGTATATTATTCTAAATAAAGTGACGTAAGATGTTTAGTGTTTCAACACTTTTTCAGTTATATATACAGCGACGATTCTCCTAACCACTTTTCCTGGACTGTATACTAACCAGTACTAACTTACCCTTCCTCAAGGAGCTGGCAACTTCTCCACATATGGAGGAATGTCGAATTTTCATAGAAGGGTATAACCTGCCGCGACCGGGATTCGAACAAGGATCGCCGGGTTACAAATCCAGCGCATTAACCACCGGACCACGGTCGCAACTCAGATATTCTTAATCACTAAGCACGGCGATCCAATTAGATACACGGATCAGTGAAACATGCTATGTTCATAAAACATACATCTCAAACGCATAACTGATATCAAAACCTTGTGTTAACTATTTAACAAATATGATCACTTTACAACAGATAGGCATATCTAAGTTTGATTCAATGTCTGTGTATTAATAAAAAAATTGTCTAAACATATTGTTGTCTGAAAATAAAAAGATCAAAGGATATATTATGAAGAATAATTGAATATTAAGCAGGACTGTACTCACTCTTCAAGCCAATCCATTTTACTTCGTTCCTCTGATTATTATTTTTTTCTTTTTTAAATTTTATTTAAGTTATTGTCGGCGATTCAAATACATGAACAAACATTTATAAATATCACATTTATATTCCACACATTTAGGCAATAAATCCGTCTAAATTTTCAATCATAGAACACGATTTACAATTTAAGACTGGGTAATATTTAGGTTATATTTCACAATTAACAACTTGGACTAATAAAGTCCTCATTATTAGCTCGATCAGTATGGAAGCAAATAAAATGTTATATTGTATCTGCCTTATCGTAACGTGTTATCAATTTGATTAAAATCCAATTAAAATTATCCATCACATTTGAACAAATCAATGGAAAAATATCAAATCATGCATTTATCCTTGAAGCAGGTTTTGCATTAAAAATAATATGATATTAACCTACATTAGGCTATACTTTAAAAATTGTTGGTTTACAGTTACGCAACCGAGCCATAAAAAAATCCACCGACCAAAAAATAGTTTTAGCGATTTCGACAAGATTTTTGTTTGCTCTTCAATCCAGGTTTTCGTTTTCAGTACGAGCATTTATTGTTAACAAATTCAGCATGCCTGCCTACCTATCTACCTTACTACATACCAAATATTAAAGTTTGGGTCACTTAAATACAAGCCAACATTTTTTTTAAAAGAATGGTCTGTTGTATTTATGTTTAATAAATACATTGACTTACTATCATTATTTTCTCAAAAAGTTTATATTTATCGTTTTAAACAGTTTATAACAGGAACAACGTGTCGGGTTTTTATGACCATGTCCTTAAAATGATTTAATTTCGTATAAAGCTCACATAGATATGTGATATTACAATCCTACATGCCAGTCAGATTAATATACAGTAAGACAATGGTACAAACGCCACGTTTGGGACAAAACAGTCAGTCTTAACATTGATTTGGTCTCATTGTCAAGTTAATATGGAGGAAATATTGAGAGAAAAAAGACCCTAATTAAACTATAGCCTGAATGAATTTGTGTTAATATTTCAGTGTTCTGTTAACGAAGTTTTTCTGTACACGAAACACTTTTCACGTTCAATCTTTTTTTATAAACAAATTTTATCCTGACTTATTTGAAAGTTTTGATCTCAATACAACACAGACTATGAAAATAGGTGCAACATATAACATTTATAAAGTGTATTGCAGTTTACAATACATACATTTGGTACTCGATATATAAAAAACAAAGTATTTATAAACAATAAAACGGAATAACCTAATACTGACCTTATAATGATTATTAAATTGATCACGAAACGGTTAAAATCTTCATTTATTCCAACATTTTAAACCTGCACGAATCTAAAACATAAATCCTTTGTGCAAAATATTTCGTTGATTTAAACTTTGACCTATCGATTGGGCGAGCACAAAACCGATCAATCGACCGTAGATTATACTATATCGTATTTCGTGTCAGATAAATATAAATGTACCCAGCACGAACTTAAATCTATTTAGTAGTACATGTAAAAATCATTTTTATCATATACATGTACATACAGACTAATTTATATATTAATGATCGTTTATTTGAATTAGAATTTTACATGCATTTTCGATACATTGTAGCGCTTGTATTCACACGAATGTATTGTAAACTTTTAAACAAATCTTATCGATGCAAATGGACCAAATAACTTTTGAATTACATTTAAACTAGCCCAATGTATAGTAGAGCTTAACTAAGTATTTAAATTACATACACACACATGCCGTTATAATACTTATACTTTGATTTAACGGCTGATTGAAGTAAACTTAAGAAAATCAAATTTAGTGTACTTTTAATTCATGTTTTGATCTTAATAGAAATGAAAATAATATGAATTCATAAGACATACGGTGGAACCCCACTAAACCACCCAAATTATCTGGCCTGTTTAGAGGGGTTTCACTGTGTGCCTTATGATGCCAATTTAGAGGGGATTTTTTAATTATATAGTAATGAAGTCGGGACCAGATCATTTGGCCGATTTAGAGGGGAAACCGGTTTAAGGAAGAACCAATTTAAAGGGTTTCCACTGTATTTGTTTTAATGCAGCTTGAAGGACACGACGGTACTGTTAGCTTTAACCTTAATTAAGATTTAATTGTATATGTTGATGAAACATGTTTATGTGTTAATTATGATTAATTTTCTGAACATTACGTTTTTCATGCGTAGCAATAAAAAACAGCGGAAAGATGATAGAATATATTTCCATTAGCTGATACATTAAACAAACTCTAATCCTCAACCCAACTCAGGCGGAGAAATACTTGAAGTCAAAATGAAATTACAAATATGCCACGTACCAATTAATACATATAATTGGGTTCGTCCATGCGTTCGTTAAGTTATGTATAACAGGTGGACAGCTTTTAAATAAGATAATGCCTTTAAAATAGCCATTTAGACATGTATTTAAGTCGAGAAGATAAAATCAAATATTATTTCCCAATAGTTTTATAGATTATAAGAAAGGTTGTGTAATCAATGAAATAAGTAAAAATGGGAAAATCAGGACCCCACTAACATTCATTTGAAGTAATTATATGAACGGTTACTGCCCATCTCCGGATGCGCTGATGGACATTTTTCTTACATTTTTCTTAACTTATAGACATTTTATACATTTCTATAGTAATATGAATATAACTAAAATACACGTAAAGAAATGAAAACGATAATATTGTAATCAATTGAAATATATTTAGCAGGATTAACGATTATGACTAAAATGAAGAATATTTTTAAAGCATAAACGTACAAGTGTCACATCCGGAAATGTTTACCCGGAAAACGTTTTCTTACGTGAGACCGCATAAAGGACCATACTGAGCCGCAGTATAAACGTTGAACGCTGACGATTTGAATTGTGGGAAATCTGCTAAGCACTTCCTCTTTGTAAGCCGGTAGTAATTTTCCAGCTTGTGAGTAGAAAACATTTGCAAAGATGGGTATGCGTAGAGGTAGAGCGAATAAAAATCCTTCGTCTGTATTCAGTCATGAGTTTGTTATTCAGAACCATGCTGATATAACTTCATGCGTGGCCATGGTGTTCGTAATAGGACTCATGTTTCAGGTAAGCGCTTTTATCGTTTGACAACTTGCCACATGTCAAAACATATGGAAGCAGTTTTCATTGTTTTCTGTTCAGTTTTAATAATATTGCTGCATATTTCATTCCATATGGATGCATGGCAATTCTTTCATCGCTATTATGATTTAAATACGTGTGAAATATAACGCACTAAGTCTTAAGGCTGAAATTTCCAAAACTCGACAAATTCTGTCGCTGAATTCAGACCCAATCATTATTAATTATTACTATAAAACTTTATGCTTCTTAATATATTTTCGTGCTCGTTGTTATTTAATCATGTTGCATGCCTCATTGTAGATTTAATATATCAAGTGTCCAATATTGTGTTAAATATTCATTATTTTATGTTATTGATATTTGTAATACTGCATGATGATCAGTCTGTTTGAAGGAATACCGAACTACAGATGCTTGTATCTATAGACTATACTGCTGGCATTCAGTAATTATGGGAATCAATTGATCCACTACCTATGCCTGTATTGGCTTACTAAATAGTAAATGAGTTGGTGACTGATATGTGTACAAGAATTATCAAAGAGCTACTAATAATTCAAACTTACTGTAATTCTACCTTTGATGATTTCTTTCAATTTTTGTACAAATATATATATATATATAACTGATTGCTAAGCCTTCAAAATTATATGTGATTATGTCTGTACATAAAAGTGCAATTATTTCACTGCAGTTAATGACCACAACAGTGGACCATATGTTTAAATCTGTATTCACTGATTATGAAATAGTTTGGACTATTTCCTTTGCAATGCTTCAAATGTTTGTCTATCAAGTAGAAATAAATGCATATATCATATCAGGGCACTCATTTAACCCTTAAAATGGCATTTTGACTCTTGAGATTATTAAAATAAAGTTTCCAGATGACTGTTGAAAATTTATTCAAAAGAGTAAAATTTACTATAGTATAATTTAATATTAGTAGGTAATTTTGTTGACTCTTCCAGGCTTCTCGAAACTGCTGGAATACTGCCTGACATTTTATAGAATTTCTGTCTGACCAAAAGAAAATTTGTCTGACTGAATATATTATAAATATGAAGCAAATGGTGCGAATCGTGCCAAACTGCCGGACATCTTGTCTGGTACTCGCTGAAAAGTTTTTGGACCTGCTCGAAATTTGCCTGTCATATCTGACAGTCTGGCAAATTTTGGGAAGTCTGCTCTTCAAATTATTATCAATAAAGGGTCTTTTTGACCCCCAACTTTTAACATAGACCTAGTGAGCGCCCTGCATACATTTTATGTTAATGTGTAATGTTTGTGTTTTCAGGCCACATCTCCAGTTGCATCAATGTTTGTTGCCCTTCAGCATAATGTAACTGTCAACAGTGAGTTATTGTTTATCAACATGTGTCAATATAAATATATGGATTGTTTTTATGACACTGATATATTTAGAAATTAGCATATTTATGAGCAATTCTATTATTCATATAGATTTATACAAATTATTGCATCTGTTTAACTCAACATAATTTTTGATTTACATTATTTTTACTAAATAAAGTAAAAAAAAAATGCAATTTAAAATGAAGTATAACAACTGAGAATACAGCTTATGTTTTAATCATTGATTGCTTTTAATCATATTACATTTACTATTATTATAGACAAAAGTCTTCAGATTGACATAAAATTCATCCAGGCTGTAGTTTTATTAATAAACTTATAAAAAGAATTTACTAATGAGAATTTATATTCGTTACCATTTAGATACAGAATCAACTGACACATTCAACTTGTACACCTGTGGATTAAAAGATCTGTTCACTGTTTTCTTCTATCTCCTTATTTGTATTATTGCCCATGCTGTCATCCAGGAGTATGTTCTGGACGTAAGTGTTTTTTTTTTCTCAATAACAAATTAAACAACTTGCATAAAACACAGTTTTTCAGGGCTTTCATTTAACCTTTTTACAAAGTAATTGGCATATTTCATGGCATAATTTGATACATGTAAATTGCGAAAAAATATTTGATATGAATTGCATGTTCACTTATTAATGCTTACTTAAGCGTTATAAAAGCATTCATGTGTATTTGAATTACTTATGTTATTCTGGTGTTACAGAAATTGAACAGAAAGATGCATTTGTCTAAAGTGAAACATAGCAAGTTCAATGAATCTGGACAATTGATGGTGTTCTACTTTGCTTCTGCTGCTTGGGGTATTGATACTATTCTGAGAGTAAGTAAAAGTTTAATAAACATTGTGTGTAGTTTTTGTTCTTTCTTATTACTTTATAAAATACACTTGACTGATGTTTGGATAAGCTAGCTACCATTCTGGTGATTGGTGAATTGCCTTGGTTTGAAAATTGTTTGAAGAATATTTTTATATCAACTAGGACATCACATGCATTATTGCTTAAAAATATCTTTTTCTTTTATTAGTGATAGGAAATATTTAGTGCATATTTACCTCTACTTTCTATCCATGTCCAGGTATAGTTTTATATTTCTTATTTATAAATGGATACAACTTACTAAAAAAGACTAACAAGTGTTAGGTTAGTCCAATGTAGGTTAGCCTTATTTTATGTAACAGTAGTGAAGGATCTCTCCTCTGACTATCATTAGTGACTTCCTCAGTGGCATTCCCTTTTTTGCCTCTCCCATAGTTTATGCTACTTCATTTTAGCTTGATTGTGAAACAAGTAATTTTGCCTGTATTAATCCCACTCGAGTCCACTTCCTGGACACTACACCAGTACTGCATCCGAAAAATGGGATTGTGAAGGTCTTAAATGAAACCGGTAGAAACCGGGATTCGAACTCAGGACCTTCAGATCAGAGGTTGGATACTCTATCTGTAGACCACGATGCCTCCCTGCCTCTTCCATAGATTACTGAACTAAATCACTTTCTCATTTTAGGAAGGATTTCACAGTATCAACCAGTTGTGGCAAGATTATCCCCACACTAACATGCCATTTATGATGAAGTTTTACTTTATTATACAACTTGCCTACTGGGTCCACAACTTTCCTGAACTTTACTTCCAGAAAGTTAAAAAGGTCAGTATTTGTGGTAAAACAGTTTTGCCTTGCCAGTGAAGAAGCTTTGTATCATATGCATGGCTAAATTTTTTCCGGAATTTTCCGCAATATCCATTTTTTCTCAGGTCCAGACCCTACTGGTTTTTATTGTGTGCTTATGTAAAGTCAATTATACTATTTCTCTGATTTTCACACTCAGATTTCTACAAAGGACAGAAGCCTCTGAGAACTAATCATGTAAAATTATTAATTGTTTATGCTTACTGGAAATTTTGTCATCTGTGAAATCTAAGTTGTAATACGACACAAACATAGACCGCTTACCTCTGATGGTTTGAGATCGATGTTGCTTTCTATATGAGATGGATGGCTATACTGTCTATGGTGTACTTATTATGTTGCCCATAAAATTCTCTACACTACTAATTTGTTGTACTAAATGTTTGTCTTGAACAGATATCAAATCTTAGGGTGTTACCAGCGATAGTTGTATATGCAACCATTATCAAACATATTCTGTTATTGACATTAATAGTTTTATCCTGCATTGTCCTTAATTATTTTTTTTTTATTATTTATTTATTTATTCATGGTTTTACGATAAGATTTATTGGTTGGTTTTCAGGATGAAATGCAGGGAAGGATTCAGTACACCGTCTTATATTTAGCATTTATTATGGGTGCTTATGTGTTAAAGTAAGTGATTGATTTTACTGTTACCCCTCTATCTGTTACAGTAATCTTCAATAAATACTGAATGGTAAAACATTGGTCAAATAAAATCTTAGTTTGGTAATGATAAATTTCTACTAAGTGTTAATATTTCTATTTTTAGTTACACCAGTGTCACATTGTTTATGTTTCTATTTTTAGCTTTACTCGTGTAGCTTTGCTGATGTTGGTGCTGCACTATATGGTAGAGTTTGTGTTTCATCTTGCTAGACTGATTTACTTTGCTGACAAACAACAAGTGTCAGCTCACTGTTTTATGGTGTTTAATGGACTATTTGTCCTTGTGCGTCTAGGAACAATTATCTTGACTGTTCTTACTTTCTGGTGAGTTCAAATCTTTACTTAAATATTACACAGGTAGCTTGTCTTTATAGTGTGTTATACAATATCATTCCATATGTATTGTCTATCAGACTGCTCTTGTTAAACAACAGAAAATTAGTTAGAGGAATTTACTTCATTCAACTTTTAGCAATAAATGAGGCAGAAGCATGGATTTTTATCTTAACTGTATAAAAACATCACATCATTTCGGCAATGCTTGTTAATGATGGACTTCAGAATTTAATGATCAATGGAATGAATTTTGGCTCTTATTGCTTCTAAGCACTTGTTTGTGTCTATGTAACTTAACAACCAAATAGTTTGAACTCAAATTGTGAACATTTTTGCATTTAACATTCTATGAGTAAATTATTTTGTATCACTTTATTTTATTTGTTTATAATAAAGGTATGGACTTCAACAATCTAGTCAAGAAACTATTGATATAGCGACTGGTAACTTCAACACTGCTTTTATCAGGTATTCTGGTTACTGTATTTGTTTTCACTGTGTGACTCTAGGTTTTGGAATTGATTTTTAAATTCTATTATTTTCCTGTAGAGTTAATGCGCAAAATAGCTATTTTAGCTGGGGACATAATGTAGTAATTGATATTGCTGACAGTAAATACCAGTGATGCTGTTTTCAGTGTTTGATCTTAAATATGTGGATGTCCATCTCATTGTACGAGTATTCTGAGTTCTTCAATGTTTATTTGGGGGGTTTTAGTTGTTTGACGGGTCCCAGTTGGTATCCACTGTGATGGTCATCCTGTAATGAGATGTTTGAGTCCCAAAATTTATTTGAATGGATGAATTGTCAATAATTCACTGAATAATCAATAAAATCTGCCTATACCTTAGTGTAAATTTTGATCAATTGAAGGATTTTCAGATTTTAAGTCACAACATTTTGCATGGTGTAAGATAACATTTAATCTTCTGCTTCTTTCAGATATTAATTTCAAAATTACAAGTTAATATCTGGAGAAATTAGGTTATACAGCATGGAACAGTATTTATAAATGAGAATTTTTTTTTCTATTTCAGAATCGTCTGTCTTGCTGCGACATGCATTCTTCAAGCTTGGATGATGTGGAGTTTTATTACCTTCCATTTGAAGAGGATACGAGAGCGCTCCGTTAATACACGTAAACTTCGTTCCTCACCCACCAAGAAAAAGGGGAAAGGTGAGTAGACTAGGTGAATGTCATTTTTTGTTCTCTCTTTCTTTCTTTTCATTCTGTGTGGAAATGATTCTTTTTTGTTTGTTTTTTCTTTCTAGCACTACATTTAGACCAAAATGTCACAATCCACTTTAGACTTTGACTCAAAACCAGGAAATTTTGTTGACTCTTCAAATTATCATCAGCCAAGTGTAATTTTTGGCCCTCAACTTTTGACGTTTAGTGAAAACCCAGCATGTGAAGTCAGAAATAGGGGCTGATTTATATATGGTGGCTTCACAGATTTGTCTGTGTAATTTTGTACATTTGTTTATTATGGATGAAGCTCTATATCTGCTACACAGAACATAGAAGTAGCATTTCTACTTTACCAAAATTATTTGAAATAATTACTTTATAATTATGTAAGCTTATAAACATACCTTATTATCCTGCCCCCCCCCCTCTGGAAAGTGTAACATATTATTATTTCTCAGTTTCCTTATGTATTATTTTCATTCATATTATTTCTGGAACTTTCATGCTTTTTTTTATTTTTCACATTTATAATTGAAATATGTGATCTAGTTTACCAGTAAGAGATGACTCCACCCCCAACTTGACTTCGATCGTTTTCTGCAAGGTTCTAAGTTATACTCATAACAATCTTAATTTCACATTTTTTATGCACTAAATAACCACTTTTGGAAATAGCGGCATGCAGTTTTTTGTTTAACAAACAGTACCTTCTGTTTTTTATAATTAGTAAAGTGCATTCTTGATGTATGTTACTGATTATTATTTATAGTGTAATTTTATTGTTTATTATATTGAATCTTTGATATCATTGGGTTATTTCTACTAACCCATGTCATTTTTTCCGATTTTGAGAAAATCACATTTGAAGTTTTGAACTGCAATAACGTTAAGCGAGTATAAGTTTGTGGGATTGGGATTAACTCTATTTAGGATAGAACCACAATTAGGTAAGTATGATCATTGTAACGAGTTCATTAAGATGAAAAAATGATACCAAAATCTCAATATTGCCAGAAATTGAGTTACGGGGTTGTAGAACTTAGCTTACGATATAGTAATGAACATATAATAAATGCACCATGTATTAAAATATCTCTTTACAAAACTTAATGAGGTTATTTTTTATTTTCAGTTCATGAGGATGACATCTCATCTTTACCTGAAGTTGATCAGAATACAGCTCAAAATGGTCTACGGTCAAGAAAGAGCAAGAAATAAATCATGCTTAACACTGAATCTGGAATCAAAATATCAGTTTAATTGTTTTAAATTAACTTAATCATATTTCTCTACTTTTGAGCAAATAGCATTCTTTTTTCACAAGCAATTTTACTTTGTATACAAGTACAGTGTTTGACTGACTAGAAATTATTTGGGTACTTTTTTTCAACCTGTACCATTTTTATGTCAAAGTTTTCTGATGTTTTGTTGTATTCTTATTTGAATTTATTGTTACTGTATATACTAGTTAGAGGTACCATTTTTTCATTTTTAATGAAGCTTTGAAACTGCATCCTCGAAATATTTCATGAAGTATCCCATTGTTTAAACAATTTGCAAAATAGCGAGAAAGAGTTCAGATTACTGAATCCATTGATGAATCATTTAAAGCAGTGTGTACAGTGGAAATTCTCTGATTCGGTCCAATCTGGTTCGAAAATTACCCTAATCTGGAAAAATTTGTTAGTCCCAATTTTTATCCAATTTTTTTACACCGAACCATGTATTTTTTTAGTCTAAAATCTCTTTAATCTAAAAATCTATTACATTCAGAATTTTTTTTACTTGGAACCCTCCGGATGAAAGAATTTCCACCGTGTTGTTTACCGTGATGTTGTACTATCTTGTTGTGTAGTCATTGTATTAACCTTCATGTTTTGTGATATATCGATTGTTTACACGTATCCTCTCGTGAAGCTAGGAAAACATCTTTTAATTATTTTCTCCATCAAATGTTCTCGTGCCATGATGAAGTTAAAAGTTACAAACATGTTTTCATGTGTTGTAAGATTAACATTGATCATAGGCATGCTGTAAATTCAGCTCCTTTTAGAGGATTCCAACTGTTTAGACTCTTTATTATTATAAGAAAAGTAATCTTTAAGTCGTATCTTATTAAAAGTGTTATCTTTTGCTAGATAGAAGTGGTAGTTCCATCCTCTAGTGTCCATACAATCATGCTTTACCTACAGACAAGTATGTAATACAGTGATGTTTGAACATTGGTTTGGGACAGTTTCGCTCATTAAATATCAATCATTACAATGTTATAATAGTTGATTTCTTTATGCTTTAAAGTTTATTTATTTTATTTTTTTAGGAATATTGGAACATCTTATATTCTTTTTTCCTAAGCTTTGTTTCATCTGTAATTTTCTGTCCTTGTGTGAAAGTATTTTTCTCTTTAAATTCAGTAGTTTTTGATGTGTTAATTGGACATCAATTTGTCACAATTTTAATCAATCAACTGAGGCTATGTTCATGTTTGCTAATTGGTATGTATCACAGGGTCTTGAGGCAGTGTAATGAAGCTTAAATTAATGATTGATGTCCCTGTGGTTTACGATACATTACATGTCCAACTAAGACCATTCTTAAAAAATGTTTGTTTGCATTAACATGTATGACTCATTCAAAATTGTTTTATTGATTTGGACAAAAAAATATCACAGCTTTTTGTTTTCAATATTTTAATTTTAATAATAATTTTTGTGAAAAAATACTTTCCTATCATTCTACTGTTAAAAGTTTGGGTTAAGTTACACAAACCAACATTTTTGTAAGGTTAACCTTATGATAAGGCTAAAGTTGATGAAATTAAGTTTTAGCAATCACTTTTGGTGTAACTTAGTAATGACATTAAATGGTATCTTTTTTTCCTGCTGGTGGATGATGTGATAAAATATGGAAGTTAGATTTGAATGTAAAAATTAGATTGGTGTAGGGTGATGATGTATACGTGTGATGTTTAGTGTACCTTTTGTAAGTAATCTGTTTTATCTATTAGGATTATAAATAATGAAACACATTGTTTAAAGCAATTTCTCATTAGAATCAAGACATTATTTTAGGAATGAAAATTGGTAATTACTTTTACGTTCATTAATTGAATGCCTGTTTATGCTGGATTGGAAATAGTTTTTTGTGTGTGTTTTTTTATCAAATAGATTAGGGTCCTATTTAGTCATCTACATAAATATAAATAGTTGGTACTGTAGTCTTGAAAGTATTAAATACTTGTCTTTAAAAAGTATAAAACACTATGTTGTATCCTTGGTACAGCTTTGTTTTAAGATACCGTGATGATATTTTTCTTGTATTTTATTTAGTACAATGTCTCCCGTACCCTGAATTGTGTAACTTCAGGTTAATCAGTATATCTGGTTTATTGTCCTTCAGTCATGATTTTAACTATGCTTTATTGATGACAGAAAAAAGTCAAAGTTTGGAAAAGTTAATCACCATAATTTTGTATGAAATGGATAACAATAATGAAACTATACCTAGTTAGGTTTGACTGTAATATGGATATACGTGTAAAAAAATACCAGAGGATAAAAAAGTTGCATGTTTCTGATCTTTTTTTGTTCTTCATCTCTATAGTTCAATTCTGTTCTTTTGATGTATTGTAATAATTAGTATAAGTTTAGTGTAGTGATTCTAGTCATTGTTACTATCTACATACTTTAATTGTGAATGTTTCAAGTACCCTGGAATAGAAGCTAATGCTTTTTAGTTTTAAAAAACTTCAGTTCTGTTCTATTCTGTTTCAAAGAAATTATTTTCTGAATCTTTCATTTTCTTGTCCATTTTAAACTGAAAATGAATTACACTTGAAATCAGGTCAGTACATTAATATAGAGGAAGTATTGGTAAATGATTCCTGAAGAAGTTGTTATAATGAGATAGTTGTAATAAAGAGATGATTGCTAAATGATTGTTGATTGTGCATATGAGTGATTAGTTAGTTAATCATTGGTTGAATATTCCTCAAAAAAGTTTGCATCCTTAATGGAATGATGAATCAGTTAGCAAAAAAAAATACTGCAAACAAACTTGTTTCATCTCAAACTTATAACTGAGATAATTTTGTTACCTCATAATCATCATTGGTGAGTTTTAGTTCTTGGGTGTGAAAGAAAAGGGAATATTTGTGTTACTAGGGTTGAGACTATCATCATGTTACCATGGATATGTGAATATCATCTTGATTGTCCATGACTTATGTTATTTATATGTATATATTGCTAAATATGTATGTGCCAATTCTGTTGTCATTGAATGAAAGTTGATATTTCTATTTTTGGTTATGAGTATAAGTTTCAATATAGTCATTTTTTTCTATCATATAATCTCAGAAGTAGTTTTATTGGCGTAAAAATTTTTTTTGCTGAATTCAATTTTTAGTTAAGCATGTATACAGTCTTATCAGTTGTAAAATTGTTGTCGATGAAAACTGTACTGAGATATGTCAGCTTGAATAAAGATAATGGTGATGAATAGTAAAAATTTGGTGAAAATGTTAAATTAAACTTGAAATGCTGACATAGTTTTATTGTTATGTAAGTAATGCCGTGTGGTATGACATGTTTTTTTTTTCAGTTTTACCGTACAGATTTTTATCACCTTACAATGGATTCAGATACAGTCAAACCTGTGAACAAAGGCCACTCTTGGGAAAGACAAAATGTGACCTTTTATGGCCTTTATTTGGAGGTCAGGTTGTTCTAAATAATCAATGATGTTTTTTTTTCAAAGAATGGCCTTTATTCACAGGGTGGTTTTTATTAGTAGGTGGCTGTAAACACAGGTTTGACTGTAGTTAAAAGATAATAGTTACCGTTTGTACTACACGTTAAGTCTATAAGTGTGTGTAATTATTTAGCATAAAGTTGATAAGCCTTCATTGGTTTGTGTAGTGTGTCTGGTATTGGAGCTGTAAGAAAAATTAAAATTTATATTTAATTGTTTATGTATAAATCATTTTATCTCCATTATTCTTTGATGAAAAATTTAGAGTTTTGTGCATATATGGGGATGTGAGATTTTTACTCATGACATATGTAATTAGATGTACATATATATATATATTATTGCATAATGCTCCTTACAGGTAAAAAAACATCAGTGTGAAAAAAAATTCAAACACTGAGCCAAACTTCTAAATGTCCACCTTGTATTTTACAACACTGGAAGAAAATCATTAAGCACACTTGGTTGATAACCAGGTAGACTTTTAGTGTATTCAGTTTTATTTTAAATACCTAATTTCTTGTGTGTAAGTTAAAACGTAAAATTTAATTCACTTATTTCGGTTTACCCAGGATCTAGTTTTATTAGACGGACATGGAGAAGGTCCAACTCTCGTAAACGTTTTAGCATTTATTTGTTTACAAACCATTGTACCATCAAATATGTGTATTGAAGCCACTGTTTGAAGTCAGTCAGTCTTCAAAATGGAAGCTATTGATAGGTAAAAATGAATTTAGTATGTTTAAATTGGTAATAAAACCAGCATACTTAGAAGCAGAATAGTCATGTTGGATTTTTTTTATTGTTTTTAATATCCAATATTAATTTTCAAATTTTACGCAGTATTTAAATAGTTCTGATATTGTAGATAATTTTCATGTTTTATTTAAAATGCAGACATTAATAATAAATGCTGATTATATTGTTGGTGCTTTTGATGGTGGTATTATTTCTCTGGATGTTTTCATCTCTACAATTGTTTCATTGATTCTTTTTGTGGTCCTTTTAATTGGTTGATGTCATTGTGACACAGAATTTTATCGACAACCATTTATCTGATGATAAAATGTTTCATTAACCTTTTGCCTCATGATATACTAAAGCAGACAGTTGCTTTAACCATTTGCCTCATAATACCACATTTCCCTGCATCTGAAGCAGACAACTTTTAAAAGCATTGCGGCAAAAAGAAGCCATTGCTTGTAATGAGTAATGGCTCCTTTTGCTGCAATGTTTTCCACTCTGTCAGAGAGAAATAACCCAATTTTCTTAATTTTTTTAATGAAATGTTTTGGAAAATAATGAAGTCATAAAATGTATTTCTTTGTGAAAATGTAACCATCACATTTTCATTTCTTAGGCCTAATTTAGGTTCACCCCAGCAAGTTTATGTATAAAATGCAATACTAGTTATATATCACTTTTTGTTAGTGTTTTCATGTTTTTTTTTCTTGCATTGATACGTGAAAGTGTTTTGTACCATGAGTGCTGGAGAAATCAGTAT
This sequence comes from Lutraria rhynchaena, assembly GCA_008271625.1. Classification (NCBI taxonomy): domain Eukaryota; kingdom Metazoa; phylum Mollusca; class Bivalvia; order Venerida; family Mactridae; genus Lutraria; species Lutraria rhynchaena. Next base: position 558,542 of record VIBL01000138.1, read on the forward strand.
GTCTCGAGAAATTGTATTGTGAAAATAAAAGTTGTGAAACCTATGCCTATGTATGTTTATTTCATGTAATTATCTTTTGTTTTAATTAAATACAACTTATCAGACCGCAACCGGTCCAGTGGTTAGTGTGCTGGACTTGTAACCGGGATATCCAGGTTCGAATTCTGGTCACTGCAGGTCATATTATGAAAATTTGACAAAAATGTCGATTTTTCTCTATGTATGAAGTTGCCGGCTTCTTGTGGGAGGGTAAGTTAGTACTGGTTAGAACACAGTCCAGGAAGACTAGTTAAGTGGACTGGTTGCCGTATATAAGTGAAAAATTGTTCAACAACAGTGACCATGACATATAAAAACGGGAAACAAACAAACTTCTTTCATCCTTTTGCTAAATAGCAAACTTAAAAATCTAGACCATGAACGCAGATGGTTTCAATCAAAGGGCTAGATTACTAATTAATAATTAGCCAATGTAAGATAAAATTGCCAAATTATCTTTTTTTGTTGAACTTATCTGTAATACGATAAAATTGTTACTTTGACAGTGTGGTACTGAATTGAGCTCGCTTAATCTAAACTGTAACCATAAATTGTTGTAATAAAAAAAAACTTAAATAAAAAAATGTACAACAAAATAAGATGGTGGGTGAAGCATCAAGTTTTACCTCAAAGGTAAAGGTCACATGAGTGCGAGGGTCATAGATACTAGTAGCCCTTTTTTATTGGTGCATCATTTAATAAACAAACATTTAACACAAAGATTGTGTATATTTTCATATTTTAATATCCCCATCTCAAAATAATATACAATGAAAACCACTCACATACAGCTTCATTCACAAACTCATTTCACTAACAAGAACCACGTTTTGTCATGTTTAGTTGTCAAAATTCTCAATCAAAATTCATTGAAAAAAAAATTAAAAAATCAATAATTGCAGATAAGTAATTCTGAAAAACTTGGTAAACTAATCGAGTAGAAACCAAATCTTATCAATTACCTACAAATAAATAAAATTATAACCGCATAAAGTTTGAATTTTAGGTTAATCTATATCTAGATCTTTGATGAGATCTGAGATTATTCAAACCAGATAAATCTTCAGTAGATTGGTAAGTTCATATGAATCAAGAGTAACTTGTTAGGGTCAAGACATCTCCAACAATGAAAAAAACGAAATGACGATAGAGACAAGGGTGTATATCAATAAACATTATTTCGTTGTTAACTCATACACATTCATTCAAGATACACTTGACATCATGGATTTACATGAGAATGCATGAAAAGTCCTTAATGAGTTAAATATTTCATGCGCTGTTGTCTTTCTAACAGATTTGCTCAGTAATTTATCAACGGGAAACCACTAGCTAAGTAATCAAAGGCCACTGCTTAATGATAGACATTTGTCTGATATTTTTTCAACTTAATGACAGTACATGTATATAAACACACTAAAATGTTGAAAAAAATTAAACCATGGCTAATTATCACAATACACAGATTTACCACTGTTAAAAAAACTTTGTTAATGGTTAATTTGTCACATAATGCAAACAACTTCCTTCTAATTTTCAGATACAGACAAAAAGTTGGATTCATGTTGGCAAAAATGGGCCTCCATATTTCAACTTATAAACTTAAGTGATCATTAAATTACTTGATGATTTGATACAATAATGATTACAATTATCACATTACGCTTCACACTACTATTAAAACCACATTTCTCAAGCATTCATACACCAACACTCAAATCAACAATGATTGAACACCATTCCCTTACAAGGCTCAACAATTTTTTTCAGGTTACTCGTCCTCCAGGACGACCAGCTAAGAATTTTAACTACAATAGTTCTGCAGCTATTTCAACTCATCCTGGGTCAATTTCTAATAACGAGCAGTCAAGTGAATTTGTCAAGCCCTGCCTTAGTACAAAAAGGTTATTAAATTGATTTGTATGTACATAGTACTACAACATGTTTCCTTAAAAGGACAACATTTCTCACATGAGACATAAAGAAATAAATTCTCCTGTCAGTGTAAGTAAAGGCAACCATGCAGAGAACATAAAACTTCAAAAACTGAACAATTATGCACAAAATAGAACAATGACTGAAAACAATATGCGGACCATTTGAATTACCATCATGATATAGAGTAAACCCCTTAAAACTGGACCCTTTCATGACTAGGCCAAAGTTCTGTCTTCTGAGAATTCTGGTATTTAAGAGAACTATTGATTAATGATGAGAAAATGATGGGTCATGAAAAATCATCGGATTTTCTGAGAATTCCGTTTTTCAGAGTCTGGTTTTCAGGGGTTTTACTGTATTTTCAATGAAATGAGTATACAAATCTTTACTTCACTAAAGCACTTAGATAGAATTAAGACTATGTGTTGTTTTTTGTTCCTAAACTGACCACGGACGTCTCCATATTTGAAAAATACAAGAAGATGAGCCATTTTTTAAAATAAGGTAATGACACGATATATGACTGTTAAATGCGGTATATAATAACCGCAGTTTATTAGACAAAATATAACAACATAATAATGTATAACAATATGATGGTAGTGTTGTATCACTTCTCTGCGGTTTAGGATGGTACAATGATACAGTGATGTACACATGGAATTGTTTCTAATGTCTAAGAGTTACACTCAAATCACAACTCCTCCTTGATATCATCGAGTTCTACGTCACTCAGATCAATTTCCTCCTCAACGTATAACTGAAAACAAAATACATACAAAATACAGATACAGTGCAACCTCTCCAGAACGGCCCTCTCTTGAGCGACAATCTCCCTTCAACAACAGCATGCTTTTTCCCCACTGTACGATATGACAATTTATTTTACCTCTCTAGAGCGGCAACCTCTCAACAACGTCATAATTTTGCGTCTCCCAAAAGTTGTTGCTTTGGAGAGGTTGCACTGTACTCTCATTAAGTGAACACATCAAATTTCAGTGTAATAAACTTTAAATACTCTCTTAGTAAGAACAAACCAGACAGCAGTATTATGAAAAATCCATACACTCTGAGTAGAAAAAAAGACAGCAACTCTTTAGAGTGGTCAAACTAGAAAGCAGTGCAGCACTATAGCCAGATCTATATTTGGCAATCTAGGGGGTACAGGGCCATGCTCCCCCGGAAAATTATTTTTACTAAAACCTGCCATTTTTCCATTACCTGCCCAAATTTTAATGGAGTCATGCACCTTGGTGTGTCTCAGTGTAACTATAGATTCTCCATGAATACTAGTAAGTTAACAGACACAAGAAGTGGATGTCTTAGAATTACAAGACTAATGTGTGAGTATTTGTATAATAACTTAAGACACAAAATTCTTACAATTCAAAATATGGTATCAGCTTGTTATTGACAATGTATTCATCATAGAAATGAGTTACTGATATCTTTGTAAAAAATAGTGTGGCATGTTTTATCTGACAGAATAAATTAATATTTAATTAAAATCTGTTTTGTGATACAATAATGATATAATCAGACAAGAAAATGTAGATTAACACAGCAGTACATCTAGAAACACAATATGTACAAAAGGAATATCCAATCACACACCAATTAATCTATAAAAGTATCATATTTATTATATTGTTTCCGCAGCTGTCTCAACATCATCTATGATTACATAAAGATGTACAATGCTTATCTGGTTGATTCTAAATTCAATTGTCATTGTAACAATAAATCCCCCTTGATTTTTTCCTGTCTTGCCAACTGTTTGACATGTCATTATTACAGAATGATTTAAAATCACTGCTTATTGTCCCAAAATTTACTTTACCTAACTACAAGTCTTCGAAATAGAACTGATAATAAAACACTATGTTTTGCCAACATTACTCAAAAAAGTTGGAATTAAACTCCCACAGATAACAAACTAATTACTAATTAATTTCCTGTGTTAAAAACTCACCTCTCCATCTTTACCGTCCCAAGGATCCCTCTTATCAATGGTAGGTAACTTATTTCCAGCAACAGGAGCTGTAGAGCCACGCCCATATGACAAGTCCCTCAAGAATTCCTTAATACCCTTTTCCTCAAATGGGCCCTTCAACGAAGCATATTTCATTTTTCTGGAGTTAATGGCAGCCAAGGCCTGAAATAGAAAATATCTTAATGTATAATGAAAATTTGAACATACATAAAAGTAGGTTTCAAGGTCATCACTAAAGTGATATACAAAACATGATACACCTAGACCTATCATTGAACAGTGATTAAATACCCCCCGCAGAATGGGGACAGAAAGCGTGACAAACCAATCAACCAATCACCAGGGTGATTCCAGTAAACACTCTGAAAGCTTTGTTTGCGGGGATATCATAAATATGGCCACAGGATACATCAAAATGCACAAAGTTATCGACACACATGTCTGTCCAATTTACAATATAAATAGCTTTACAATCAACACATTTTGATTTGACATAAGTTACATTGTTAACAAATATACAGACACTTCAGAATATCATGTTCTCTGAACAGACCAAATCATTTGTTAGTTTCTTTTATTCTATAGAAATGCAAGAGCTCTGTATAGCCGTGCCAATGCTCGTCTGTTTTACAACATCCTATTTAATAAGCAGTTTTTACCAAAAGAGGCTTAACTCCAATAATATAGCTTTTGAAATAATGCCCCTTGTGTTACAACTGTGCCTCGTCAAGATAATCAAGCGTGCCAAGTGTCATGCTGATATTTTCAAAAGTGTCTGAGTAATTGGGTACATTAAAGTTTTTGCACAACAAAAATGATGACAAAGACAACAATGATGCAGTGATCATAATAGGCCAACGTTTTCTTCAAAACAGACAAGCTAAAAATCATTGAACATTCATTAAACTTGTGTCCTGGGCAAGTTACACAAAAAAATCCTCATTAAGAAACAACCTTAACTCCCCCTTCGAATATTGTGCAGGCCAAATTTTGGGAGCTTTACTCATTTACCAAGGATTTTATTCCTTCTATACCAGGGACCATTTATAGGCGTCTTCTCCTCAGGAAAAATCTTTAAAATCGTGCTGTGTTTTCTCCAAAAAATTCAGTATTTTCTTCCGTTTTCTTGCCAAAACTACCATGCTATTTTTCCCCAAATTAAGAAAAAGTCCTCATCCCCAGCCCGTGAAAAAACCCTGGTAATAGATAAATGATATTTTAACCCTTACAGTACATATATTTAAGAAAGTGACTTACAGGATACCCAAAGCCACCAATTCCTAGAGATTCTTCTAGTTTCATTTGAGCCCCAGCTTCAGCCCACACCCATCTGTAAAAAATAAACATCATGGAATTAATAGGGGGCCTCAGTGGTCAAGTGGTTATGGTCTCTGACTATTATTTACTAGCCACTCACCACTTGAGTTCAAATTCTGTTCAATACCAAATTTCACCTATGAGGAAGCTGTCCAGCTAGCTTACAGAAGGTCAGTGGCTCTACCCAGGTGTATGCCTGGAGTTTTCCTCCACTGTAAAAACTGACAAAGTCACCAACTGACCCAGGCTGTTAGTTAAACCCCAGTGAAAAAAATAGACTTCAAAAATACATACCATATATTCCCTAATAAACGCACCTGGGGTGTTACATTTTTTAAGAGGGGCATTTAATAGGGGAGGGGCATTAATAAGGGAATACACGGTACTTATCTTTAAGAACTGTTCTGTGTTTAAACAAATATTTGTTTGCCATGTTTTTTTTGCTGACCAACTGCCTATAACAGCAGCATGACTGTACAGGCACTTAAGGTGAGGAAATTACAAACATTCTGCTTCTTTTTTTGACAAGATTAAAGAGTTTAAAAGAAGGAAATCTTTAGAAAAGAGGAAAAATTGTATCCCTGCAATGAAGGCAGCTACTGACAGTTTATGCCATCAGTCAGATCAGAAATTCTACAATCTACAATCAAGACAAAAACACTATAAAATAATGCGTAACTGAACATGTAGTATTTGTATACATAATATTAATGACACCAGCAAACTCAAAATTAAACTTACCCCCACATCTTAGATTTGAAGTATTCTCCTACAGTCTTCAACATTTGTATGTAATCATTTCTGCATTTTGACTGACAGTCAAGTATATGAGGTAGAATAGATACAATACATAATTGTCTGTCATCACAATTGTCACTAAGCACACTTCCACTAGTAACCTGAAAAGATTTTTAAGTACAGTTAAGTACATACAGTAAAACCTGTGTTTGTGGCCATATCCAAATAAAGACTACACTGTGAATGAAGGCCATTCTTTGAAAAACTGTCACAGGTTATTTAGAACAAACTGACCTCTGAATAAAAGGCAACTTTTGCCTCTCCCTAGGTTGACCTTTGTTCACAGGTTTGACTGTATAATTATAAATTATTTTAGTACATCTCGTACACAATACTCAATCTCGTTTGCAACTATTCAATGAAATGCAGAAGGTAATGTCTGAGAAAACGTTTGTTTTTAACCTTGAAAAAAAGAAAGAAATATGATGCTTAAAGTTTAGAACAGAAAACTTCAATTTCATAGAAGGTGTCTACTTCTTCACGACCATTACAGCGGTGTTGTGTTCCTAACAGTCATTGAAGATCTTTAGTCAAGTAAAGATGAATGACAAACACAACTAAGGGACCATATTGGCCCCTAATCAACTCATCCACATTTTTCAGTTCATTGTGGAATGGTTCTTGCTCTGATGAGTTGATAAACACACGATAAGGCCAGACAAAACATGGGTGTTATTCAGGGTTACTTGACAAAAATATTACGGACAGTCTAATAACCTCAAACACACACATTTTTGTCCGGCCTTAGATGAAATCAAAATTGGTAGACAATGTTACCTCATATACATCAGGTGGAGGGACATTTTCTGCTGCTTTTTGTGAAGCCCAGTTAACAATATCAGATGCTGTACGGCCGCCATCATATTCCTGGGCTTCCCCATCCTTCTTGCCAGCAGGGAAATATTTAATGGTGGGATATCCACGCACCTAGGAATATAGAAAAGTTATTTATAACAATGATTCAAATTATCCGTCTTTGTCTCCCTGAGGCTTCAAGTCTCCATCCAGTAGTGGAACTCATTGATAATCCTAAACTGACTTCAATTTCCCTTCACACCAGCATCCTGTTATTTTGAACAATGATGGTACAATAAACACTAAATGTATGCTAGCATATTTTTTAATTTCATTTATACATGTAGTAACCAGAAATCAGCCATAAAAATAATTGAAATAATTTAAAACAATGAACAAAACAAAAACTTTGTAACATATCACGTAAAACAAAACGAAGTTAATGAAATGAGGCTATGAATACATGGGTGAAAGTAAGAAAACTACAAAAATCAGGAAATCTTGATCTCGTTGCTGTGGAAACAATAAAACCAGTAGGGTTCAGACCTGGGAAAAACTGGAGGTTCAGGAAAAACCAGAGGTTCAGGAAAAACCGGAGGTTCAGGAAAAACCAGAGGTTCAGGAAAAACTGGAGGTTCAGGAAAAACCGGAGGTTCAGGAAAAACTGGAGGTTCAGGAAAAACTGGAGGTTCAGGAAAAACTGGAGGTTCAGGAAAAACCGGAGGTTCGGGAAAAACCAGAGGTTCAGGAAAAACCAGAGGTTCAGGAAAAACCAGAGGTTCAGGAAAAACCGGAGGTTCAGGAAAAACCGGAGGTTCAGGAAAAACCGGAGGTTCAGGAAAAACTGGAGGTTCAGGAAAAACTGGAGGTTCAGGAAAAACCGGAGGTTCGGGAAAAACTGGAGGTTCAGGAAAAACTGGAGGTTCAGGAAAAACTGGAGGTTCAGGAAAAACTGGAGGTTCAGGAAAAACTGGAGGTTCAGGAAAAACTGGAGGTTCAGGAAAAACTGGAGGTTCTGGAAAAACCGGTGGTTCAGGAAAAACTGGAGGTTCAGGAAAAACTAGAGGTTCTGGAAAAACCAGAGGTTCTGTAAATTCTGGAACATTTTTGACTATGGGAATAAAATGAAGATTTATTTACCCCATATCTGTTTGCCATCACAGTGTGCACAGTAGCATCCAGGGCTCCAAGTTTGACCTTGCCCTTTAATTCAGAAGCTGCTTGAGCCCACTGAGGAGCAAGATTCTTACAATGTCCGCACCATGGTGCAAAGAACTCCACCAGCCATATATCCTCGCTGTTAATGACTTTCTCTTGGAAGTTAGAATCAGTCAACTCAATAACATCTGCTGGATCAGCCTGTAGTGATAATTAATCACAGTAAAAATTTGCACCATCTACAGTGTGTAAACAAAATCACTGTACGAATCATTGCTATGTTATATATTTCAACTTGTACTATTTATTGCGATCACAAGTACTGCTACTTCCAATCAGTGGTTGTGATGCTATATGATTCAACTTATATGATTAATAGCAATTACCGGAACTTGTCTCATTTATACACCTTGATCTACACACACATTATCAATTTCGATATTTTTGTAAAACTATAATTATCAGAAATTTTTTCGTGAAGGATTTCCATATTATTAATAGATTTGTGTGTTTTCTTCACAAGACATGCTCTGTTCCTTTCAATAATCAATTAATTAAATGCTTCAAACAGGTAAGTTTACACCATGGCAACTGGTTAAGTGCATTCTTGGACTGGTATCCGTACTACACTGTGTGATTTAAGCTACTCAGACTGGTATCCATACTACACTGTACGATTTAAGCTACTCAGACTGGTATCCATACTACACTATGTAATTTAAGCTACTCGGACTGGTATCCATACTACACTTTAAGATTTAAGCTACTTGGACAGGTATTCATACTACACTGAGTGATTTAAGCTACTTGGACTGGTTGTCCGAAATTGTAACATTTTGTTATTTTATTAACTACCCAGGGCCTTTTTTTCCTTCTGTAATAGAGGCCAATATTAATTGACCTCCCAATTGCAGGGTCTCTTTTTTTCCCAATTTGGAGAAGTGCTGGGTCAGTCGTTGTTTAAGTCAGTCTACCTTTTCCCAATTTGGCTGAAAATCATGCTTGAATTTCTCAAAACGAAATGATATAGCCCCTTCCCAATTTTCGGAAAAAAGGCCCTGCTACCTAACATGAACAATGGGAAAATTGGGCTTGTCTGAGGTGCTTTAAGGCAAGGCACCAGCAAACTTGTTTCAGTAACAGACTGATAAACAGTTCACAAAAACTGGTTCCCACAGATTTAAACACTTACCTTCTTCCCACTTCCACCACTGCTACCTCCACCACTACCTTTCTTGCCAGACAGTTTCTGTCTTGCCATTGATGAGGCAGCATTCAAGCCAGCATCAACAATACCTGATGCCTGTCTAGCTCCTGTGTAGAAAGAAGCACAAAACACTTGTATCTTGTAAAAGCAAAACTCAGAACCAACAATTTTTCGGATAATATCCTGGTATTCCAACAAACTTCTCCCAGCAAACTTAATATTACAGTATACTATCTTGTGTGTATTTTCTACAATAAAATTCAACTCATACAGCATCCATTCATAAAAAGCTAAAAAAAATGCAATTTAACCAAGCCTTCAAATTACTGATTTCTTCCTTATTCATATTTTGACTTAATAAGTATGTTAGTACTTGATCTAAATTACTTTCTGACTTATCGGTAACTAACCAGGGATATAAAGTAACAGTCGCCCAGTCACCAGTGATGACTAAATCAGTAATGGGTGAACAAATTTTACCTGATAATCGCCCAGCCGGCGAGTAGTAGTTCGCCAATGTTTTACCAAAAGTTTTTCTTTCATTTTCGATTTTTTGCCGCAAAAAATATATTTTCGTATTTCACCAAAAATTGCTGCCTAAAAACCATACCCAGGTACAGTATCTAGACAATATGACTTCTCTTGACATGTTTGTAGGTCAGACTGCACTAAATTTTCAACAGTGAGCATTTGTATTATGTTGATCATCAGTTTTGTGGAAGACAACATTGTTTACTAGAATTACATAAAAATAATGTGGCAGTATACACAAAATCATAATTTAACTCTGGGCTAATTGATTTCAAGCTGGGTTGCTTGATTACAAAAGATACGAGCCCGGCTGGCTAACTGAATTTCAGAGTTAATTTAGATCCCTGTTTAACTTTGTAAAAATTTACACGAAGCATAACAACAACAAACCTTGATAATCAGTTGGCTTTTTCTTATCCAATCCAAAAATTTTGATAGTGGGGAATCCCTGCACCCCATATTGGCCCCCAAGGCTTCTGTGCTCATCAGCATTTACAGCCCCTACCTTGACAACACCTTTCAAAGCCGTGGCAGCTTTCTTCCATTCTGGGGTTAATTGCTGACAGTGTCCACACCTGAATACAATAAATACAGTAATCATAAAAAATTACAAAATAAACCCTTCAGCAGTTCTGACAACTGACTAGCCACAAGAACATAAACCAGCCAGAGCTCAACAATTTTTTTTTCAAGTGACTCGTCCTCCAGGATGACCAGCAAAGAATTTTAAAGAGTTCTACAGCAATTTCAACTCATCCAAAGTCAATTTCTACTCATAATTACCAGTGGCAGAGTGGATTTGTCTAGTCCTATCTGCACATCTGATAAGTTACACAAATATTTAACTAACCAGCTTCATTAAGGCAATTTTCTACTTCAATCATTCTGTTTCAAAATGAATTTTTAAAAGATTGTGAGATCAGAAATTAAGGCAATCAGTCAAGTATATACTGGTGCACTGAATATTTCCAATGTACAACTTCATAAAAAAATCTCCGATTTTCCAAATCAAGCACGATTTTTGAGTAAATAAATATCTAGATTCTCACTCTGAAGAAATTAACTCGTAACTGTGATACAAAACTCCCCAAATTAAAATATAAAATTAAAAAATTGTGCTTAAAAAGAAAGAATTTCTGACTTATGACTATGAATTTAATCATCATAACATACCATGGAGCATAAAATTCAACCAGCCACAATTCATCACCTTGAATCACAAGCCTGTCAAAGTTGCTAGGCGTAAGTTCAACAACATCATCTGAACTGGAGTACAAACATGACCCAGTGCTCACAAATATGGCCAACAGCCCAACTGTAAGTATAATGAAACAAAGCAAAATGTGACAAATTCCTAAGCAGGCTGTACTAAATGACTAATAACTAATACTCAACTTTTTGTTATCACTTTTCTGAATGGATTTCTATTTTGACACTGAATGACATTAAAACAGGCACAATAAATAATAAGAATTGAATGAAAAATGAGTCAAGCAAAGTTAGACACTACGCATACACAATAGTTTTCACAGATACATATGTGCAAAGTCAGTACAAGAGTTTGAAAGATATAAATCTTTAACACATGACAGTCCCCTTACTATAGCAAGATCAACAAAACTCGGGTTGCAGTTAAACAACAGATGTAAAAGAACAGAAATAGACTTTAAAAACAAGAATCATTGACAGTGTTTTGATGATAAACAATCAGCTTTCAAACACTGACGTATTTGCCGGCAGTGATTGACCAATTGAAACATCGCGAAAACGTAAGACAAAACTTCATAATGCCTTACTTGCACGAAAATACTATTTCATCAATTAGAGTACAATAAAGAACCACTGCATAAATTGTTACCTAAATATAAATCCATTCTTGTGATGTTTATTTCACGAATTATGAGTAAAGTTTAGTTGGCTCTCGTCGTTTATGAAGGAAATTCCCCCGGCCGATCGTGTCTCAATTTGATTGGTCGAAATTTAATGTAACGTGGAAATCTCGTAGACATGAAGGGCTTTTCTACTAAGGGAGATAATCTTCTTTTTCATATTTAATCAAAGTACTGGTAAAATATAGAAACTTTAATGTCTGGAAAAGTTAACTCAGTAAAAAAAGATATTCAGCATAGGTCTTTGAAATTGCCACGCATGTGACAGTTAAGTGTCTGTCTATAGAGACTATGTAAGATTAATTGCTTTGTAACAATTAAGCAGGTAGACATTCTAGAAAGAGATCTTGAAAGAGAGGCTGCACTGGTGATAACATATTTTTTATGTTACGTTGTCACTTGGGTTTAACGCCGTTTTACAACAATTTTTCAGTTATATATGGCGACCGATTGGCCTAACCAGTTTTCCTTGACTGTATACTAACCATTACTAACTTACCCTTCCTAAAAGAGCCGGCAGGTTCTCCACATATGGAGGAAAATGGACATTTTTGTCAAATTTTCTTAGAAGGGTATGACCTGCTGCGACCGGATTTGAACCCGGATCGCCGGGTTACAAGTCCAGCGCACAAGCCACTGGAACACGGTCGGGGCTTCAAATAGATATCCAAAGCTACAAGGATGAAAAATGTGAGCTCAAAGGTAAAGGGTTGATTCAAGTTAGCAGCTTTGTATTTTACTTATTCGATTTTTAATTTCATTGTGGATGTCAAATGCGGGTCTGTATTTGTTGTCAAGTTTGTTCCCCATACAAATCTAATGAAAACATCTTCAAGAATGGGGTAATACACAATGTTTGTATCATTGTTTTTTATTATTTAAAAAAGATCGTTCCCTCAAATTGACATTTTATTAAGAATTACTTGCTAAAAATGAACCAACTCAACTGGTAGTTTACGCGGTTTAAACGAATCAATGACCAGCACTGTCCTTGACCTTTATTTTGGGTCCGTAGTTTGATCACCTTAGGTAATATACAAATAATTCCCCCACCAGAACCACACCAGGTATGTAAATATATCACTCAAATTTTGCAGGGGGTATATATACCCAGATATTAATAACAATATCACCGTCGTAGCTTCACTGAGGCACACCGAGGCGCGTGCCTCCGTTAAAATTTGGCCAGGTAACGGGGAAAATGTCAGGTTTTAGTAAATAAAATTCCAGGAGAGCATGCCCCGGAACCCCCTAGATTGCCTCGGTTCAAATATAGGTCGGGCACTGAGTATTGTGTTCAGATTATGAGGATGGACCATTTTCTAGAATAAAGGTAAGTGTGCTTATGAGTCGGACTATTTGACTATGTTGCTTTGATGGAATGTTTGTTATTAAGAATAAACATATTGCAAATTGCTCGAAGTGACTGTATAAGAAAATGTATGTGTTATTATCCCTGAAAACAGGACCCCTTCAGGACTGGGAGTCCGGTTTTCAGGGCTTTTACTGTACATGAGATTACTAGGAATATAAACATTAAATATGTATTAATCTTAGCAATGTCATGCTGACTATTCAGTATTGTTTTGTTCGGTATGCAGTTAATACCATTTAATAGACAAACATGGCTTTGTGCAAAATGATTAACGTTGTAACAGTTATTTCCTCTAGACTTTTATTTGTTTAATTAGTTTTTTATTTGATTCATATATTGACAGTACATACTTCAGTATATGCAGTAATATTCAGCATTCATTAAACGTAAACTGCTGTTTACCAGTAAGCAACAACCTTTTTTCACTGGGATTTTCACCGTTTTTTTCAACAATTTTTAAGAAATATACAGCGGCCGATTCTGCTAACTAGTTTTCCTCGGCTGTATACTAACCAGTACTAACTTACCCTTCAACAAGGAGCCGACAAGTTCTCCACATATGGAGGCAATCGATCTTTTTGTCAAATTTTCATAGAAGGGTCGCCGGATTACATGTCCAGGGCTCTAACCACAAGACCACGGTTGCGGCCCCTAACAACAAGTCGAAGAATACGTGGACAAAAATTGCAACTTTAACCAGTTGCCTGATGGTTCATGAAAGATAACATTTGCTTCAGACAATCACAACATTTGCCACTTTTCACAATAAGATTATAATAAGATTGAATAATTTTAAAATTTTGGACAAGCATTTTCAATAGCTAAAGAGAAAAGGCAGTTGTAATACGTTATAAAAACCACAACAACTATGATACTTTTTAGCATATATTTATTATGTATCCAACCCCAACATGTTCAACGCAGATTACTAAGCATATATATATGAATAAAATTTGGAATAACAAATGAAGAAGCATAGAATAAGACACAAATGTGATAAAAAAACATTTTTGAATACATTATATTTCTCTGCTTTCTAGTCATTTCTTGGAACAGATATCTTCATACCGTAGTCAAACAAAATGAACTCAATGGATGTTCACATTTATACCGAAAATTTCCTTATAAACGCACTTGTTTTTACAAACGCCTTTCTTTCCCTACATGAATATCCTGGCTATATTTTGAAAAAAAATCGACTCGTTATTGAGTTGCTTTAAAAATCCCACAAATTGTTTCCACTGCGCCACAAAAATAGTTCAAATAATAACTTGACACATCGAAGAAGCATCTATAAACGTAACACAATGGAGCGTTTATTTGAGAATATTCGGTCTATTTAAGCAATGAGAATGAAGTTCAACAATTAAACAATAAATCCCCAATAAAGACAACAATTTTCGGTGTAACCGCCAATACAAAGATATTTCAACGAATTATGGTTTGTACCAGGGAGCTATGATGTTTCTGAAGTTAGGAATCGTGTTGAAGGTTGCGTTGGCGACGTTTTTATAGGCACAGAACGCGTAGGGATGCCAAAATGATTGCGAACACTGACAGATTTTATTTCTGACCACTTTAACTTCACCTTTCTTTATAACAGTCTGCTTGCCATCCGGAAGTTGACAAGTTTCACCTGGAAAAACAAAAATAGGAAATTAATCAGAAGAAAATGACCAGATGAAAGATTTAGGCATATGAAGCAAAAAGATATCTCCACCATTTTTAACATTAAAACAGATAATAATTAAGCATATTCGTTTTTCGCCAAAAATCTGACGGTTTTCATGCGTTTAGGAACATATATGACAGGCTACTTTCAGAAATGTTGGCTGCCAATAATGAATAACCAAAGTTGTGCATTAATATCAACTAAGTAGAATTGGGAGTGTCAGACAACAAATTTATTATAGGATAATATCTATAATAACTCACCATTCGGACAATGATAGCAGCAATTATCTGCCCTTGTTCCATCTACACATTTTAGAGAAACTTTGTGCGTACATACAGTCGGTGTGCAGTTTACCCGTCCATTCTCACAGATACAACCGTCACATTTATGACCAAATGGACCTTAGAAAACAAAATTAGTTAAGTACTAATTAAATACAAATTCACGAGAAAGACAAACAAAGTTACACCTAGCCCACGGAAGAGTCAGGTGTAAGACCGGAAAAAAACAGCCGTGTTTATGGTAACCTGATCGACCATTATTTTGGGGCCGACCCTGAAGTTTGTAAAAAATCAAAAATACGAAAGTATTTTGGAACGAATCGTACTCCCAAAATACGAAATGTATGCTTGAAAAAAAACCAGAAAAAAAACGTTTTGCGACCTAACTACCCTACTTTATTTGGTCAAGTTACGGTAAAAAAACTACTTTTTCTTAGCATGTAGAGACATTTTAATCAGCTCTCGTTATTAACATCACTGCATTTTCATTGTACCAACACGTGTGATATCAATATGTACTCATTGCTACTACTTCCTGAGAAGTGGATTATGTTAACTTTGTACGTCTTAGCCTGGGAACATATGTCATCAAAGAGAAGAAAAACCAGTGGTAAACTATATTTAAGTATTTAACATACATTTTGTGTGTATTTAAATAACACACACGTTGTCACATTGTAATTCGTGGACATATATACCTTCCAATATATCCTTCCCCGCATAATGGCATCTACATATCGGGCAGCACATGTCTGCTGTCTTAAACTGTAATACGTAATGTCAAGGTTAAAGAATGACAACATTTATAAATAAATGATCACATCAATTCTCATTAGGAATGGGAACGAATATCAAAAATGACACTGCAATATTCGTTTTTGGTCCATTTTTTAATTTGTCCGAACATGTTATATCCGAAAACAGGTACAGACAACAGAACAATCAATGAGACAAAACACATTTTATTTACAAACAAGGCGTAGCAAGATTTTTAAGTTTAATAAAAACTGCAATCCTATCAAACATAGGTTAATGAAACAGGCCCCTAGTCTAGTCCCCTAAATCGACTCTAAAGTAAATCGGTACCTTGTGTTTTTCCTTGCATTGTAGAACAGGGCATTTATCGGGGTCACATTCTTTACATTTACCACAACAAGTTCCATCTTCTACTCTACCATTTGGACATTCAGTCTTACAAGTAAGCTTAGCACAGACTTTATTCCAGTCCCCGTTCACTTGTTCACAGTGACAAGATTCGCACGGATCTCTGGACTCAATCTTATCACCTTAAATGAACATTGGACTTACTCTAGTGGGTTAACACTAGCACCTTATATCAAATGTTAACTCATTCTTTACTCCTTATAAGGAGTTCATGAATCCTGAATGCTACACAAACAACAAAGAACAAATGTTAAAGACAATTATAAGTTTATTTACCTGATCTTTGACTAATTTTTGTTTCACGTTAGACATATAATTGATTGAATATTCCCTAGAAGCGAATAAGACATGACACAATAGATTAATTTGGACTGTCATTTGCATAAATAACACTTCCAAGAACATGGTAACTTAATTAAAATGCACAAAGAATTGGTGAAAAGCATCGAATCTCAATGTAAGCATATACCTTACCATTAGCAACGTAACCAACACCTTCAACTAGACACCCGGTCTGACAAGATGGACAGCACTGGCCGTTTCCTTTTTCCTGCATATTTTCGGCACAACTTAATTTAGGACATTCTACTTCCGTACATGTCTGTAGATACGTAGAACCATCCCAATGACAGGTGCACTTTTGGCAATCTTCATTGTAGCTGAATTGCAGCGCTAAAATGCAATCATGAATTGTTACCTGATAATCTACGTATACAAGATGGAAACAAATAACAGCATAAACATTTGACCAGGCACAATAAAAAGCCGATCAACAGCTAGTCCAGGTTCATGTAGCTATGAGAAATTACTCAAAGCAAAACTAATGCTAAATGATGAAATAATCTTATATAAGGAAGAAAGAAAGACGTTTTATGTTATTGCCGATTAGTATCTAATTATCAGTCATCATATGGAAAAGAAATGCATGTATGATGATGAATTAAAATTCAAAACTCAAATGAGAATCACACAAAAATATGGGGAAGCTTAAGTGAAGTAAAATGAAATGACTGGTTAGAACGATGAGAGGAAAGCAACAAAAAGTTAAGGAGAACTTGCACATGAGGATTATATTCCTGACATGAATATTACCCTTCTATCTAACTAAACAAGTTAAGATCACAAGAGGGTAGGAAGTATACTGGCCGTCATAAGAAAGTAACCAGTAATTGATGTTGGTATAAAAAGACAAAGCGCAAGAAATCGAGATGAATTTAATTCTGAATATAGCTGAAATATTTCATGATATGGTTTATTGTTATCCATTATTGACCATAAAATTGCTGTGTACCATTAAAATTTCAAGGTCAGTATGTTAGGCCAAAATAGAAGAATTTTATGATGGTTACTTTCTTATGACGCCCAGTATAGGTCATCACTTACGGTTCTTTACTGGTGCTTCGTCATCATTCGACAAATAGATCGATATTCTCAAATCACCACCACACATTTCATCACTCCAAGAACATTTGGTGTTACATTCACCATCAGGACGTTTAAACCCTGTCTTCATCTCATTGCCACAATGACATTCTTGGTGATGCTAGAATTTAAACATGGTTCACAGAGAAATTTGAAAAAAAGACTTCAATAATACACTGCAATACAATACAATACAATACAATACAATACAATACAATATTTTAAAAAACCTAGGTGTCTGATTAATAGTGATAACATACTATTGTCATAACTGAACATCGAAAATTTGTAAAGGATTCAATGGTATTTCTGTCTATTTAACGATAAAGATCTCACTTCGATGGACAATATCGTGAAAGTACGTGTGTTCCTGTAAAATACGTGTGTTCCTGTAAAATTCGTGTGTTCCAGTAAATTGTGAGTGCTCCTGTAAAATTCGTTTGTTCCTGCCACAAGAATATTATTCAATGAAACGTGTAAGTCAATCGCTCATCATCATAAACATAAATTAACCAGAAAGGCAAAAATGTCACCAAGAGCAGGTTTATCCAGTTGAACAGTATTTTCATTATATTATAATTGACCTTGACCCAAGATCAATTCAAAACATACAATACAAAGGTAAGTCTACAAAACACCTCGCTGTATACTAAGTTTGGCAACAATAGTTCGGTCTAAACTGAAGGTATCGAACGGAGACCAATTTTTGGACATCGCCACCCGCCACCACGACCGCCATCCCAAACTTAATACTAGAACATTCATCAATACTTAAATTACCTTCATCCCTGCAAACTTGTATCCACGTTTTGTACAGAAATCACGACAGAATGTTACACTGTTAGTGTCAGACGTTTCACCAACTTCGTTCAAGGTTCTGTTAACTCCCGAATGCGCGTCTTCAAAACACCCTACATAACTACCTGAAATAAAGCAAGATACACATACAGTATGTATTGACACCAGTTTTCAAGGATAACGAATCACTTAGATTGTTTTTTTTTCGGTTGGCCTGAGTAACATGGGGGTTTACGGGGTTCAATGTATGGTTTTGAGAGAGTATCGATGAAAATGCCTCGTTCTGAGAAAATGATTGTGAATGCCTTGTTTTGTTTTCTTAATTTGTGCTCCCGAAAGCTGTTGAAGACTGGACTGGTTAGTTGTGAGCTACCCCAGGCTTACCAATCACACCATGCGTTCACCAAAAGAGTTGTACATCGTCTACACATAACTCGTGAGATAAAAAAACCCAAAGAGATCCGCTTAATATCATACTCAGTTACACGGAAAAATGTATATTCAGTCAAACCTATACAAAAGACAACCTGTAATTAGAGACCACCCAACTGCAAAGACCAGAAGTCTGATTTCCAAAACAAGCCTTTGTAATTAGTCTTGACTTTGGATTTAAGTCCATCAAAACATCATCAACAAAGGTGATTTCTGCAAATACGTTTGACGGAGGGGGGACTAGTGCTTTGTTAGTCCATGTTATCGTAAGCCGAATTCGCCATTATTCACTATCTCAACAACGCACCAGCCCCCCTACTGGTTTGACCGGGCACTCTATTTGAAGACAATAAATGCGAAAATTTGTGGAAATAAACACATATATAATTAGACCCGTAGATTACAATATATGTGAGGGGCTTCTGTGGTCGAGTGGTTATGGTCTCTGACTTGTAATCACTTGCATTTTGCCGCTGGGAGTTCGAATCCCACCCGACATCAAACTTCAAAATGAAGAAGCTGTCCGGATAGCTTACGTAAGGTTGGTGGTTCTACCAAGGTATAAACGGGTTTCTTCCATCGTTTACACTGAAAAGTTGCCAAATGACCCTGACTGTTGGTGCTACGTGAAACACTGACGAAAACATCCGTTTAGTATGTAAAATACTATCATCTTTAGCTCTCACTTACTGTCGAAACTCAGGGTATCCTCGGCCTTCATAGAGAAGACAGCAATCCGCAAGTCCCCACCACACGTATCTCTACTTCCTACAGCACTACATGTTGCGTTACACTCAGACTCTGGGCGTTTTATCCAGCGTCTAACCTCATTACTACAATGGCATTCGTGGTAAAACTGAAAATCAATGTGAACATCTATATTGTACCGCACAATTAAGACTGCGGGAATTTTTCTATCGCTTTCCCGGATGGTTTTAATATGGTTCAAAACTACAATAAATTTATGTTTTTTCTCTTAAAATGACATATGGTTTGTGACACAAGGACAAAGTTTTATACCGATTCTATTTTTAGAATATAATTAGAAAGCTAAAACCCTTAGAAGCTTTTTCGCCTCGTTCGGTGTCCAAGTGCTGAGCGATTCTTTTAACATGGCAATAGAAAACTTCAAACGAGCTAATAGTATGATTCTTTACTTTGATATTTTTTGCAATTTATACCGTTAATCTTTTACCTTAGAATAATAATAAATAGAAAGTAAAAAATATAAGTTTGTTTTGTCAACTTTACCTCTAGACCAGCGTACTTGTAACCCTTCTTGGAACAATGTTGTAAACAGAAAGTCAGGTTATTGAGACGATTAAAATTGTCGATGACACCTGCCAAAGTCCTGTTTTTATCTGAATCTTCGAAGCATCCCATATACACACCTAAGGTATATATCAAAACATAGTAAGAATTTTCTCTGTGAGTGCTAGAGTCCGTGCGGACTTTTTGGCGCATGCGCTGTGTGCGCATCTGTTTGCGTAATCTGTACACATCCCTTTGTAAGTGATGTTGTACGTAGACTTTGAGAAGTTGTATGTAAAGCTTGTTGGTGGGTTTTGAATGGTTCTGTGTAGGTACGCGTGTGAAGTTGCTTATGTTTGGGGGTTAATTTGGGTAAATCCATATAAAACAGCAGTGAATGTCACTTTTAGAAAAAAATATCATTGATAGCATTTTTTTTATTTATAATTGCACGATAGATTGAATTTTAAATTTGTAATATAAAACTTGATTGGTTGGATCAATAAGCTTACTGTTGAAATGTTGCTTAGCTGATAAGAATATGGAAATTCTTTTGTCGCCACCACACATATCGTCATTTCCGTAGCATTTCGTATTGCACTCGGATTCCTCGGTTTTGTTCGAATGTTTCATATTGTTACTGCAATGGCATTCTCCATGATACTTGTTAGAATGAAACAAAAGCAGCTATTTGAAGAGGTTTTATGAACTTTTTGAGGTTGCGATAGTTCATTACTAGTACAGTGCAACCTCTTCAGAGCGATCCTCTCTTGAGCAACAATCTCCCTTAAACAACAGCATGATTTTTCTCACTGTACGATTTAACTATTAATTTAACCTCTTTAAAGCAACAATCTCTCAACAACATCATTTTGCTCCTTCTAAAGGGTGTTGCTTTGGAGAGGTTGCACTGTATTTCTGAAGCATTTTCAACATTGTATATGACATTGCAGTTAATTTGAATTATTTAACAGAATAATACTCAATGATCTTTTGTGTTTCTTTCATAAATAGACGACAAAAAAGCACGGTTAGAATCATTCACTAACCTCCACGCCAGCATATTTGTATCCTCTGCTCTGGCATATCTCTACACATTTCGGCGCGGTGTTTTCATCAACAATTTCAACATAATCTCCAAGAACTCTATCAGTTACCACGTCTACATAGCAACCCAAATAACGAACGTAATTCTCTAGAAGCACAAACAGATTGTTCGTTTTCTTATATTTTAAGACAATACTTTCAATGAAGGTCAGGTAAATTGAACTTTGCCAAGTTTATAATAAAAGACTTCAGAATTATCATCTAACTCTGGAACCCGTTCGTCAATGATTTCAATTACAAAAGAAATATCAAGATGTTGTTTGCGTCTTTAAACAAAATAAAACCCTCGGTAAGTAAGTATCTTTTATTCAACTGGATACTTAATAGAATTTCAACTTCAGAATTATTTGTATTGCCGAGCACACAAACAGAACACCACCATGTGCATGTATTTTTTTCAAAAAAGTAAATCATGTGATGTACAGCTAAACATTGCTTATAATGATTGGAGGTGGGTTCCATTAAAATATCAGCTAAATAAATGAATGCTAAACTTGTGTCGAATTTGGAAAATGTTGATTCCGAAGTTATAAAAATTAAGATTGATCTCCAAGCTAAAATCTCATTTTGTTATTCTAAAAATAATTATGATAAATTTATTTTCAATCAGTATACTGCATGTAAGCCGTTTGATAAAATTTTACTAATTTATATGTAGTGCTAATACATATGTAGATCTGTAAATAAGAGGTGAACAAAAAATGAGATTTGAGTTTGGAGTCAGATCTCAAGTTCTAACTGAATTCACTGACCATGGGATGACAGCATATCGTCAACGGACGTTGAATACACAGACATTCGCCACAATCCACCACAAGTTTCCTCGCTACCGCTGCATTTATAGTTACATTCCGAGTCTGGCTTTCTACCATCACGATAAATTACGTTACCACAGTAACACTCCACGTGGTACTGATAAATAATAAATAAAACGATGATCACAGCAATAATAATGATAAATAAGTTAACTAGATTGAACTTGTTGTCAAAATGGATCATTTATCTGTATAAATCATATCAACCTACCCAGCATCAACCACGTATTGTTTGATTTGAAATACAAATAGTGTCCATGAATGACTTCACAACCGTTAAGAGATTACTTCTAAATGATTGTTTATTACTTAAACAATGATCAAATCGGTTGTACTTATCCTTGTCACGTGATCTGGTCCAATTAAAAAAATAAATACATATATTATGATTATACTAAAACATTCTCAAACTACTACTCAAATTTCTCAACTGACTTTTCTAAAATCGTATTCTGTATCAATGATTTAAAACGTGAAATACGTTAAACATTCGGTAATAAAAACGTCTTAAGGACGAGAAATCAGTTTTAACAACGAAGTTCTCCCATTATCATGTCTAGAGGAATATTTTTTTTTTTAAAAAAATCTTAGGGAAAGTAAGAGGTCGTTATAATAGAGAGGTTTTAGTATCGGAGTGATCGTTACGTGAGGTTTGACTGTAGCAGATACTTACCTCCACGCCGGCGTATCTGTATCCATGTTGAGCACAAAATGTCCTACAATAGGGTACACTGTTGATATTTGATCTCTTGGCATCTCCCCTAAGCACCCAGTTGTGAAGTGAGTTGTTATAGCAACCGTGATACTTTCCTTTAGATAGATATTAGTTGATTGAAACGTCAAGCCTTTTTTGCATTTATACACACAATGAAACCTTTTCTGTCTGTTGTATATACAGTTTTAAATTAGAAAATTATTGAGTTTTAAAATTGTGTTCACATGTTTAGGTATAAATCTAATACAGGCCGTAACCGTCGTCCAGTGGTAAGTGCGCTGGACTTGTAACCCAGTAATTCGGGTTCAAAGTGTGTAATTATTACAAAAATCCATTTCAATTTTAAAAATGAAACAAGACAAACTTCAAAGCAAAATGTTCAACATTCCTCATTGGAATGCCAATATTCTCAATGACACTGTGCAGAACAGTTGTCATAGTAACTAACAGAAAAAGGTAATGGAATAATTTACCAATCACGGCACGTGAGTAGCATTCTTCAGTAGATGACCCCGCTGATACTTGTGTTAGACTAGACACAACCACTGCGATCGTAAATACAAGCATCCTGTAGTCAAATAACATGTATAGTCATATAAAAATCATGTATTCAATGTCAAAAAATAGCCTTTCACAGGAACAAGGAGTAAGATAACATCAAGAGTAAGACTTTTTCACTGGGTTTAACGCCGTTTTTTCAACATTTTTTCAGTTATATCGTTTATGTCGGTTCACCTAAAGTTTTCCTGGACTGTATACTTACTAGTACTAACTTACCCTTCCACATATGGAGGAAAATCGACATTTCTGTCATTTTTTTATAAATGGGTATGACCTGCCGCGACCGGGATTTGAAAACAGATCTCCGGGTTACAAGTCCAGCGCACTAACCACTGGACCACGTTGACAAGCACTATGAATTTCCATCCGAGACAGAAAATAAAAAATGCCTCTTGGAATCTTTTCGGGAGACAAACGACGACGGAATGATAATTAAGAATTCGCCGGTACCATGTGAAAAGGATTCACTTTATAAGCCGCGAGTAAGCTGTGGTCCGCATCATTCAATCCAATCCTATTGTAACTTAGGCTTTGAACATTTTAACAAAAGAAAAAAATGACCAGTTAAAATCGGTTGTATACTTCTAATAACATACGGTAAAGTTTTGGTAGGTTTTCCCTCCTCTTTGTATACCATTTGCAACAAAACATACTGTCGCCACTGTTACAGTACGTAAAAAGAAAATATCGCGCATCAATATACTAGTATTAATAACAAAAACACAACTGTCTGTAAAGATGAAAAATATTTTGTCTCCTCGGAATTCTGTGAACATTTAAATACAGTGCAACCTCTCTAGAGCGGCCCTCTCTTGATCAAAAACAACTTTCTTCAACAACAGCCTAATTTTTCCCACTTCACGATTTAACTGTCACTGGTAATTTAACCTCTCTGGAGCAACAACCTCTCAACAACAACATAATTTTGCTTCTTTCAAAGGGTGTTGCTATGGAGAGGTTGCGCAGCATATAAACCAGTTAAACAACAAACTAAAACAAACTACGATGTTAATGCTTACCTCATGGCGAAGTGTTACGTTTTGGCGCCTCCAAAGGTTTCTGGCGCAAGAGGTGTAACGCGGCTTATATGCTGAACATTCGTGGTGACATCTGTAACATTGTTTTCTATGAACATTTAATCAGTATGATACAACAAAACGTCTGTATTGTTCAGTTGTTTCAATTTAGTGATAAAATGTGCAAACAGATTATACAAAATAAACATCATTTTTTCGATTGACGTTAATGTTATATAGTTCATATAAACAATATGCTTTATCTGTATGTAAACTAAAGGCAAGCAGTGGGTGGTACATTCAAATACTTATGTTTACACTTGATTCAGACAGTTGACAAAATAAAGCAACATGTTACAGTTGTTTCTGAATACTGGTGTTTATCTTTACGCTCATTACTTCTTATTTGTTTGTTCATGTGGAGTCTGACATGCGTCAATTTTATGCACGTTAATAAAAAAAACCTAGGCAACGCCGAAAGCTGCAAATATGATCTTTGAATACAAATTACGGAAGTCACGTCCACTCCACGTCATACAATAGGCCTACATGTATAAGATAAGTCAAGTCAAACAACAACACAGATATGACAAAACAAAACAAAATATAGTTGAACACCCGCGGTTTTAAGCTGTGATACTACCAGAAGACGATGTCTACAATGGGTTTATATCCATTTACAGGCTTACAGGATGTGTATATCTGTTCTTAGTTATTATGTAAACAATTTCGAATACAATACATTCCTACTGAATGTTTTATGGTTTCAACATTTTTTAATATCGGAAGCCCCGTGTAACTGTTGTAGTAAATGTCCACAACATTTAAATCAATGATGCTCACTGACTTTACTTTTTATGAAAATTAATACTAAAACTAACTGCGATCTTTAGATTTTAAAACAAAATGAATCATAAATTAAGTCCAGTGCCTTCAACGGATACTAAAACATCCAATTTTATACATTGCACGTGACAAAACAATGAAATCATTTTATAATGACGTATTATAAATTTGACACTAACTTTTATACACTGTGTCTTTTTAAACAACACATCGTTACATTTGGTTGTTGCGTCCATTCAGCTATGGATAAGACTCTCACTGACAAAAAATGATGAACTTTTAAAACAAACGAATCTGAGTCAAAATGGGGAGCAACTCTCGGATATTTTACGTACCAAGTTTTTGGTTACACGGTATAATCTTTCTTTGGGTGGATCGTGAAACTTGAAATAAATGTTATCATTTATTTACGACTGAGACATTTCATTGAGAGGGATTGGAAAACAGTTTAGGTAAGATCTGTTTATAAATTTTGTAGATTATTTTCCTTGTACATGTAATAGTATGAGAGAATAGACTGTTTTTTTTCGTCCCAATGTTAGACAATTAAAACTATGTCAACCGTGTTTGTATTAAGATTAATATAATTGTAATATTGGACGTGATAAAAATAATTTTATTGCCATATCGATCTACTGTTAGATAACATGCATACAGACATGGACGCTACAAAATGTGATCATTTGTTGGTAAGAAAAACGGTGGTTGTTTTCATATATAGTGTCTTGATTCATGAACAGGGCTTCTTACAAGAATATACTGTGTACATCAAGCATATCTCTGAATAAAGGTCAACTGTACATAAAAACCATATTTTTTTCCAAGTTATTGACCTTTGTTCACAGGTTTACCTGTTCGTACAATGACTGCTTAAAATGTAAGAAGGTAACTTGACTGAGTCGAACAATAAGCTTATGATATAAAGTTTATGGTCTGAAGTTTATGGTCTAAAGTTTATGGTATAAAGATTATGGTCTAATGTTTATTGTATATACATATGTATAAAGTTTATGGTAAAAAGCGCAGGGTCCTGATTCTGGATTAATTTTGTAACAATAAAAACAAGAATGGATCTAACGGGCAATTCTGACGACATTTTTGGGACTCACAAGCTAGTACTAAGTTTTTCATCTTATCATTCATATCGAGAAATACTACACTTGTATTACGTTAATCTCAAAACATTTTATCAGCCACATTTTTACCTAACATAAAATGCATGCTTTCATTGATACCAACATTAGATAAAAATAGATGTTTTTTGTTCTGACCAATTTTACGATTGTCATTATCAGGAGACCTGTTTATTATGAAGAATGTTTGAGGTTGTTGTGGAGAGATATAATGCATTCTTTCATACAATAAGATATGAAAGATGTGGTTAGATTATGAAAACTACTCTTGTCCGGACCCGGATGTAGAAGGTTGAGATAAAAGTTCACATACCGGACAGATTAAATACAACGTGATAAATACGTAAGGGTTCGCATCGAGGTCAATGGTAATAAATTCAAATCCGAACTTTGCTTAAATTTCTTTGCTAAAATAGTTTAAAAACAGCGCAAAATTGTCCTTTCATCCACTGAATAAGGCCCTTGTGGGGAAATTTGTTTTGGAGGATAGAATAATTAAAATGTTAACAATTTGTAGAAATATACTTACTATACAAATAAATGTAAGAAATATGATTGATTGTAAAATTATTATACTATTGGGCTGATATCTATACAATCAAGCATGTAAACAAAAGGGAGAGACAATACATGGGCCTTATTCACGGGTAGTTTGGTCTATCATACCAATAAAGGATTCCGAACAACGATTTGGTTCACAGACGGCCATTATAAACAGGTGTCCGTTTACAAAGATTAACTGTACGTCAATATAAAAAAAAGTTTAAACACCAGAATCTATGGGAGAATAATTATATCTTACGAAGAAAAACACACATATATGGCGGGGCGTTATAGGTCACACATGTGATTTAACGACACAAAATTGATTATTATTTCTGATTCACTTAGATTATACTGTTAAGATATGATGCTTTTTATGGCAAGTTTTTATATGCAAAACCAGATCGAATACAGCCGAGAAACCAAACACATTTTTAGCATTGTTCTACACACACGCATTTGTCCCTTCACCTTCGATTTAGCTATAAACAGAACACTTCATGGACTTAAGTCTCTACTTGTAAACTCACAAATCTATATATTTACAACTCATGAATATGATCTATTTCTCCATGAAAACACTGATAAGACCAGTCTTACGATGTGTGTATTTGTCATTACCCCACCCTGCAAATCAAGATCATAAGATTTTAAAACGTGAATATGAAAAGGAAGGACATTTTAAAACGGACTCCTGTAGATGCCTGAAAAAAGTACAGAATTTTATCTCTAAAAGTTATTATTTTTATTATCAATATTATTATTTTTAATTCAACAATAGCTTCTAATACACAGTGTATAGTAATAATCCATTTTTATGATGTATTCCGCTTCTTCCAGGCTTTACAAATAAAAAATGCAGTTCATATATCATGTGACACTTATTTGGATCTTGATTACCATGGTAACCGCAACAAGCGATTCCGATTGGTCCATCCAGTGGTACGATGGTGAGCCCTATCAACTGGACTGTGATTTAGGAAATAACACGAACTACAAGAGTGTAACATGGGACACTCCTACAAGAAAGGATCTGTCCTGGCCCCTGAATGATGATGAATTCCAAATCATGAACATAGATAGCTCGAAGCTTCTGATTAAATCAATATCCCCACCTCTTCATGGTGTTTATATATGCACCGTGTACAGTACAGCCAACAAGTCCATGGAAGGCAGACAAATATATGGTATAAATATACACGAAGCGAAATTCACCAAAATGTTGGACAAATATAAACACAACCTCACAGTCGCTGGTATAGCATCTGGCTCCTTCCTAGCACTGGTCACCATTTCCTGCATTGTATGGAACTTCCGGTACATATCCGAAGATGAACGTCAATTCGCGGAAAGGAAACATAACATGTACGCCAGAAATACACACCACCAGTCTGCGGTATATGAGAACAGCGGTTATGATATGTCTACACAACTGTAGGAGTGTCAGCAAAAAACGGTGTTATCCAAACATTTGGATCTAAATATATTAAAAGATAGTATTTAGAAGAGTGACTGTATTGGTTCTTGTCACTGATAAGGAATGACTCGATCTTCTGTATGATGCTGTGTAGTTAAAAATGTTTGTTCGGACTTAAAAAAACTTGGTGGTATATTATTGTAAGTGTTGTTTATATAATATATGTGTTTATAGTAGTTTGTTTGCCCGTCTGCCCGCTTAGCTCAGTTTGTAGGGCAGATGACTTGCAAGCAGAAGGTCGCGGGTTCGAGCCCCACATCGGGAACTTTATTTTCTGCCTACTATTACATTATATTAGGTAATGTACAGATCACACTGACACCATAAATCTCATTTTGAGATGAAATAGTTTAATATTAATGTCCTCCATTTGATGAACACCGACCTTTGTAA
The DNA here is from genome assembly GCA_008271625.1 of Lutraria rhynchaena. Taxonomy (NCBI): domain Eukaryota; kingdom Metazoa; phylum Mollusca; class Bivalvia; order Venerida; family Mactridae; genus Lutraria; species Lutraria rhynchaena. Next base: position 587,211 of record VIBL01000138.1, read on the forward strand.
TTAGTGTTCATGTAGCCACAATACAACCTAACGAATTTCCCAACTTACTGTTTGGAACTTGTTATGTTTGTTTCTTGATTGTGACGGTACTTTACGGGAGTCTCAAATATAACAACACTCTAGTTAGGTTACTAAATCCATTCTTATTCTACAAGTACCGTAGAGTAGTATACACGGCATGCATTATCCAGTGGGCGGAGCTTATCAATTATTGAATGGTGCTATAGCTCAGTGTATATTACAGAATTACAGCGTAACCTCTTCAAAGCAACACGCTTCACCCTTTGGGAGAAGCAAAATTATATACTTGTTGAGAGGTTGTTGGTTCTCTAGAGAAGTTAAATCAATAGTTAAGTGGGAAAAATCATGCTGTTGTTGAAGGGAGGTTGTTGCTCAAAAGAGGGCCGCTCTGGAGAGGTTGCACTGTATTTGTCCAGACAAGATATAGAACATACAGTCTAATACAATGTAATAAGTCTAAGTGATTAAATAAAATTCAGAACATTTTGTTACAAGACGTCTGTTATTTATTAGGTCGTTTGCCCAAAACCTTTGAAGATTCGATAAAATCTGTAAGCTGTCAGTGGTCAAACGGAATCACCGATCAGTCATGTTCAATATCACAAACATTCTTCATGCGCAAGACGATTTTGTATAAAATAGCGGCAAATGACAAACAGTATCAACTCAATTGGGTCATAAAATACAATCAAATACACGCTAAATATATTTATTTATTATTATTAGCTCATTTTCTTATAAGAAGTTAGTAATATGTATGACTATATTATGTAGGAATATGATTTGTGACATATAAAACGCATCATGTTAAACATAAATTATGTCCGACATAAGGTACATATATACTGTAGAACCTTTCTAATCCGAACTTGTTCAGTCTGTTAAAAATGTTCGCATCAGAGAGGTTTTCGAAATACTAATGTTCCGGATTACCAAGAGTTTTTTAGCATAACATGCATAAAAATCGGAACCAGCTGACGTGTTCGGTTTAGAGAGAATTCCGCATTGGAAAGGTTCAGATTAAAGAGGTTCGACTGTACATGTATATACCATGTTATATATAAATATATACGTGTTTTAACAACAATTAAGATAATATATATACAATGTAAATGCTGGGACCAATATACACAGGGATTGGAAACGGACGATTAGTGTATATTGGTCCTAGGTAAATGTTATCATAAAGTATCATGGGAAATATCGTTACACTATAGAAGATGCATTGTATGTCCCAAATACATACATACAAATATTAGTATGTCAACATAATATCGCAGATCTGCAGGACAATACAAGAATTCCCACAAAGCCTTACAGTAATTGTAACATATTAAGTAAGTGCTGTCTGTGTTTTTCTGTCTTTCCTTGATTGTATCCCTTGTTAAGCGGCCACTTTATGCACGCAACCAAACCCGTACACAATGGTCACCGATAATGAAAGACGAAATAATAGCCTGTATGCGCAGCTGACCTGTATTCAGAAGCTAAATGGGGGGATCATACATAAACAAATAAGTACTATAGAATATTCGTAGTTCAAATCGTGGCTTTTATGTACGGATGGCCAATAACGCAGAATAGACCGTATTCTGATGCATCAGCTGACAGCAGTGTGGTGTTTCAGCGTCATAATGATGTCTTCTTCTGTCTCAATCTCCACGCTTCACCTCATGTAAATACATTGTAAAATGTTGTTCAAAGTCTGTGCTTGTCTCTTCAATTACAGAGGTACGATAAAAGTACGTTTTCTTTTAAAAGTAAGTTTAAGATTGCACCAATAGCCAATCAAGTGGTGACTTTCCCGTTTCAACAAAGTAGGATACACCTGGGTAGATTCACCGACACTCCATAAGTTGACTGGACAGTTTCTTCAGAAGTGGTATCTGTTTGGTCTCGGGTTGGGATTCGAACTCACAGCGGTGTAGGGTTAATGACCACCAGTTAAGAGACTGTAACCACTCGCCCATGAAGGTCCACGATAATCGTTATAGTTGTGGTTTCGATACTACGTGTATTATAAATACCACTGAACAAAGTTGATATAATAATGAACAAGTTGATGACAATGATACAACCATCAGTGTGTACGGTGATGATGCTGATTATGCACCATACGATGATGACCGTAAAATGATCAGGAAATTCAACATTACAAATCTAAAGAGTTTTTTAGGCTTAGCCATCTCAACAAGACACTTGACAGATGAACATCTTCATCCACGAGTATTTACATCCATTTTCAGCAGTTTTTTTCTCGTCTGACTAGGTTAAACATTTGTTTTTTTTTTAAACAAAATTGTGTAACAATAAGCCGTTAATATATCTGGCAAGCAAGACCAGTTAAAATAATAATTATTGTAAATTTATAAGCCTTATCCACATTTGAACATCATCGTTGCGTATATACAGTACGTCCATACATTGCACAAACTATTAGAGTATTTTCATCTCATTGACATAGGAATATCTATCTTAGTTGTCCTCATCGGAGCCACAGAATTAGAGAAAGATTCTGATCTTTTATAATCAGTTCCATCCGTTTTCCGTGATGTTTTGAAGCAAAGACTGCAACAGAGATACATAGAAACATTATACACCCGTGTATAAATTATGATAAAGAATTACACGTGAATATAGTAGCTATATCCTTCATACACGAATTACAGCATGGAAGGTGAGAGAATTCCTAGAAATTCTGCGTTCTTAAAATTAACACCCTCGTCATCAAGGGTGAGATGAGAATAGAGGTAAATAAAAACGTCTGTACACACCAGAAAGAACATGGAAACATAGTAAACAATTAAAAAAACATTTGTATTTAGACATTGCATTACAACGACCAAAAGCCACGGTCGTGGTCCAGTGGTTAGAGCGCTGGACTTGTAACCCGGAGATCCGGGTTCGGATCCCGGTCGCGGCAGGTCATACCCTTCCATGAAAATTTGGCAAACATGTCGATTTTCCTCCATATGTTGAGAAGTTGCCAGTTCCTAGTATAGGAGTAAGTTTGTACTGGTTAGTTAACTGTCCAGGAAAACTGGTTAGGTGAACCGGCCGCCGTATATAACTAAACAAATGTTGAAAAACGTCGTTAAACCCCAGTGATAATGCCGGTAAGTCACATAAAACAAACAAATACAACGACCACTTATTTTTGGACACGGGCCACCATTCAAGGTTTTTCATAGATACATTAAACTTTGATTGGAATGCTACATCAGTAATAAACCATATTGGTCTTCATATGAAAGTTTTATTGTGTTTAGGCCTACAAGTATATATATTTCAGTATTACCTGTTGCTTAATTTCATAAATAAAATGACTACAAAACTGCCTAGTACAGCAATAAAAGTAACAACAACAATAATCACAATAGTGGTGTTTTTTTGGCTTTCGGAATCTTCTTCTGTTTCTGCAATAATGAAAATATAGTCCCGTGTCATCCTAACAATCACTATGCATCGTAAAATTAAGACATACATTGTAACATTGTCTCCGGTATGTAATAACTCTAACCATTGTAGCTGTGTTTCAAATCGCGCGTAATGCACGAGAACTCGAACTGGTAAGCCAACATGATCACCGTGCGGTAAACAGAAGCATCTGTGTCGAATTGGTTGCACTTTTCGAGACCCTGACATGGATGATTTATGCTTAAATGCTGTTTTCATTCGTAGGTTACACTATAAATAAATCTTAAAAAGCATTGATTTTGTGAGTTATTTCTATTGTTAAATAGACTGGTGGGCCGATCAAAATATTTCTTCACATTCTTAGATCGGATTAATTGTATGATTACAAGAAGTTACGCACTAAATAACCAAAAAATACAACTAACAATTATTCAAAACGTACCTTTAACGCTGCAGCTCACACCAGAATATCCAGTTGCGCATGCGCATTGGTAAGTACTTCCGGTCGCTGCGCACGTACCAAAATTACAAGGATGCGGATGGCAAGGATCATCTATGAAAGGAAATTGTGAATGTAATTTACAAATGACGGAACCTGTAAACTGTTTCAATTATGCTCACGGTCAACAAATCGAATCTTTAGTTTAATTTATAACATCTTTGTAAGACAAAACGTTTTTTAAATAACACATCTAACAAAAATAAATTGCTATACATGGTAATAAAAAAGTGAAAAAAATGAAAAAAAAGCTGATGAATATATTTAGGAAAAAACTTCATGATTTCATAAACATTCGAACATGTACAGAAAATTAATGTTAATAATAAAATTTCGTTTAACAAAATTAAATGCATTGATTACTGAAGTAACCACTGCAGTTAAACCATGGCGGACACCGAGTTTGTCTCTCAACATATGCAGTCTAACAGAAACTTGATATAAATAATGCCCATGTCCCATCAAGTTCGTTTATTCGTTTATTTCACCTTACATACGTTTCACCCATTTTCAAAATTTTGATTTACGTTAACAACAATAACATGCACGATTAGTTCAAGATTGTTTACGTAATTAATATACAGTTTACGTAATTAATGTACTGTTTACGTAATTAATATACTGTTCACGTAATTAATATACTGTTTACGTAATTAATATACAGTTTACGTAATTAATGTACTGTTTACGTAATTAATATACTGTTTACGTATTTAATATACAGTTTACGTAATTAATATACCGTTTACGTAATTAATATACTGTTTACGTAATTAATATACTGTTAACGTAATTAGTATACCATTTACGAAATTAATATACTGTTTACGTAATTAATATACTGTTTACGGAATTAATATACTGTATACGTAATTAGTATACCATTTACGTAATCAATATACTGGTTACGTAATTAATATACTGTTTACGTAATTAATACCAATTCGTACGTTTTCAACTAACAGTGAGAAACTTTTGAACGGTTCAAAAGTTTCTCTCGTCAAATAAGTTTACAGACGTTTCAATACAGTTTTTGCATAAGTTACGTTTCACATTATGCTTTTCACGATTTTTTTTGTTAATTTTAAAACATGAATTTAGCGAGAGTCCGATGGGAGTAGGGTGAATCTGGTTTACATTTCAAAGAACTACTAGTACATAACATTTAAATGTTGCTTACTTGGAAAATAGGCAAAGCAAATAGAAAGTGAAAGTAGATACCAAAAGAATGTCACTTGCAGTATTTTTAACACGTGAAGCCTCACAAACAACACAAAACATACACAAAATCTTGAGGTTATTGACAAACAATCACAACAAAGCGATAAACTACGCCAGATATGTACATTCTAGACAACGAGTATCATTTTTATAACTAAGGGAATGTTATAGATATTAGCAGTCATCAGGAACCTCATTTTGTAAACAAACATTCATGTAATGTTCTGCATGCAAAGCGGCAAGCTATATTGATCATACTGCATTTATAAAGTCATGCAGGAATTACAAACTGAACAAGCCCTAGTACAAGAGCATGGTATGGAGGGGTGTTACAAGCAATGCTTAGGTAGTACTTATATATGTACTCGTACATATTTATTTTACTGAAGGGTATACTAATATTAAAGAAAGATTGGGTAATTATGATAGATTATTTTTTTACCAAGAGTGGAGCAGTTCTGGCCCAACCATCCAGCAGGACAGGCACAAGTGTATGAACTACCGTTAATTGAGCAATTACCAGAATTCTGACAAGGTTCTGGCCAGCACGGGTTCACTATAATGATAAATATGCCATACGTGTCATCCCAAGTACAGTTACACCCCAATCCAAGGGCGCCTCAATATTACGACCATCTTTTTATAACAATCACTCATTTTTGGACTGTACTTGATATATTCGTCCATACTTAATCTCGGTAATAAGGCTTAAACAAAAAAAGGTTTGTTTCCGGTTACATGCCCCCCAAAAATATGGGTCGGTAGGAAGGGATTTTTTTTCTTTTTCGTTTTTCTTACCATATATCGGCAACATTGTTGTGAAAATTACAATATAGCACTAAGATTTGGATGCCGTAAAAAGTTTTGAGCGGGCAGGTAAAAGATGGGTCGATCGGGTAACCGGAAACAAACCTATTTTTTACGCCTCAGCTTATTTCAACATTTACACAAATCTATTTGGTACGGAAGTACATCCAGGTTGTATCGTATTTTTATATATTTAGAACAAAATTGATAAGTTGAAAGTAAATATTACATAGAGCTACAAAGGTTTTAATAAATAACTGATGCCTAAAATTCATTCTGGTTTGTAATATTTTCATTATTTGTAAAACAATTTCCTGAAGTATCGAGATCCACTATTTCACGCAGTATCAGTATATGACATACTTCATACATCAATCATTTTTAAGTTTAACATGAAACCATATCCGATACTTGTACCAGTTATGAAACATTTCCCAGACGGTGATTGCCTGTAGCAAGATATTCATGGACTCAAAATTAATTTTCAAATTTAGTGTAAGATGGGACTCAGATTTTATCCTAAAGACTAAAAAGGTATAAAGACTAAACAGCGAAATGGCGACTTAAGAAAGCGAACTAAATAAATTATAAATAATATAATGAACTAGAACAGAAAAAAGAACTCATATACATCCTAAAAACACTCTGAAAAGAAATGATTATAACAACGTCTTCATCTTCTTCTCTTCGATCACCTACATTATCATGTTCAGTAACACATGATCAGGCCGCGACCGTGGTCCAGTGGTTACTGCGCTGGACTCGTAACACGGAAATCTGGGTTCAAATCCCGGTCGCTTAAAGTTAACACCCTCGCCATCAAGATGGAGATGAGAATAGAGGGAAATAAAAACGTCAGTACACACCAGAAAGAATTTGGAAACATAGTAAACAATTTTAAAAAAGTCATTTGTATTTAGACATTTCATTACAATAACCATATTGGAACCATTGCATTACAACGACCAAAGGACACGGTCGTGGTCTAGTGGTTAAAGCGCTGGACTTGTAATCCGGAGATCCGGGTTCGAATCCCGGTCGCGGCAGGTCATACCCATCTATGAAAATTTGACAAAAATGTTGATTTTCCTCCATATGTGGAGAAATTGCTATCTCCTAGTGGAAAGGCAAGTTAGTACTAGTTAGTATACAGTCCAGGAAAACTGGATAGATGAACCGGTCGCCATATATGTATAACTGAAAAGAAAATGTTGAAAAAAAACGGCGTTAAGCCTAGTGACAAACGCGTGATCAATTTTACAATCACAGAAAATGGATGAAAGAGACAAAGTATACTGACCATCTGTACAAGTGGTCCCTATGTATCCCACAGTACATGCACACACATATGTTCCTCCAGAGTTAGAACATGCTCCTGAATTCTGACAAGGGTCAGGGGAACAATGGTCCGCTGAAATAAAAATCAACGATATGAACCGTGAATCACCACAGGTCAACAGGTCAACATTGTTTTAAATAATTCGTTCAATCGGAAATTGTTTGCTTGTTTGTTTGTATGTATGTATGTATGTATGTATGTGCGTGCGTGCGTGCGAGGGTGCGTGCTTGTTTGCTTGCTTGCTTGCTTTGTTTATCTGATTGCCTGGCTTGCTGATCGGTTACTCGCTCTATCGCTTGATATTGGGTCAATAAAGTTTATCCACAGTAATTAAGTAACATGTCAAATAATAAAACCTGAATTTCTAGTCCTTTCACTACAATCATTAATTAATTACCAACTTTTCCATATAGACTATGAATGAAGAAAAATGGAGAAAGGACAGACTAAGCCTTCGATGTGGGCGTTTTCTTGAGATTACTAAAACATAATTTGACAAATTACAACCTCATAATATAAATACATCTTGAACAAATGCGGGCCAATGACAAAATTGTCATTAAAAATCTTGTTAAGTTCACTCACAGAAACTGTACACAGAGTTGTTGATCAGTTGTTAGAAGCGTATTGTCAAAGGTGTTTCGGTTATAAGCAACAATTAGTTTCCATGTTGTGACTTACGCTGTTGTGATGTAACTGGGTGAGGTTAAATATATGTCTTTGCGCACATACCTTCAACATTTATAGTGACGGTCATTGTATCCGAGGAGGTCCCATCTGACACCTCGACTGTCAGTATGTATGAGGGTGTTGTAGCCGCGTCTAGATTACTGGCTGTTTGTACCTTTATGTAGTTAGTACTTGAATCTATAGTAAACGTGGACCCCGTGTTACCGGCTGTGAATAAACACAAGACAGTCAATAAATAACTTACAGAGGCATACATTAGGCCATCTTTAAAAAAATTGTTTGTTTGCTGTAAAACAACCCAATATTTTTTCAGTGGGTAGGTAGGTAGGTAAGGATTTTTTCCGGAAAGCAATTATTAATAACGAAAGGGTAAAAAAATACTGTGGGGGTTTAAAAAAGTTTCTTTTATTCATGACTCGGTATTTTTTGTAAGGATGGCCTTGTTTGGAGTGGCTTTAAGAAAGTTCAGTCACTGTACGTAGCGCAAAACCAAGACAGTTTGGAATTTAGGACAACAAGAAATGTCGTGACTATCACAGAAATATAAACATTAATGTAAATATATTACATTAACACGTAAGTATAGTGTCCCTTCTCTTGAGCACCAGTTTGCGGAGACGAGCAAATTGGTGTTCTAGATAGGTAGTTGTTGTGGAGAGGGAACAGTTCGGTCCTGCAGTTTGTATGGATGAGTACGTAATAACAATGTGCAAAACTTTGTGTCCGTAAAATGACTAGGCACGAGCCAAAAACGTGAGACGAATGTTAAATCCCTTTCTTCTTCAGATCTCATTTTGTCAAACTTTGTCAACAAACCAAAAGAAATGCTAGACGTAGCTTAAATATTTGGGGTTGTGTACAGATAGTTACATAATTATGAAAGCGTGAATGCACAATGTAATAATAATACTTTTTTTACTTTACTGCAAAACAGTTCTTAATTAAGTCAATTATAATTATCACAAACACAGACTTTGGCACACACCAAAGTGCACCCTTTGAAATATAAAAGCATAGCCATCGTATGAAAACAATCGATACAGATCAAAGGCAAAGTACGGTCTGGAGTATACTTTAGTCACCACTGTTTACTTTTACGCAATGCTATATACATATATACAATTATATACAGTCAAACCTGTGTTTCCGACCACCTCCGAACAAATGTCACCCTGTGAATAAACGCCATTCTTTGAAAAACCTCTAAATAAAGGCCAAATGTCAAGAAAAGCCACATTTTGTATTTCTATTTATACTTACATGGTCTCTTAATCAGGTTGAAATAAAGAAGATTATATATATATATATCCTGTCCGAAAGGTCAGGGGGCATTTTGATGAGCTAGTCTTAACATTAAGGTGGTCTCTTTGTGAAGTTTATTGCAAAAATGGTACGGTGTAACCTCCGAACACCGAACTCCAAATAACGGTTCTCTGAAAACAGGATAGGGCCTGGTATTCATCTACACTGTACAGTGGAACCCCTCTAACCCCTCGAGCCCGGGCTAGGTCATTTGACCGGTTTAGAGGGGATGCCAGTTTTGAGAGTATTTTTGAATTTATATAGCAATGAAGTTGGGACCAGAACATTTGGCCGATTTGGAGGGGAAATCGGTTTGTAGAGGAACCTGTTTAGAGGGTTCCTACTGTATATAATAAACAATACGTACCTGTGATTGAAAATTGAATGAAGTGAGACACATCGCGATCTGTAGCATTGAGTTTGATTACATTATATCCTGTGAACAAAAACATTAAGGAAATCACAAAAAAATTAAATGTCACAAATACAGTACAACCTCTCCAGAGCGACCCTCTCTTGAGCATCAAACTCCATTCAAAAACAACAAGAGTTTTCCCACTGTACGATTTCACTATTAATTTAACCTCTCTAGAGCAACAACAAAAGTATTTTGCTTCTTTAGAGCAACAACCTCTCAACAACAACGTAATTATGCTTCTACCAAAGGGTGTTGCTTTGGAAAGGTTGCACTGTACCTTAATAAAGTCACTGCTTGTTGTTGATGTACCTACTTCCAAATGAACAGAGAATCGCTAGAAAGTTCAACACTTCACACTCACATATGTGACTATACTTTAACAACTAAAAAACCGCAGGACTTAAAGTTTCACTGTCGCTTGTAGATTCATTATGGAAAACAACCACACTATCTTAGATACGTTTCATACCTTGAAATGACATCCAGCATGGGTGTACTGGATGGATATTCAAACCCAAAGCAGAGATTCTATTTTCAGACATGGGGCAGAAAGTTTGGAATTATGGGAAAATCATGAAATAAATAAAATGTCTAAAATCAAATTCTGTGTAATAAAAACTGGTTTCCATGGTAATAATGACTTGTTTCATGAATTACGGGTAAATTGATAAAATTTCGACTGTTGCTACAGGAGATATAAGAATGAGACTCTCTTAAAAAATTATGCATTTTAAAAGAAACGTGGTTTACCATCAGCTACTGTTTCTAAGATCGAAGTTGTAGACGAGGATTCATTAAATGTCGGTGGATTATCATTGATGTTACTAATCGTTACATTGAGCGTTCCACTTGTTACATTCACTGAACCATCTGTACCACTAGAATGTAGAAAAAAGTAGCCTCAGACTAGTTAACCAAGAAACAGACACTTTAACGCATTATTAGTCCAAATCCGTTCACGGTCAAGGTCAAATCGAGGTTTGGTCCAAAGCCGTTCAAGGTCAAGGTCAAAATCTCGGTTGGGTGATATGGGTGGACTGAGAATGGTCTAAGGAAACAATTGCATATGTATCAAAGCATAATAGTAAGTGCATTGGTTTTATAAGTCCAAATCCGTTCAATGTCAAGGTCAAATCGACGTTGGGTGATATGGATGGATGGAGATTGATATAAGGCAACAATTGCGTAATATCAAAGCATTCTAGTAAGCGGTGAAATCTAGATAACTAAGAAACAATCCTTTTGACACATTATTAGTCCGAAGCAAGTCAAGGTCAAACCAAGGATTGGGTTTTATGTGTATATCGGGAATGGTCCAAAGAAACAACTGGATAAGTATCAAAGGATAGACAAAACAGTAAGCTCTTCTTAACCTCAGACGGACGGATATATTGATCGCTATATGTCTCCGCAACATTAGATATTGGGGGCATAAAAACGAATATAAGTCCATCTTAAAAAATGGTGGTGAGCAGTTACCCCACCGACTCATGAAAACATTACAAGCATTTGGTGTTACCAAAAAACGTTTACCAACTTACACACTGTTAAAAGTTTGGGTTGGATAACCGTAAACCAACAGTTTCTATAGATGACATTATTCCCACGAAAAATACGTCGTAACTTCGAGTGTCAATTTGCAAATGTCGTGTCCTGCAACTCTTGACGTTGACATATACAATAATCATGAAAAAGGTTGATGCAGGGGACCAGGAATCTTTATTTTGGACAGACAGACAGACAGACAGACAGACAGACAGACAGACAGACAGACAGACAGACAGACAGACAGACAGACAGACAGACAGACAGACAGACAGACAGACAGACAGACAGACAGACAGACAGACAGACAGACAGACAGACAGACAGACAGACAGACAGACAGACAGACAGACAGACAGACAGACAGACAGACAGACAGACAGACAGACAGACAGACAGACAGACAGACAGACAGACAGACAGACAGACAGACAGACAGACAGACAGACAGACAGACAGACAGACAGACAGACAGACAGACAGACAGACAGACAGACAGACAGACAGACAGACAGACAGACAGACAGACAGACAGACAGACAGACAGACAGACAGACAGACAGACAGACAGACAGACAGACAGACAGACAGACAGACAGACAGACAGACAGACAGACAGACAGACAGACAGACAGACAGACAGACAGACAGACAGACAGACAGACAGTAATTTCTCAAACACTTACCTAAATATGAATATAAACAATGCAATACCTTCAGCATCGAGTCCACTGGGAGATGTAAGCTCTCCCGAGGCGGAGTCAAAAGGAAAACTGGGAGAAGCGGGTGTCTGGTTAAGCTGAAGTAGGAAATTGATTGTATTCATCTATAACACAGTCGTTCTGTTTACGTCATTTTGAGTGAAACAATTTGTCCGGTTGAAGGAACAGGGCGGAGGTATACGACAACTGACTGTTAGTGTTACAGACCAGTCGAAACCGTCTATATTCATGTTCCTTTTTTAATTAATTTCTCAGCCTAAACGAGGCCGATTTTGATGAAATGAAGTTTATTATGACATATTGAAACATTGGCATTAAATGGTTTAAGCGATGTCGTTCCACATCATACAAACTGAAAGGTAACGCTTCGTAACGAGACGTCGTGGATTATGCAGAACGATTGCACAAAGTCATGGGTGAAAGTTGAAAATTTAAAAAAAAATCTAATCTTAACCTCGGTGCCGCGTGAACAATAAAAACCGGAAGGGCCGGGCTTGGGAAAACCGGAGGTTCCGGAACATTCCGGAAAATTTTAACCATGCAAATTACTAATGCACAAGATACACATGTTATGTTTCAGTTGTCAGTGGTCAGTTTAAAGTAAGCCCAGAAATCGATTAGGAAAACTGAACACTGTATAAATTATAGCAGAAATAATGGTGAGAGTGAAAAACTAAAAAAAAACTATGCTAAGAAATAAATAGACCTATTTATTTGGTCACAAAGGTGGTTTTACTGTACCTTACTAAATGAGGTAAGGGAACTAGATCCTGTCACAGTGTACACGAAGGTTCCCGGGGACGCTCCTTCAGATACGGAAGCTGTCGTGGTGTTGTCTGGCGCGGGAGTAAAGATAGATTGTCCACGCACTAAAATACAGATGTAATCAATGAATGATTCAAAGCAATAATAAGACTCCACACATCCAGTCACGTGATAACAAAGAGAACGGAAAAATCACTTAAAGGGTAAAAGGGTCAAATGTTACAAATAAGTTAATTAAATGAAACTTTATTATAGCTAAATTCAAACTAGGAAAATAGTCCAGTTTTTTATTACTTGACTAAAATGTTTTACTCAACAAATCTTTCGTACAATGGACGCACGATTCGTCCCCCAAAATTTCGTACTTAAGATTTTGTTGCTAGGATTATTAGGGTCGGCGGCAAAAATGGGGGCGGTCAACTGTTAACCAACCAACTATTTTTTCTGACTTTATAGCAAGTCACAAGATAAATATTCTATAACCTATTACCTTACTGAAGATCTTTACGGTTGTTTAAGTAAATGTAATCATTCAAACATTTTATTACATGCGATTTTTATAAAATTAAAATCGTATAATCTAGAGTCAGGACTACTTGTTGGTTCAACGGTGGAAAGCATGTACCGGAAGTAAAGACGAGATATAAATAGAACAAGAATCACAATCTCTATCCAGAGTTGTCGTTCGTTATCGATCATATACATCGACGTCAACGTCAGGAAAGTGGTTCAAAAACATTTGTCCTAGTCTCTTTGAGTTTCCATCTGATACACAATAACACGCCTTTATTTTCTCTAAATGTACATTTGTTGTCATAATTTTACACGATTACCTTCGACTTCTGCGTTTCGTTTCCATTAAATCAAATTAGCTTTGCTACCTAATTACCAAAAGTAAACAAGAGGGCCAAGGTGGCCCTTTTTGCTCACCTGAGTAAACATTGCAACCTCTATGGTTTTCCTGATTTGACCTGTTGACCTAGTTTTTAATCGGAGTTGACCCATGTTCAAACCTGCACATGATAAAATTAATACAAACATTCTGACAAAGTTTGAGGAAGATCCGATCAAAACTGCAACCTCCAGAAGGTTAACAATGTTTTCCAGTGATTTGACCTGGTGGCCTAATTTTTGATCCCAGATGCCCCATGATCGAACTTGACCAAGTGATCATTAAGACAATCATATTGACAAGGTTTGGTGAACCTCCATTCAAATTTGTGACATATAGAGGGTTAACCAGGTTTTCCAAAGATTTGACCAGGTGACCTAGTTTTTAACCCCAGATGACCCATATTCGAACCTGGCCAAGATATCATTAAGACAAGCATTTTGACAAGGATTGGTGAACCGGTGAAAGAAATTGCTTCACTTAGTCGTCAATTTTGCACGTTTTGAGGCTTTATTTCTTGTTTTACAAGAATCTTGAAAAGCTAAGACGTTGACAGAGATGTATACTCTGTATAGAGATTGCAAGAATTACTTACACGTTATTACAAACATCACGTGAATAACAAAAACGACTTGAGTACCTGAAGAAGAACACAACTTTATTTACAATTTCAATAAATTCTACGATCTCGTTTTCAATGAATACGTCTTTTGAACATAATCCACATGCATTACGTGCGATCAAATGGGATCAAATGGTCAAACTAACAAAAATCACGTGACTTCTAAACTTAGATACATGAACAATAATGAGATATCTGTTAACCCCAATCAAGGCAAACGGTCAAGAAAATGCAGTAAAATTAAAAATTATGAAGTTATACTGAAAATATGTACATGTATAAACATATTAAAGTACGTGTACTCACTTCGTGTATTCATCTTATCTGTCTACGATAAATTTATCATCAGTGTTGTTCAAAACCCTGTCACCATTTTATGCTGTAAAAACATGTAAAGAACGCAGCAATAATCAGAAAAGTCGTTTATTTCACAAGAGTGAGGCCTGACTAAATGTTACCTTTGTTCATGTTCCAGTGGATATGTCTATATCCAATTCTGATTTATTCAGAAAAAAATCTATTTTGACTCGGAATGATATGTTGTAATTGATATCAAGGCTTTCATCATGTTAAATGGTGATTTTTTACAGATTAGATAATTGAACTTTTATGTTTTGTTGCACGGGACATTCGTTTTTGAGTCAACGAAATGTTTTTTTTTTTACTAGTTTAACGTCGCACCAACAGCCAGGGCCATTTGGCGACTTTCCAGTTTTATTGGTGGAGGAAAGATCCCAAGTTTACACCTAGTTAGAACCACCGACTTTCTAAAAGTCAGCTGGACAATCTCAAATGTTTAGATTTGGTTGCGGATAGGATTCGAACTCACAGCGGCGAGCTGTTATTGATTTCTGGTCAGAGACTATAACTATTCAACCACGGAGGTCCCCTTAATAAATAATTCATAGAAGTAGTTAATAAATCCAGTTGTCTATTGTCTATTTGTGTTTTATTCTGCCCGGTAAGTAGGTATATACATAAAGAATTTCTTAATATGCTAATGGCATGTTCCCGTCTGTCAAGTTTGAAAGAAATCTTTCTCCTTTGTCAAATAAAAATAATAACAAACTGCACGCCCACGGTACGTTAATTCAAAACTATTCCACATGAGAAATAACAAAACATTTATTTGTTACCGTTATAACAGTCATCGTACTTAATACAAATGTACTTTACTAAGTGATTTTAATTGGCTCATCATAAATACAGAACCACATGAATTAACGCCCCGACATTTTTGACAAATAATGCCAAAACTCATTTACAATCCTTCCACGCAAAACGAAATCGATGCATGCAACGCCCAATGGTGTTTATCAAGACAACCTCAGTACACATGAAGGAAGAAACAATTAGTATGATGAATATTTAAAAGTACAGTAAAACTTTGACATTGAAATCACCTTCAGAACCCGAAAAATAATGAGGTGTTAATTATGAGGTGGTCTCACTATCAAGTTGAATTATGGGGGGAGTTATTAAAATATACATGTATATAACTCTGCACCTTTGATACTACGGATTTGGTGGACTGAGATATTACATGTACTAATCTTGACTTATATGTATGACAGCTATCTATTGAATCTTTCATATCGATCCTTAACGAAGACATTATCAGACAACTGAATGTTTTGTATGACATAAACTCAGTCAACATGGGTGTAGCGCCCAATACGCACAATACGCGCGTGCGTATAAAAAAATACGCGACCTAAGTTGTAATTTACTATGTTATCCACTCAATATAAAGTCGTCATTATTATCATTATAAAAACCAAAATACTGTATGATGAGTTTTCTCTTCGTGAATCACTGTGCGTACAAACATTTCATTCCTGCCTACGCCTGTGGTTAGTTAAAGCAGAGTGCACTGAATTTTAAAACTTTATTAACGTCATAGAGAACAATACATTTATCACTGTATAGGATTAGATCTCTGAGTGTACAGTTTATACAAAAAAGCCTTGAAACAAACTGTATATCTGTCATTGTTTAATTTGGTTATCATATTTATTGGTCCAACATATTAGACGAGGGCAAGGGTAAGATACGGCGAGGGTCTTTTAATTGGGCACCGACTCGCTTTATCAAGAGGAGGTCCCGTTTTCGAAGTTATTGAGTGTAAAAAACTTTAGATGAAGCTTCAAATACAAATCGTTAGATACAATACATTAGTTTTGTATATTTGTTTTATGTTAATAGTAGGCCATCGTAAAATCACTCAATATGTACGGATGACACCCATTTATATAGACCGCCTATCAATTTATAGAGCTGAAAATACGTCTCAATCCTAGGTGCATTTAAAAATGAGCAAACGGACCACGTACCTTAATGTACTTATGGTGATGAAATCCAACTAATTATTATATCCACATCGTTTTGTTCGACGTTCACCGAAAGAAACATAAATTGTCAAACAGAATATCTCAAGAGTTTGTGCATAACAAAAATCCAAAACACATATTGTGTTTCACATTATATAATTATAACGTGAAACACGATATATGTTTACGAATTTTATTGCCAACAAAACGTACGGGCGCGACCGGAATAAGAATCTTTATCGCCTACACATTGTCGTCACAAGTATTAAGAATTTCTAAAACCGCCACCATATGCAGTGCACAAGTTTGATATCAAGTTATGTGACATATGAACAGTAAAATAAACACCTAAGAAGATATGAGTATACATAATAATGTAAAGGGATGGAAAGACATATCTTTAAATGGATATGACTACACTATATGGACAGTTTGTCTGTATTCAATAATAAGCGAAGAAAGGAAGGTAGGGAGAAATGGAGAAAGGGAGGGAGGTAAGGTGTGAGGAAGGAAAAGAGGGAGAAAGGGAGGGAGGTAAGGTGTGAGGAAGGAAAAGAGGGAGAAAGGGAGGGAGGTAAGGTGTGAGGAAGGAAAAGAGGGAGAAAGGGAAGGAGGTAAGGTGTGAGGAAGGTAAAGCGGGGGAAAGGGAGGGAGATATGGTGTAAGGAAGGTAAAGAGGGAGAAAGGGAGGGAGGTAAGGTGTGAGGAAGGTAAAGCGGGAGAAAGAGAGGGAGGTAAGGTGTACGGAATGAAAATAGGGAGAAAGGGAGGGAGGTAAGGGGTAAAGAAGGTAAAGCGGGAGAAAGGGAGGGAGGTAAGGTGTACGGAATGAAAACAGGGAGAAAGGGAGGGAGGTAAGGGGTAAAGAAGGTAAAGCGGGAGAAAGGGAGGGAGGTAAGGTGTACGGAATGAAAACAGGGAGAAAGGGAGGGAGGTAAGGTGTAAGGAAGGTAAAGAGGGAGAAAGACCGCAAGGAATGGAGGATGGAAGGAATGGAGGTAGGGAGTTAGGAAAATAAGGAGGGAAAAGGGAGGGAGATAAGGAGGGTGGACAGGAGGACGGGTGGAACGAAAGAAGGAAAAAATGGAGGTAGGGAGTAGGGAAGGCAGGTAAACATACACAGGAGGAGGATGAAGGGAACGACTAAACAGGATCTAACTAAAAAACGAAATGAAAATAGATCATGATTATGTTCATGCTACTGGTTACATTTTTAAATATTATGATCCCTTATTACATCGAGGCTTTATCACCTGTATAAGAGGGTCAGCTGACAGTTAAATTATCTATTCATGTTCTTAACAGGAATAATACAAAAAAATCAGTCTATATTCGAATATTGATAAAACAAAGCAGAGTTCTACATTTGAAATGACTTCATGTCAACATATTGATTACAAAATCATTACATACACAGTTCAGGTAAGGTCAGGGCTTGCGAGAATTTAATCAATTTGAATGTGTAACGTTTTATACATGCTAATTAGTTTGACTTAAATTTAACCAGTTTTAAATCAATGGTCAACAAAGCTCGCAGACTCATTGAAAAAAAATACATTAAATAAATAGAATAATAAATAATACAACGGGATTTAAAACAACCCAACAAAACTCGTTTTACCACGTAAATACACAAAAGTTTAACACCAATTCAATTGTAAACATGGCATATAAATGAATGGATAAAAAGACGTTAGAATACTTACCTGGTTTTTGTATATTTTCAAAACCCAATTACAGATCAATTCCAACTATAAAACGCTTGTTTTGAAATTCAACAGCTATTGATTTAATATTAGGTTTGTACACATTCTGTCACGGGGTTATTCTTGTTTTAGTAAAACAGTAATTGTACCAGGTATGTTTGGGCTTTAAAATCCATTTATCAATGAGCGAAGTTTCAAATCTAATACTTTGTATATCGACCAGGAAGTTCTAAAGATTTTGTAACGTAACGAATTATTGGTTTTAAAGAAAATGTAATATATATCAATCCAATTTCACACTTGATTATTACATTTTAGCAATAAATCTGTGTATATTGTATCCGGCATGTAAAACGAATAATATAAACGGTTATAAACACAGTATTCACGGTAAAACTTTTGGTTGATGCATAAATATCGTCATTTCAACTTAATAATGAATTTTGTGACGAGAAAATCTTAATACACGTTAACGTTAATATCTATCAGTGCTTATTGATGTTACAGATAGTATACAAAGCTTTAAAATGGCTTTTTGATTTAAAGCTTCATGCGGTCCTTATTGATAATCTCACAACAATAGGTTGACAAAGTTTAGTTGTCTGTTATGAGAAACAACTTACCCATACGTATCCAGGACAAATCTTATAAAAGACCTAAAAATAATTTTGTTTACGGTTACCCGTTCGACCCCATAATTTAGCACAGTTACTGCAGTCTCTAACAACAAAATCTAAAGTACGAAAATATTTGTGGACGAATCGTACCTACAAAGTACGAAAGGTATAACAAGTTTTGTTTGTTTGTATGTGACATTGTCACTGTGGTTAACGCCGTTTTTCAACAATTTTTCAATTATATTCGGCGACCGGATCACCTAACCAGTTTCCTGGACTATATACTAACCAGTACTAACTTGTCATTCCACAAGCAGCCGGCTACATCTCCATATACAGAGGAAAATCGACATTTTTGTCAAATTTTCATTCAAGAGTATGACCTGCCGTCCAGGTATATAAAAATAGATAAGAAATCGGGTGACCTACCTACCTACCTACCCTATCTTTTGGGTCAGGTTACCGTACACATGCGTATTTTTATCGCAAAAATTAATGATTTTAATTAACAAATACATTGTTTTATTAATCACATAACAGACAAACAGTTTTTTATGGCCATGTATAATATAATTATATTCATTAAATTTGCATCTTTACGATGCTTCATGTTTTACTGAATTACCCCCCTTTACGAACTCAGTATGTTCAACTGAATTACCTCCCTTTAGACGCGTGTACTTTTATCTATGAACCATAATTCTTGATTAAGCAAACCGAATGGTCCGCTCGACAACGTATGCTTAGTTATTATATGAATGGAATAACGAAGAGGTATATGAATACATATTTGAATTTTTTAGAACACTTAATATTTTCCGAAAAACATTTCAAATCTCGGAATTTAAATTGTTCATCTAGAGTCTCCATGGATCCCATTCATAGATTTTGAAATCCTCCTAAGACAAACGTTTGATTTTTATCATAAAACGAACCAGGAAGAATTTAATCACAAGATGTTGACAACATAAGACATATTTAGGACAACTTGATATCTCAAGTGTATGTTTAAGTGTTTCCTGGGATTGACAATCTTTATGTCAATTAATTCATTCACAAAAATTCATTGGATGCGAAAAACACTCACAGTTTTAGACATACATGCATGCAATGAATCATTAAAAATAAGATCCGGAGAGTCTAAAAATTTTCCCATTTTTCCAAATACCTTTCCTGAGATTTTGAGGCGTGATTCATCCCCAAATATTTTCGTACCTTTATTTTCGTACCTTATTTTCGTACCTCAGATTAGAAATTTTAGGGTAAAAATAGGGTAGGTCAGATAACCGTACACATGGTTACTTTTGTCTGGCACAGTAGATTTGTGAAAAACACCATACATGTACAGTCGAACCTCTCTAATCCGAACCCTTCCAATTCGGAATACTCTCTAAACCGAACACATTAGCTGATCCCGATTTTTTAATATGTATTTGATGCTAAACGTTTTGTAATCCGGAATCTGCATTCCGAAAACCTCTGAAATCCGAACATTTTTGTGTGTCCGAACAAGTTCGGATTAGAAAGGTTCAACCGTATTTGCAAATAATTGCAAAATTGAACTAATATAATTGGACTTGAATCGTTGATTGTATCTTATATTAATATTACGTAGAAACATGGGCAAACTTACCTATTCCTTAAAATATACGTACAAGATGTCCAATCACTGGACTACATATTGTCTGACACTGGGGCTTAACGCCACACCAACACCCAGTTTTTTTGGCGACTTTTCAAGCTAAGGATGCAGGAAGATATCCATCAGCTCTAAAAATCCTTCAACCACTTGGAGGCCCCAAGTACTGTTTTGTCATTTTTCCCCTAATGATTTATTACGACAAAATGGTCAGTACGTGTTTGCCAATTGTTTCAGTTATCAGATTTTAAATACATGGTATACAATCAGGAACCTCTTTTTACTTCTGTGTTAGTCCATTTCTCATCCATAGAGCAACCGGAAGTACGACAATCAAGTCTTATAATTAATGGACTATGATTGTTATGAAGTGGATGAAGACTTGTGGATAATGACCGATTAACATTTAGTACATGATAATAAACATTAGTATGTGACATGGTTAGCAGATCAATAGAATAGTATTGTAAACAGAGCACGGATACTGAATAAGAGTATTTATAATACAGGACCAGCGCACTGGTATTAAATACAGTAAAACTTCGTTATAACGAGCATCGATATCACGAGCATCCGACCATGAGGATTTTTTAAAATCTCATCAATACATTAGATCTTAGCTGTGTATAATTTTCAACAAACAAACAAATACCTCTTATTACGAGCACCATGTTTTATCTCGAGCATTTAGTCTGTTCCGATGACCCCCTCGAGGTAACTAGGTTTTACTGCAATGCCATCACAACATAGTTGAAATTTTTTCTGAAAACAAGCTGTTGATCTTTATGTCAGCGTTGTTTTTTTAGCATTGGTATGTTATTCCGGTCAAAATAATGCCCAATCTGTGAATGTATTATCGTATTAATAGTAGGCCTAACACTATTTTAAAATACACTTGATTATAAAGAAATGCATTTTAACACATTAATCTTTTTTTAAATTTTTGATGTTTGCACTCTAGTTCGTCGGAATATACCGTTGAGAAACTGGTATGTTAAATTCATTGTCGCACTTTAGAATATACATTAGTAAGCTGCTGAATTATTATTATTATTAATGATAATAATAAGGCCATTTTCTTCAACTATTTTGTTATTTTCAATCGTAAATTCATGTAATTAAATGATCAAGTTGATATTTGTATATGTAAAGTATTTGTGTATGTTTGACGAAATACACAACTATCATAAAGTTCCGTTCTGTTCGTTAAGTTTTTCAGTCATAGTACTTACTGTACAAAGCACATTACAATAAGATGATACCTCTTCATTAAGACTAATCATTTAAACCACTTATTTCAGACAGAATCAAATAATACGTTAAATGACATCTTATATTAATATTACCGATGTAAAAATATTAATTAGCCTCCCCCTCCCTCAACCGCAATTTGTTATTTTTATCACTTCCGGTTCTGTGTCCTGTACTAGATTTATGTGTATGCTGTTTATTTCTTGCACAAAAACCCCTATTACCAGCAATGGTCGGGTATAAATACTCGTACACTGCGGAAGAACGTCTATAACCCGCACTTGTCCGAACCAGGAAATAGTCCGGATTGGAAAGGTGTCCGGATTAAGAAGTTTGTATTTTAGACAAAAATATGCGAAGTGTTTGTTAAGGCATTGATTAAAATCAGAATTTATTAATTTGTACAGAGTATGATGTTCGGTTTAGAGGAGTTCAGATTTGAGAGGATCAACTGTTTCTTTTATAACTTCAGCTTAAACGTAGACCTTGTTGCGTTAATATTATACAGTAATAAAATATTTTATCAACGATATATTAGAGTGAGTCAGTGTTGTATGTATTGAAATAAACGAAACTGGCGTCCTGTAGCTTCATACGGACAATATTGTACTAAATTAAAGGGTGCGTACTTCATTTTAGGAGAATATTTGGCGACGATATTAATTTGTTCGTGATTTGATAGGACAAAACATGAGTCACGACTCCGCTTGATAAATTCATAAGATGACGTAAACAAGAAAATAAATAATAATTGTCCGAGTTCTCGTTCGTGGACAAACCATGTGATACATTTAACGCGCAAAACGTCAGCCTTGATTATTTATTTTTAAATTATAGTTCGAGATAGCTGAATACCTTACATAATTCGTTGATAAAAAATCAGTAAATATAAAAAAAAACTTCTGCACTTGATTTTGTCCTGTCCTATTAATTTTTATTGGGGATATCAAAATTGTCTTAATAATTTCTTAATAGTAGATATTCAAATCTTTCTCATAAAACCAGGCTTGACTCAATCTGCTTTAAAAGAACCTTAGATGTTTTATATATGAAATGCGTTAAGTACATTGATCATGTTGTTGTTGTCTATAAATTGAGAAATTTATACCAACATACTAATTGGTAAACAGGATATGAAGTTTTTGAAAACATTGTATGAGGAGCTAATTGTCTTGTCTCAAGCATCATTAAAAGGCATCGTTTTTAACCTATGAACATGCTCGGGTTTCCAAATTTGAGTCTAGTGTGGGTTTCCGGTTTTCCACTTATAATAGCGAAATAAACAATCAATTACGCTAAACAGACTAACATCTATCATTGGTCAAATTTATTTTATGTATTTTCCTGTCTATGTTGGCCGTATTTAAGCATCAGAAAAAAATCCAGCACTCACATAGTTTGTTGGGATTTAACCTAATTCAGTGACTTGTAAAACAAAATTGAAAAAGGAAAACAGGTATGGATTTAATCCGTTTAATAAGTATCGAGCGAGTAAATCAAATTAAATAAATTAAATCACAAATACTAAATTTGCCAATTTACTCAAACATTTTAACGACGTTATAAATTAAATAATCCTTAGTGCTTTCCTTTCTTAAAGCCTTTTTTTCTACACAAACCGTCGGGTTATTTCTACAAACCTATGTCATTTTTTCCCATTTCGAGAAAATCGCATTTGAAGTTTTGAACTGCACTTACTTTAAGCGAGCTACGGGTTAGTGGAATTGGGATTAACCCTATTTAAGATAGATCTACAAGCAGGAAAGTATGATTATTGTAAAGAGCTCATTGAGACTAAAAAATGATACCAAAATCTCAATACTGCCAAAAATTGAGTCACGGATATTTTGCCCACGGTCTGGCTAAATCATAGGTCGCCATTTTTTAGTAATTATTTTTGTAATAATATTATTTCCCGTATTTTTATTCTAATAATCCGTATTTTAATTCGCATTGCAGTCTCGTGTGTTTATAAAAATATGATAATTGATAGTTATTCAAGTACGTGTATTTCACAATTTTGCTAAGAACTTATAATTTTATCTTTTTTATACTTTTCAAGCCTTACATAAAACTATCCAGAATGAGGGCATATAAACGTATTTACGCAGTAAATTGGTTGAATGAAAAAAAAATACAATTTTCACGCAGGAATGAATGTTTCAAAAGTAAACGTTCTGGAAAATATTTTATCTTATCATAAATGCGTCATGGAAAACTTATCCGACCCGCAGGAATAAGAAAATTGTTAGCGACCCATCTATTACGCCTTCTGTTATTAATTACCGTGAAGTTGATTTGAATATTGTACCACTATGATATATTTGATCGTAATAACACAATAAGGCTTCCGTAATGTTATAATGATATAATCATCAATACATGTATGAAGTTTTAATATATTTAGAATAATATGAGATAATGTGTCTCTTTATATAAGCGGACAATATTTTTACTTATCAGGACGCTTTTACGGAGCCCCTAAAGTGACATTCTACACTTATATTTTAACTTGTAGCATTCGTTTTTTATTGCGTAATTACGAATTATTATTTCGTTTATACGAAATATTATTTCGTATTTACGAAATATTATTTCGTTTTTACGAATTAGTATTACGAAATGGAAGAGTGTAACAAGTTAAAATATAATTGTAGAATGTCACTTTAGGGACTCCGTACGTTTAAGACACCTGTTCCAGAATTATTGGACAAAATATTAACAACTTTTAATATTGCGAGCAATATTACAAACACCTCAGCATATATTGATAGCATAAAGACAAATATCGGCGTATCAGCATTAGTTTTAGTACTTAGATATTTTTCTCTGATATAAATATAGTAAAACCTCTGAACGAACGCCACCCTTGAAAAGACAAAATGTGGTACTTGATAGGTGACCTTTATTCGGAGGTCATTTTGGTCATCAGTGATGGTTTATCAAAAGAATGGCCTTTATTCATAGGGTGATCTTTATTCGGAGGTGGCCGTAAACACAGGTTTGACTGTATTTGTTGTGGTTATGAAAATGAAATTTTCTGGTTCATTGACGGTATGGTTGGTGGCGTATCTATAAAAGTAATCTAAAAATTTCTTTGCGTCATAACTTACAGGATGGAGTACGTGACTACAGACACCTATATGAACACAACAACACAGACACAGTCACCAACAATGGAAACAACAACAATAAGAGCAGCAACAACATCAGCAACAGAAGAAAATGCTGACATGGAAATGGCGATGAAAATGCATTACATAAGCAGCACTGTATTCGGAACAATCTTTGTTGTTATTGGTATAATCGGCAATATTTTGTCGATACTAGTTTGGAAGCGGAAGAAGATGCGCTCGTCAACAGGGACATACCTGATTGGTCAAGCGATCGCTGATATTGGCCTGCTTGTGTTCTTCTTTCTCACAGAGGGTATCTCAATGATGGCGCCAGAAATAAAGACATCCTACAGTTATGGTGTATTCCATGCTTACATTGGATTTCCTTTCCTGTTCTTATTTGTCATCTGTAGCATCTGGTTCACAGTCGGCGTCACTGTGGACAGGTATATTCAAGTATGCTGGCTGAATTATGCCAAGGTAAGCATTCGATGAGTATGTCCTCTTGTTTACAGGTTTTCTTCTATAAAACATATTTGATTCGAGTTTCAAGACTAACGTAAGCTGGGCGACTTCCGGAAAATTACTTAATTAGTTAATTATGTGCGTGATTGAATTCACACAGAGACAAAAGTCTTCGGTATTCACGACACTCGGTCCTGATAATTGTTAAAACATTTATTGGTCGTATCGTAAACTTCACAGTGTCCAATCTTTCATTATAATCGTGTTTACTGTACTTTTTAATTATCATAAATTCAACATCCATTTTTAGCTTCAGCCATTTTGAAGTATTTTATTTTCCTAAGATGTAAGCCGGCAACTTTCCAAATATCCAAGAACATTTAATGTCTTAATCATTTGACGGCCTTTCACGTAAAGAAAGCGGAGTAAAACATTCTATTTCAATGCAAATTAAAAGCAATCGATCAGTATCTGAACTTTGAGCTATCTTAACTGGACTCCCAAGGCGTTCATTTCTGTACAGTACGTGCGTATAAAATTGACAAAATTAGTTCACTATGAAATTAAAACTAAATTTACGATTCCAAGACTGAGACATTCCATACACAAATATTTATTCAAGTGTTCCACATTTATTTACAGGACATGTGCAATACAAAAAGAGCTTTAACAGGTCTGGGAATCATCACATTCTTATGTTTCATCATAAACATCCCACACTTTGCTTCTTTCGAACCAGTCCCTCTAAGTGAAAGGAATGCCACAGACAGCGGGTTCAGACCAACTGAATACGGTGCCGGGGAGGGCAGTAAACACTACGAATTCTGGGTCCATTGCATGTTTCTTGTTCTAGCACCATGGGCGACTATATTTATCCTGAACATGCTGATAATTCAGAGGGTAGCTAGTATGAATAGACACATGGAGGATAAAAGAGGAAGCGTTGGGAAGGAGAAGGCGAAGAAATCGGAGACTCAGATGACACGCATGTTGCTTGTTGTCACATTTACGTTCTTAATACTGATAGCATTCCAGTGCATCACACAGTGCTTCTTCATGCTGGCGGCAGTAAGTGTACTTAGATAACATCATTAGTTCCTCAGTCTATACTTTTATAATACAATGCAACCTCTCCAGAGCAGCCCTCTCTTGAGCAATAACCTCACTTCAACAACAGTTAAACCACTGTATGATTTAACTATGAATTTAACCTCTCTAGAGCAACAACCTCTCAACAACAACAACAACATAATTTTGCTTCTCCCAAAAGAGTGTTGCCTTGGAGAGGTTGCCCTGTATTTTAATGCGTCAGTGATGAACCCTATATCTCAGTGAAGGTTACTCAAAGGGGCCTTCATGTGTTGAGCCCTACATTTCTGTGATAGATAACTACACTGGTCCCATTCCCCCTAGTCGTGATAATTGTTTTACAATACAGTCAATACATAATAATTGTTTCATTCAAGACAGCAAGTTAAAGAATGTAAACATCATAGAGATATTGGTATCCAAGCATCGAGCATATTTTTTTTTAAAAAAAATTCTTATATAAATGGATGAATAACAATCAATTCAAGAAGATTCGTCTTCCAAATATGTTTAAAATGATACAAATTGTTCTTTAATCAATTTTCTACAACTAAGGGTACAATAAAACCTCTTTATTTAGACCACTTCTGGGACAAAATCATTAACAAGTTGAAATACTGAAGAAATATTAATAACCGGCCCGAAATATGTGATCGTTAAGATTTTACTGTATATTTAAGAACTCGTAAGCTTGTGGTCAGTGTAATTTATCAACTTATGGTATCACGTGTCTTAGATGTGGTGTCACATAATGAGATTGTTTCCGCTCTAGCCTGCATCAGAATCACGCGAAACACTAGCTATATATGCATATGAAACTGAACGATTGTTTAGGGACGTAGAATTCAATGCACACAATACAATGAACTCACAATTGTAGCTGCGTGCATTCTGTTTAGAATTGAAATAATGTTTGATGTCACGTGACAGTGTGTAAACAGTAAGATAACACGAAAAAATACTTGATCAAAGATAAATTGACCATCCTTACTCATTTAAACCTTCGTCTCATAAGACCGCATTAACCCGCATCTGAAGTAGACGACTTTTGAAAACATTGTGACTAAAGAAACCATTGCTCGTAATATTTAATACATTCTTCAACATTCCCGCTAAACTGAAAAGACGAAGTGGAATAATTTTGCACAGAAAATAGCCGTATTGTTGAATTAAATTCATTGAACAACGCTTTAATATAATAAATTCATTAGGAGAATTTTAATATCTCCGCCGAAATAAATACACTGAATTTTTTTACTTTTGCTCAGTAAGTACAATTTTTATTTTCAGGGCGACCATCGTATTGTATCTGAAGCTTTCGCAATCGCAAAATTAGGAGTTGTAATCAATTCTTCAATCAATTTCTTCCTGTACTCATTAAGCGCTAAACGTTTTCGGAAGGAGCTGAAAGCAGTCGTCTGCTCCAGACTCATCACTGGTGACGACAGATCGACGTCATACTCAATGTCACATTCGACGTCATCAACTGCAACCAGCCACACAAAGTTGACTTCCGTTTATAAACATTAAATTGTATTTCCACCCCACCCCCCGTATTGTCGCTATTGTTCTTATTTGTTGCTTCATTGTAAATATCTCTATCATTTTAAGTTTCTTTCATTTTTGCATCATTTCATGGTGTATGTATAAATTCCACGCCGCGTAATCATAATAGATCATTCATATGACACAGTTCGAAAATTTAGTTTAGCTTTATGACGTCACACAAATCTCTACCAGACCCTACACCGTGAGTGAAAGAAGGCAAATTACACATCCAAACGTCTAGATTATGTACTATCAACTGAAAATGATAATATGACATTAAACGAGAGACTTACTACATTCTAAAGCTCTACATGACCTCGATATTAAGAGTAACCATTATTTCGATAACGCCACTAGGAAAGTTGGATTTGATCATGGCGAATGTTCTTTTAAAAAATAATAACAATTAACTAAAACAAACACGTGTAGCTTGTTTTATTTATTTTCCGCCTGGAAAAAAACATCGACAAACACCATCAACACAATGCCAACCAGTGGAACAAGAACCCGAACAGTCGCCCAAAGCACTGCAGGATGCAGGGGCTGAAAAGACATTGATACAAAATATTAATTATACAGCACGTCATAAACAAGTATAATATAATTTGGCTAAAACACGCTGAAACAATATTCTGAATACATTCTTTCAGCATTATACCAGTATAGCAAACAACATAAATAAATGTTAAGGTAAACATGAGGCCTTCGAAGCAACGCAAGGTCTCTTTCACTAGGTTTTAACGTCGCACCAACAGTCAGAGCCATTCGGCCACTTGTCCAGCTTACCCGGTGGACGAAAAACGCCGGCGTATATCTAGATAGAAACATCGACCTTCCGGAAGTCAGTCGGACATATGAATTTTCTGGCCCGGCTGGAATTCGAACCCACAGCGGTGAGAGGCTAGTGATTACTAGTCGTAGATCATAAATATTCGACAACGGAGGACGCCTAACGTTAACATGCATTACTGTGAATTGGACAATGTCACGTGACTGTTGAGAGTCAAGTGGTTATCGTAATATTATTGCTCGTAATAACGAGTTTTACTGTATTACGTTTTCAACGTTCATATTTGGGATTGTCATTAGCTAAACAATATTCTGGCAGCAATAAAAAGGGTAATCTAGATACTTACCACCTGAACAAGTACATACAAAATTGTGACATTGTACGGTATAACCTGAGTCACATGACACGTGACCACAATTTGATGCAGAAACACAATTTTCTGCGTAGACAGTGACTGTAAGAAAAGAAATAAAATATAGGCCCAAGATTGCAATCCAATTTGGCCCGACAAACACGTTCAGAATATAAAGGGAAAAGTTTGAATCTTGTTTTTATCAAACCATATAAATACCAACACATAATCCTTTAGTATAATGAGCTGTATAAACGCCTTTAAAATGTACCACTGCATACAAACCGCTCAAAAACTAGTACTAGCAAGCAGATAGTGATTGTACTTCTAGTCAATGATTAGATTACAAAGGGTCAGTTTTATTGGTATATCTTTGCTATGATAACAGGTTATAAACTGCAAAATCTTGCAGACAATAGATACCCCCCCCCCCACAAAAAAACATTCAATAGGATCAAACACTTTAACTTACAAACAGAGGGTTTCAAGACTTTTAAGCGTAAAAGCTGCCTTCTTAGCTTAGATATGCCTAGGACTAAACAATAGTAACAATACGGTAAAAACCGTATTGCAATATATTGCAATATGTATTGTTTTTTCGCGTAGAAAAGCAAAGTAATGGCAAATGGATCAATATTATATATATTTATGTATGAAATTCATATGTAGTTTCACTAACATTTATATTTTTCCGATCAGTCGACGAACAATATGGAAAATAATAAATAATTTCAATTAAAACAGCATGAATATATCATATTATCAAAAAATGTGTCTGTATTATTTATGATAAAATCGCAAAATAAGTTGATAAAAAATGTAAAATCGCTACCTGCAAAAGAGCACACGAACAAAGCTATGGCAATTTTCATTCTGATGTTCTGACGATGAAACACTGTCGTAATGAAGAGATGAATCGCTGTGGGTGCATGGTTTTATACTAACAGTAAGTCTGCAAGACGGGGGGGCGTATATAGACTGCATACTTACAAGTCATTCTGGGGCGCATAAAAAACTACAGTCGATCCCGGCTAGGATAATATCGTATAGCAATACGCAATATGAGCCGTAATGCTAAATGACACGTGACTACATGTACTGCATGTATTGACAAAAAATAATTAAAAAAAAATAAGATACAAAGTCACTAGTATTACGCCCTGTTGATTTAGTAACATCGTCCTATGAGAGTATCTGAATATAAAACAATAAAACACAGTAAAATAATACTAAAACATTTCACAAGTAATGAACGCCCTAAACATTGAGCGGTCTTATTGTCAAGCCATAAATAAAGGATATACAGGATATACAGTGGAACCCCTCTAAACCGGCCGAGCCCGGGACCAGGTTATTTGAAACCGGTTTATAGAGGAACCGGTTAGAGGGTTTCCACTGTATTACCAACCGTAAGAAGATAAGTGGTCGTTATTTTGCAGTGTAGGCTATGTAAAGCTTAACTGATTCTGTACCCTCGTTTGTTCATTTTCATGCCTTATAAAATATGATCATGTATAACTTTACAGGATCGCGGTCTGAATTTCAAATATTAATTGAGCACATACGCTCCTGGGTTCCTCAAAATCGTGTCTACATCATCAAAAAATGGAAAGATGACATCAAGTTCAGCAAAAGGCATGCTTTAGATAATAAAGTGTCATAAAAATTCGAACTTTACAAATGAATGGTGCATTAATTCGCCTCTATCAAAAACGACCCAACCAAAAAGGTACGACCAGATAAGAGTTGTTGGTGCAAAATAACGCAATAATAAGATAAGTATGTTACTAAACATGAGAAAGAACATCGGAGATAAAATACCACATACTATGTTTGTTTTTATGTGACTTACTGTCACTGGGGTTTTGAGCCGTCTTTCAATTATTTTTCAGTTATATACGGCGACCGGTTCACCTAACCAGTTTTTCTGGACTGTGCACTAACCAGTTCTAACTTACCCTTCCACAAGGAGCCGGCAACTTCTCCACATATGCAGGAAAAACGACATTTTTGTCAAATTTCCATAGAAGGGTTTGGCCTGCCGCGACCAGGATTCGAACCCGGATCTCCGAGTTACTAACCACTGGACCACAGAAGCGGCCTACCACGCACTATAAACTGGAAACGTAGAAATAGTGACCACAATACAGGCCCCGAGGTTATAAAACTTGAGAACAGTCTCCGAGCTCAAATCTCAATTCTATTCTCAAAATATTATGGTTAAAAAGGTAGTGCTAATTAATGTTTAAATACATACTCGGATCAATTATGCTGATGGAATCATATATTGATAATATCATTATAGTCTAATCATAATTAGCTTAAAAAAAATAAAAGACAATATTTGGTTAAAAGATTAAAAGACAATACAACAATAGAGGCCACACAAAGCAACATAAACATGAAACTAAGTATTAGTAAGACGTCAAAACTGCTCTAGCAGACACAAAGTGACATAAAGCAGTATATTTTTATCCATAAGGGATATTCAGCGTTTCTGTGTACTAGTGTGTAATACGAGGACGTCCGCACGTAGGTTGCAAGGCAAAAATGGAACATACTGAGATAACAAGACAAAATCATACATCATACTTACAGAAAATTTAGGTCAAGCGAAATGTACATAATGTAATGCACTTTTATAATAATTAGTAACTTGAAAATACTTTAAAGTCAGTGCCAGGTTTTCTTCTATTTTCTTATAGGTCATGTAGATGGAAGACTTCACCTTAATATTAAGACATTTTAGCCCCAAATATGGTGTGGATATTTTATGTAACTTGATATGTAAAGTTGTAACGTAATTAAAAAATGTTGTTGTATTCCCTACAGTAAATTAAAGGGACGCAACTCTAGGTTTGGCAACAGGAAATCGTAATCGAATCACTTCATTGAAAAAGCATCAGTCATAATTGTCGTTTTTTGTTGATATCGTATGACTAAGATGCATATGAATGTTTGTTTCGTGGTGTTTTATGGTGCATTGACAGCTAGCGGTCATATAGCGCGCATTTAAATAAAATGTGAAGCAAGTAACCGTATATAAATTATTAACCATGTACAAAAATAATGCTTTAATAAGAAAGAAGGATGAATGATATAAACGGGTTAAAATTCATTTGTAGTAAAAACATTAAAGTGTGTGAAACTAATCTCACATACATTGTATTATATATAGTGTATAAACATAAACACAGTTAAAAGGCAGTGTAATTTTGGATGTAATTGAATTAAAAAATAAAGGCTTTAATTAAAATGAAATTTCAGACGTCATAAAATTA
Source organism: Lutraria rhynchaena (assembly GCA_008271625.1). Taxonomy (NCBI): domain Eukaryota; kingdom Metazoa; phylum Mollusca; class Bivalvia; order Venerida; family Mactridae; genus Lutraria; species Lutraria rhynchaena. Next base: position 619,655 of record VIBL01000138.1, read on the forward strand.
AGCATTGATAGAAGTTAAGTCCACATAAATGTGATCATAAATGAAGACAAGATTACAAATTGTTTTAATGCCAATTTAAATAGATAATCAATAAAATGTATAGATTATCGTGTTATTATTAATCATATCAATTAGTTAATCATTAAGATATCATAAGTAGATAAAATAAATGAACAAAATGTCAATTATAAAGAAGTCACTTCATAAACTGAGAAAAAAATATCGTATTTTTGTTTGTTTGTTTGTTTGTCTGGGGAAAAATGTAATTTTGTTTGTTTGTTTGTTTGTCTGCGAAAAAAATGTAATTTTGTTTGTTTGTTTGTCTGAGAAAAAAATGTATTTTTGTTTGCTTGTTTGTTTGTCTGAGAAAAAAATGTAATTTTGTTTGTTTGTTTGTTTGTTTGTCTGGGGAAAATGTAATTTTGTTTGTTTGTTTGTTTGTCTGAGAAAAAAATGTAATTTTGTTTGTTTGTCTGAGAAAAAATGTATTTTGTTTGCATGTTTGTTTGTCTGAGAAAAAATGTATTTTTGTTTGTTTGTGTGTTTGTTTGATTGTTAGTTTGTGACATTGTCTTTGAGGTTTAACGCCGTTTTTCAACAATTTTTCAGTTATACACGGCAAACGGTTCACCTAACCAGTTTTCCTGGACTGTATACTAACCAGTTCTAACTTACCCGTCCACAAGGAGCCAGCAACTTCTCCATATATGCAGGAAAATCGACATTTTTGTTAGATTTTCATAGAATGGTATGGCCTGCCGCGACTTGGATTCAAACCTGGATTTCCGGGTTACAGGTCCAGCACACTGATCACTGCACCACGGTCGTGGCTTGTATTTCTGTAGGTTAGCAGTTGTTTTAAATTTGCATGCATTGTATTAACAACTAGAAATATACATTCCAAGAGTGGGTGGGGTAAAATTATTTGACGAAAATTCTGGTAACTGAAATATGCACACTGATCTTTCAATTAAGAAAAGACCAAAAAGATGGATGAAATTATAAAATGATAATGATAATAGCGATTATCAGATAAAATAATACAGTAAAATCCCTGAAAACCGGACTCCCTGAAAACCGGATTTCTCTAAAAGTCGGATGATTTTTCAAGTCCCATTTTTTCTATTCTATTATAAATAATTCTCCAAAAACCGAAATTCTCGCAAAAACCGGTCTTTTGGCCAAGTCCGGAAGGGGTCCGGTTTTCAGGGGTTATACTTTACCAGTATCAAAGACCTCCATACACAAAAGTATTGTAGACCTTTACCAGCATCTACTCTTTTGCAGATTGATTGCGTTTTGCAGGTGTTTTGCAATAATGTTTGCCAGTTTCAGTTAATATGGTCATACATCCAAGATGGTACACTATTTTGTAGAAAAAAACGAATTCACATAAAACGTCGTATCGCCACGAGTGACGACAATGTTGCTATCTTAAGTAATTGCTTAAAATTAAACAATTAGTAATCAGTTATTAAATATTTTAATTCCACCAATTATGATCAGGTCGCTTTAGAATACACAACCCTGCATTCAACATAATACCTCTTTTGTCTTGCCTCACCATAAGATTATACACGCAAGGAAATTAGATTTTAAAAAAATACCGTATGAATAGATATTTTGAATTTGAAAGACTGATACTTTGTTATTAACGTTTTTTTTTAAACTAAGTCATGTAGTTGCGAATTACTTCTCTCATTTTGTGCTGAATAATTTGATACGGATTAACATAATGAGATGACCAGAAAAAATAATGGACACATATTAAACGACGATACATTTACCGACATTTACGGGACTTAGAAAAATCGTCCACTTTAGACAGGATTCCGAATTTCCGGGAGTCCGGTATTCATGGTTTTTATTGTATCATTGACTAAACACTAAAATTGCTACGCCGAGGAAACGTTCGAAATAATAGTGTTAACACGGAAACTAGACGATACAGCCAGATTATGTGGGTTTATTAGAGAATAATGAACGAAAGAAAGCAAGATGGACAATACCACTCTGGACCAAGACGATCTGTTGTCTGAATTAAACGATGAGAAAGCAAGACTGTTCATACCAGCCATTATATACATTGGCGTCTTGATGCTAGTTGGAACAACTGGGAATATCATGGTTTTGTATTTTTACGGATGTAAAATAAAAACAACTCCATCAACGTCTTTTATATTAGCCCTGGCTCTATTTGACTTGGCCTCGTGTGTAGTAGGAATGCCAATGGAAATAGCTGATCTGAGGTACTATTTCAACTTCAAAAGTGAACTAGCATGTAAGATTCTACGCAGTGTAACCCATTTTGCATCTATTTCATCGGGGCTAACATTAGTAATTATAGCCATTGACCGTTACAGGCGTATATGTAAACCATTTGACAGACAACTGAACAACAAACACGTAAAATTCATATGTCTTGTCACCGGATTCCTGGCTGTGATGCTGTCAGTTCCTGCGATATTTTTCAATGAAGTTGTTGAAGTTGATATTCATTCCGAGGAGAGAACAAATCTGATCGGGAAAGACTGCACAACATCAAAGGCCGAAGGACTAAAACCTTACATTCTGGCTTTCAATGCAGTTTATCTCATTGCTTTCTTACTGATTACAATCACTTTGTCAATATTGTACTCATTAATTGGGCGTCAACTTTGTCGGCATCAGAAGTTCAGAACATATGTAGCACGGGGCGGAAGCAAGGTCAAACGAATAACAGTAAGATCAAATAATGAATCTTCAGCTAACTTGCTTTCATATCGCAAAGAAGCAAGCACGCTTTCAAATAAAGTGTTTGCCGATCCTCCTGATGCCACGGATTCAATTGTTGACATGAAAGAGTTTGTGACGAGAGGTTTGACGCAAGTTGAGACAAATCGGCCAAGATCTGGTTACACAACTGTGACAGGCACAACCGCACTGACTGGTTTGACTGGGATGACAGACATATGTGGACGAAGTAGGGGGACAATACAAAGTGTGAAATCTGTCACCATATGTGACCCATCTCAGAATCAGATAATACCAATTGAAGCCAGAGTTACACGATTGAAAAAGACTATTAGTTGTTCAGAATCAACTTGGTCTAGTATAGAAGGTAAACGACCAGGCAGTGCTGACAGTTTTACTAGTGTCTCTACTAGACCTATCAGTCCAAATGAAGCACAACAAACCCATTTCATACAAGGTAACATGATTCAAAATGAAAATATTCTTTACTCAAATCGTGGAGGAGTTCAAAAAGACTCAGATGAAAACGCAATTGAGAGTGATGGAGAGGGAGAAGATGTTGAAAATGTAAATAATGATGACGACGATAAAGAAATTTCGGGACTAGCGGGTGAGCTCAACGAGGAAATAGAACTTCCAATAATTGAGCATAAAATGAATGAAATCACCGATGGCAATGGGAATTGGGAAGTAGGTATACAAGACAAAACACCAACAGATGTAACACGCTCTAACAGTGAAGTGAGTGAGATACGCCTGGCAGAAACCGAAAATGAAACTGTAGCATCGCACCAAGAAAATAGCACCAATCCTTCAATAAAACAACAAGAAAAGGAGACCAAAGAGAAGGATGAAATAAATGAAACCAAAGATGGAGCTGACAACTATAGGCCAAGCAGTAGCGGTAGTGTTTTAAGTGACAAATCAAAACAAGAAAAGGATACTAAAGAGAAGGATGAAATAAATGAAATAAAAGATGGAGCAGACAACAATAGGCCAAGCAGTAGCGGTAGTGTTTTAAGTGACAAATCAAAATCGTCAAAAGGATCCAGGCGTTCAGCCGTCGTGTCACCGATGAGTTGCGTAACAACTTCCACTATAGCGTCACGTGCCAGCACTGTGAAGAAAATGAAGCGAATGCTACACAGAAATGGAAAACGAAGTGGAAAACTGATAAAAGACTCTGATAACATGAAGGAACTCAGACTGAAAATGTTGGACTTAAATACCGTGAAATATACGATGATAATGATAATAATAACGATATTGTTTGTGATAAGCTTCTTGCCTTATTTGGCTCTTGTCATTTGGAGGTACTACCAACAAGAACATGAAATGAATATTTTAACCGACACTGAACTTGTCCTATTTCAAATAGGAATCCGCTCAATATTTTTGAACAGTTCGCTGAATCCTATGATTTATGGAGGGTTTAATTCTAAATTTAGAACATTCTTTTACAAGGTGATGTGTAGATGCTGTACGTTCAAGAAACGGAAGCGGAAATCAGTACAGCAGAGACGTGATCAGTCAGAAAGCACATCCGGGTCTTGAAATAATGCGTTCCCTTGATAGTTATTATTTCAAGTTGATCAGAGCAATGATAAAGCTACCACTGACCGGGAATAAAATAAGTTCTACAGCTTGAAAATACCAAGCTTGTTTTTCATGTTACATATTTGTGCTACATTGAATGCTTGATTAAAAAACAAACACTGACGCATTTATTGCTTTATTTAGATTCATCACGTGGTCGGTAGTAAACGCAGCTGTTCAATTTCACACTAAGATAAGTGACCGAATACAAAAGTAAAACTAGAAAAGACCTTTTCTAAATAAATTGTCCTTTTTCACTGAGGTTTAATGTCGCGCCAACAGCCAGAGTCATTTGGCGACGTTTTCAGCTTTAACGGGGGAGGATGACTCCAGACGTACCCCTGGGTAGGTCCACCAACCTTCCGTAAGCTAGCTGGACAGCTGCCTAACAAGTGAAATTTTGTCACAGGTGATATTTGAACTAAAGCGATGAGAGGCTAGTGATTACAAGTCATAGATCATAAACACATGCCTACGGAGGTCCAAGTCCAGTCTTAAGTCTGAACCTTTTCAATTTAATAATTCTTTTTTAAGTTCAGCGCCCTATCTAATTAGGATATAAATGACAGTGACTTAAAACATTACCTTCGGCTATCCTTAAAAATTATTTGTTTGCTGTAACGCAACCAAACATTTTTTCAGTGGGTCGGTAGGTAGGGATTTTTTTAACAGTAATTGGAATTTTCACAACAAATATCCGAATATCTATACATGGGCACAATAAGCTTCAAAGAAAACAAGCCTTAGACTGAAATAATTTAATGCATATGTCTTGGCTAGTATTAGTAATTACTGTGATAGTCACATACTTTAAAGTCTTATCAAAATCAGACAAAATATGGATTTTGGCGTAAGAACATTGCCAAGGGTAGCCGACTTAAATTTAATGAGCGGAAAGACAAAAATATCGGAAAGCACTTACTAATAACGAAGTTTAAAAAAATTCACTAGGGGGGGGGGGGGGGAGAAATAGTTGAGTCGCGGTGATATTTAAGTGTCGGTCAAGTCTTAGCAAACATAACTTTTAAGTATGGTCTTAGCTTACCTTTTGATAATGGTAATGAATAAATATGTCACTTTTTAAATCAAATAAAAAAGACGGATTGTTTTTAATGAATTGGAAAGCATAAAATTTTCCAAACACTACAACGTCAAGAATTTCATGGACACTACATCATGCTTGTTATATTCATTATTATGTATGGCTTACTGGATTTACGAAATCAAACTTATACTTTTGTCACATAATATTGGACGCAACTCCAATATTGAAGGCTACGTCAACTACGTCTTATAATGGGCCACGGCCGTGGTCTAGTGGTTTGTGCGCTGGACTTGTAACCCGGAGATCCGGGTTCGAATCCCGGTCGCGGCAGGTCATACCCTTCTATGAAAATTTGACAAAAATGTCGATTTTCCTCAGTGTACTAGTATAAAGAAGTTGCCGGCTCCTTGTGGATGGTTAAGTTAGCACTGGCTAGTATACAGTCCAGGAAAACTGGTAAGGTGAAGCGGTCGCAGTATATAACTGAAAAATTGTTGAAAAACTGCGGTAAAGCAAAGTGACAATAAGTCACATAACAACAAAAGAAACGTCTTATAATGAGTAAAATGTGTAAATACCAAAACATGTGACAGAAGTTTTATCATAGGTGATCTTTTCTGAGTTAATTATAAGTATCTCAGTTGTAAGCGGTCTTCACTAGACCTTATGCAAGTTTTAGAAATCAACAGCTTTGCTTGACCAGGAAGTTTATACAAGACCCATCCGCTAGGTCAAATAAGCAGTGTAAGGTTACGGATCCTTGGTTCGCCAGTTTAAACCTTGGTCGCGACAAATACTTTATGTGCATATCTGGTTGAAGACATAGTGTCTATGGTCATTCATCTTCTACTACTGATAATTCGTAAGGAGAAATTAGCAGTCACTAGCGGAGAACATGGTAAGTATTGGAACAAACTAAAGGTAAAACTAATAATTTTACGTCGAGTTTTATTAGACAAAAAACGATAACACCTTTACATAAGAATATTTCCTAGATGGTGCGTTTTAGAAAATATACAGGACAGTTGATGAAAGGCTCTCATATTTTACTATCGTTTCCAGTTAAAGGAAACTTTCAATTATCAATGTTAAATTAAGCTGGCATATTTTTGCATAAGATAATCAGAATATTTTCGCAAAAATCTACCGAATTTTCATGAAAAAATAGCCATTTTCACTAAAATTCAATAGTCTTTCATGATAAGATTTCTTCCCCAGATAGTAAACATACTTATTAAGAGGACTATAAAACATTTTTCATGAAAATAAAATCATTTTACGCGCAAACTTTCGCGCAAAATAAATCAATAAGTATATGCAAAAACATACCACCATATTAAATATGTCACCACACAATCTGTCTATTTCTAACTTTGTATTACTTATATGACGAAATTTAAATTTCCATGGTAACAGAAACATCGTAAATATAGCCTAGACATGAACTTTTCTATCTTGTACACATGCACACGATACAGTGCAACCTCTCTAAAGCAACACCCTTTGGGAGACGCAAAATTATGTTGTTGTTGAGAGGTTGCCGCTCTAGAGAAGTTAAATAAATAGTCAAAAGTACAGTGGGGGAAATAGCATGCTGTTGTTCAAAGGAGGTTGTCCCTCAAGAGAGGGCCGCTCTCTGGAGAGGTTGCACTGTATTATATTAGATGCTTTAATTCATGCTAATCTTCTTTATATCAAATTTCATGTGTGTCGCCATATGAGAACGAAGATGTGAATTATAAGCAAACGTTTTTTGACACATTTTGCAAGAGAATGGCTTATCACCAAGGTGTGTGATCTTCATATGGACTGTTCTGTTGCCTTTTGTTGAGAATGTTTTATCACAGAGGTTACACTTGAACTTCGAACCCGCCTCCCCGGACTCTCCTGCAATAGACGAGCGCAACATGTAGACAAGATCTTTATCAATACTCCGCGCACCTGTTTTACGCACATCTATACATAACTTAAACACATAAACACACCGCAGGTACTTGACACAAAACCAGATTTTAGTTCCATAGTCTACTTGTATCTAATAACAAGTTATGTAACCTATGGAGCTAAAACTTGATGTCGAGTATCTGAGATACAGACCACTTGATAAATCAGCATATTAATCGCATGCAATAATACTCTTCTTATTTGTATCCATACGACCAGTCATGATTTATCTTTAAATTCATTTCAATACCACTTCACATTTTTTGGCTGAAAAATCCGTTGAATTTCGGCACTTTCCGTCAAAGTCCGGTTAAGTTATTCGGCAATGTCCGTCCAATTTCGGCTACGTAATAATTATACTAATTAACGTATAATGTGCAATACCAACATACAGTAACATTTCCAGTTTAAATAACGCTTGTTTTATGGTAGTTATATATTAGTTATATAATTTGGTATTTAGACTGTTTTGAATCTATCACGTGGTATAATCACGTGGTATGAAGTTGTGTAATTCACGCTGGATAATAACAAAATAAAATAAAAAACACAAAAAAAACACCAATATCATACAAAAGTATTTTATACAAACATGTTAAACAAAATTAACTCAACATGAACACCAAATAATCAAAAAAACGTATGGAACTGAAAAATGAACTTTTGTACACAAAAATCTAACACTTGAAATAAAATACAAACATTATAATACAGCCACTGATAGTCTCTTTCGTTGAATAGTTTAAACGAACAATTAAACAGTATTTCTGTTTTTGTTTTTACTGGAGTTTAATATCGCACCAACAACCAGGGTCATTTGGGGCATTTCCAGCATGAACGGTAAAGACCCCAGGCGTATACCCGGATAGAACCACCAGTATTAACGTACAAAATAAAAATAATAACATTAAATTATTCAACATACAAGACATTGGCAAATGCTTTGGTTAATTAACAATCATTTAAATCGCAGACCAAAAATTAAACTTATATCATTAGTTTATTATCAGTATTGTTCAAAAGATTCCGGAATTCAAAATAATTAATCATAAAACTATTTCTGACACTGAGAGAACAGTATTTACAATTTACACACGAGCATCAATGCAACAGTATCACAATGAGTACATTACAGGCATACAGTAAAACCTTGAACTTAGGATCAATTTTACGACGAAATTAATCGGTCTTAATTGATAATAGTGAAGTGGTCATATTGTCAAGTTAAATTTCAGAGAAAGAGAGACATAAAGTCTGGTTCGAAAATAATTGGTCATTATACGGAGCTGGTAAAAATATTGCGACATCCGCTGTCAGGTTTTGCTGTTCTGTAATTTATGCATTCAAATGTACTTAGATTATCATAAACACTATTAAGGTATTATAACAAAGAGCATGGTGGGCGGGTGGGGACTTTTTGGAAAAGGGAGTTGCATTATGGGAAGTTATGATTCCCGGAAGTCACATGACATTAAATGCAATCTATATTTAGACGTCCTTGAAATACTACAATAATTGTCTCTAAGTTTTCGAGTATATGTGTGACGCCATATGTGCTCGCAGATATCCTTTGAAGGCAAATGCTTTTCCACAAACATTACATGAAAATGGTTTAATGTCGCTATGTACACTCTTCAAATGCATATTTCTGTTACCAGTCGATGAGAACGTTTTTCCACATATATTACACTGAGCTTTCGATATTGCCACATCTGAAAAACAAAAAATACGGTCACGTGATATATAAAGCACCATTCACCAAGAGCTACAAGATCAAAATGTGATAATTTATACATCGCCTTACGTTCTATCCAATCTCAATGCTGAATAGTTAGGTCAGAAACCAATAAAATTTGTATTTACATTCACCAAGTATTTTTTGTATGACCTAAGACTTCATTTAAGTGTTGTGTAAATGTGTGCATCAAAACTATGGTCTATCAACAAATATTACTATATATACCTGTTCTCATTGGTATCATGTTAAGTAATAATCAAGCATGCCCTAAATGGAACTACACCGACGGTGGATCGTATTTCTCCTACTGCTGTAAATTACTTTAATTCTCAAGGTCAAATACATGGCGCTTGAGAAATGTTTTGTTGGCTAAAATATACCACGATATTAGTGTTGTTGTGTGACGATTCGAATAACCACAAGCACCTAACAACACCCAAGAGTGGATAAGAAACAGGTGACGATTTTCAATCATTTTGTGACAGATAAAATGAGTGCTTTTGCTTGGACATCAAGTCCATCGCCCTAAACAAATGGGTGCTTGATACATTTCAACCAGTTTGTACACTGAAACAATAAAAATATCAAATGTTTACATCTGATTAGATGCCTGTATCAAAATGCCATGTTTTACTGACAAGTAGACTGAGGGTCCAGCCCCCCCCCCTCCCCTAGATCCGCCTATGTTGTGTTATTGTACTTTTAACTTATTGTACGTGTAGTGTGCGAAAATTTTTAGACATTAATATATATTTTCATGTAAATATATTTCATAATAGAAAAAAAACTTTGCTTGGGCAATTTTAGGGGGGGGGGTCCGACTCCCCCTGGATCCTATGATTTACATGGGTGAATGTTGAAAACTTTAAAAAAAAAAAACGGAAATTTTAACTTCGGTGCCGCGGAAACAACAAACAGGACCTGGAGGTTCCTGAAATTTCCGGAAAACTTTTAACCATACATTTTGAGCTACTATAAATCCAATATTCAAACAAGGCGCAACAAATTAGGATAAAAAAATGCATAGGCACCTGTGCCAAACTTTGTTTTCTATTGACCAATCTTGTTTGAGGCTTTAAATCTAATGTTCATATGAGTTGCCATATGTGAGCGGAGATAACTTTTGTAAGCAAAACCCTTGTTACAGATGTTGCAAACATGGGGTCTACTTTTCTCGTGTTGGTTCTTCATGTGTATTATCCGATTACTCTTCGTTGTTAACCGTTTCCCGCACACATGACAAGGATATCCAAGTGCATCACTTTCCTCCAAACCTGAAATAATATAACATAGAGTCACTGATGCTCAATTATTTGAACAAAAAGTTTTATCATTGTGATATAACAATGTCATAACTTCATTTATATTGGTAGACTGGAAAGTGGGGTAAAAAAGTTACGAAACAAAATCGAAGAAGTTATGGGAAAGGAGATAAAATAACCTGGTGGTCGATGTTCAAGAATTCAATTCCTGTAATTGGAGGTTTTAAAAATGATCTCCAACTAATAAGATTAACAGAATGACGGTGATAAAAATGATTTACGTTTTGTGACTCTTTGTAAAATGTAATGAAGACATTTCATATTCGTATACTTTTTATTGAAACTCGTTTATTAATACACTGTATATAGCATTGTTATGCACAAAATTATGCAAACTTCCTAAATCCAGCCTTGGTTTAAATCATAGTACTATACAGCTCATTACTTACAAGAATATCGAACACAGAACCCTGTTCACGTGCATACTAAGTTCCCCGTCTAATCAGCAACTAAACAGAAAAAGTCTATTTACACGTGCTTTTGTTGACAAGTGTCTGATTGGCTGTGAATACCACTCACTTTTGTATGACTAAGAAATGTCGATAAATCGTGTTTGCAATATCTGTTTTGCGTTGATTTTGCGGGAACAATTTACATTACATACCAATTCAAAATACAAACTTACGATCATATTCAATTAGGTAAAACCCATTATTTTACGAAACTTATTCATCCTTCATAAATCCTCGTTCATAACCCAACCAATAATATATGGATATGTAACACTACAAGAGCAGCGTTTTACGAAGAGAGACGACCCGAGGAGCTAAAAGAGGATGTAATTCAGAATTGTATTAATTACATTAGTTAATACAAGATAAAATACCAAAGTGTTATTACAAATATTTATCAGAAATAAACAGAACTATAGTATTTTTGAGTATGTATTCCAAATGACACGAAACAAAATGGCTGCGTAAGACAGCAAAACGTGATTATTAAAGCAATTACATATATTTTCTTTACATTTACAATATTTAGAAGAAATATATCAGGCGAATGTTCATCACATTCAAATAAGATAACCATTATTAAAATGCTGAGAATCGTCTATTGGTGAGCATTTTTGGAGTTCTTAGACATTGCTAGGTCCATATGTAAAGCCATGTGAGACGTCATAGTTGACGTCATATCTGACGTCATAGGTGATGTCATATTTGACGTCATAACTGAAGTCATATGTGACGTCATGTGTGAGCGAAGATAACTCTTGTAAGTAAATCCTTTATGACAGATGTGGCATGTGTGAGGTCTTAGTTTCTCATGTTGATTTTTCATGTGTTTTACACGGTTACTTTTCGTCGTTAGACGCTTTCCACACACGTAACACGGATAACCAAATGCATTACTTTCTTCCATACCTGCAAACAGATAAAATTGAAAAAGGTTACAAACTTGAATTTGTATGCATGTACAATTGCCATTACCACTTTCTTTTAAAGTGCTATTTTAGCTAAGACATGTCTGTAAAAGGACAAGCAATGTAAAGTCACCCAACAGCTAAGGAGATGTTTTTCGCACTAAATATTAAACCAAAATGTCGAACGCTTTCTAAATATTCTATAAAACAACTAAAACATTAATAAAACAAGATTCAATTTCATGCAAACATAAAATTAATTTTACGTCGTATTCATTTATTTCCTGTATCAGTTTTCAGATATGAGTTTTGAATCATTTTATTGTCTGTACAGGTAAGGGGATGATTCGTCAATTTTATATACGCATATCATAATGTTTTTAAACAGACACATGGACAAATAGTTGAAGCTTCTAAAGCTACAAGAATAACATAGAATGCAAGTGATATCACTGCATACGATGCAGTGTTTTATTTCAGGTGAACCAAAAACAATTTGAACACAAACATATAGTTACATTATCAGCATCCATACTGGTGTCAGATAAAGATGAAGTCATACAAAATATACACAAAACACACAGGGAAAAAACAAATGATATATACACATGTCATAAACAAAGAGGTAAGTCAACTTAGACGTATTTATAATTTGGCAATTAAAACTACAGAACTAGACTTTACTGCCAAACATATTGGCTGCATTTCTTTTTTCATTTCAGCTCACTTTCAATTTACAGGCTCTCCAGCAGAAAATTTGAAAAATACTTGGAGAAAAAAATAATTTACAGAAAACAAGTAATGTTGAGAAAAAAAACTAGGAAGTATTCACAGGAAGTATGTCACCTTGGAAACCCTTTCTGTATCAAATTATAAGTTTAGCTGACTGTAACTGTGTTTCTGCTTTTCAGTCACTTGTGGGCATCACTTAAGCGAAGTCCAACCTTATCTCATCATAAGCTTCTGGCTGGACTATGCATCAGGGACATCAGACCACACTATCAGCAACATAGACTGTCAGCTAAACATCCTGATTGACCTCCACTGCAATTTAAACACTTTAACACATTTGAAAACTTTTTTAAAACTTTTTCCAAACATTACATAACGGATAAAAAAACTAGGAATACTAGGTTTTAAGAAAAGCTAGGAATGCTGGAAAGCCTGAGTTTAGTGTATTGGGTTGGTATCAAGTTTCTCCACTGTTGTTGACTTAGGGATTTCAACCACTCATACCAGATTCTGTATTACGTGACCAAATGCTAAGATGGACAACATAGCTTAGTCATTTTACAATGTCTAGTTGATCTTGTATTTAACTACAGTAAAACCTCGTTATCTCAGTGTCATTGGAAAAGACTAAACACTCGAGATAAATGTGGTGCTCATAATAATGAGGCATTTGTTTGTTGGTTGAACATTATACGCAACTAAGAACAAAAATTGACAGGACTTTCAAAGCTCCTTGAAGTAAGTCTGGTGCTCGTGATATTGATGCTCGTAATAATGAAGTTTTAATGTACATGACATCTGAATTCACTAGATTTTCACTTCATGTTCGACTGCCAGTTCATATGTGTAATCATATGCGTCTTCAGATTTCCTTTCAGAAGGAATGTTTTGCCGCATACTTCACAATGGAATGGTCGTTCTCCGGTGTGAATCTTGGCATGTATTTTTAGATTGGATTTTGATGAAAGGTGCTTTCCACAGGCATCGCACTTAAACTTACTGGTTCCAGCTGCAGAAATGGCTACATCTTTCTCATGGATACCTGGAAAATCAAAATGAAAAGTTAGAATTAAATTATCTACACTAGGAATATCCTGTCCAGTTCTGTAATACAATCAAACAATAAAACATGCAAAAAATATAACTAACAAAAAAAAATAGCATAACTAACAACAAAACGCTGGTATATCCAGCAAATCTAACCACACAATTATTATACTTTAATCACAATTTACCAAAACATACTTCAAATCAAAATAAACAATGGAATCATTTCATCTTTGTTCTTCCATACAGTTGGTATATTCATCATTAAATTCCAAAAGAGAAATCAATTATGTGTGCGCTAAAAGTGTTCCAACAAGTACAATAAATATACTTGTTTTGAGTAGCCTATGTTGTGTGGGTGACTAGGTATGTTCTGATGGTTGAATTTTTTTAAGATGTCAGATTAATTTTGAAGGGACATTCCTGGCTACCACCTTTTTCTATATATATTTTGTATATTATTTACAATATGTGGTTTAAAGTTTGTACTTTGCTTTCAAATTCATAGATCAACTTTTAAAGAGAGAATAGGCGCGACCATGGTTCAGTGGTTAGTATGCTGGACGTGTAACCCGGAGATCCGGGTTCAAATCCCAGTCCCAGCAGGTCATACCCTTCTATGCAATTTTGACAAAAATGTCGATTTTCCTCCAAAATTGGAGAAGTTGCCAACTCCTAGTGGAAGGGTAAGTTAGTGCTTGTTAGCACACAGTCTAGGAAAAAATGGCGTTAAACCTAGTGACAATGCCACATAAAAGTAGACTGAACATGAATTATTTATTACAAGGGCGATGAAAAAAATAAATGAGCCATGAAATGAACATTGTTTTTAATGTGAGAGAGAACTGAATACACATAGTTGTACCAGGTAGAAATAAGATGCAAATATCAAACTTGAAAAAGTAACTCAGTCTCATCTAAGATAATGTAATAACATGCACACAAAACACACAGAAACCAAGCAATAAATCAATCCATCTCTCCATTAATTGCTCCCATCATCATGTGGTTGTGTTTTCTATGATATCAGAAGCTTTGTATATTGGAGTGGTGGATATAGAGGCATTCCCCTACCTTTGATAGTGAATCAAAATAGAAAATTACATAAATTTCAACCATCTGGCGAATTTGAAGTACACTTAGATCTATTATCTCAATTTTCATCATTAAGTTTGATTGGATGACAATTATTTTACCAAAATACAGAGGCATCGATTATTGCCCTTGTCTCAGCTTCGATGTCCTTCGGTAGTGAACATTCTGAATCATGCATCAACATGTTTAATTGGACTAAAACTTCTTTTCAAACACCAGGAAACAATTAAGGATATGTCTAATGCCAACTATACACTGTTTCTTTCATAGCTGCTGAGAATGCACTGATATAAAATGAGACTGAAGATGTTGCTGTTGTCTGAATCTTTTCTCACAATATTTACAAGTGAATGGTTTCTCTCCAGTATGTATACGCATGTGAACCATTGTATTCTGTTTTGTTTTGGAGACTTTACCACAAATTGGACAAGGCCAGAAAGATTTTTGTCCCGAAACGTCATCTGAAAAAATAACAGCAACAATATATATATATAACAATATATAGACTAGCAATTTACATAGTAACCAAAATAATGAAATGGTATTTTCGTACAGCAAAGAATCTGTACTTCATGGTAACATGTCTTATTTTGGTGTACATACACTAAACCTAATTATTTCATTTAATTTGTTTACTTGACAATACTGACGCCACTTTGAACAGCATAAAATTCATTTCTAACTTTCATTAACCCTTTGCCTCATAAGCATATATTTCAAGCAAATGGCTTCCTTTGCCACAATGATTTCTAAAGTAGTCTGCTACAGATGTTGGAAAATGCAGTATTATAATATCAATTAAGGGTTAATAGCACAAATTCAATAAATAAATACTGAAATAAATAAAAAAAAGTTTACATTACATTTCAAACAAAACTAAGCAATGGATAGAGGTCTTAACAGTAAAGAAGAAGACATCCTTTTATACGAACACATTTTATTTATTGAGAAAATGGGTAAAGTTTACAACATCAACAAGAATCGTCCCAAAAGACAACACTTTCTAATACTATTATTTCTACACCCAAAACATATGTTGTGAGTTCTGGAACAAATTACGGCAGTTGAAAATTTCATGGATTTCTTATTAAGCATTACATATAATAGATTTACATATAACAGATTTACATATAATAGATTTTAGCTCAGCTCATGCTAAGTTTACCCATGTAAACATTTTATAAAAAAATAGCCCCCACAATTTATAGAATCACAAGCATTTTTATGAGTAAGCCTGACTATACCAAATTTTAACCCTTTGCCTCATATGTATATTTTGGACTCTTCCAAATTCAAAGCTAATACACAAGAATTATCTAAGAAAATTGGGTTATCTCTCTTGGGTAGAATGGAAAACATTGTGGCAAAAGAAGTCAATGGCTTTTTTGCCACAATGTTTTCTAGTTGTCTGCTTCAGATGTGGGGGAAATGTGGTATTACGAGACAAAGGGTCAAAAAGGACTTAACAAGAGTATTTTTATCATTAATCCAATGATATCAAACCTTAATAAATAGTGCAACTAAAGTGATCTTAAAAGCAATCATGCAATAAAGACATCAAAGTTTAGGTTAATTGTAACCAAACACAATTAATATACCTATTATACTGAAACATAAAACTATGTTATTACACAATAGTGAAACACCATAATCCTAAAGCATAGTATTGTATAAATGTTCAGAGTATCGTTTTTGAGCGTTGTTACCGGCAACTAAATTTTCATAAATTTTAAGTCATTTTCTTTTGCATTTAAGAATTAAGAGGTCATAGATTCGAAAAAACATGATTCACAGTAAATGCTTTCATAATCCTTCAAATTATATCTAATGCAAAAAGAAGATTATTCAAACAATAACAGAAAATTATTATTAAATTGAAAATCATTATTAATTAACAATAACAGAACAGTTTGAAAAGAGAGGGTAAAATTTAACAATCCAGGGGTCTTAATTAGGAAATAATGAGATTCTATCTTCAGTTACATGATCTACAGCACGTATCATCTACATCATATTATAATTCATGTGTGTCACAGAGTGAGAATTCAAATTTCCACGATGCTGAAATGTTTTTCCACAGATAGTGCACTTGTATGGCTTCTCTCCAGTGTGCAGTCGAGCGTGAAGATTCCTGTTTCCTTTCGAGGATAATACCTTACCACAAACATTGCATGGAAATCCAGCTCGTCGACCCGGCACGTGATCTGGAAAAAAAGAGTTATCTTTTGAGACATTGTACTGAAAACCGTAAGTATTACAGTAAAGTAAAAAACTGTAACTGACAACTATAAGAACAGAGCAGTATTTACATAGTTTCCAGCACTCGTTTAAATTTTACTTCAATCTCTATATTTTCCTAGATACTGTTTTGCTTTGTCTGTCAATCAAAACAGATGTCAATAAGTTCACAGTTTTCATTCAAAACAATGTTAAATCAATCTCACTGTACCACATTTTCTAACAACAAACCATTATATTATATGCAAAGAAATGCGCGTTCATGTTGAGATTACGCAAATCTGTACATATGACAATGACTTGGCAGTCCAAATATATAACAAAACAAAAATATATGTTTTAAAATGTTTAAATATACAATAACATATTCTACATACAGTCAATCTTGCTCATGTGACCCCATGCAACTTTCTTAATGTTCTTAAGCAACGACAAGCGTTTTCTTTTTTCATAACATTTTAGTTTATCAAGACCTGTATGTACAAATATGGACAAAAAACTATAAGTTTCCCTGTACTGAAGAAGAGCTACAAATATCGTTGTAGTATTTATAAATATCAAGGCATCAATAATACTAACAACTGTTTAGAGTAGTTTGTATGCCCATCAGCAAGATTAGCTCAGTTGTTAGAGCAGCTGACTTGCAAGCAGAAGGTCGCTGGTTCAAGCCCTGTATCTGGAACTTTATTTTCTGTCTCCTATTACACAACATTTGAGTAGGTGCATGCATACATGTATTTTAAACATTTTTAAAGTCCACTCTAATAAATAATAACAACTTAAGGCACAATCACAGACTTACTGAACACTTCTAATAAAATGCCTTTCCACTAATTAATGCCAAACTTTTTTGAAAAAAAAAAATCGTAACTCAACATAAACATTTATAATATTAGGTATAAATGTCTGAAAATTTCAATAATCACAACATCTGAGAAGTAGATTGTATTATCTATATTTTATTCAAAAGAGTACAAAAACAAGTTGGCAATAAAATGGCAGCATGAAATATTCAAGTCAGACAACGTGGTCATACAGCAGAAGGAAATAGTTCAACAGTTATATACAGAATTACTAAGTACAATCATACATCATACAAACAGTTGAAGCTACACCAAGGCATGCGGTATGCCTTAGTTAAAATTTGGGCAGGTAAATGGCAGGTTTATTATGCATGCTCCGGACCCCCTAGATTGCCCGTTTCAAATATGGGTCTGGCAAAGGCACTGCTACATGACTTGCTGATCACAATAAAACTTTGCCGTAGACAGTTCACTATTTGAAGTATTCGCTATTCATGTGTGTCACCATGTGCGAGTTTAACGTGCTCCGACGTACGAAGGCTTTACCACAAACGTCACATTTAAATGGTTTTTTGCCTGTATGAATCTTAGAGTGCAAGGTAAGATTTCCTTTGGTTGATAAAACCTTCCCACATGTATCACATGGAAAACCAGACGATCCGGACTTGTAACCTGAAAATCAATAATAACAACCAAATAATAGAATAATTAAATCATTTACTACCATAGTAATGCACATACATTGATATCAAAATAATTGAAAATTCAAGTAAAAAGTTTTAGACAAATTCTTACGTTTGCATAAGTAATCTTAATAATTAATAATTATTTGAGTAAATTGACAAAAAAGGTTAAGAGAGGTTAAAAAAGGTTGGGATGAACAGAATTATACCTGAGGGCATTAACATAATTATAAGGTATTGATAATAAAGAATCTGGACATACACGGAAGCAGGGATTTTTTTTAATAAGCCAACACATCTCTCAATCATTCTGTGCTCCTTTTAAATTCAGAATCCCAAACATTCCCTAAAAAGCACCCCTCATCTAAAAAAACCCCATCCCCACCCAGTAATTTTGAGAAAAAACGAAAATAATCTTTTTTTAAAAAAAATTCTGTTGTTGTTGGATGGATTCCTGTGTTAGGATTGACTTTTTTAAAGGGACAGGGAATGCTTTCAGAAAGAATTTGAGGGTTGTTTCTGGTAAGTAAAGGACCAGGTTATCAGTGGCTGGTTAAACACTAACACATGGGAATTGTTAAATTCAACTGAAACAATGATAAACATTGATAAAAGATGACAAATCCAGAATGGAAATAGCATCAGACAATGCACGTCATATCCACCACAAAACATTTCGTAATCACCTTCAGAAATCATAATTTCCTTTACAGCATTCACGAAAACTTTAAATGCGTTGCCATGTGAGTTTTCAAGTGATATTTCCTGTAGAATCTCTTATCACAAACATTGCAAACGAATGGCCTGATCCCGGAATGTATCAGTTTGTGTCCCGCAAGTATACTCTTAGTGCGGAAGTCTTTGCCACAAACATCACAAGGAAATCTTTCATCAACAGGGAAACTGACTGTAACAGAACAATACATCACATTATACAGCTGTCTTAAGTTAACATTTAATGATACAGAAGCATCCTAGGAACAGAAAAAAAAATGGATGAAACGAAAACAGGCTAACAGCATAACTGTCCTGTAAGAATATCCACACACTTAGGAAACAGTCCTTGGTTCAGTAGCAAGGCTGTATTCACAGCGATTTTTTCTTCCTTGTTAGGGTCCGGTAAACAGACCCTTCCCAATCAAGAAATGAAGACATTTTTCCAATTCCCAACCAAAAAAATCCCAATTTTGGCATCAAACTGTGAATTTTTCCTAACTGGACCTTTCCCGGACCCTTTCCAAAAATTGCAGAAAAAAACACTGATACAGGCAAACTAAACACCTTACTGTCAAAACTAAGGGAAAATAATCAATAAATATAGTAGAAACTATTATAAAGTAGATTTACTCATTATATCGTTTTGGGTATTCAAGAAAACAAATTCAATAACTAGATCCTTTGTACATTTATTCTAACTAAACTCATACAACATCTTGATATACAATTTTGTACAAATAAAACATGACACAAAATCACTGGCTGAAGGAACTATTGAACAACAAGGCTAAAATAATTTTGTGGCAAATTCAATTGTACCATTTTCGCCACAAAATTGACCAGTTTTCACTGTCAATTACAGCATATATTGGAAATTTATAATAAAACAAGAAAAAATGAAATTATGAAGCCATCCAACAACAACAACAGATTTTTTTCTTCAATTTTTGGGCCTTTATTATTCTAAATTGTTGAGATTTTCAGACACTAAAGAAGTTGTAGTAAATAGGATTATGTATGAAAGGCAGACAGTCAAGAAACATACGTACAATTGTAACAACATAATCATATCAAACTGCAGCTAGCACATCCGTAAACTAATTAATAAGAAACTAATTAACTCGAAAGTAGTTGCTTGTTAATATAGATTGATCCATAAAATAATCAATGCAACAGTTCCAACATCCTAAGCACAAATGTTCACCAAATCACAACACAAATATTCAAACATCTAAAGTAAGCAAAGGGAGGTAACTCATGCCCTAGATCTCTGAAATTTGTATTTTGTTAATAAAAGGGAGGTAATCACAAATGTCATGATTTGATGATCCATAATATATAGATTAATGTATTATTTTAGAGAATAACTGTTGGCCACTTTATCAGAAATCTTAAGTCAAGATTTGAGTAAAATATGAAAAATGGGAAATAATAAAATGGATAAACAAACTAGAACTTTCATAAGGAATACAAAGTTTCAGCTAGCCATCTATAATGTATAGAATGATTCATATATGAACCACTTAAAATGATCCTTCATAATAACTTACTGACCTAAAACACAGGCCTTGTCAATTCAATTCCTTGAACAAGTGTTTGAGTAATGGGCTACATTTAAAGTTTTTGCACAACAACATGATGACCCAGCAATCATAATAGCTGGACTTCTTCGAAACAGACGAGCTAAAAGTCATTGAATTGCTCTAATCATTTATAATGTAAATCATGGACCGTAGTCCAGTCAACAAGTCGCTAGCACAACATTGAGGTCAAGTACAAATTTATTATTTTTCACTCTAAGAATAAAAGAATTTCACAATTCTTAATCTCTTATCCCACAAACAGCTGTAGTCACATTATTATGCACAACAAGAAACTATCCAATAAACCAACACATCTCTCAATCATTCTGTGCTCCATTAAAATTCAGAATACCAAACATTCCCTAAAAAGCACCCCTCATCTAAAAAACAATCCCAACCCACTAATCTTGAGAAAAAAACAACAAAAATAATCTTTTACTCGCCATTAAAATACTATTTCTTCATCCCTATTCTATACATAGAAAAAACATGCAAACAAAACTTCAATCATTTTTTAACAATCAGAAAATCTAGAAATCCAAAACCCTTGAAAAAAAATCAGAAATCTAACTCCCCTGGGGTCATTTATTAGGAATATTTGGTAATTAGAATTAAGGCAAATGAAATATACATCAATTCAAACTGAAGTTGGCTGAAGACTCATTTATCTTCTCAAGTTCTTTATTGTGCACGAACCTCACGTGCCGCGTCAGGTTGCTTTTTGTGGTGAAATTTGCCAAACACCGATTACACTGGAAAGGTCGCTCCCTGGAATGCCTACGATAATGTATATCCAAAGCTGCCTTACAAGAGAATCCTTTTCCGCACTCCCCACAAATGACTTTAAGCGATTTACTTGTGTCATTAACATTAACTAATATTTGTCGATTCCAATTTTCTGGATTCAATGCTGGAGAGCCTACAAATAGATCTGAGCCACTACCAAACTTCAGCTGGTCCCTTGTCTCACCTGACAGTGCTGAAAACAGATAAAATAGTCATACAATCATCAGCTAAGATTCATGTAATGAAATCAAGAAATTCCATTAACGCTAGTCAGAAAACAGTATAAATACGGTAATAATGCTTTGTCCTTAGATGATGATGATTTTTTCAAATAAAACAGTGCAAGACCCTTATTATTACCTTACTTATCTTAACATGTTGGTCACTTTTAAAGGGTGCTTCCACTGAAATTACATGCAATCATTTAGTTATAACATCCATGTTAGGCCATGAAATAAAATAATCTGCTTTAGCATGCTTAGCAAATCCTATAATACAGATAATATCAAATATAAAAGAACTTCCACTGCATGTAAACACCATATTAGGTTATATCAACATTTATTTACTGTAGCCTTCATCATAATAACCACCTTCTGTGCATTTGGTTTATAAGTAATACATCTTTTTAAAACAAAAAAAATGTTTGCTATTCACCAACCTTTACAGAAATGTGCAAAAACATAAGTACATGCATGTACACACATATTAATTTTTATTTACAACAAACAAATGGATACAACACGGAGAAACACCCATAAAAAACATATGATTGACTCCTCATTGAAGTATTTAAATTATGATACACAATACATACAGTCAAACCTGAGGTAAAAGCCACTGGTGAATACATACAACCTGTGAACATAAGTCACATGTTAAAACACATTTATCAGTATCATAGATAATATAGATCAGGAAAAAAGGACAACTCTGCCCAGCAGCCAAGCAGTCTTAGTTCTTCCGTTAACAGGTTTGAATTTAATTAGAGAAAGAAATACCTGCGTCAATAATTTTAATCAAATTCTCGCAACTATTATCAGCACACCTGTATACACAAAATGAAGAAAGCAACATAGGTCAAGGTCACATTTAAAAAGCTTGGTTTTCACACTAAAACATTTTGAATAGTGGGTGTAGAAAAGTGTACTTTCTTCCAAAATAAGTTAGAAAAAGTTATGTTACAGCAATAAAGAGTATGTCTACATCATATCCACACGGTAGTCGAATTGAAACACGAAATGGTTAATACAAAATCTGAAACCATAGTAATTGCAACCATGACATCATATCAACAGTCAACTTTCATTTGAATTTTAACAAATCAAACTTAAATGACTTAATACAATTCCATTTAACCATTTCAACAACCAGTATAAAACACAAAAATGCAGTCTATCGTTAATGGCGTATTAACACAGATGTGGACACATCACAACTTAATTCTCCATACGCAGGAAAAGTAGTCCTTGGTTTTCACTTCATAATGTTGTTTAAACTCTTGAAATTTCTCTAATACAAACTATGAATTTTTCACACATACACGGTGTAGTGTTCTCATATGTCTGTAATAGTTGTTACTCTGAGCAAAGCCTCTTTTACAATAATGACAAATATATGGCTTTTCTCCTGTGTGAACCCTCATGTGAATTTCTAAAGAAGCTTTACTGGCAAAGGTCTTATTGCACCCAGAACATACATTGACTGTAAAATTTCCATCTGACGTCCCTGAAATACAAAATGCACATTTAACAAACAAGATATATAAGTGTGACCGTATTTAACTAACAACAATATATGATATCCTTATGGCGGTTGTGGTAGGTAAAGACATGAACTTATTTGTCATACAAGACCATTATAGTCTATGTGAACCCACTTATTCTACATATTTCAACAAAACAGCATGTAGACATGAAAATAGCAACAATACTATCAGTTGTCATGGATACCGCCATATGACCTTGACATTGGATCCTATGATGTTAAGTCCTCCATACATATCACATGAAAGTCACATACAACAATAATACATCAGTTCTTCTTCCTAAATCAAGCTTATAAAAAATGCTTAAATTATTAACAATCATGTAGAATAGAATATCTGTGTTTTAATCTAATCATTGTTAGTAGGTTCCTCTACAGACAGGCAAAACTATAAAAAGATCTTAAGTACTATAACACAACACATACCCTGACTGATCTACTGACATACATTCATGGTATTGTGGAATGAATTGCTATGACTTTGTGTAACAGATTATAAGTTCAATTAATGATGAACTGAATGTGAAGAGCAAGGTGCTTGTTTTACAAACAATATGTCTGAACCCAACATATTCAAACAATTCCATTCGTAACTTTTTTTTCAATTGTTCTGTTTAAACAAGTCTGAACACAGAATTTGTGAAGTATCATCTTGCTGTATTTTATGATGAGTTGACGTATTAACATTGACAAAATGATCAAAAGACAAGAAAACAATATAACCTTCCAAATTTAATCATAAATTGCATCAAGCAAGTCCATGTGAATTAAATACATGTTACAGTAGCTGAATAAGCCATAATTTAATCAAGAACCAAAATTACATCGTTCATTGGACCAAGCAGAGTTCTTCTTCTTATTATTATTATTATATAGTCACTGCATAATCCTCAAATTAAATGTAACAATCATTAACCCTTTGCTTCATAAGCACATTCAGACTCTTCCAAATTCAAAGCTAATATACAAAACATCAATTTATTTAAGAAAATTGGGTTATTTATCTCGGACATAGTGGAAAACATTTAGGTAAAAGAAGCTATTGCTTGTAATGAGTAATGGTTTCTTTTGCACAATGTTTTCAAAAGTTGTCTGCTTCAGATGCGCAGAAATGTGGTATTACGAGGTAAGGGGTCAAATATCATCCAGAAAAGTATTAAACTGTCGTCTGGTAAAAAATGCTTGCCAACTTAAATCCATAACAAAATATCTACTCTACAAATCTATGCCTATATTTGAACATATTTGAAGAACTATTTGAAACAGATGTTCACACAAGTTTGGATTTAAATCAAACAGTAATCAGAGTGGATTTAGGTGAGTTATTTTATGGGATTTCATATGAGTTTTCTGCGTAAACCGTCTGCCACATATATCACATTCGTACGGACGTTGTCCTGTGTGCACGGATTCATGATGTTCCAAGTGCAGGCGTCTTGAAAATCCTTTACCACACAGTAGACATATAAACTTCCGAGCAGCTGACGTCGGTGCAGTGGGTTCTAAAACTGAAATAGCCAAAAAGGATTTATTACAGATAATCAGACAACATATACGTACATTAAAAGACTACAAGATACATGGCAATGCACTACATTAAATTAAAATTTGTTTCACCCTCTTACCAAACTGTTTTCCATGGCTGAAAAAAATATATGTTCAATTGTTAGAGTACAGAAAGATTTACATGAATTTCCACCATATAGCTTTTGAATATAAAATCAGTACGCCCATCATAATTCTCAATGTACATGTACTTTTCATCCAATCAAAATCAACAAAAAACTTTGATCAACCAATCATATTTTAGACAAAATAATGGACCAACAATCAAAAGTCAATAGAATACTAAATACACCAATCAAAATCTTTAGAATATTTGAACAACCAATCAAAATCAGTAGAAGTATTTGATCAACCAATCAAAATCAGTAGAAGTATTTGATCAACCAATCAAAATCTACAGAAACCAACAAAGAGATTCAGTTTGTGACTTTATTAAAATGAACAGATCTAGTGTTGACAAGAGATCTAAAACAAGATCTTTCACATGGCAAGTTTTCAAGTACAAGTTTATGATGTATTTAACAAAGAACTCTTCGCAAGAAATAACTCAATTTAAGAAATTTTGTAAAATCAGATTTATAGTATTACATAAAACGCTGATGATGAAGCATTTTGAGGTGTAAATAAAACATGGCTGTGTATCAATTACTAGTCTAGTAGCACTTGTCAAATAATTATTTTTCTTTTCCCGAGTATTGTAATCATACTTCAGGAAGAATTTTTATGATGAAGTTAAACATGCCAGGAATTTAGTTTGTTTGTGCACATCTCGTGGGTAAATAGGTCATCATTAATGTTTGTATGGTATAATGAATTCATGAACTATAATATTGATGCTTTAATATGGTTTTAATAAGATCTAATCAGATACAATAATAACGTTTCTCAGGCCAAACTTCAGAACAAAGTTAGAAAAACTTTAGATTGATCTCCAAGCACAAATAAAAATTTTGCGTTTTGCATAACTATTAGTAAATTAGGATAAAATTATTTCAGTGTTAAACAGTACATGGTTAACAAGACAATTAACTACTCATACATTTCACTTTTACACATTGTAAATTTGCATACTGGCCTAAATAAGTTAAAGAAGGAAATGGATTTCGAGCAGAGTGACCGATCTCAAGTTTTATCAAATCCCACATTAACAATACATGAAAGTTAAAACAAAATACTAAAACTAAAGGTTAATACAAAACTGAGTTGTATGAGACAGAAATCAATTAAATAAATATCCAAAATTGTAATTTATACATTTATCATAATAATGCATGGTTGCGCTTAATAATGTATGCACGCACTTTTAATCAGTACTATGTCCATGAATTTTTTCATGATCAAACTTGATTAATTAAGATGTTTTTTCATGTGTCTTTGAAGATTTCCTTTCTGTGCACACGCATAATCACAAATATCACATTTGAATGGCTTCTCTCCTGTGTGAGTACGCAAGTGAATTTCGAGGTGTGCTCTTGATGGTAACAACTTGCCACAAATATCGCATGCTTTACATGCACCCCGTCCTGAAACAATGCAAAGTTTGAACATTAAATATTTCAATAAATATATGAGAAAAAAAACATCAGAAATTTGATTAAGCGTATTAAACAAAAGCTCTGCAGAGCACATAAGTGAAAGTTGAAAATTTTCAAAAAAACAGAAATTTTCACCTTGATGCCGCGGAAACGATAGAAACCAGCTATAACTCCAAAAATATAGCTTTCAGAATAATGCCTCTTGTCTTGCAACTGTGCCTTGTCATGATGATCAAGTATTGCAAGAGTCGTGTTGATATTTTGAAAAGTGTTTTGAGTAATTGCTACATTAAAGTTTTTGCATGACAACAAGGCAACGATATCATAATAGCTTGACTTTCTCTTCAAAACAGATGAGATAATGAGGAAATAATTGCAACATGGGATGACAGAAACTTAAGTGAATGAAGCTTGAGTGAACAAAATGAGTGACACTAGTCATGATGAATGAAGCTTGAGTGAACAAAATGAGTGGCACTTGAGTAATGGAAATGAGTGACACTAGTCCTGATGAAGCTTGAGTGAACAAAATGAGTGACACTAGTCTTGATGAATGAAGCTTGAGTGAACAAAATGAGTGACACTAATATTGATGAATGAAGCTTGAGTGATGGTAATGAGCGACACTTGAGTGATGGAAATGAGTGACACGTGAGTGGATGAAACTTGAGTGAATGGAATGAATGAAACTTTATAAGTGAGATGAGTGAAACATGTATAAATAATAAGACATAAACTTGCAAGCGTGATAAATGACTTTATCTGATTGAACACTTCATTTATCTATTAAATATACAAAATTAGACACAATTAATTAACATTTTTACAAGTATAGCATTATTTTGGTGCAATGAAATGAAAACAGAATAGGAAAAAAGATCAAAATATTCATCAGTACAACTAGTAAATAAAGCTCTTCAATGCGAAAAAATATAATCAGAATCAAACCAATACTTTCTTTGTTGTGAAATAATACATCTCCATACTATCATTAAAACACTAATCACAACAAAAAAAGTTCCCATAGTTTTCAATGTAAACAAATTCACATATTTTTCTAATCATTAAGATAATTAAAAAAGTATCAGAATAAGTAAATTATACAATGATCACCTGGTTTAGGAGACTATGGTATATCCACTGATGTTGCCATAGTTACAACAAAAATAAGGGCTAACATTATTACTAAATCAGTCTTTATAAATGATTAACAAAATTGATATCAGTACCAATCATAAGAATGATTAATACTGAACAGTTACAACACTAACTACCAGTACCACAACTACAGGTAATTGTGAAGTTGAACACATTTTAAACCTGCATTTTCATATGGCTGATATAGTGTCGTTTTAAGTTTCCTTTCACGGAAAATCTTGCGAAGCAGATTTCACACTCAAAAGGCTTTTCTCCAGTGTGAGTTCGTTCATGCATATCCAAATGCAAGCGGCGGGTGAAACCTTTATTGCACAACGTACAGAAAAACTTCTTTCCACTATTGTTGACCATACTTGGAGCAGAGAGATCATTTGGATCTGAAATATAAAAAAATCAACAAATTAACTACTTCAATGATGGTATAGTTTACTAGAATCATATTTTCAAACTTTGAAAATCACCACGTAAGTTGGAAATTTCCGTGATAAAAAAAAACAGTCATTTTCGGAAAACACAAGAGCTCCACAGAGCAGCACCTGGGCTTATCTGTTTTCTGTTTCTATTTGATAAGCAAATTTGACAAAAAATTTAGGCATAACTCCAAAAATAGAGCTTTCTGAATAATGCCCCTTGTCTGGCAACTGTGACGTGTCATGAAAATCAAGTATTCCAAGTGTATATATTTTAAAAGTGTTTGAGTCATGGGCTACAATAAGGTTTTTGCACAACAAAGGTGGTGCCAGTGATCACAATGGCTGGACCTTTTCTTTGAAACAGATTACCTAAAAATGAAATCCGAAATCTGTCAAATTCAGATAAACATCCAAGACAGCAGTAGTGTAAGCATCCGCACCATGCTACAGTACATTATGATGTGTCATATAAAAGTACTTAGAAACAAAAAAAAGGACACAAAATAATTATTAACCATTTTATTCTATTTCAGAGCACATCAATACTTGTGAAGGACAGCATCGTTGTATTTTAAACAATTAGGCCTAAAAAAAAAACAGGTTTGTTACCGGTTACCCTACCTACCCAATATTTTACCAGCCAACTGATAAGTTTTTACTGCATCTGAATCGTAGTGCTATATTGTAATTTTCAAAACTCATTAATATTATGCCACACATATTCCCATACAGTGTTGCTAATACATGTAAAAAATAAAATAAAATAAAAAAATCCCTACTTACCAACCCATATTTCTTTGGGCATGTAACCGGAAACAAACCTTTTACTTTTTTAGGTCTAAATGTGATATCACCAATGAATATTCCAATTCTATATATTAATATTTACTAATATCAAGATCTGCATCATTGCCAATACATGCCATAGATAATTAACCCATTAATACATTATTCAAAAATAAAACATGGCTGGCTGTTCCATTTTATCCCTCTGATTGTAACCTAGCCAATGACATTACAGAAAACTTGTTTTTATACAGGGGAGGAAAATCTAAGAGCCACCTGAAGACATAGTTCTTGTGCTTTTCAGGTAAAACAGAACAAATCAAACATGGAAACATATTTATAATTTCAAATTCATGATATCACAAAAATTGACTAAGGCCATACTTTAAAAGCTTCTGGTTTGCACTTAAAACAACGGACAAAAGTAAGCTACGACACATAATGGCAGACATACATGTTACATATGCCTTCACGATGACAGACATATATCTTAAATACATAGGTAAAAGGTGAAAATTTAAAAAAAAAATGGAAATCTTATCCTTGCTCCTGTGGAAGCAATAAAAACCAGTAGAATCTGGACCTGGGAAAAACCAAAGGTTCCGGAAAAACTTTTAACCATGTAAATAAATCTTATAATGACAGAAGCTAACAATGCCTAATTCTTTTACCTTATACCTGCATATTAACTTAATATATACTAACATATCCACCAATAAAAACAGTGCAACAACAACAACAACATGGTACAATAACGTATTGTCAGATCAAGACCAATAATACAGGCATTTATTACAACATATATTAGCACAACGCATTTACAATGCATTTTTAACCATCAAAAAATACTCAGATCTACACACATATGAAAACATACATGAACAGTAGTGAAAGCATTCATTCTACCTTGCAAAACGAGACAAAATCTATCATTTTTCCTTTAACAAAGATCAAAGTCAATAAAGAACTTTGTATTAGAAAAAACTATCAGTGAACAAAGGACCTGCTTCATACACATACATGGGTAAGAGTTGGAAATTGTGATAAGCCATGAAACTAAAGCTTGATGCAGCAGTAACAATAAAACCAGTCTGCTACAGACCTACAGAAAAAGAGAAATTCAGGGAAACTTTCATTCATGCACATACCTCAGCTAAAACAGCAGTTCCTAATATTAAAATTCTTGCTACCTCTAGTTGGCAAATAAAAAGTATAATTTTCAAATGTGCCACAAATTTCGATTTGACAGTGATGATAACATTCTAAAAAGAGGTAAAGATATATCCTAACATGGGTTTGAAGTATATGCTATTTAAATCAAGAGTGATACAAGACTAGCTTTGGTGTAAAGGATCCTACGGTGGATTCTGAATCTACTAATCCACATTAATCTCACAGGTGTCTCGTGATGAAACACTAAATTATTTGTTCATCAAATCATACAAATTGTATTCATTCATTAGATACATTTATCAGCAAAACAAAAATTTGCCAAAAAAATACTTCTAATCATTAGATTCAATACCATATTCAACTTGAAAAATACATCAATTTTTGAGAAAAACTAAAAAATTGAGATTCAAAGTTAATTCTTTGATAACCCCTCACATTAAATCGAAAACATACAGGCAGCTTTCACTCATAACAAATCAATACAAAATTTCAGAAAAATGTATCTCACCCATGGAGCAATCATTATGGAATATTTGATAAAGCTACGAAGATGTAGCCACTCAATCAGGGAATATAACAGAATACCTGTATTTCATTTGAAACTAACAAACAAATGACAACTTAAAAATTCTACCAAT
The DNA here is from genome assembly GCA_008271625.1 of Lutraria rhynchaena. Taxonomy (NCBI): domain Eukaryota; kingdom Metazoa; phylum Mollusca; class Bivalvia; order Venerida; family Mactridae; genus Lutraria; species Lutraria rhynchaena. Next base: position 650,113 of record VIBL01000138.1, read on the forward strand.
TAATAATCAATTATAAACTTATGTTACATTACATGTGCCACAATCATCCAATCATAATTGCATTACGTTTTATTTATCCAGTCTAGAATAACGTCCTAATCAGCTTTCAAGTTGAAATGACTTATCTGATGTCTTTTCATGTTTCCTTTCACGGAGAACTTGGCTCCACAAACCGCACATTCAAAGGGCTTCTCGCCAGTGTGTACACGAACATGCATGTTAAGAGCAAAAGCACTGGAGAAAGGTTTTTGACAAATATCACACTGATGCTTGGGAAATGCAGCTGAATGCGTGGGAAGAGGTAAATCGGTTGATGAGGATTCTAACGTTGGTGCTGAATAGAGGGCCATAAGCACAGATTGGTCAAATTCAGATCTGGTTTTCCGGTTTGATGATCGTGACTCTGGAAAAGAAACGAACAAACTTAAGTGACATTGTAACAATATCATCCCGCCAACATGAAGCACCAATCACCATGACAACTAACACACACACCAAAACATCAGATATTTAATGCATGCATATAATCATAGGCTTAGCATTGTACAGGAAAACAGCCCAAAGGAGATTACTAGAGTTTCTTACAGAAATTGTTGAAAGACAAAAAAATTGGATGGTTAGCGGAGGACAGGGACATGTACAGTATGCGATCCCATTTTACAATCCAACCTGACTGTAAGGACAAGCTGTGTTATTTTTTAAAATCTTCATATAAAGACCATCTTTACAGTACTGACAATGGCCTTTATAGACACTGTATATAAAAATATACTTGTGAATTTGATCAATTTTCATGATGAAATGTATCAAAACAGACAAAAATATGCGCTTTGAACAATAAGGATTGGTGAAAGTGATGAAAATGATTAATCATCATTTTCATTCTAAAGTGGTACAAAATAAACAGAAAACAACTTTTAATGTATGAATCATTTATTTATATATGAAGAATTAACAATGAAATCAAAATGGTTAATTACAGTAATATACATTCATTTATCATAAAAAATATCTGTCTAAGAAAACACAGTCTAATGTTTATGATTCATTTGTTTATTATGAACCATTAATTCTGTATCATTCAACATCATTTTACAGTAAGAAGAAATAATTATCTTCGTTGATCCTACAGTTCACAGAATTGTCTCATTTATAAACCAGTATATCTTGACTGGTACACAGAAATTTTTCAGAGCAACAATATCTTGACTGGTACACAGAAATTTTTCAGAGCAACAATATGTTGACTGGTACACAGAAATTTTTTAGAACAAGAATATGTTGACTGGTACACGGAAATTCTCAGTAAAGATGCATCGAATCACTGTATTGTTGACTTCCTTTGCAGTGAGGAAACAAAATGAAAACAAAATCTTTCCAAGTCTGACCAGTCTATACAACTACAAGGATTGATATCAATAAAGGGCTAGTTGAGAACATACGCCTTAATAAACAGCTACTACAGTCAAACCTGTGTTAGTGGCCACCCCCGAATAAAGACCACCCTGTGAATAAAAGTCATTGCTTGAAAAACCATCACTGATTATTTAGAACAAACTGATCTCCAAATAAAGGTCACCTGTCAATAAAGGCCACATTTTGTTTTTCCCAAGGATGGGCCTTTTGTTCACAGGTTTGACTGCATCTCTTTGCAAAAGCAAAATCTAAGCAGTCAAGTCATTCACAATCATTTCAAGTCATATGTCTCACATAATGTGTTTTCAGATGCCATCTAGAGTTGAATCTCTTTTTACAAACATTACATTCAAAGGGTTTCAATCCTGTATGTAATCTCAGGTGAACATTTAAATTCCCTCGAGTTGTAAACTCCTTCCCACAAATTTCACAGCTTACCTTGGTGTCTGAAATATGGAAGAAAATGACATGAATAAAATTAAAAACCATCAGCTCTCCGGTACAAACTTGAGCATTTTTATCCTACAAGATGCCACATACCAGTTCAACAGTGAAAAAGCATTTCTTTAGTCATAACAAGGTGACCGAGACATGTTCTCAGACAATTATTGAACCATCAATTAATCCATCCAATTAAAAAGCAATTAGGCCTAAACATAAAAAAGGGTTGTTTCCAGTTATTTGCCCATAAAAATATGTGTCGGTAGGTATTAATTTTTTTCTTTTATATTCTTTTACATATATCAGCAACACTGTTGTGAAAATTACAATATAGCACTGAGATTTGGATGCAGTAAAAACTAATGAGTCGGCAGGTAATAGATGGGTCAGTTGGGTAACCAGAACAAACCATATTTTAGGCCTTAAGAAAGTTGCTTCTTAAAGAATTGAGAAAATTCTTACTGAGATAAGAACAAGTGAAATATTGATATTGTTGATATTGATTTCAACAAATTTTAATCCAATCAAAAACATGATTTTATAATTTCAAAAATATTCTAATTTCACAATAAGAAAATGCAACTAAAAATGTGAACAATTAATTACCCAGAAAACTTAAAACGCTAATTTTTGTTATACAATACAGAAACCGGATTTAAAATTTGACTTAAAAACTTCAAACAGGATTTTGTAAACAGCACAGACACATCTGAAGTATTGTGTTTTGTGTTTCCTCAATTATATTTCACAAACAATCTTAACGAAGTCTTTACGAAGTCCTTATATAAACAATAGTCTCACATATTTCCATAGTAACAAAACTACATCCTAGATTTACAACACGGATAAACTTGATAGATTCATGTATACATCATGTCTGAATGTGCAGCACTTCATCATCAAACTTTCAAAGTTAACTTCTAACAAACAGGAGACTTGGAACAATAATAGTAAATCAACATCTCACAAGATCAGCTTCAGCACTTCTACAAAACATCTTCACTATTCCATACAAGATCCCTACTGTATTATAACATCCAACACACAGCTCATCCAATTACAAAATTCAATCAATCTATTATACACTACTTGAATGTCACTATTAATGAGCAGGTGATCGTTCTACAAATTTTGGGTTTAAAACATACCTGTCCATCCATCATTTCAACCAACAAATTTAGCAAAAGGCAGAGTGACTCAGAGTGTAAAATGTCCTATGATTTAATACTTGTTTAGATTTACACAGGATATAAACCACAATTTACAAAACACACTCAAAACTTTTCAATAGGTATGCAGATAACACTATTTATTTATAAGTTAGCTTTATTCTGCGGTTTAATAAGTAAATTATTTCAACAAGTGTGAATGTAAGAGTGGCTACTGTTCCCAAAGGGGCCTTTCTCTGAAGGTGCTAATAAAGTCAGGTTAGTTATTCCATCAGTTTTTAATCAATGTTTTAAGATGTATGATAGAATGACTTCGTAGATTCCATCGCGAGTTGAATCTCTTCATACAATGCTGACACTGGTACGGAAGTTGTCCAAGGTGTAGGCGCATGTGAGACTTAAAACTGTATTTTGTTGTCATCTGTTTGCCACAAAGTTTACATGCATACATCAGCCTTCCGTTAATATTTACGGCACTTGCTTCAGCTGAAATGAAATTTCAAAATGAGATATCTAATCAAGAAAAATAAAATTTAATCAGATAATAACATGAAGGAAAATATTTTAAGTTCCACATTGTATAATAATTTATGCTATATGTTGTGTAACAGACATAACAGGAGAATAATGACAGCACAGAAATGATTCAGGCCAATTATTTATCAAACTGATAAACATGTTTTGGTTCAACAGTATAAACAGTATTAGTCCGAAGCAAACTGAAGATCGACTATACAGCTGTGATTCGCTTTAAGCAGATTGCTTCATATGGTTATATAATATTGTAATCTAAAATAAATCACCAAACTAAACATACAGTATAACAAATAGATGGTTGAGCCAAGTTTCTCAGCAAAACCATTGACCAAATATTTTACCAAAAAAGTGATTAAATATTAATTATGATACATCTATCAACATGAAGCATTTCATTCAATTTGTAAACATGCATCTTAACTTGATGAATAAATTTTAGTAAAATTTAAAATCCAATATCTTAACTGTAGTAAATATTTTTATCGGGGCTTGAATCTCTATGGTCACTGAACATTCCTTACATCAGTTAATGTGTGACGTTTAAGATTCCAGTTTGAGTTAAAACGTTTATCGCACAGATCACAACCGTATGGTAGAAATCCTGTGTGCAGACGCATGTGTGCATGGAGTCCACCTTTAGTTGTCAACTGTTTACTGCAAACAGTACAGATATGCATACGTCGTTCATAACACCCCTGTGTTTGTTGATCAACTGAAAGTATGGACAAAAAGATTATAAAAACTGAAGTTTAATGGAATGGTTGTTCAATAAAGCCACTGTTAGAAATTCTCTAGTGAAGGGGATGATCCTAAAGTATTGAGATTTATAGTCAACAAGATGGGGATAAAAACAGCCCGTAAAAAGTATGCAATAATTTCTTCCCCAAAACTTAACAACATTTTGAGAAATATATAACTTTAGACATTAGTTTTAAGCAATACAGTCATTATAGTGAAAAAATAAGATGCTTGTATTTCCATGAAAACAGAACAAAGAAGAAATGCATTTTAAACTATTTATTTGATCATGAGTATTTTTCTAATCAACAGCAAATATTTGTTTAAAGAAATGGTCAGTAGAAGATGCATTTACAACAACTTGATACAGATTCTAAATGAAAACATATTTTGCACCAAAATACCACGCAGCCAATAAACAGCAGAGGAAATGCAATGAATATCATTCAATAGTCAATCAAGATTATAACAAACACTCAAATACTCAGGAACCAGCTCAGACAGGATATTTTCCCAACCAATGAAACCTGTTTAATTAAATCTGTCTAATTACTTCAAAGCCTATGTTGAAAACTGAATAGCAATGTTCAATGGATATAGGCGTAGAATTTCCAAATGTTTAAAATCACTGTATATTCAAATGTGTGATGTAATGGGTCTTCAGGTTCCACTTCGTGTTGAACAGTTTGTTACACTTATCACACTTGAACGGAAGATCTCCAGTGTGAAGTCTCATATGGTGCTGTAAGCTTTGTTTTGACGTTAGTTTCTTGCCGCACACAGAACATTCAAACATCCTACGTCTCCGATCAACCAGGTACTCTCCACCAACTGTAATACACAAATACAATGACTTAGAAATCAAGACAAGAGCATAAAAAGAGCCACATTCTGATAGAAGACATAGCTTTACTATGTCTTCTATCAGAGGTTAAAGGTGGGTGTTACCTAAGTAAAGACCATTAAGAGTGGGTGGATGTCACAAAGTCAGACCTATTGCAACTGTCGAACCTCTACTCCAGAAATCACCTCAACCCAATCAAGATTATCAGTACTGATTTTTTACTTGTTATAGAAAAAACTTTCCTATTTGGAAAACCCTCATACCCAGACATTTCCCGGTTTGGATAAGAATGCTTCCACTGTGCATAGTGTCTGTATTGTCACCAGACCTTATGTTGCTTCATCTCACTTGAGTTTAACCCTTTGCCTCATAATACAGCACCTCATAATACCGCATTTCCCCACATTTAAAGCACTTGACTTTTGAAAACATTGTGGCAAAAGAAGTCATTGCCTGTAATGAGCAATGGCTTCTTTTGCCACCATGTTTTCCATTAACCCAATTTTCTTAAATAAATAGATGTTTTGTAAATTAGCTTTGAATTCGGAAGAGTCCAAAATATGCTTATGAGGCAAAGGGTAAAAAACTACCGAAATAGTACATTAGAACAAAACAACATCAGCAACTAATGACACTCAATCAAAGCAGATCATGAGTACAAAGATAAAAAATATGACTACAGTCAAACCTGGGAACAAAGACCACCCTTGGAAAAGACAAAATGTGGCCTTTATTGACAGATGGCCTTTATTCGGAGGTCAGTTTGTTCCAAACAATCACTGACAGTTTTTCACAGAATGGCCTTTATTCACAGGGTGGCTTTTATTCAGAGGTGGCTGCAAACACAGGTTTTTTACAGGACTGTAAAAGTAAAACCAAGTAAGTAATAAAGTATAAAAGCATATTAACAAATTAATTACTTTATTAATAACACAGACATCATGTAACAACGAGCCCAAGTACAAATTTTTAACAATATTATAAAACAACAATGAAATTCATAAACAAGAGACTGAGGCCAATGCTAATCTGTTTACATCGTTCTATTTAATAAGCAATTCTGACCAAAATTCAAACTTATAAAGGGGCATAACTCCAAAAATATAGCTTTCAGAATAATGGACCTTTGTCTTGCGCTTGTCTTGTCATAATAATCAAGTATTTTAAGTGATGTGTATATACCTTTACATGTTTCAGTAACAGGCTACATTAAAGTTTTTGCATGACAACACAAATGATGACGCAATGACCATAATAGCTCAACATTTTCTTTGAAATAGACGAGCTAAAAATGTTTTTTTTTGTACTTGTAAATTCTTATGATCCAGCTAAAACCTAAATGAAATATGTCTGGTAAAACTTGAGCATTGGTTGTTCTTGTATGATAATTTTCACAAAAAATATGTAGATAACACTAAGCATTGATAACCGACCAAGGCGGCCAGTAATATTTAATTAACTAAATTAGTCTGGGTCATCAAGAAGAACATCAACTATCTTTTACAACTAAGCTTAGCTTGAAATGAAAAACAACTTCTTGATAATTCACTTCCAGCTTTTAACATTTATTTCAACCGGTTTGTTTACTTTCAACTTGAATCAGATCTGTTTGTAATAAACAGTTTTCGAGTAGCTCCACTCACATGTGGCCCTTTAAGTCTGATCCATGATTGTATAAATAATGACTTTTCATATTCCAACGTGAATTAAACCTTTTGTCACATTTGGTACATTTATACGGTAGATTTCCCTCATGCAGTCTGCTATGGATACGTAAACTTCCTTTATGTTTGAATGACTTATTACACAGTTTACATACAATGTCTGTATCGGTTTCCAGGTTTGCTGTAATTGAGCTTGCCGCCAAGTAAGGCATTCTTGGATCTGAACTGGAAGCCGGGTACCGCCTATTGAGATCTGAACTAGAAGCCGGGTAATATCCACTCTCATCATGTTCCCTCAAATCTAGAATATAAAATAACTCAGATATACACCTATGTCACATTCTCTAGATATTAAGAAGGCTGTATGGCCCTACTATTAACTTATATACACTTCACAACTGATTATAAGAGAAACAATGAATTTCCCATTCCAATCAAAAATAAAGACATTTTTCCCAATTCTGACCTAAAAATTCCCAATTTCCGTATCCCATCATGCATTTTTTCCCAATTGGACCTGTCCTGGACCCTTTCCCAGAATTGCAAAAAAAACCCACTGATTTCATGGAACATAACAATCTTTTTTCAACAACAATAAGGACATGTTGAAACGAGATCATACAAATAAAATCATTAAGTATAGACCAAACAAGCAATGTCAAGGTGGATAGGTCACCAGGGAGGATGATCAGTATGATGATGTTTACTCCTTTATTTAAATGAACACAAACCTTAAAAATCCACTCAGAACTCAAGAGTTTTCAATTGACCCTTAAAACAGCATTTTGACTCACGAATTCAGTAAAATAAAGCTTCTGACTCTTGAGAATTTATACCAAGGGATCAAATTTACAATAAAATTGGAAAGAAATTATGTTGACTCTTTGAATTATCATCAGCCAAGGGTCATTTTTTTACCCTCAATTTTTTGACTTCTAGTGAAAACCCTGGACCTCATAAAAAATGTACCAAGGAGCTACCATGCTGATGAATAATTCAAGTCAAGAGTGGTTCCAAACTAACTATTGTCAAATAATTGCCTTTTTATGTTAAATAAAAACACTATGTTATTCCACATCAGACAAGCATGTAACAAAACTCAAAAACTTTGTATCCCCATATTTTGGCAGGAATATTTTGAGAAAAGTCATGAGTATATAACACACGATCACTTACATAATAATATGAAATAGAACAATTTTCAAACAGTTCAGTTTTCTTTAAAATGTCTAAACATATGTGACTGAAGGTTCCACTTGGTGTTAAATCTCTTCTCGCATTTCGGACATACAAACGGAAGATTTCCTGCATGCAATCTTTGATGGCGATGCAAGTTAGCCTTTGATGAATAGACTTTTAAACAGATGTTACACTGCTCTCGTGCAGAACTAACATTTCCTCTTGTCTGATCACCTGAAGGAAAAGTACAAATATTTCCTTAAGTATTCAAAACAATTACTTGTCCAATTAGTTTCCAATTAGACCTAAAAAACACTTTGTTTCCGCTAGCCCAACCAACCCTATTTTTGCTGCCAACCCTATGATTTTTTGGGGTCAAATTATATAAAGATAATGTCAGTCATATTCTGGAATAAAAAAAAATAAAATAGATAAATCCCTACCTACCGACCCTATTTTTTTGGAGCCGGAAGCAGAAACATGCTATTTTTTAGGCCTTAGTAGCTACCTAACAAATGTGCAAGCAACAAATTAACCATCTTCTTTTTTTTTCAAACCTAACCTCGCAATGAATGGCATTTTCAGCAACAGACTTTTCTATCACAAATTTTGCAATTACTTTAAACATGTGCTCTTATTATGTCATTGCTTGCATAAAAGCATCATTAACCTCAACAGGTGATGGTTATGTTGATAACAATGAAAATAATAGCCATTAAGAAGTGTTCAATAATTAATAGAAGATGAAAAGCTTTCATGAATGTTGACTGGAAAAGAACTGATGTCATTAATGATTTAGAAACTCAATAGTGCATGTATGTAAATCAATAGCGCATGAGTGAAAGTTGAAAATTTTCAAAAAAAAACAGAAATCTTAACTTTGGTGAGGCAGACACAATAAAAACCAGTAGGCTCCGGATCTGAGAAAAAGTGGAAGTTCCGGAAAATTTTTAACTAATGATAGTGACAGACTGCTACTGTTCTCATGGCTACACCAGTTGAGTTTACAAACAGACACGTAATTATCCTTTTTTATACATGGGTATTGTGTGCAGTATTAAAATTGATTAGTTCGTATTTTGCAACTATTTTATTTGTATTGCTATTCACACTGTTCACATGCTAAATGTATGTCCTCATGGATTGTATATGTATTGGATGATGAAATAAACTATCTTATCTATGCAAATACACTCAAACCTGTGACCAAAGGCCATGCTTAGGAAAGACAAAGTGTGGCCTTTATTGACAGATGGCCTTTATTTGGAGGTCAATTTGATCTAAAAAATCAGTGACGTTTTTTTTTCAAAGAATGGCCTTTATTCACAGGGTGGTCTCATGAGGCAGCCACAAATAAGGTTTGACTGTATTTACACATTTACTTTCAACACAAGGAAATAAATACTGGTACATGTATATCATCATGTGTCATACACGTACAAATAACTGAATACAGCTCAAAATCTCTAAATACTCATTGATAGGAAGTAATATAAATACTATGAACAAACATGAAAACAGTGTCATTGATAGTTTCTTTAATTCTCATACTATACAATTACATCAAAGGTAGAAGTAGATTTATAAACAATTAAAACATTTCGTTAAACAAATTTATGTAAAATTTAAAATATCACAAAGATAAAAATATAAGTTGAGTATTCCAGAATCACACAGAAGTAGATTGACTCAAGTATATAATTAATTACAGCGTATATGTACAAGCTGAGGTATTTGTTAGTAGTTACTTTAATCATAGAGTTTAACTATTTCTTGGTTCATTGGTCATGTAAGTAACACTCAGCTTACCATTTTCATTCTATGTAAATGGAAATACATGCAACCAGGGCTTAACAAATCCACTTGTACGCTCGTAATTACAAGTAGGAATTGACTCGGGACAAGTTGAAATTGCTGTAAGACTATTAAAACACTTAGATTTTGTTCTGACGGACGAGCGGCCTGAACCAAAACTGTCAAGCCCTCTCTCATTATGATAAGTCAATTCATCGAGTATATGTAGAGTCACATTTGACTTTCAAATCCACCCCATTGTCCACTTGGTGAAAACTACACCACAATATGGCGGGGGGGGGGGGGTATATTGTTTTTATATTGTACGAAACTTTTTCAATCATTCTGTAAATGTCTAACGATGTGACATTTTAATGACCATCTTGAATTGAATCGTTTCCCACAATGAGAACAATTGTACGGATAATCTCCAGTGTGTAGCCGCTTGTGCACCTGCATGTTTTGTTTCGTTTTAAACACACGGAAACATGTATCGCATGTATATCCGGGGCTGTTCTGTCTCAGTATATCTGTAAGAATAATAAAAACAAATTCTTAAATATATCAGCTGTTCTCTGTTTACACTAGCAAATTTGTAACACAGTCATGTGATCATAGAAAGACAAACTCTTTGCTTTTCTTTCTTGAGAGATGGAACATTGAATTCTACGACCATTCTCTCCTACAGACAGATGGACAAATTCGGTCATACCATCGAATAAAAACTGATTGTTGCAGACTGCCCAATGGCTAAATCTAGAGGTACAGGGTAAGGAATAGGGCTACATATAAAATGAAGATGAACTGGACTATTTTCGAAAGATAACAAACACAATTCTTAATAACATTTCTATTTTCATATTACTCATTTAATATGTAATTGATGCTTATGAGGCAAAGGGTTAACAATGATTGGAATAAAAACGAGTCACCATAATCAATAACACAGGTTAAACAATATATCAATTGTTTAAACAAGACTGGAAAACCTTTTAGTGGGACACACACCCTCGTACAATCAACCTGATTGCTGAACAAAACATTAAATCCGATAACAAACTAAATGCACAGTAACTGTTGTTAAAACTTTGCAACACATCGTTATAAACATTGTAGAAAGAAGTTGATATTAAAATCAACATCCATTTATACCGTGTTACTAAGGCAACATAGCCACAGAACCACAAAACCTGATAATAATTCAATCAAGCACTGTTGTTAAAACTACAACAAAAAATGTTATCAACATTCTGGTAAGATGCTGAAACAACATATATAAGAACTGTGAATACTTTTTATGTCACTGACTTCAGCCCAAAATATATAACTTCATCCAAACTTCACAGTACAAGAACAGGTGAATTCACAAACCAAGGCCACAGCACAAACCCTCGTTTGTTAAAACAGGGCAAAACTTTCTTTGAACTTCAAACCATCGTAACATCAAAGTCTTTGCAGTGTGTTATAGAATGACGTTTTAAGTTGCTCTTCCTGTTGAAGGTACGCTTGCATATTGTGCAAGCGAATAAATGTGGTCCAGTATGGAGTCTTTCATGGGCGTTTCTATTGTACTTCAGCGTAAACAACTTGCCGCAGTAACTACATGCGAACTTTGAACCAATGTCTCCTGACTGTGCTGAAAGAACAAAATGAAAGATGAATAAATCAACTGATATACATGTATATACATGTGTGTCTTAATTCATAACATAAAAAACTGAATTCATCTTTCTGGGTAATTTGAATGTTAATTTTTAAGAGAAATTTGCATCCCTTTTAGATGCATTTTCATTAATTCTGATTGGCAAAATAACTGAACGGCATTTCTCCATGATATTTACAAAATTTTATTATGTTGTCGTGTTCAGTTCCTAATGGTCTGTTTTCCTCAGTACAATCTCTCAATTTGGCTGAGAAAAAGCCCAATTGCTTTTAGTTTAGGTTAAAGTCTAATGAAAGACAGCAAAGAGTGTACACAGTATCAGATAAGAGGACCAGTCAAAATCAATGCAGTATCAGATAAGAGGACCAGTCAAAATCAATGCAGTATCAGATAAGAGGACCAGTCAAAATCAATGCAGTATCAGATAAGAGGACCAGTCAAAATCAATGCAGTATCAGATAAGAGGACCAGTCAAAATCAATGCAGTATCAGATAAGAGGACCAGTCAAAATCAATGTATCTTACAGATATCTTTGAAATAAACAGAACATTACAGCTTGAAAATACATCTTTATTTCATAATTAATTAATTACAAGCATCTGACAATCACGATACTATATCTACATAATTTCCTCAATGTATTTTAGTCCTCAGGGGAAAATGACAGCATTTCTACGCAGCCAGGTTCAATCAATATATTCCTATCCTGATATGGTGATTTCAACAAATCAGCTTCATTATTATTATGAATCATATCCCAGAGTAAACAAGTATAAAAATACAAATTGAAAATTAATTTCAAATATATCTGTTAGACTTGCTTACAAAGTTTGATACTTGTTTGTCAACAATTCACAAATTTTCACTTCCTAAATCTCCTTGTCTTTAGGTTCCTTGTGGAAGGGTAAGTTAGTACTGGTTAGTATACAGTCCAGGAAAACTGGTTAGGTGAACCGGTCGCCATATATAACTGAAAAATTGTTGAAAAACGGCGTTAGACCCTAATACAACCAAATCCTTGTCTTTAAGCCAGTTTTCACGATTCTAAAGTTGTTTCTTCATATTTTTCAATACAATTTTACATTTGTGAAAAACTCAGTATCAAGTTTCACATTTTTTGCGTCTTACTTCCTTTCGAATGCAAGTTTCACATGTTTTAACACATTTACTTCATAATGTTTTTATATGAACAACCATATGGGCCTTCAGTGTAGATTTCTGATTAAACCTCTTCATACAAATATGGCATTCAAAAGGTCGTTCTCCTGTATGTGTACGTAAGTGAACATCTCGATTCTGTTTGTTCTTGTACACTTTGCCACAAACTGGGCAGGTTATTGGCTGCATTTCTGGCGAATCTGAAAGAAAGAAATCTGAATGAAATTGATCTAATATCATGACACTGCACAAAAACTGATAAACTATTGCACACAACACAGCAGATTTCTTTACTACTACAAAAGTGAAAGTTGAAAGCTTTGAAAGTCTGAAAACTAAAGCTCACTGCCATGGAAACAGTAAAAGCCAGTGAGTCCTCACAAGAGAATGCTGAATGAAATGGGAAACAGCCGTAAATTCTGGCACATGCTGAAATACTTTTACGCTTGCAATTAATTCATGAACTCCATGCAGAAATGTTTGATATTTTGCAAGGTCAAGGTCAAACAAACTTGACAAAAAGAAAAACAAATCAGGAAGATTGAACAAAGTTCAAGTTATTCTGCTGGCTTTATTAGCACATCAGGATCACTTTCTTTAACAGATGTGTCCACAGAAAGAAATTCAGGACAAAGTAACCATAGAAACAACAATGGAAAATTCAGTAAGAAATATAAACTGAAAATTTAGCCATTAATCAAACTGAAAACTTAGTCATTAATTCAACCGAAATTTTAGCCACTGATTCAACTGAATATTTAAGCATCAATTAAACTGAAAATTTAGTCAAAATTATACACTGAAAAATCAACAAAAAAACAACTGAAAATTGATTATTTACTAGTAGCTTTATTTACAAGAGCAACATCGAGTCAAGTTTAATGAGGACCTATAAAGACAAGATAATATCATATTTCATGTTACTGATCAAAAACATGAATATAACGAAACTTGTGAAATCACAAGAAAGATTATCAACAAAATGAAACACTTGACTATCACCATTTTCTCCACACAGAATTCAACTATCAAGAGCAAACATATTGTAAGAGTTAGAGCTCCCTAATAAGAATTGAAACATGTCAAAAGTCAATGCAAGATACTGAGCATTCACCTTTAATTCAAATCAATGTATGATAATGAGCACACACCTTTAATTCAAGTTAATGTACGATGATGAGCACACACCTTTAATTCAAGTTAATGTATGATACTGAGCCACACATTTAATTCAAGTTAATGTATGATACTGAGCACACACCTTTAATTCAAGTTAATGTATGATACTGAGCACACACCTTTAATTCAAGTTAATGTATGATACTGAGCACACACCTTTAATTCAAGTTAATGTATGATACTGAGCACACACCTTTAATTCAAGTTAATGTATGATACTGAGCACACACTTTTAATTCAAGTTAATGTACGATACTGAGCAGTCACCTTTAATTCAAGTCAGTCTTCAAAAGAGATAAGAAAATTTTATGCCAACTGTGACACAAACATTGATTCATTTACACTAATTATCACTCAATCACTTCCTTTACATTAACAATCGCTCAACTGCTTCCTTTACATTAACAATCACTCAACTGCTTTCTTTACATTAACAATCACTCAACTGCTTTCTTTACATTAACAATCACTCAACTGCTTTCTTTACATTAACAAGCACTCAACTGCTTTCTTTACATTAACAATCACTCAACTGCTTTCTTTACATTACCAATCACTCAACTGCTTTCTTTACATTAACAATCACTCAACTGCTTTCTTTACATTAACAAGCACTCAATTGCTTTCTTTACATTAACAAGCACTCAACTGCTTTCTTTACATTAACAAGCACTCAACTGCTTTCTTTACATTAACAAGCACTCAGTTGCTTTTTTGACATTAATTATCAATCAATCACATTCTTGACATTAACAAGCACTCAGTTGCTTTTTTGACATTAACAAGCACTCAACTGCTTTCTTTACATTAACAAGCACTCAGTTGCTTTTTTGACATTAATTATCAATCAATCACATTCTTGTCATTAACAAGCACTCAGTTGCTTTTTTGACATTAATTATCAATCAATCACATTCTTGACATTAACAATTAATCAACCACTTTCTTCACATCATCTATTTATCAACTACAGTTTTCTACAAAAATAAAAAGTTGCCTTGCTCCACTAACTGCAACATGTCAAACAATATATCGAACAAACACTCCATAACTTTTGGAGTACTACTGGAGTTCATATCTATAAGGACTAAAAGAAAACACATCTTGAAATCAGTCAATATGCAGCATCCTTTTATCACAGCAAAAAATGTAGAAGCATATACATGTTATGCTATTTTGACTACCACACGTAAATCAGTGAAATGATTTCAAGTCAGCTAAAAATATATATAACAACTAAGTCACTTTAAACTATGGACACATGAACAACCATATGAGATTTCAGCGCAGATTTCTGATTGAATCTTTTTTTGCAGATATGACATTCAAATGGTCTCTCCCCAGTATGAATTCTCATGTGAACTTTACAGTGGTAACTCGAGCTGAATCCCTTTCCACACACAACACAGACACGGCCGGTATCTGAAATACATATGTAAATATGCATTTATTTGTCTTTGAATGTCATCATTCTATTGGTATAAATACAGTATAAGCTCTGATATATGCATTACTGAAATAAATTTTTCACAATACAAGCCCTGGTAAGAGAATAACAAAAACACTCACAGTTCATATAGTACAAGCTCTGATATATGGATTACTGAAATACAGTTCTCACAATACAAGCCCTGGTAAGAGAATAACAAAAACATTCACAGTTCATATAGGACTAGCTCTGACATATGCATTACTGAAATAGTTCTCACA
This sequence comes from Lutraria rhynchaena, assembly GCA_008271625.1. Lineage (NCBI taxonomy): Eukaryota > Metazoa > Mollusca > Bivalvia > Venerida > Mactridae > Lutraria > Lutraria rhynchaena. The sequence continues at coordinate 665,606 of VIBL01000138.1, forward strand.
ATACAAACCCTGGTAAGAGAATGACAAAAACACTCACAGTTCATACAGGACTAGCCCTGACATATGCATAATTAAAACATTCAGCTCATAGACAATAAGCCCAGACAAATGCTTTACTAAAACACTCATATGAACTTTAAAATTCCATTTCTGTCAGGAATTCTGTCGCAAACACAGTTTCAAACGTGAGCCACTTGGCATCGTAGTCAATCCACATCTAAGTTAATAGTATTATTGTATAAGCACAAATCAATTTGAAAAACAGAAATTTATTCATGTAATATTAACAAGTATACACAGAGAACACAACTACAGGCATTCAGACCAGCAGCATAGTCTACATGATAAATAACATTTCCAGTATCTATTCAGAACAACCATTTATACACTAATACAACATCATGTCAATCAAAATCTATAACATATTTCATTAACAATCTCATCCACAAAACTTAAAGCATAAAGTCAAAAATAGAAGTAAACCAAGACATTTTTGTAGCTTTGCTATGGTTCAAGGTCATTTACTAAAAAAATATAATCCAAACTACATTAAAACTTAAGTAAAATTACAAAATGGTTCAGAAGAATATGAATGATATACTGAGAAACAAAAGCCACTCTCCCAACACATCATTAAGAAATTAAGTAACCAATTTTTTTGCCAAAGCAACAGATAAATCTGGCTAAAATTGTGCGTATTTTGGCGAAAATTTTAAAAATCTTGGGAAAAAAAACGATTCAAACATGTTTTTAACCAATGGTTGCAATTGGCAATCAGTTTTTAATGAAAACCCTGATATAATCTATTTTGTTTAGAGCATTAGAGCAAATAACAGTAAAATACCACATAATCAGTACATATAAAGTTTCATAATGTTGTTTCCATGGAAACAAGTCCATTTTTATGTCAAACAAGTGGTAAATATAGGTCACTTATCACACTGATTGTTGTTGAATGTTCTCAGAGGATTCCAATCCTGACTTGGAAAAAGTAGTTCACACCTCGACACAAAATAAATTCAATCTTTGCATCATGGCCATAGTTCCTTTCCATAACATTTAAACCAATAGGAATGACTCAAGAATTCTGGATGCCACCAAATCTCTGACATTAATACCGGCAATATTTTCCAATCTAATGGATTTTCAACACAATATCAAGGGGAAAATGTAATACATACTAGCCACATCATGCAATTTTGGGCCTTTGAGATAAACTAAAAAGAACCAAGTCAATTTTGAAATCACATCAAAATTATAAACCATGTTATATGTTATATCTCTTCAATTGGATTATAGTGAAGAAATTAACTTAATTAACAGACACTGTATTTCTTAGATGCAATAAAACGATCTCCAAAATGTCAAACTTAAGTATGGAAACCCATAATTGCATGAAACAACCGGTAACCTTGGTTACAATGAGAGCACTTTGCTAAGTTTCACATAGAGGACTGCAAGTGGGTGACCATGTGACCTTTCAGGTGAGACCTTTGTCCAAACCGTCTATGACAGAGTTTACATTCAAACGGCTTTTCGCCTGTATGCGTTCTCATATGTACTTTACGATGGTATGGGGTACTCAGTCTCTTTGAACATATCTGACAAACTCGTTCATCTTCACTACCTGAAATAGGAAGAATACATGAATAGACCCATGTTTTCCTCACAAAAAAAGCTCTAAGTAACTTAGCAATACTGTCATTATTAAGACTCTCATTATGAATTTATTGAACTGGCTTAAATAGAAAAATAACAGGCTTTCAAGGGGTGGGGGGGGTGATCAGGTCAGGGCATTTCACCCACTGAAACTTTTTTTGTCAGTTTTAACTGGTTTGTCAGTCATTCAAACTACCTACTGCATCAGCAGCCTGTTCCTAATAAGAATATTGTTATTATGCACGGCTTTCATTTGACCCTTAAAACAGCATTTTGACCCTTAAAATCAGTAAAATGACACTTTTGACTCTTGGGATTTTGTGTAAGAGGGTGAAATTTACAGCAAATTTAGAAGGCAATTTTGTTGTCTCTTTGAATTATCATCAGCCAGGGGTCATTTTTGACAATCAACTGTCAACATTTAGTGTCAACCCTCTATGTATCCAAGTAAATTATCCGTGGGTAACCATAGCAACAGCAATATCTAACAGCAGATTATTTATACAAATCTCTCTAATCCAAAAATATCAGGATTAACAAAGGCACAATTTACAGTAAGAAAAATCCATGGTAACGTATCAAGGCGAGTACAACAACATCAACAGAGTCAAACATGCGTCCTTGATGTAGTAACTTCAGGTTCAGTAAAGAAAATACAACAGTACAAGTTTCCAAGCAGTAGTATTTGAGAATGTATCCAAACTGTGCTCAAATTGAATGCAAAAAATGCAGGTAAGCCAGACTGGATATAATATATATCTCACAGCAATTACAGCAATAACAATATAGTGGAATTCTTTTTTAACTTCATTCTATCAGACTTCTACTCATACATTCTACAAAATTAATGAAGTTGTGGTATTTAATGGAAATAAACTAAAAATTGCATATCCATCAAGTTTTCACTCACTATAGCCAGACTTCCATAAAAGATTCAAGTAAAACTGTCAAAGTTCACATGCGTGACAAGATGACCCTTGAGGTGAGCTCTCTGAATAAATCGTTTAGAACAAATATGGCATTTAAACGGTCGTTCACCAGTGTGGATTCTCATATGATCCCTTTTGTTGCGCTTGTTTTTGAATACCTTTCCGCACAAATTGCAGACGCAATCATCAGAGACTGGAATGTCAGGATCTGCAATATACGAAATAGATCCTCAATTAACTTCAATTAATCTCAGGCAACTTTTAAGGACATGACTTTTTTTCACAGGTAGGGGAAGGGGCCTTTTTCTTACATTTTGGGGAAAACATGATATTTTTGCAAAAAGGGGAAGAAAACTTGATGTAAACTAAATTTTATTGCATGATTTTAAAGATTTTATCTGAGGGGAAGACACCTATAAATGGCCCCTGCTGTGGAAGGAAGAACAACCTGAAGGATATACCATGGCTTTCATTTGACCCTTAGAACAGCATTTTGACTCTTGAATCATTAAAATAAAGCTTTTGACTCTTGAGAATTTGTACCAAAGGGTCATTTTAACAAAAATTAATAGGAGGAAATTTTGCTGACTCCTTGAATTATCATCAGCCAAGGTTCATTTTTGACCCTCAACTTTTGATGTCTAGTGAAAACCCTGCATACAGAAGATTTTAATCATGCCCAGATGGTTAAGTTTTAAATGTTTACAATTGTTAATAGTAGCAATGTCTAGGAAGGGTGTAGCTTTAATTAATGTTTGATGATTTATTATTCAAATTAAGGGATTTAATTCTAAAATCTTCATTTATTTATTACAAAAACATAATTACAGTTTGTTGCTACAGAGTAGATCATACAGCTAGGTATTCAAAAATTAGCCACATTATGACATAAGAACATTGCAAGTTGCGCTAGTGTTCAGGGACTTTAATTTCAGAATTGATTAATAAAAAATTAAGTCACATAAAAACCAAAACACAAACAATCCAATTAAATTTTCAGCTATATATAGCAAGTGTTAGCTTCATCTTTTTAGACAATCAACATCGCAAATGAACAAACATATCAAATTTTATGAATTTATTGTATCAAAACTATGTCAAAAATTAATACAAATTATGTCATACAAGAGAGCATATTAAAGCACAATCAGGGAGAATATATGTATGGTTTATACCATTAACAAAGCCATGAATTACAAAAATAAGCCAAAAATCACATCAAGTCAGATTGAAAACTCACAAAAAATCGACATACTCTTAACGACTTTTCGAAGCAAAGAACATTCCATACTTGCCAAACATAATGCCACTTGTTCAAAGCTTCCGGGAAGTATGCAAAAGCCTAATAAATTACACAGCAACTATTTTCCAATCCAGCAATTAAAGTCTAATGCTCAACAAATTCTTGATTATTGAAACTAATTAAATCCAAATTAGTGAAACAAGTTGAGGAACAATTATAGTTCACCAATAAGGAGCAGATTCCTTAGTGAAAGATCTGTAAAAAGAGTCAAAACTCCGTATTGCATAATTCTTATCATAATTTTTTTCTTCAATCTGTCACACAGCAATTTTACATAAGTTCTAGTTGCGGCCTGAAATGCACTGCCATATGTTGTCTTAAATTTGATTTCTGATTAAATCGTTTCAGACACTGTGTACACTGGAACGGTTTTTCACCAGTATGGATTCTCATGTGCACAGTTTTATTCTGAAGGTTCTTGAATGATTTCCCACAGATCTCACATTGTAAGCTTCTCTCTGCAACAAATAGAGAAGAAAAAGATTTTATCACCTTTTAAGTAGGCAAACATCCAACACTCCGCAACAAAAATACTTAGAATTTCTAACTTTCCAGGTATTACTTACAAACATATACTTCAATCTATAACTCATTTTGCTTTTTTATTCAGCTACCTCTCTAGTGAAAGAAGTATTGTGTGAACATGTCTATTTTCAAGCTCAAAATTTCCAAATATGGACATAATTCTCAAGGAGATTCCCTCAGCTATCAAATGACATACAAATGAATAGGAAAAAGATCTGACAGATACAAGACCTTTTATTTGTAAAAATATACAATAGTTACGTCAGAGGAATTAAATAGAGTTGATATATACATAGCATATAAACAGAAACATAATCAAAAGAGTGATCCAAGACACAAAACAAAACATCAGGAGTCAACATCTAGGACATTCAACACTGATTATTACCAAGTACAAATAATAATGAATTGCTAATAGCATTTTCATGGGTGAAAGTTGAAAATATTAAAAAAATCGGAAAACTTAACCTCGGTACCATGGAGACCTCAGAAAACCAGAAGTTTCGGAAAATTCTGGGAAACTTTTAACCATGCATTTTACAGGTGTGAAAACAACTTGAATCCACATGATTTAAGTGCTTGAAGGATAATTTAAATCCAATAATAGTAAGCCAAGTATTATAAGGTCTTATGTCTTAAAGTCATAAAACAAGTGAATAATTGTCAGACCACACAGTCAAACTATTAATTACAGTCATGCACCTAATAGTATAAACATATGTTAACTTTAACCTCTGGGTTAAACCAAAGTTTTGGTTAAAATTTTGGTTAAATGTTCGGTTAGCTGTTGCAGAAAATTTTGTTTAAGTTTAACCAAATGTTGTTTTTGTTAAAGCTCGAATAAATCTAACCCAAGTCTAAGATGCTGGTTAAATTTTAACATAAACGGTAACCAGTGCCAAAATGGCAGCCCTTTTTAAATGTTTAAATGATTTTTTAATGGTTAGTAAAACAAAATGGTTAAATTTAACCTTGGGTTAAATTAACCATTTGGTTAAAGTTAACCAATGTATATACTGCTCATGCATACCCTGCTCATGGGTAATCAATCAAGTTTGTAAAAAAGAAATTATACACAGAAAATGTTTCCATAATGGTCAGAATCATTATCAGGGCAACAACATTAATTAGCCCAACTACATAAAGTTGCAACAAGGATACACTGTAAAATAAGTCCATTTTTCTTTTCAATAGCTTATAACCATGTGATTTGGCAGAAAGATGATAATTTATAACATCCTAATATTCTAACACCATAAACAGACCATTTGCAAACATTTTAATATTCTAATACCATAAATGTACCACAACTTGCAAACTGTCTTGATGAAATATTTATTACTAATATTGTGGAGTACTTAGTTACATTACTAACATTGTCAAGCATTGTGAATACTTATGGTCAATTATGTCATCCAACAAATAACACTGCATCTGTTTCTTGAGATAACCAAAATTCTAAATCTATCACAAGACAAGGCTTAACTGAATCACTTAAAATACACCAAAGGTCAAGACTTAGTCCACAACTAGATACAAATACACAATCACTCCTTCAGTTATCAAACAGAAATTGAATCGTTTTTCCCACAAGAATAAGAATCCCAGTTTGATTCCATTTAATCAGGTACTAACAGTATCAATGAGGCAACTGCCCTTTAAAATGGACCACAGTGTGTGATTTTAAATTGGCTTTTTGGTTGAATCGTTTGTGACAAGTCTTGCATTCGAATGGTTTTTCTCCTGTATGGACCAAAACATGACGACGAAGCGCTTGCTTTGTTGAGAAGCTCTTCATACAAAGGTCACAATAGTGTTCTCCATATTTGTCCACTGAAATAAAAAATAGTACTCTAAATCACTGAAATAAAAAGTAGTACTGTACGTCACTGAAATAAAAAATAGTACTCTACATCACTGAAATAAAAAATAGTACTCAACTATTCAGGATCATTCCAGCCAAGATGTGCACATAATTAACCCTTAGCCTCATACCGCATTTCTCTGCATCTGAAGCAGACGACTTATAAAGATGTGGCAAAATAAGCCATTGCTTTTAATGAGTTATGCTTTCTTTTGCCACAATGTTTTCCTCTGAGAGAGAAATTACGCAATTATCTTAAATAAATTATGTTTTGTCCATAAGCTTGAATTTAGAGGAGTGCAAAATATGCTTTTTAAATGAGGAAAAGGGTTATAACTTGACCTATTACAAGAAAATGATATGACCGAACATCTACAAACAACAACACAAATCAATCATATGCCATATAATATAGAATAATGTCCACATTAGGGCAAAGTCTTTCTGTAATTATAAACAATGCGAAAAAATAAAAACTTGCAGGAAACTTAAATTCTTGTTTCTATATCAACTATGGTGTCTCCATGGCCGCTGACAACAATTATGCTGCACATGACACAAATTGAGTTCCTGCATCACAATCCATAAATAACAGCAAATATACTGATTAAATATTCCAACTGCGTCTTCATGCTTACAACTTATTTCATCAGCTTTAACAGCATGACATACTCAGCACCAACAAAGTAAAAGACAAAGATAAGATCAACATCCATTTATTACAAAGCAACTTGTCCAATAAAAACATTACACCATCTTTGAAACCATAAGTTGCCAAACAACTCACCCAAACCATTAATAATTATAAACATGTAAAAGTATGTAATTTTCTAATAACACAATATTGTGTACAAGTTAATTATTCCACTAATGTTCTGAATTGGAATGTACAAGCCTTTCACACATAAGTCTTTTCCTTTCTTCCTGACTACCAACACAATAACACTTTTCCCCTTTTGTTGATGGCTTAATGAAAGTTCTAATCTAGGGCCACCCTAAAAAAATTGCTTGTATGCCATTGCCGACAACACTTTCTTGGACTGGGTCGTTCTGAGTATTATTTTTTATATCAGACACATGAAAATGACCATGAAATTAGAGGAAATATTTTCAATAATATAGAAAGGAAATTTTGAAAATCAAATGCATTCAATTTTTAGTGATAAAATTTTTTGGACGGGCGTTTTGGTGGGTCGTTCGGCAACAGCAAACAAATAATATTTCAATTTAGGCCTAGTTTATACATATTTCATTTCTGAACACAAAGATTTTGTAAAGTTGCAGAAAACTATCTGATCTAAAATACTGAACAGAAAGCTTGTAATTCTTTGAAGAACGTTTTAACTGAAGATCTATTCCTTTCCAACTATAGGTAGAATTTCAAATATGCTCTTGTTACATCTGTGAGAATGGCTTCTCTTTACATTACTAAAAATACAATTTTACATGAACAATACAATGGAAAATATTTATGGATTTATGTTTCTCCAACCAATATTCTCTGATAAACCAAAAACCAGTTAAAAAACAGATAACAAATCTGTAAGAAAGACAAAAAATAAACTTCAAATTTGTTAGACAAAACCTGACACACTTGTCTCAACTTTCCAAACTGTGACATTCAGTAATTTATAGGGATCCAAGCAAACATAGTTTGTTTTGGTTGCCTAGTAACATGTCCATGAATGATCTTGATTGGTACAGTCAGTCCAGATGACAGACAGTTCCATAAATACAATAAAACTGTTTGTTGAGTTGGAACATGAGTGTGTCCTCAAAAATGACTTCTACTCAGGTTCAGGAAATATTTTCAGTGCATTCTGGTAATATGTAACAACTAAACTAACTGAACATAACAACCGCACATCATCTCCATTAATTAACAAGAGGCTTCAAGTGGACTACCATGTGAGATTTCATGTGTGCTTTCTGAGAGAACCCTTTACCACACACACCACAAACAAAGGGCCGAGCCCCGGAATGCACCAGCATGTGGCGTTCCTTATTTTGTTTACTAGCGAACACTTTACCACATAACGGACACCGGGCGCGTTCTTGACTCCCATCAACACTGATACCTATAAGAAAGAAAAAGAAGATGAAATCCAGCGTATGTAAAACAACACGGACTGGTATAAAAATTGAAATTTAATTACCAAAGAAGAAAGAATTCATCCTTTCGGGCTGTTAAAAGCTGACTTTCGCTTAGCCTGATGAAATGATATCATTTTCAGGTAACTTTCTTTTACTTCACTTTTACTTCAGCATTTTCTTATTTCAATTTTAATTGAAATTAATTGGCAATTTTATTTATCAATATGGTCAATCTATTCTTATGAATTAATCCATTATATGTATATATCAAGGAGGTTAGTGTATGTCTAAGTTTCAAAGAGAGTAATCTTTTGTCATTTAACTCCTTGGACTATGTATTTAACTATGAAGAAAATGGAAAGTTTGTGCTCGTCAATGGTAACTTTGTCTCGGGCAAATGGCTCCAGTCAGAAACTTGGATTAGGTTTAACAATTAGATGAAAAAAAATACTATGTTAGTTTCATTGATTTATATGGAAAGTGAGTAATGTGTAGAAATGTGGAAAACAGTCAGTCAATAATGACATACTTCATCAAAAAGAATAGCAGCAATGTTGGTGACCTTTACCAAACAGTTACGTGTGACTCATTACTACTCACTACTATACCATACTAATCACTGTTCTCAAATTTTTAAGTTACTCTACAGGGTTATTTTCACAGGTTGGGGAAAGCGCTTTTTTCTTAAATTTCAAAAAAAATATTTTGGTGCTTTTGCAAAATGGGAAAAGAAAAAACCTAATGTAAAACTGAACTTTTGGGGAAAACTGCAAAAAGATTTTTCCTGAGGGGAAGATGCCTATAAAAGGCACCTGCCATGGAACTAAGGTATAATTTACCAAATATTCCCATACAAATGCATAAAGTTGTGTTAAATTTACATATTCTTTAGTCTTTATTTGTGAACAAGTTTGTGATGCAGCTGAAATAATTTTGTGAGTGTAATAATCTGGGTAATACAATCAGTTTCAAACAGCGCCTGTACAACAATGCAACTAAGTGTTTCAAATATTGACATAATTTAACAGCAATGCTAAATATCAACAAGGATAGATATCACAAGTTAATTAAGATTGCCAGATCATGCAAAAAAAAAACAAAGAGCCAAATACAACTTATAATTGATAAACATTTATTTGTTTTAACTGACATACATGTAATTGTTTTAACTGACAAACATGTAATTGTTTTAATTGTCAAACATTTATTTGTTTTAACTGACATACGTGTGATTGTTTTAATTGACAAACATTTATTTGTTTTAACTGACAAATGTGTAATTGTTTTAATTGAAAACAATCATTTGTTTTAACTGAAAAACACTCATTTCACCAACTGATCAAGACTGATTTCACTAATTCAAAACATTAGAAACTCATTTATTACCTGGTAGCAACACAGCATGCAATGTGAGTTACAACAAGTCAGAGAAGATCTTTATATTATCAGAGAAGTTAACAAGTGTCATGTACAAAGTGCTAGCAAAAAAACATTCAACACATTCAAATCATAGATCTATATCTTTCAGTCATCACTGACTTGTCATTCAATTAGCACTAATTAAACACAAATCATCATTGATCAGATATTATCAACATTTAAGTGAGATACAAAATGAGAACTAAGGGATCCTTTTAACCTAAACGCTTTATTACACAAAGAACAAACAAATGGTTTGTCCCCAGAATGTATGGTCATGTGAGATTTCAGGTTAGCTTTCTGGTTGAAGCTCCGCCCACAAATTGTACACGGGAATGGTTTTTGTCCAGTGTGCGCAAACTGGTGGCGATCAAGGTTACCACGGCTACGGAACTCCTTGCCGCACACGTCACATGGCCAGACTTTTGAAGAGACATCACCATGACCAGTGGAACTCGAAAAACCTAAAACGACATTGTTAAGTGTTGTAAATCAAAGACCATTTCAGATAAGTTAGGAAAAAAATAATTGTGTTTACGGTTACCCAACCAACCCTATATTTTCAGCACCGATTCTCAAGATTAGTTTCTAAAAGCACAATCCAAAGTTCAAAAATACTTGGGGACAAATTGTACCTCCTAGATAAGAAAGGTATGCATAGAAATAAAATGAGAAAAGGGTTTTCGACCGACCAGCCCTAAATTTTTGCTCAAGTAATGGTAAACAGGACTTTGTCATTTGCCTAAAGGAAGACACTTTCATCTAAAGCTACTAACAACAAATGGAACACTGAAAAACAAGAATTGCTGCAAATAACACAACCATCCACCTTTGTTAGCTTCAAGAATAACAGATATTCTCAGAAACTCCTTACCAACAACACATTCATTAACATTCATAACAAGAATACAAATGTTTGTAGTTATTGATATATATAAGCCTTCATAAGCTACCATAATACAGGAAAATGCTAAAGATTAGCAATAAATGCAATTATCAGCAAGCATAAACATCAGATACAAATACAGGTGCAACCACTTTTGGAAAACCCTCACAAATAATCTAACCCTTTGTCTCATAATATCGCATTTGACCGCATCTGAAGCAGACGACTTTTGAAAACATTGTGGAAAAGGAAGCCATTGCTTGTAATGAGAGAAATAACCCTATTTTCTTAAATAAACTGATGTTTTAAATATTACATTTGAATTTGGAAGAGTCCTTGTTTGCTTATGAGACAAAAGGTTAAAAATCTGATTTTAATTTCCAAAGACAAGAAACTGTTAGTTTTCATTTTGTGTTGGACAACATCCTACGAAGTGTTTCTAAATTTGATTTAAACGGTCTATAGGTAGAAATAACATTCAGAGAAAGTTAACCTAGTCTGAGAGCCTAAATTCTAATATTCAATGGTAAACAGGGAATAGTACTACCAATATACTATTAAGGATCAGGGCTTTTCTTTCTCTAATAGGGGATAAGGCATATTTCTAAAATTTAGGAGAAAAATAACATGGTATTTTAGCAGAAAGGGAAAGAAAAAACTTGATGTTAACTGAATTTTAAGGGAAAACTGCATGATTTTAAAGATTTTTCTCAAGGAGAAAATGCCTATGAATGGTCCCTGTTATAAAAGGGGAAAAAAACCTGAAGGATACAAACATAAAATGAAAACCTTAGAGAAACAAACTAGTGTTGTAATCACTGCACATTATCTCAGACAACTCTAACACAAGGAAACTTATTTTTGAACAACCACATTTTTTTTGTTTGTTTCACTGGGTTTAACGCCATTTTTCAACAATTTTTCAGTTATATACGGCGACCGGTTCACCTAACCAGTTTTCCTGGACTATATACCAACCAGTACTAACTTACCCTTCCACAAGGAGCCGGCAACTTCTCCACATGTGGAGGAAAATCGACATTTTTGTCAAATTTTCATGGAAGGGTATGACCTGCCATGGCCGGGATTTGAACCAGGATCTCCCTAAACCACATTTTTACACAAATATTCAAGTACAATGGATATCAATGTATACATACATCTTGTCATTGCCAGAGACTGTCATGAATCAACATGTGAGTTTTCAAGGAAGATTTCTGGGTAAACCTTTTCTTACATAACTGACACACGAACGGTTTTTCTCCTGTGTGAATCAATCTATGACGAGATACATTGAATGCATTAGCGAAGTACTTTCCACATATATCACACTGTGGCCGCCCTGGGCTCAATACATCTGTCCCAAAATTCTGAAGAATACCTAAAACACACAGTACAGTATAAATTGGATGACAACCCAACAGATCCTTTACTATGACGACAAAAAACAACTAAATTTCAGGTTAAAATGCTGTAAACAAACAAACACACACACACACACAAACAAACAGGTCTCCATGCTTGTAGGAAATGTATGCCAAGTTTGTCACATAAAAGAAGAATGCTGCAATACAGTTTACATTGAAATTTAGCAGAATAACATAATTTTTTTAACTGGGTCTAACCTTGTTTTTTCAGCAATTTTTCTGTTATATATGGTGGACAGTTCACCTACCCAGCATTCCTGGACCGTATACTAACCAGTACTAGCTTACCCTTCCACAAGGAGCTGGCAACTTCTCCATATATGGTGAAAAAATCAACATTTTTGTCAAATTTTCATAGAAGGGTATGGAACCCGGAACACTGGGTCACAAGTCTAATGCACTGGCCACTGGAGCATGGTCGCGGCTCCCAGGAATACACGTTTGAATACAAAAAATATCAACAAAACTTCACCAAATAGTTGACAGCAAACCCACACATTGACCTTTTATTACTATGATTCTGAGCTTCCGGTTTGTGACTGGAATCTTTGTACAACCGGTTTTAAAATTTTGTAAATATTAACCTCTTTTTTCACTTTTAAATATTTTATAGGCCATTGATGTGCGTAATCATGTGAGCTTTAAGGTTGTTCTTCTGATTAAAACATTTTCCACACGTGGAACATTTAAACGGCTTCTCTCCAGTATGGATAAGTTTATGACGGTCGACTTTGGCCTTGCTCTGGAAGTATTTACCACACAACTCGCACTGGTTCGTACGTTTATTTTGGTAGTTCGGAGTTAGAGCTAAAGAATAGTCCAGGTATTCACCTACAACAGGAAACAGATTGTGTTAAAATCAAGGTAGACCACTCTTTATCATACCATGCAGCAATAAGAATCCAAGAGCGTAATTCAGAACTTAAGCTACTATTAGTAGTAATAAAATAGATGTATGACAGTATCAGGTATGTGGAAGTTAAACTCAAAGATCAAAGTCAGCACACCAAACTGCTAAGGTCCCTTCCCAATTTATGGGGAAAAGGCCCCTATGACCACCACATGATGTAACTTCGTGAATATTTTCAACATGACAAGCTATAAAAAATGTCCACAGACGATATTCATGGGTGAAAGTTGAAAATTGTCAAAAAATGGAAACCTAACCTCGGTACTGCGGAAACAAAAACCAGTAGGGTTCAGACCTGGGAAAAAAATGGAGATTCCGGAAACTTTTAACCATGACTCTTTCATCTTAAGTTTTATCGAAAGGAACCTGATTAATCAATGCCTAATTACCAAGGTTTAGCTGAATTCACAAGCATACTGCATTAGCTATCAATATCCACATGGCTCTTATCTGACCTCTAACATATCATTTCGACTCTTGAAATTAGTAAAATAAAGCTTCTGACTCTTTGAGATTTGTACCAAAGGGTCAAATGTACAATAAGATTAACAGGAAATTTTGTTAACTTCACTCTTCCAAGTTATTATCAGGCCAGAGTCATTTTTGACCCTCAACTTTTCTTTATCTAGTGAGTACCTTCATCCAAAATGCATAAGCAATCAATATCCATAGTGGTGAAACATTTTCATTTACAACACACAGGAAATTCAAACAAGTCACACAATAATCTGACATCATTCTTTATTAACGCTTGATTGTTTCTTCACAACACTTTATAGAAAAATTAAACATGTTTAAATGTAATACTAATAATGTAACACAATTACATCGTCATACAAAACATTAGCCAATGACAACACTGAATGATAGATATGATGCATTAACACAAGTCCTAGATATTGAAAGAATGTGAATTTCAATCCATTTTTAGGAACGCTTATGATGAAAACACATTTTCACAGTGTTAGCAGTCAATGTTTAATTCTTCATTCCAGTAAGAGATAAAATCCAATTACAATCATGTCTGGTGTACATGAAGTCTACACTACTAGACTTAGGTGAAGCCCACAAAGAAGAGTGTCCATCATAAGTTTATTTATATTTTAGAAGAGAAGACCTTGAAAATATCTTACAGGAATCCGACATCGTACACAAATCAGTTCAGAGATCTTCAATAATCGAGAGCAAAAAAAGTATTTTTAATGTCAAAGTCACATTACACATCCCGGTTTTATCTCAACATTGATAGTTCCATCACAATTCCCAGTAAAGAAAGAAATCAGCCACTTTTTTATACTCAGATGTTAAAGTTAGCGTGTACAGCCATGTGAGATTTCAAGTTACTTCTCTGGTTGAAGCGTTTGTGACAGATAGAACAAGCGTAAGGTTTTTCACCCGTGTGAATTCTACAATGGGTCTGAATGTTCTGTTTTGTATTTGCTTTTTTCCCACAAAAGTTGCACACATACGAACCAGGAACCAATCTACCTGTAATAAAAAATTCAGAACTATCTAGATTCTTGTACAGTATGTTTACCATAAGACATAACATTTAAGGAGTCAGAACTTCAAAGTTGACTATAGACAACAATCTGCTTTAAAAAAATCTTTGAGCAAGTCACAAGAATTCATCAATTTGTTCAAGTCATTTTCACATCATTTTGCACTTGTCCAGACCTACATTTAGTCCTATCGGTTTAAGACTAAGTTCATTGTTTTGAAGATAAAACAACTCTTATTCGTTACAATCCACTTCCCATACATACAAAATTTAATCTCACAAGTAAAATTAAGAACACAAATATAATTCTATTCCCCAGACGTCCATAAAAAAACCCACTTGACATTACACTGTTTAGTCTTATGTCCTCATGTAAACACCAGACATTTAATGTCAAGCTGTTCTCATTGTAATCAATAATCTGCTCCAACAAAAAAAGACAAACAGTTAGTTCAGGACTTCCTTTGATAGAATTTATATCATCTAATTTACATGTTATCTCAATGCAGGACAAGTATATTATTTTCATAAAAAAAATTGCATAAAAAAATTGTTTCTGGTTACATCTTCGGGGGGGGGGGGGGTATTTATTCTTGAAAGCCAATTTTGAGATTTTTGCGTGGAAAGGTAAAAGAAAGTCAAGATGGTGGATACACAGTTCCTTGGGCCTAATAAAGTTTAGGGTAGCGGGGGAAAAATGAGGATAGATAAGGTAACCAGAACCAAACAAATTTTTTTTACACCCAACAATGGTTCAAACACTAATCTTAGAGTAAGCAAATCACTAGTTCCAGGTTAACAGACATCTAGACGTTTGTAAAGTTATTATTTAAATTACAAAAGCAGGGCTCAGAAATCCACTCGTCCGCTTGTGATTACTTGTAGAAATCAACTCCAGATGAAACAAAATTGTTGTAGAACTAAAAAAAATTCTAAGCTGGTCATCCCATTGGACAAATACTAATTTTTCAGGCTGTTAAAACCTGAACAAAAAATGTCGAGCCCAGCAAAAAATCTTTCAAAAAATCAATCACAAATCGCCATTCTGAAGTCACTAACATCATATAGACAACCATTTATTTGTCCGATATTAATATACAAAGTAGACTATTCCAACAGAATCTAATCATCAATATGCACCATCACAAGTCTGAGCAAACACGAAAGCCATACTTAATAGACAACAAATGATTTCCTATTGTTTTTAAAAATCAAATGAGTATAAGTGAACCAGTCAAGGTAGGTAAACAGACCTCTTCGATAGACTGGTTTACTGAAACAGAATCAAACAGTTCTGCTAAAATCCATTCAATATGCTATAATGTGTGACCATGTGTGCCTTCAAATTGCTCGGAGTTGTGAACTTTTTCTGGCAAACACTGCAAGCATAAGGTCTCTCTCCAGTGTGAACCCTCATATGAACTTGATTGTTCTGTTTGGTACTTGAAACCTTTCCGCAGACCTGACACTGAAACCCTCGTTTGCTAGAATTGATCACAGTAGAACCTGTAGATGATAAAAACTAGTATGAGTTCTCAAATCACATTCTGGACACTAAATTCTGTCAATGAAGTTTGCAGACTATAAATTGAATACATCCACCATGTACATGCTTTTCAGAAATGTTTATAGACATCTAAACACTCTGTAATGGTTCACAAAGTCTGTATAATGCTTACTTCAGCAATGTCAAGGTGGGTGGAGGAGTAGGTCAAAATTAAACCAAATAATAACATTGTCAATTCAACTTTATTTTTTAAACCTATTACAATTACAATAGCATGTGCATAACTTAATGTGTAATTTCAATTCAATTTCATTTAAAATCAATTAAAAACAGATTAACAGATGATACATCAGTATTTCTAACCAATACACGGTGATTAAAACCCTGAACTTTCAAATACCAAACAAAAAACTTCGAAGGAAGTTACATTTTCGAAACAATCAAGCTCCATGATCACTGACAAAATCAGAGCTCCCAACAAATCAAGATGACAAAGCTTTCATTTGTCCTCATCACATAGCCTTAAGATGAAATATTAACTCAAACAACCCGAGCTTCTGCCACTCCATAAAGAAACTTCCCTTGTTTTCAAATATCTAATTATCACAGTAAGGGAAGCTAACAATATGTTATCAGGAAACTTTCTATCACCATCTGATAAAACGTCAATTCAACACAAAGAAAAATTGAACATTTGTCAATGCGAGTTCTCCTCATATTTGGCAGTATAAAATGTTCTTTTATGGCATAATTTCAACTTAAAGAGCAAAAGCAATGCCTTCAAACATTTCATCCAGCATTCTTTTTCGGCATGAAGAAGTTATGTATACGAGCAAAGTGATGTTGAAGATGATGTCGTTGCCTGAAGCGCTCCTCACAGAAGTGACATCGGTATGGCTTTTCGCCCGTGTGAACACGCATGTGTATCTCGAGGTTCTGTCGTTTCTTGGAGATTTTCCCACACACAGGACATGGCCAGTACTGCTTTGAACCTATCATAGGAACTGAAAGAACACAAGACGATCTGTGAATGTTTCTGCGTCACTTCATTGGTCTATGAACTGGTTACCATGACAAAAAGAAATGTAAATATACTGCTGTAAATGTCACCATGGCAACATGAACTTTGTCAATTCAAATACAACGCTGTAACAGATCAACGTCATGTTTTATAGTACACAATAAAATCATGAAAATAAAAAGGACTTCGCAATAAATACTGTGTTTAAACCAAACACACCACTTGGCAATAGAAATCAGGTAGCATGTATATTACAAAATCAATCTTCATTGGTCAGCTGTAACATACAGTACATTACAGAAGAAACAAGTTGCCAACCAATTACATACACATCAAGGGAAGTAACTTTGCAATCCTCTCAACATGAGATAAGCACTTTGATAGGAACTATGAAGCATGATTAATGTACAAAGTTTTATGTGGACAGAGAAGCTACAAACACAGAAAAGGAAAGTGAAGGCCAGGTAACAGACAGGGATTAGCAACACAGCAAGCATGACCGAAATTTTGAACAACCAACAGCTGGAGAATAGCATGAATCATTTATACAAAATGTAGTCCATTACAAAAAAAAAATACTAGTACTATCAGAAATCAAAAGACAACATATACATTCCAAAAAACATCATAATCACACCCCAACATCAGCCTACACAATGTCTGTCAGTCTCAAAGCCCATACTGACAAGCCATTTATAAGAGGCAAGCTTTATACCTCATTTCAACATTTCTGTATATTTGTCAGCCTAAAGATATGACAAATGAGTACAACAGCTAACTACATACATGTATATATAGTATGCATATTATGATTATACAAAGGAAAATGGGAAAGTAAGGAAACAAATTAGTGTCTCCATTAAAAAAGGTAGTTGCATAATTAATATTATCTCCAAACAGTCTGCACGAAGGCTACAGTTTGGTCTGTGTGGTATAAAAAATAGCAAAGTCACATGATGGCCTTAGCACAATAGACGATTTCAATTTTCATAACAATACTACTATCAATATGTTGTCTCGCAAATTCAAGACACTCCAAAAGTCCCAAAGCTGTATGTTCCTTAACAGCATATCGCAATACCCAAATCAAAATTTCTATGAAAAGTTTGTTTCATGTGTTTTAAGTACCAATAATAAGACACAGCATTCAGTCAAAAATAAATACAAAAAAGTAAAATATACCTACAGATATGAATACAGGAGATATGTGTAGTACATTGTACCACAGCTGACAAGTCATCACTCAAAATATCACTTGAATAAAAGTCTTGATAGGGCATGGTTTTGAAAGCAACACAATATTAAACAGGTTTCATCAAAACAAGTGTTTATACACATTATTATTATAATACTAAGTACCCAAAACATTATCATCCCTGTTTTAAAACAAATTTCTATAAAACAAAACTATGTTCGTCCATTCAATACTTCAGCGCTCGGTCAGGTATGATACATACAAATGTGAGCACTAAAGTCTTTACAAAGGGGACAAAAATATTTTTACAATGAACACAAAATTATTCACATTTTATTTCATCAAAAAACTAAACTTTCTTACCATAAAGCAAGAACAAATAAATAATAGTGTGACATTTATTGGTATTCAAAATGTCACCAAATAGATCATGGCATACACAACATATACATGAACATGTTCGTTTTTTTTTTCAATTCCAAACAACTCGAAGTTTTCTATTCTGGGGAAAATAGCAACTTTATGGTATGGTTGGGATGTACATGTGACTCATTTTGAGTACAAGGACACTGATGTCATGGTACAAACGTCATACTGAATACGTAGACACAGTATTAACACATTATACCACATACCACAACTGAAGTTATCCTAATGCAATAGAAGGGCACATGATCTCTGTGTCTCAATTATTCAGACATCATGCCCATGGTTTTATATAATATTTATACTACATCAATAAACACAAAAACGCTACAAGATACACCAGTCGATTTCAATTATCATTTAGGCCACCCATTGCATCTATAAGCAACAATGGCAGTATCGAACAACTCCCTACACTGAGGAGAATATTGACAGGTGCTCAATTTAATATATGATCTCAAGTGTATCCACCAATATTTAAAAAGCATCAAAATTTTATGTAATACTAAAATCATGTGCATGCATTACTATGGAAACATGAAAATCATAAGGTGATAATAAACAAAAGCTTATCAAACAATACAATGTAAAAACAAGGCAGTTTTGCAGAAATTGGACATTGGACTAAAGTATGGATCCATCAAAAGTCGGCATATGCTAGCAAATAACAACTGATGCAACAGAAATGTTAAAAAAATCATTTACTAATTTCAGCTCAGGCTCACATTACTGTAAATTATGACCGAATGTAAAAGAACAAATTTTCTCACAAAGAAGTCTATAAAAATACAGCAAAAACCACTTCATATTAGGACCACCTCATTATACTGACCACTCATTTTTTAACCAGTTTTTATACATTTATTCATCACTTCAAATGGATGAGACTATCTCAATAGAAAAACTTATCACTTGGGTCCAAAAGGTGACCTTAATATCAAAGTTTTACTGTAATGGTCAACAGCAAGTTTCTGTGCTTCATTAACAATACAGGTTAGGACATTTTATTTACTTTACAACTTCTACAAAACTCCCTAAAACAGCCTGCATCTGTCACCAGCCTGCTCTTGTGTTTAATTTGTCTCAAATATCAATAATTAGGGTAAACTCTTTGGTTTGAATATTATCAATAAAAATTTCATCAAGTTTAATAACATTAAAGACCTCTGACAGAACAGAATTCCTACATAAACAGTCTGAATTCAATATTCAAAATAAGAAATTTTGCAATCCTAAAAATTGACCTAAAATGTGTTTAAATTATCTCTTAAGAAAATGAAGACATGCCGGTTTGCTATCAGTGTACATAGTGAAATTTCATTGCATCAGGCAATAAAAAATTGTTAATTCACACAGTATTTTTGGGGGGGAATTTTTGGGAAAGGGTTCTAGTCCAGTCCAATTAGGGAAAAATGCAAGGTGTGATGCCAAAATTGGGAATTTTTAGGTCAGGAACTGGGAAAAAATATCTTTATTTTCAATTGGAAAGGGTCAGTTTACTAGACCCAAAACAAAGAATGAAAAACATTGTTGGGAAGTCTCAAAAATGCTTCATTACACACAGAAACGAGTAAATAAATACATATTCATTGAATTACTTATGCAACAGAACTTTGAATTTTCTAGCCTCAAAGGCATATTTTATATAAATAATTATATATATAAATGCTGCCTCCTATGCAAGTAAACACTCATGCCATTTTAACACTGGCATCATTTCCATGCTAAATATATCCATTTCAAATTTCATTTACCTTGAACTCAATTTCCCATTAACAATTTCAATATGTGCAAGATTGAAAAACTAACATGTTCTTTAAATCTGTGTTAATCTATAAAATATTTCTGTTAAAACTTAATCAAACTGCTCTCCCCCCCCCCTCATCTAAAGCATAATCATCCCTTTAAAAAAATCAAGCATACAAAATGTGTATATTCAGATTAGAAGTTGTAGCAAATTCATGCATCAATGTTATAATTGCACACAGGTATGATAACATTCACTTCATAGGGGTTCAACAACAATTAGCATGAAATTGATAACAGTGATAGTGTATAACAGTAATTTATCCAATTGAAATTCAGTGAAATAAAACAATCAATTATTCATTGAGCCACCTACCTTGAACGTTTTACAGCAAGATCCAATCACCATGGTAACAAAATGGTCTCTTGTGGTCAAGTGTAAGACATCAGAATTCATTAACACGCATGTGAAACATATCAGAAGATGAAGACGTAATTTAATACCAATTAACGAGTCAAACTAAGGAATGGTCACTTCAATTATTCATATTAAGACCACAACAACACATATATGTTCAACAGAGACGTAGTAAAACAAAGCATAGCAGATTAAGTATCATAGTTCTGTACATGACAATTCAACATGATGTGGACTTAGCTATTTGTTGTCTACATGTGAAATAAGACTCCAAACCTCATAGGAAACATACTTTAATGGCATCATTTTATTATAATTATTTAACCGCATTTGTACAGCACTTTTATCATATATATGTAAATACTTTCAAAAGTGCTTCACATAAAAAACATATACAAACATATGTAAGTATACATATATATATCAATGGCATGAGTGAGTATGTATTTGCAAGTTGTTTGATGCAGCATTTATCTCCAATGTAACACAAGAGCAGACCACAGTTGCAAACTGTTTAAACTATTCCCATCAAACTTGAAACACACACCATTAATAAAATGTCAAACTTTCTGACTTATATTAAAGCAGCATTTGAAAAGACGATCTATGAAGCAGGTTTCAGTCCCAGAAAACCAATTTTTAAACTACTCAGTGGACATGTCAACAGGCTTCCAGGAAGTTGCCGGAACATTGGACATGTCAGGCAAATTTCAAGCAGGTCCAATAACTTTTCGACGAGTACCAAATGTCGGGCAAGCATTCCAGCAGTTACGAGGAGCCTGTATCTATACAATCCTACGCTCACCTATTTGGGGACTAAATTAATTAATTTAATTATTAATTAATTAATTAATTTCAAAACTTATCTATACTGATGCACTTGTAAGTATTCCGGTCCCTGTTTCAAATATATATCAAGTCAAAATGTAGCCATGTAATTTTATTAACCTTATTATAGATTCAACCCAATGACCTAGTTTAGTATAGGATGAGCTAAAACCAAACTTGTATTTAGTTATCAGTACCATCTTAGAGAACCATAAAGTTATGGGGAAACAAAAACTTTCACAAAGTTTTTCATTTAATTAACATATGCCATGATCAGTCAGGGCTCTCGATCTCCCGAATTTGGGGCCAAAACTCGGCCCAATTCCCCCACCTCTGGAATATACTTTTTCCCTATTTTTGATAAAAATTCCCCCATCTATTATATTAATTAGGCTTTGAAATTCCTTCTTGAACTGAAAATGACTTGAAATTCCTCCCCATGGCCCTGGCCCCAGTCCCCCAAAAGTGAGAGAGTCCTGTCAGCAGCTAGCAACCTGAGATTTCGAGACAAATATCTGGACCAATGACCTATGAACAGAGTAAACTTGGCCTGTCAAGAATTACTTCATATGGTACATAATCTATATGAAGCATAGCACTCTTACATGAACTTCAAAAAAAAAACATGACAAGATACAAAGCCTCCAGATAACTGTTAACTGCCTGTAATTTGAACTGAAAGGTTGACATTTTACAGCGTGTAATCAAGTCTGTCTGGAATAGTTCAATAGATGATAAAATGAAAACAAACACTTACTGTAACTTTGCTGCATATCTCCAGGAGACCCTGTAGCACCGGAATTAGGATCAAAGGTCATTCCCATAGAAACATTAGGGTCCCAATTCTGAGGCACAACTGGCCTACCAGGTTCAACACCTGTTATTTCTAATTCCATTTCTGATTCAGTTATTGCTTCCACTTTTACACTAACATTAGGGTCCAAGTCATTATCACCCTGCTGTTTATCACCTGTTTCAGTCTGTTCAGTGGTAATGGTTGAAGACGAGGAATTTGATTTTTCATCGTCTTTTGATTCTAATCCAGATGCATTAGGTGATTTAGTTACGTTTGAGTCACTAGCACCATCATTAGATAAATCACTAGGCTCTAGCTTAATTGGAGTAGTTGGTAATGAGGCTTGACCCGGATCTGAACTTGTGGAATTTCTCTGAGGACGGTGCATAGGATATGGTTCAAACCGTTGACTAGGAGATCGTATACCCGTCCCAGGTGGCATCCCAGGCGGCCGAGGCATGTTCTGTCTAGGATATGGGCCTCTAGGAGTCCTTCTAAATCCAGGTCCATACCCTAACTGTGTTGGAACTGGCATCGATT
The DNA here is from genome assembly GCA_008271625.1 of Lutraria rhynchaena. Lineage (NCBI taxonomy): Eukaryota > Metazoa > Mollusca > Bivalvia > Venerida > Mactridae > Lutraria > Lutraria rhynchaena. Next base: position 688,600 of record VIBL01000138.1, read on the forward strand.
GAGCAGATTCAAGTAACTGTTGCTGTCTTTCTTTCTCTTTCTCTGCTTGCTTCTTTTTATGATGTCCTGAAAATTACCAGTACTTCAATTAAAACCGGACTACCAGATAAATTAACAAGAAAATAATTCAATGTAAGAATTTTGATGTAAAAACTAAAATCAGCAAAAGCAAAGCTCAGCATAGATCTATCTTTGACTTACTAACTTAAACTCATTTTTCTTGAATGCATATCCAGTGAGCATCATAAAAGAGCCAATTTTGTAAAAATAAGTGGTTGAAAAGACTTTTTAGTGTGTCAAGACTTTAATTTAAAGTTTAGAAGCATATGAACTCATAAACAACTACATTCACCAGCCAACATTTATTACCTTATATCTCAAACAGCGACAATAATAGATTATTACTGATAGCTTATTAATACAACAATAATAATAAATGTACTGATTTTGTGCAAGTGTAAGTCAATTTTCACAGAAATTTTAATGTAACTGGTCAATTAATTTGGAAGATCAGTAAAAATGTTGTGTTCCTGTCAAGTACCCAATGCTCACAGTGACATTTTTTCCTTCTTTGTTTGGGTTTGGTAAAGCTCGTAAATGGACCCTTCACAATAGGAAATAAAGACATTTTTCCAATTTCCAACTTAATACTTCCCAATTTTTGCATCACACCAAGCATGTCCCAACTGGACCGGACCCCGACCCTTTCCCAAAATTGCAAAAATAAATGACTGGCTCTTTTACTTCAAATTTACTTAAAATCAACTCACTTTTTAGACAGAAGCCCAAAAACTGGGATTTCACATCTTCATTATCTTCAAGAAATCCTTTACCCGAATCAGAACCCAGATGACTGAGGGTTCCATCAGAGACACTTGCTGTAAGAATGACTGACTCTTCATCAGTATGTGTGGCCAACTGCTCAACCTGTAAACATGTTTAACACAATCAAGTGATATCCTGATGATAATAATACTATATGTTGATAAAAACATTTTTATATTCCTGTTTTTCACTAGAGGTCAAAAGGTCAAAAATGACCATTAACTAAAGACAATTGAACAGTCAATAAAATTTCCTTTTAATATGATTGTAAATTTGACCCTCATGTACAAATTTTCAATCTGAGTTAAAAGCTTTATTCTACTAATTTTAAGGCTCTTATAACGCCCTGAAAAGGTTGCCAAAAAGGTGCGAATACGTGCATTTTTGCAACAGAAGACTTGAGAACATTTTACAATGCAAAAATATGCTGGGGATTGCACCAATATCTTCAGGACTTTGAAGAAACTGATAATGACAATACTAAAGAGCATCGATTTTCAGCTGATTTACTGATACGCCACTTAAGCTTTTGGGGTTACTAATCCATCCCAATATCTCTGTGTTAGAAATAAACTTGATCAAAACCATTTTTTGTAATATGCACATACCAGTTGTTGTATTTGTGTTTTTAATACTGCCTTCAAGATTACTTTATATCCAGGTATCTCCTTGATCACTTCCATATCTGGTGCCGCCATTTTAAATAGTCAGTGGGATATCTAGATTTCAAATCAAATAACCAAACGTTTATGTGTAAATGCTGCTTTTTGGTTACAATAGTGAACACAACAGTATGATCCTTGACAACAGAATGAGGCTCTTGTAGAATAGTGAGGTAGTTCTAATACACAAGTTTCAAGTCAATCTACAAAAGAAAAAAAAGTAATATATGTATACTAAGTGGCAGCTACAGGGTTCTAATTTAGCATTATTTTCTACTAGCTAAAATTAGCTTGTGCCTTTTTTGTTTGCTAGCTAAAATTGTAAAGCGACAAGCTAAAATTTGGAACAAAATTTTATTAACCCATAATGAACAAATTACTAACTTCTTGGGTCATAAGGAGTTTTATTAGGCCTCTTCCTCTGACCACTTTGCCACCATACACTTGTAAAAATATTTGAGTGTCTTTTATTGCCACTCGCTATTCAGAAATTCTACAAGATATCGGCAAGTATGCGTGCCTAAGCTATTTCAGAATTAAAGGAAAACATGGTAGAAAAAAATAGACCTCATCACATGGGAATAAAGCCAAGGCCCTAGTAGGCCAATTTTTGGGAAGGAATTACAGCTTTATCCCCCATTCCTAACAGTATATTTCTGCCCCAAAATGAAGATCCTTCCATAGAAATAATATAATATGAACCAAAAAAGGTATTCTCATCACAGGGCCTTTTCTCCTTCTATAATAGAGGCCGATATACAGTGACTGGTGAGTCGTTGTTTATTGATGTATCTTGAAAGTCGGTCTACCTATTCCCAGTCAATTTGGCTGAAAATTATGCCTGAATTTCTCAAAATGAAAGGCTAAGGCCCCTTGCCAATTTTTGGAAAAAAAGCCCTGCATCTTATCATATGGTTGAAGCTATGCAGCATAATCTAGCCTCTGATAAATAAGGGCAAATGAAAAAGTAACAATAAATTGAATTATTCTGGTAGATAAAATAGAATACGCCACGCAACTCTTTAATCAGCCAAGTTCCTGCATTGCTTAAATTATAACAAGACAACCCCCCCCACCCTTTCATCAAAAATACAGCAAAAGTTCCACATTTTAAAGACCCTGGCTCCATTCCCACAAAACGTAGAGAGACAGCCAGGAAACCAGTCCAGGCAACAGGAAGTGAACGTCTTAAATGTAACCACTAAATTATATTATTTACAACAATTGACCCTTTTACTTTTTTTAAAATCAGTTCACACCAGACAAAAACTTTTAATTTTGAGTAGTTAAAAATTGACTCATACATAGAGAGTTAAGCAAACTATTCGCTGTATGAATTAAATTCAAAAAATCACATGATGCGATGCCAGTGTCTGGACGCCGAACACAGCGGATACGTGTAATTAAACAGTAAATTTAACACTATATAGCGCATACAGCCAGCGTACGCAACGAAAAAAATGCGCATAGAACATGCATAAAATTCCATCAACACACGTCCGCATCATAACGGATAACATAAGGCTGGTTTATAAGCGTTCAGAAAAAAAACAACAACGCAATGGCTGACAATCGAGCGTGCATGCCCACATCATGCAGATAAATTCGACCATATAATCACATCTTTGCTTCACAAAGACAGTATTTAAAGGTGTAAATAACATTTTAACGGTATAATGAACTACTTACGGGTGACATACACTTTTGCTAGTCCGTTATTCGGCTAGTAGATGTGATAATTAGGTATAACATCATAAGACGTGCGCCATCTTCTTTGTTATCCCCGCTTATGCTAAGTGAAATAGGGTAAGCCAGTCATTTGAGGTACACCTAAGGGAAATAATTGTATTCAATAAAATGGGGGGAAAATGCACCCACGTATATCGAATAATTGCGACTTTGCATTTAACTTGCGATTTAATTTTTAATACGTGTTGTGAAATATAGTAAAATTAAACAGGATTCGTGCTTTATTTATGCATTCTGTATTTCAACCACTTATCTTCCCTGTAAGATACCTCTATGAAAATTGCGCGCGTTATTTGCCGACACACGTGACCTAAGTTATCGCATATAACTTCTCGTGGCATAGAATTTGTAGTCCCCTTATCATGACAACTGTGTTAGCATGAATAATTATACTTGTTGCATAGTTATCATCAATAGTTGTCAAACATTCACATACGCTAATCTAATACGCGTAAAAAGATCACTCCGGTTCGTTAGCGCGTTAGCATTAATTTTTTAGGCCAAAAATATGTTGGTATTCTTTTTTACATGGTTGGAAGTTTGAAAATAAGTCAAACAGGGATACGAAACATTATGGCGAACTTATTTTCAGAAATTGGGTGTCAAATTGATCTATGTGACCTGAGGAAATTTTTACTATTTGTAGATAAGAAAGGTTACCTCCCTTTTGTTGATAATGCATACACTTAGCGTGTAGTCAGCACTGTAAACACACAAAAGAAACTGGTGTTAATCTATGCATATGTTGATAACTACCTTGGGTAGGTAAGCATGTTTAATGTATTGATATTTTCATTCTGTGTTTAATTGCGATTTACATCGATTAATAGTGTATTGAACTTGGAGTAGGTCGCTTGTTTTATTAACTATGACAGTAGTGGCGTTCTGCGTAGACCGTTAGCTCGGAGTGTCTGGCGAAAAACTTTGCTGTTTCGGAACTCAAGTTCAGCTGTTCGGTTGAGAGAAATAACGAAAGCGTCTAGCCTGGTGTTAAGCATCCTTCAATCAATTTGTTGGTTATTTTTTCAGAGAAGTAGGCTTCTTAAAGCATTGAGCGGATTTCACATTTATGAAATCAAGTTTTTGGATTCATAGAATCATTATCTTTATGTTAATGTGTACCACACGTGTATATGCATCAATGACATCGCTAGCATAAGCACTAAATTATCGTACCGCTGTGTTAGTCCGGTGTGTTGAGTTGAATATTTGACTGTTTGTTGCATTATACATGGATGAGTAACTAATTATAAGATTACATATTAGCATTTATAATAATATTGTGTGGTATCAACTGTGTAATCTCATCATTCATTATGCTGTTTATTATAGACATTCAGGTTGATTGATATTATATGTTATATACATTGTACATAGTTGTCAAGGGTTCTCTGGCTTCAGGTGTGTGATTTTTGAAAGCTGGGGGTTGCGAGGGCGCTCGGTGGGTCAAGGGAAACACCCCGACTAGGGTTTTTGGGATGGCCATAGGTCCCCAGAAGCTCCTATTTTTAATATGCATGTGTTCTAGACAACTAAGTGTTTTTAAAATTTTTCTAAATACATAAAAGTATGAAATGGTTTACTTGACAGGTAAAAGCAAAAAGGTAGAAATAGTTCAGGTATATTCAACACTGCAGCCATGAAGTTCATAAATATCAGGCTGGCATGATTGTCCGTCAATGTACGGAAAAGACAATGTGCTAAAAATGTTACTGAATAGAGTACTGACAAACTAGAAACAGTTCAGGACCAGACAAAAAATGGTCCCCAATGCTGTTTATATTGACTAAAATCTTCACGAAAATTCAAAAAGATTTTTACTGGACTAGAGGTTCAAAATTCTCTAAATCTTACCATACATCATAAAAAACTTCTGCTGTATGACATAGGTCAGACTATCAAGTCGTATTGTCTGGTTTTTTCCTGAAGCCTTTCTATCTGATGAGACAATTTACTGTTACAATTACCAAAACTGTGTGAATAAAACATTTCTTCTTGCATTAACTTCATCTTATTACTCTAAATACTATGACACCATCATTCTGTTATTAGGTAAATTTTTTTTTTTCATTATTTACAGGTAAACATGGCATCAGATGCAGATATTACAGGTTTAAAGGATATACCTGGATATAAGGCTATCTTAAAAGCTGTGCTGAAGACTCAGATTCAGGGACTGGTAAGTTTTCTTTTTCTCTGGGGATTAACATTGCACCAATAATTTCAAGTTCAATTCAATTCTTTACACCAACAGTCAGGATCATTTGGCAACTCTTCCAGCTTTAACTGGAAAGAAAGAAATTAGTACTCCTGGATGGAACCACCAGCCCTTCATAAGCCGTCTGGACATTTTTTTCCCCATTTGTGTTTTGCTGCATTTTGCAAAGATGATGTTTATATTGTGGAATTTATTTCATTTGAAAGGATCAAATTTACAATAAAATTAAAAGGAAATTTTGTTGACTTTCGAATTATCATCAGCCAATGGTCATTTTGTGACCTTCAATTTTTGACGTCTATTGAAAACCCTGCAACTGTGTATTTTTGTAAGCGTAGGAACTTATCTGAACTGAAATCTAGTGCCCTGTGATCAAGTTAATTTTAAAAAAAGTCTTACATAATTGGTTTGCTGATCATTTATAACTTATCTAATTTATTCAGGTTGAGCAATTAGCCCTACATACGAATGAGGAGTCGGTGTTGATTACAGCAAATGTTACTGATGGTTCACTGAGTCATCTTGGTTCAAAATCAGGAAAAACATTCCTTTCATTAAATGAAGATGTCAAGTCACAGTTTCTTGGTTTCTGCATTAAAAGTAAGCATGTACCATCTTAACAAAATTGATGTAATCTAATTAATGTCACTGTATTTTTTTCACTTGGTTTAAACGACATTTCTCAACAATTTTTCAGTTACCAGTATATACAGTGGCCAGTTCACGTACAGTTATCCTGAACTGTATACTAATCAGTACTAACTTACCCGTCTTAAAGGAGCTGGCAACTTCTCCACATATGGAGGAAAATCAATATTTTTGTCAAATTTTCAAAGAAGGGTATCACCTGCCTTTACCGGAATTCGAATCTAGATTTCAGGTTTACAAGTCCAGTGTTCTAACCACTGAACTGTGGTCACGGCTCCAATTAATATCAGGTGAACTGATGTAATCGTGTTTTTGTTTAATCCTTGAGTTACACTCCTATTTTTCTACATGATTATTGAACTTTTATTTATTCAGGCACTTTGTTTAGGACCATTTTGTGTTAAAGTGTATATGCATTGGTGAATATATATTGTGCATAAAAATACTTGACTTAAAGGTCCAAGGTTATAAAACTTAAAATCTGTCTCCAGTCTCAAATGTCATATTTTGTCTGTTTATGATTCTAAGTTAAGTCTTACAAATAATGATGTGGTCATCCCCCAAAACATGTTGGTTTGCAGTTACTTGACATTAACCTTTGATCGTGGGTTGGTAGGTAGGCAGTTTTTAAACATTTATAAATGCTTATTCTGGAAACAAAAATCTAAAATGAAGATAAAAACTCTTTGTCAAAATTGAAAGAAAGTTACCAAAATGTTTTATTTAAACATTATTGGAAGATCTGTAAATGATTGCGCAATATTTCTTTCAACTAATTGAGAGTAAATTATTAAGAATTGTCCAACTTTTCAGTGCACCATCAGCAAGCTGTCATTGACAATAATATTGAACAGACGCTTGATCTATTGAAATCCAGCACTTCAAATAAAATGCAACCACGGAGACCGGGAGTCAGACAACGTCCAGTACCATACAGTGTTCCAAACCGGTCAGCTGGTATAAGTGCTGTGAAAACAACAACAACAACATCAACAACAACGTGTTCTAATCTGGAGGCATGTTCTAATCAGGAAAGCCTGCCAGTGTCTCAAACTGAGAGGGAAAGTAGTGCGGAAACTTTCGTAATAAAACGAGAACCAAGCAGTGATGATGACGATTCTGTCGGTGCTATAGTTTATAAATCGGAATCCATGGAAACGGATTCAACTAAGAGTGCTTCTATAAATGCTTCTTCGGACACAATATCAGGTGCTAATTGGATTGAGCCTGCATGTGATTTATTGGACAGTAATACTGAAAGTGGACAAAATTTGAATATTGCACAAAATTCCACCACAGAGACAATAGTAGATGCTGACCAACGGGAAATTGATGAATTACTGGCCAATCGATCTGGTTAGTAAATTATTGTTGTTGATTGCAATGTTGTTGTTTTTTTTTCAGTTATTCTCTGTTCATCAACACTGGCTGTTGAATTAAAGGAACAAATTTATATCTCCGCATTTCCTCTAACTAAACTAGCCATATAGAGTAGTTTTAGAGTAGATAAGATGTCCATTGCTTCTCCCATAAATTAGAGTCAGAGTAAATATTATATCTTTTCATTCCTAACTCACTAGTGCCTTTTTTTCAGAAAGCAGTCTCAAAGATGTTTTGAAAACATTTATGATTTATGATAATGGACCTAATGATGGTCGTGGCAGGTCAGACCCTTCTATGAAAATTTGACAAAAATGTTGATTTTCCTCCATATGTGGAGAAGTTGCTGGCTCCTTGTGGAAGGTTAAGTTAGTACTGGTTAGTATGCAGTCCAGGAAAACTAGTTAGGTGAGCCGGTTGCCGTATATAACTGCAAAATTGTTGAAAAACGGCATTAAAACTCAGTGACAATAAGTCACATAAAAACAAAATAAAGACCAAGTGTGAAGTAACGTAACAGAAAGAGCATTCTGTCAAAAGTCTCGCACCAAAATATCATACCAGTTGTTTGATTGTGCTAAAATGTTATAAGTTATTCATTCATGTTAAAACAGCAATTAAACTTTAACAAGCGCCTGTTATTTAACAATTGGACTCAATATTATAATTGCCTGATTCATGACTTCATGTAACCCAGTAAGACAGAAACAATGGTGTTTTGTCAGGTTAGTTTTAACTTGTTAAAATTGTTATCTGCTTATTTACAATCTGATAAAAAATATTTCTGTGTCCGATTTGTTGATGAAGTGATCAGCTGGTAAAATTATTGTTATATATGTACATTTACATGGAATTCTAATATAAGGGAGACAACTTATGAAATTTCCATCAATAGACAATAGAATATGCAGTTGTCTCCCTTATTAACTTTTCATTATAGGAAAAGTGGAATGAAAAAGTTGGCAGATTTTCCCTCTTAAAACTTAGATACATTTTTTTAGTTTGTTCAACTTTTTCTATTATCTTAACTAGTCTATATCCAGAAAAATCCGGATTAGAATGGTTTCTGGATTACTACGATTTTTTTTTTATGTTTCATAGATATAATATTGCGTATGAAATTAGTTTCAACAAATTTGTTAATTATGGTGTTGCTGGATCAGAGATTCTACAGTATTTGTTGTGGAATACTTGATAAAAATGACCCCATGAAATAAAATTAGTCCCTCTTCTGAGTCTATCAAAGCAGAGTGATAATGATTCATTACAAAACAAACAAGTTTTTGAAATGGAATTATCTCTTTGATTTGTTATGTATAGAACTTGGGATTTCACTCAATGTCAAAAGTTGAGGTTCAAAAATGACCCTTGGCTGACGAAAATTTGATGAGTCAACAATAATTCCTTCTAATTTTATTGTAAATTTGACCCTTTGGTACAAATTCTCGAGAGTCAAAAGATTTATTTTACTGATTTCAAGAGTAAAATGCTGTTTTAAGTGTCAAATGAAAACCCTGGTATTCATTAAGTTGTCAAAAAGTTCTTCTTAAAATTGATTTAATTCAATTTTGTAAAAAGGCTGTCAAATAATTTCAGATTCATTCTACCAGTCGGCATCAACAGCCAGCAACATTGATACTTTTGAAAGTGGCCAAAAAAGGACTGAAAAATTTCAAATGGGAACAAAAAAGAGTGATTTTGAGAAGAACTTTTGCAAAATTTGCAGTAAAGTGTTCAACAACCCATCTAATTTAAAACGACATATGCGAATTCATACAGGAGAAAAGCCTTACAGCTGTGAAATTTGTTTTAGAACATTTAATCAGAGTTCTTCCAAGAAAAATCACATGATTGTTCATTTGACTGACTGGCCTAATGCTGACATTACTGAGAAAAATGAAAAAGACATAAAACCAATTTAAAGGATGACTCAGCATTATTTTTTTAGGCCATAGAGAATTATTTCCTAGATTATCATCTGACCCATACACCAAAATGTTTTTTAAAAAAAATGTCTTACTTAAAGTTTACAAATCCAAGTGTGGGAAACCAGGATCTGGGAGCTGTTTTGTGTATTCCAAGTTTTACAGGTGTTTACTAAGTTCTGCAGTCCGTCATAACCAAGTTTTTATATGTGTCGGCTGAAAATAAGTAAATACTATGTTTATACTTCTAATGAGTTGAAGATTAAAGAACAATCCACCCACATGCCTCTTAATTGCGAAGTTTCGATAAGAATCTAAATATTAATTTTCTTTGGCCTTGTTATGAATCAGGTCTTTTTGTATAGAATCATATTAAATTGAATATATTATGAAGTGTTACGTTTTGACAATACAAAAGCTGAACAGATAAAAAATGTTTCCTAGGAACACATTATACGGCAAATTCAACATTTCTGAGGCCAAACCAAAAATATTCATGATTATGGTTACTTGATCAAACAAATTTGGGTTGGTTGGTCACAAAACTTTTCAGCAATTTTTTCCCTTCTTTGTTAGGATCCAGTAAACGGACCCTTCCCAATAAAAAATAAAGACATTTTTTCAAAATTCCTGCCTAAAAATTCCCTGTTTGGCACCACATCATGCATTTTTTCCCAACTGGATTGGACCCTGACCCTTTGCCAAAATTGCAAAAAAATCAGTTTTTATTTTTTTTCTGAATTACCTTTCGTATCTATATAATATATACCTTTAGGAACTTGAGGGTCGGTGGCCACAAAAAAATAGTGTCCATCAGTTAATAGTATACACAGTAATTTGTTTCCAGCCATATCACTGTTTAATCAAAACAAATCCATCTTTACGAAAAATGGAAGCACTCTAATCCATGCTTCTCAAACAAACAGAAAGATAATACAATCAAACCTGTGAACAAAGGGGCCCCGGGAAAGATAAAATGTGGCCTTTGTTGATAGTTGACCTTTATTCAGAGGTCAGTTTTTCCTTAACAACCAATGATGGTTTTCACAGCATGGCCATTATTCACAGGGTGCCTGCAAACACAGGTTTGACTTGAGACTCTATATGGTTGTCAAAAAATGTTCAAATCTACTATAGATCTACAAAAATATGTTTCTGCTAGTTGAGTGAGGTACTACCTTCATGCGCTTATGCAAACTTACCACTGAATTAAAGACTTACTACTAAATGGTTTGCGGTTATGAACTGTGAGTTCTAGGGTGGGATGAGGATTTAGAATCTGCTAATTAAAACAAGACACTCGGTTTTATTGATGCTTTCATCTTTTATTCTCAATTCTTGAATCAACTTGTGTAACCATCAGCCTGGTTTACATGCTTAGCATAAATTTGCTATGTTAACTAGGTTTAACAAACATTTAATCAAATTACGTTTTCAGTCATATTTTGCAATTTATATGTCTTAATACATGATTTAATTTTGAAACAAATGGTATTAATATTAGTAAGAAATAATGTGTGATTTTGCGATTACGTGATTGATTTAAACCAGGCGATAACGAATTTTACACTAAATTCTTGAGTCACATTTTACACTAAATTCTTGATTCACATTTTACACTAAATTCTTGATTCACATTTTACACTAAATTCTTGAGTCAAATTTTACACTAAATTCTTGGGTCACATTTTACACTAAATTCTTGAGTCAATTTTACACTAAATTCTTGAGTCAATTTTACACTAAATTCTTGAGTCACATTTTACTCTAAATTCTTGAGTCAAATTTTACACTGAATTCTTGAGTCAATTTTACACTGAATTCTTGAGTCACATGGCTTATCAGCTGTGATTGCTATCTTGATTCATCCTTGTTGCGATCGATCTATGAGCATATTATCATTGCTAAGATTTATTTTTCATTTTGATCAAGGCAGGATTCCATTTGTTCTGTATTTTCATTGAAATTAATTATTAATGGATATCCGGGGTGAACAAGGTATGGTTGTAAATCTATAATCATTTGTGATTGAAGCAAGGCACATGGGTTATTATTAGTGGGTTCTTTCAATGTATTTCAAAACCTCAATATTCTGACCACTGTTGGGACAAAATATTCAGTGTTAACCTTTTGCCTCATTAGCATATTTTGGACTCTTCCAAATTCAAAGCAAATATACAAAACATCAATTTATTTAAGAAAATTGGGTTATTTCTCTCTGACAGAGTGGAAAACATGGCGGCAAAAGAAGCCATTGCTCCCTACAAGCAATGGCTTCTTTTGCCACAATGTATTCGAAAGTCGTCTGCTTCAGATGCAGGGAAATGTGGGATTATGAGGCAAAAAGTTAATATTGGGGGGGGGCCTCATTGTCATGATCATGTGAACTTCTTTCCTAGTAGACTGTTATAGATATGCGACTTATATTATTTGAATAAAATCAATCTTTCAGCCTTAAAATTCAACATGAAAAGGAAGCTAAATTTCAAGACATACGAAGTAAGTACTACTGTTCATTTTTTTGCTATTTTTTCTTTCATATACAGTGCAACCTCTCCACTGAGTGGCCCTCTCTTGAACAACAACTTCCCTTCAACAACAGAATGATTTTTCCATCCGTACATTTTAACTATTAACAACAACCTCTCGACAATAACATAATTTTGTTTCTCCCAAAGAGTGTTGCTTTGGAGAGGTCGCAATGTAATGGTAATATCTGCTGACTTATGGATTGTACAACGAAAAATCCAGCCAGTAAAAATTGATGTAATTTTGGTTCACATAAAAGTTCCTTTCTATTGTACGGTATCATGTTTCTGCTGGATTGTGAAATAAACTGGACATGCTTATGAATATTCAATTATATTTGATTGGCATAATTGATTGGTTCATATTGTTCCAAATTCTGTTCATATGCTAGTAGCTGGGATATTTTATGTAGGAAACATGAGCTATGTTATTATAAATAATTCATAATTTGCACTAATGAAGTTGTCACAATGTGAAGCACTGTATTAATTAAGGAATTTTTGCTCTACTGGCTTACATTATCTACTGAGGGCTAAAAAGGGGTTTGTTTCCAGTTACATGACCAACAATTGAGATTTTTTATTTTGTGTTTTATTTAACGCTGTATGGGAATATGTGCACTGTAATGAGTTGTTAAAATTACAATATAGCACTACAATTTGGATGCTATAAAAAAGTTGGCAGGTAAAATATTGGATTGGTTGGGTAACTGGAAATAAACCTGTTTTTTTTTAGGCCTAACTAGATAAATCCATCACTGATTATTTAGAACAAACTGACATCCAAATAAAGACCATCTGTCAATAATGGCCACATTTTGTCTTTTCCAAGAATGGTCTTTGTTCACAGGTTTGACTGTATTAATATGTTCTAGTCATTCACTTCCATCAACAACAAATCTAATTTATATGAACTGTTGATGTGTATTTCTTTTCAATTCTTTGTATTTTTTGTAGACCAAATATGCAGCCATATTGGAGGTAGAGCGTGGTCAACAATCCAAGACACAGATTGCTAGAAAATTTCAAGTACCTGTTACAACACTTTTGACTTGGATGAAACACAAAAATGTAATCAAAGAGAAAATGTCTGGTGCTATTTCTCCGCACCGGAAATCAGACAAGAAACCCCATTTTCGTGAACTTGATGAAAAATTATATGCCTGGTATTTGGCTATACGAAAAAAGCACATTCAGGTGAATGGAGTGATTTTACGTGAAAAAGCTGCTCATTTTGCAAAGCAGATTGGTATGCAAGACTTCATGGTGGGCGGGTGGATTGATAGGTTCAAAGTTCGTCATGGAATTTCATTCAAACGAATTAACACCAAAGCAGCAACAGATATTTGTTCATAGACTATTGACAAGAATGAATGTATGTGAAGTTAATGTATAATGCTGAGATCAGTAAATGTTTCACTTAGATCAGGCTGAAATGATCTGGAAAACTTATGATTTTTCATTTATTTGATGTAATCATGTACCAGATTTAATGGTTGGATGTCATGTTATCTTTGATTGTTCTTCACTTTTTTGAGTTTACTGATGTATATATGTTTCTTTTTTCACTGGGGTTTAACATTGCACAAACACCTAGGGTCATTTGGGAACTTCTTGTTTTCTTGATGATGGAAGACCACTGGCGTACGCCTGGGTAGAACCACTGACCTTTAATGAGTTAGCTTGACAGCTTCCTCGCATTTGAAATTGATCTGGTCTCTTATGGGATTTGAACTCCCAATAGTAGGGGGTTAATGATTACTAGTCAGAAACTATAACCACTCCTCCACAGAGGTCTCTAGTTTTGTCAGAATGTAGAACTTATTCAATGATGCCTCAGTCGTCATGTAATGATGCCTCAATCGTTAAGTAAAATCTGTAATAAAAATTTCATATTTTTATTGTCTGCGACTGGATTGTTCCACATCTTTCTATATTTCTTTTTTTGAGATGTTACAGCATTGTTCCATAATTATCAGCCTCTGTTTTGTTATAATTTGTACTGTTTTTGATAGTTAATAACTTATGGATGCTTTTTTTACTTTCTTCGTAGAATTGATTAATCTTGTAGCTGTTGCATTATTGCTTAATGGTCAATGGTTATAACCATGCAATGAAAATGTATAATTTGTGATAAAATGTTGAAACAATCTATTTAGTATGTTTTTTTTAATTAAGTTAATTCTATTGTCTGCATTACTTGAAGGAAAAATGGTGGTATAGTTTGTTCTGTCATTTTGAAACAAGAATTATCATCATTGCTTTGTCTATTTTTTTGTGTTCATTGATAATTTTGTTCAAGATGAGCCGATTAATTTTATAATTTACACAATTAGTCTTTAATTATTAATTATTGCCATTCTTGCTATTACAATAATTTTAACGATGCTGATCTTCATTCATGTATATTTTGTATGTTTGTTTCATGTAGCAATGTTCATTTTGTTATGATACAAGTTTTCTAATGCACCTGTTTTATGTTCATTGGTACAATTTTGACTAATTACATGGATAGTGTATTATTTTTTTTTTATACAGTTTCTGGTATTGAGTTAGTCCCTTCAAGTAGCATAAGCCACCTGTTTAGGCCAATTAGTTGAACACTGGACAGTGAATTGTGAGGTGACAGGTTTCATTGTTGTTTTGCTTTAACATTTGTACTGAAAATAAAATACCTGTTATCTGTCTCCTACATTTGATTCTTAAGTCATGTGGGGAATTTGTCAGTTGATTTTTGATACGATATGCGGGGAATGGGTAAAGACTGGTATGTTACCAGGCAGTGGTGTTCAGTTAACATTGAGCTGTGCTTAATTGGAAAAGAAATCAGTTGTTTAACAGTGTTCATCCCTACAAAAAAAAAAATAAATCATACAAATAAATGAGGAAAAAACTCATTGGTTCTCTTGAGATATTCATAGTTAGGCCATTCTGTTTTTTTATTTTGTTAAGCTCAGTTGGCCTAAAAAAAACACTATTTTATTCAAGTTCACGGTTTCTTGTTTGGATTCTACAAGTTTCAAGATTAATGGCTGTAGTTTGCAGATCATGTTTTAAGTAAGACTTTTTATTTTAAATCATTATCTTTTGTCTAGTTCTAAAATTGTTGTTTAGTATTCTAGTTTAGGGTACAAGTGTCTCAAAAAATCAGAATCAGAAGTGTTATGTTTCTATGTTCTGAGTTTAAACTAGTCAGTAAACGGTTGTTCTTTTTAATATGTTTAATATGATGTTTCCGTTAAAGTCAAGAAAATTCATTATTTTTTTTTTCAAAATGAGTTCGTGCTTTATTGAGTAGGTAGCTAGGTTTTGCCAAATGAGGTTTACGCTTAATAAAATACAGAATGGCCTTGATTTTTCCATGGATGTTTTCTCTGCAGATTTATATTTCAGTAAAACTTCGTTATTATGAGCATCAATATCACAAGCATGTGACTTATCTCAAGGAGTTTTTAAAGTCCCGTCAATTTTTAGTTATTAGTTCTGTGTAATTTTCATCTGAAGCATTTAGTCTGTTCCGATGACGGCTCAAGATATCGAAGTTTTACTGTATTTGTTTAGTATATGTACTGTAAAATGTAATCATACAAATTGATTGTAAGAATGTTTGTAAAATTTGTCTTATTCTACCAGAATATATATATTGATGTACATTGCTTTGAATATTAATTTGTATTATAATAAATTAAAAAAATGCAAATGGAAACCAAGTCTGTTGTGTATTTTATCTTATTTTTTATCATTTGTGATTTTTTCTATTGACAGAAAAAGGCTCTTCATTCGGATGAGTTAAAAAAAAACAAGAGAAATTAACAATAGCCATCTTGTTTTGTCTATTTAACCCTTTACCTCATAATACTACATTTCCCCACATCTGAAGCAGACGACTTTTGAAAACATTGTGGCATAAGAAGCTACTGCTTGTGATGAGTAATGGCTTCTTTGCCATAATGTTTTCCACTCTGTCAGGGAGAAATAACCCAATTTTCTGAAATAAATTGTTTTGTATTTTTGCTTTGAATTTGGAAGAGTCCAAAGTAAGCCAATGAGGCAAACGGTTAAAAAAGCAAGAAGCATTGCAGAAAAATGACCTCCATTTTATGTGTCCAAGTAACAAAGGAGTGCAGTCAAGCCTCTCTTAGCAACCAACTTAATATTGAGACTGCTTCATTACATTGACCTCTTATTTTAAGACTGGTTTTGAATATTTTTTTCTGTATACCAACTTGAAAATGAGATTTTTTTTCAATATTAAGACTTAGTCATTCATTGTTTCGAAGTTGGTCTTGCAGTGTTTTTCACCTTAGTGGGTAAGAATGAAAGGTGAATTGTAGCATCTTTGGAGGGGGGGGGGTGAATAGTGAACAAAAACATGAAAACATATACATATCCTCCCTACTTTGGATTACTAACAGGTTGTAACCTTGTTGGCTAAAGACAAAACAGCTCCCTGTCAGGCAAGTTTAATGATCTTTCTTACTACAAATGTCTTCAAAAAAAATAAAGAAGGGGATTTTTTATAAATTATGGGGAAAAAACGTACTTATCAACCGATCCTAAAAAAATTGCTGTTTTAATATCCAGGTTTTGCTGTATTATCATTAACATCAATTTCTCAAGAGGTACGCCCTAGGTTGTGTTGATATTAAACATGAAAGCAGCACTTGATGCTCATTCTGTTGCTGGAAGAAATGGCAGGTGTATGCTGGACTTGTTATAGCAGTATACTCATGGTTAAAAGTTTTCCAGAATTTTCCAGAACCTTCGGTTTTTCACAGGTCCAGACCCTACTAGTTTTTATTGTTTCCATAGTACCAAGGTTAAGATTTCTGTTTTTTTTTTTAAATTTTCAACTTTCACGCATGTTATCTAAATCCAGCATTTATCCCAAAGTTTATCTTAAACCAGTGTTTATCATAAAGTTTATCTAAACACTTTTTATCCTAATGTTTATTTAAACCATGTGATTATCCTAGTTTTTATCTAAACTCTGTGTTTATCTTAGTGTTCATCTAAACCTCATGTTATCCTAATATTTATCTATACCATGTGTTTATCTTAATGCTTATCTAAACCCTTTGTTTATCCCAATGTTTATTGATACCAATGTTTATCGCAATGTTTATCTAAATGTTGTGTTTATCCTAATGTTTATCTAAACACTGTTAATCCAGCAACATTTAAGCAATGGAATTGTTTCACATTTTGTCAATTATGTAAATTAAATTAAATATACAGTAAAACCTCAGTAGTGAGACCAACTTCGGGACATGATCCAATGTCAAAGAATAATCCAGGAATATTCTACTCGTTTAAGTTAACAAAATTGTCAAATCTGTCATAGATTTCCACCTCGCTATGCCATTATAATTCTTTGAGCTTCAGCCAATGAAATGTCTCCTTTCAAACAATTACAGGGTAAAGGTCACAGAATCTTAATATTTAAAGTTTCCCTCAATGTAACTATTTTTGTGAATTGTACCTGAATAAAACATTCCTGGAATATATTTTTATGCTGGATCAGTGTATTTTAGTGATATGTTTGGTGTGCATGCATTTACATTACTGTACCTGTAGTTTTAAGGTGTATTTAGTAATTCTGGTTGATTTGTTATTAAGGGATTGCATTCGACCAAACGAAATTGACAATTTTTCAAAGGGAAAATTGCTTATTGGTTATGTGTAGTATAATGTATTAGCTATCTGTAGACACCAATTATTAGAAGTTTGAGTGATTCTGGAAAAAGTTATGTAGTGTTGAACAAACTTGGTGCAGAAACCATCATTTTGGAAGTTGTAACCCTTTTATATGTTTATATATATGATATATATATGTTTTTGGTCTGTATGGCCATTTTAGGTCTGATAAACCATTATACAACATCCCTTTAATGTGCTAGCCCCATATGCCATGAGCAAATACATGATTATTATTCATTAAATCTTATACATTTACATGTACAATTTATAATTTCAGATGTTCGCAATGCATCTGACAATGACATTGGAAGGGCCAATGATAATGGTACTGCTCCTGATGAAAAGAATGAAAATGCATTCCAAGAACATGGCCCTACTAAAGATGGTCAAGTGGAGAGTGATGTAGAATCACAAAATACTTGCGATAAAGCAGAGCTCAAGGAACAGAAGTTTCACAGTGAATCAAACAAAACTGGACAGGATTCTGTTAGTGTTGCTCCATTTGAAGATAATAAAAGTGAGACTGAAAGCATGAAGTATCATTCTGAACTTCATAAGTTAGAAGAAAGTTTAAATGAAAGTAATGAGAAGGCAGCAAATACAGCTAGTAATGAACTTGTAGCAGATGAAGATACTGATACAGCTGACGAGCTTGAGGATGAAAATGTAGGTGTTATTGATACAGAGAAGGAAATGACTTCTGATGTGGATAATGATAGTAAACATCATGTCAAAGATCCAGTTAAGCCAACTGCAAAATCTGAATTAACTAAAGAAAATAGTAATGATATTGTTGGACAGAAAATATCTGATGTAAATAGCCCATGTGATTTAAATCCAGCAGATATTAATGATTCTTCAATTAAAGGAACAGATACAGAGAAGTCTGATAAAAGTGATGATTCACAAGACAAACATTATAAAGTACTTGCAATATGGAATGAAATTGCTAATGATTCTAATGATGCTAGTAGTGAAGTGTTGTATGATCTGATATCAGAAAAGCTTAAGCACGACTCTGGTGAGAAGTCTACTGTTGAAGGAAGTTCCCAAACTGACAATGATTTAAATAGTGGAAACAAGGAATCAAAGAAGCTTGAAATAAAAACTTCTGACGCTGAATCTTTGCAAAAGAATATTTCTGAATTGATTACCACTACAGATTCACAAAGGGATGAAATTGATGGATCAAAAAGTGTTTCAGTTGCATCACATTGTGATGATGATACTTCATCTACAAATCCACATGGCAGTCAATCAACTGAGAGTGTCAAAGTTACCGAAAAGGTTTTAAAAGAGGAAAAAAACATCGATGATGATCAGAAAACTGTTACTTGTGCAAAGAACATTATAGCTAAGAAAACTAATGAAAAATTAACTGAAAATAATTCTTGTAGAGTTAAAGATAATGATAATTGTGCAGGTGTGCCTGCAGTTTTATCAGGCAAGCCAACGCAAGTGGAAAAGCTTTCAAATAACACGCAGTCTGATGTAGGTCTTAAACCACCTGATGCTATAGTTATTGATCTTGAGAATTCAGATACAGTAAGCACTAGGTCTTCAAAACCAAATAATGAAATGAAAACTCCAGTTAAACAAATAATTCGCAAATCATCTTCTGAAAAACAGTCTCCATCGATGAGTTCTAAGACTGGTGCAGGCAATCAGTCAACTCCTGGCAAACAGAATTTCATTGACAATTTGATTTCTAAGGGTGTGCCTATAATTATACCTGATGAAGATGATGTCATGCCTAGTCCTCGTTCTTCAGCATTCAAAAGTAAGAGTAGGCACTATAATGACCAAAAGGCAGGGACAAGATCTCCCATGTCAAAGCAGATAGTTAATTTTCCGATGTACTCTGTAAGTGCATCAGCAGTCCAACAATTTTCTCCACAACTGTCTGATAAAGTTGCTAGTTTTTCTCAACAACAGAGCATGTATTCAATGTCACAACAGTTATCTGATATCAATAAAAATCAGACAAGTCAATTCCCAGCTCATGGCATTAATCAACAATACTCCAGCAGAAATCAATCTCAGAATTACCAGAAACAAAGTTCACCCCAGCAGTACAGTGGACAGAGTCCATCACAGCAATATATGGTACATAGTCCTTCTCAGTCATACATGGGGCAGAGTCCGACACAATCCTACTACAGCACACAACATGATGACGTCAGACAAAAATTCTCTCCCCGCCATTCACAGCTTAGACAGAGGTTGTTTTCTCCCCCAAAGAATGTAAGACTAATTACATCTGACAGAAATAAAACATTCGCTGGGTCAAGTAATGAATTAATGTCTCCTCGACAAGCCTCTCCAATTAGACAGTCGTTCTCCCCTCCTGTTACACCAACAAAGCCTAGAAGCAACCTTCCAAATCTCTCAATTTTCACGGAATCTGCAAACCAAGTTCAACCCTCAACATCTGTGTCTGCTCAAAAAACGGCTTCTCAGCCAATGGCAAAAGCACCTAACCAGAACCAAACTCCCAGAATTTCTACAGGGACTACTATCATAATAGATGATGAGCCTGCACCCGTAAAGAGTACATTAACTAACAAACAACACCAAGAGCAAAAAGCTGACATTACACAAGTAGTGCCTCCACAGCAATCTATTCCAGCTACAACATCTTTGTCAGCACAATCTGAGAGCACGTCTTTACCAATAATTACTAACGTGACGAGCCTGCCAATGCTGGCGGACCAAGGAAATCAACAAACTCCAGAATCACTGTCACAAGCCCTTACACAACAAGTAGTATTTGTTCCTGTTGAAGTGATCTCTCAAGCTCCGCCTACAAATATCCAGGATACCAATGAAAAGACTCCACTGAAGCGCGAAAGACCAATTGATTCAGTTACCTCTCCCTCCGAAACATTGGAACCTTCTTCTAAGCGTTTGCAGCTAGCAGACATAAACCCTGGAGTGTCTCAAGCTGCAAGCCGTCCTAAGACCCCAACAAAAACAATATCAACTCACCCTGATACTGAAGAGTCTATATGTAAAATTACACCAAAAGTTGAGATTGATATCGATGATGTAGGCGGACGGTTGTCACCAGTTCTTAGATCACCATCTTCAACTTCTACAGACCCAGAACCTACTACCCAGGATTATGACAATTCAAAAGCAAGTTCTTTACCCTTGAAATCTGATCTGAAATCATTTTCTCCACCTATTAGTCCATCAACTAGACGTATGCACCCAGAGCACAAAATGAAGACTCGAAAGTTATCTAGCGGAGTTAAGAAGTCTTTGACTTCGCAGGAAGAGACTGCAGAAGCCACACCTCCAAAGTCTAAGCCGAAAGACTTCGGTTGTGGTGACTGTGGAAAGTCGTATAAAACAAAAGCTGCGTTGAATCAGCACTTTAAGAAACATACTCAGGATAGACCTTTTGAATGTGACGTATGTGGAAAACACTTCTCCCAAAAAGCGTATCTCAAGAAACACATCTACACTCATTTTAAAGAGAATGAGTAGGGAACAAAATACCAAATATTTCCCGATAAAGGCCACTCCGCTAATTAACACCCAATCCACCCGTCTAAATAAAATTGAGAATTGTGACTCGCTATAAATGCTTAAATGATTCTTCGAATTATCTCCAATGTATTTTAGCACTTGAATGAAATATGTAAGCTTTAACACCCCAGGTGTATTTATTTGAGAATGTTAGGTATTATGATCAGATGTATTTTACATACATGGTTAGCTAGATGTGATGACATGTTCTCTTCTCATGATATGGAACTCAAGGATGATACAACAGTGGAAACCCTCAAAACCCGTTCCTCTATAAACTAGTTACTCTCCTAAATCGGCCATATTTTTCTGTTCCCAACTTCATTACTATATAATACAAAAATCTGCTCTAAACTGGCATCCCCTCTAAACCAGCCAAATTGACCTGGTACCGGGCTCAGTCAGTTTAGAGGGATTCCACTGTATACATGTAGTCTGTTTGTGGAAATGTTTTACTTGTATATACATGGCTGTGTTATAGCTTTATGATTTCAGTTTCATATGTTGATAGAAATCATTGTATGATGACTGAAAATGATCTTGTAAAAAAATTGACTGCTATTAAATAAGGTGCTTAATTAATTGTTGGTTTGCAGCTTCACGTTCCAAAATCCTCCGAACGCAAAAGGTTGTAGTGATTTTTTTTCCCATTCTTCATTTTTCTTTTCCAGTTTCAATACAAGTGTATAATGTTAACCAAAGAATGTCTTCCTTCTAACTGTTAAATGTTCGAGTTGTGTAACTACAAACCAATATTTTTCAAGGATGGCTTGATTTATGCTATTTTTTCATTTTTTAAAGATAAATGCTACTTTTTTGTCTGGATGTTTAATGAATAATTCTAACGTCATTTTTACAGTAATATTTCTGCTTTAAAGAACTAATATTTAAATTTCACGCCCTCTTTACTGTAATATTTTTGCTTTAACCCTTTGCCTCTTAAGCATTTTTTGGACTCTTCCAAATTCAAAGCTAGCGCACAGAAAATCAATATATTTAAGAAACTTCGGTTATTTTTCTCAGACAGAGTGAAAACCTTGTGGCAAAAGAAGCCATGACTCATTAATAATCAAGCAATGGTTCCTTTTGCCACAATGATTTTAGAAGTCGTCTGCTTCAGATGTGGGGAAATGCAGCATTATGAGGTAAAGAGCTACAGAACTAATGTTTAAATTTCACGTCCCTTTTTAATTGGTCTTAGGTTAGGTTGTGATGTAAATAAGTTCAAATTCTCACCCTGTTGACTGAGAATCTTGTGTGGAAAAAAGTGAAATAACTGTAAAAGTTAATGCAATGAAGCTAAAATTAGATTTTTATGTTTTAATTTTTCATTTACATGGTAAATATCAAATGTGGAATTTACTTCAATTATCTGTTATAAGCCTTAATTGAGTCTGTTTTACATAGTTCCTGTTAATGTTCATGTATTTGTTGTTGTTTTTTGTATGTTTGTTTCCTTGTTTTGTGTGTGCGTGCGTGCGTGCGTGCGAGGATGCGTGCGAGGATGCGTGCGTGCATGCGTGTGTGCGTTTTCTTTTACTATTTTGATATTTTCATGTGTTCATCAAAATTTTTGTACCAATAAATACAAGTGTTTATATAACTACTGCCTTGGTTTTGTTCAGAATTTTTTTTGATCTTGGTAACATGGCAGAGCAAACTCTTATATGAAAACAACCTTTATCTTAACAAAAATATTTTACGCTCATGAAAGAAGAACAATTATTGAGTCCATCAATGAATGTCATAAGCAATCAGTTGCTTGTATTGAATTATTTCACAGCGATTCGATGTCACACCTACGGCCAAAGCCGTTTTTCAACTTTCCCAGCTTTTAATGGTGGAGGAAGATTCCAGGTGAAACATAGGGTAGAGCCACTGACCTGTCGTAAGCCAGCGAGACATTATCATTTCTTGTGAAATGTATTTAAGAAAATTGGGTTATTTATCTCTGACAGAGTGAAAAACGTTGTGACAAAGAAGCCATTACTCATTACAAGCGATGATTTTGCCACATTTACACAAGTCATCCGCTTCAAATGCAGGGAAATGCGGTATCATGAGGCAGAGGGTTAATACTGATCACGCACAAAAATGATGTCTCGCACTTCAAGGATGACTTTCTACTTTGTTGCACTATGTTTGCACATTAAGTTTTTTTTTGTAATTTGTCCGAGAAAGCCATGTTTTTATTTTGGCAAAATTTCGTCATATGTTCCACCTTATAGATGCCGTACACTATGATTTTGATTTTTCTGTCTAATTTTTTACTTAGGCAAAAAATAGTAAATACCAGGCCCCGAGGCTATAAACCTAAGATTGGTCTCCAAGCTCAAAATTCAACTCAGTTCTCAGAGAATTATGGTTAAAAAGATAAAGATCTTTACTGTTTAAGTACAGGTATCATTAATGTCATTCTTATCTGATCATAATTAACGTTAAATCATATAAACATTAAAAGACAAGATATGACATTTGAACTCACAGACCGATCTCAAGTTTTACAACCTCCAGTCCTGATTTCCACTAAATATTGTGATAAAAATTAGGGTCATTTGGTGGACAAAAATTCAGAAATATATTTTTTTGAGTTCTGGGGTATACTTTGTATGGTAATGGAAATATTGGCTACAAAACAATTGGCAGATACTGAATAATAGTTACGGCTCAGCTGGGAAAAAATGGACCAGTCAGGTTTGTCAGAAATGGAAATTTTACGCCTTAATAAATAGAATAATTTTAGTTCGAAAACTCGTCTGATGCATACAAAGTGGATATCATTTTGACAAATGGTTTATTTTGAACACTGAATTAATTATAAAGTTACAATTAGAATATAAATTATTCAATTTTATGTATTGAATAAAATGATTAATGAGTCGATATCATTTCAAAACATTCGTTTGTCATATTGATCAACGTTTGCTATTGATTTTTAAGGCAAAACTAATAAATGCATTATAAGTTTTGCATAAAATATGTGGTCTGTTATGATATTGGCCATCACAAGTTTTTATCAGATGGGTCAAATGGTACATCCAGCTATGTTTTATCATGGGGTGACTTCAAGTGTGTAGTTAATGGCCTTAAGTCAAACTATTGCATTAGCGAAGTTGAGACACTTTGCCATTGTAACTTTCTCTTAGATTTTATTTATCACACATAAATTCACGCCTACTTTTTAATGGTCGTGATAATGTCTTGTTTTAGTCAATGGTATTGTATAGTGTCCATCTACATTACTTTACCAGCTTTTGAAAACGAATGGTTGCCTATGCTGTCGGGCCTTCCAGTTGCTACGAACAGAATTGTCAAGGTCAAACCTATAAGAAAGATGGTGATATAAACTATGGAACGGCGTCTTTGACTTGTAATCACTAGCCCGCCACCGCTATGGGTTCGAATTCCGACCTTGACATAATTTCACATGTGAGGAAGATGTCCAGCTAGTTAAGTGAAGGTCGGCAGTAATAATCAGGTGTGAGCCCGGGGCTTTCCAGCATCGTTAAAATCAGGAAAAGTCGCCTAAATGACCCTGGCGTGACGTTAAACCCTAGCGAAGAAAATGAAAGCCATGCGCGACCCATTTACTATTAAATTCCACGATCTGCCTAACTAATAGTTATACAATGTAGATGTGTCACATTACTCATCAACATCCATAGGTAATCAGCTTGAATCAGATTGCTTCTAAAATATTCAGGGTCTGGAAATGATTTACATGTAAATGGAAGAATCTCTGCACAGATATATCAAAAATCTGAAAAATTCATGCAAATTACAATGTTCATCAATATCGATAGGATTGTCCATACAAGAGAGAAAAACAATGGGACGCATTAAAATTCCTACACCCGGATGTAATTCTGGGAAGTACGATATTAGTCATGTGTACACTATTTTTATTCAAATCAGATTTCCAGCTTATTATTTAGTGAAATGTTTGCTGGTTGTGAATAAACGACGGCTGATCAAAAAGTCACTGTATTATTATGCAAGTGTATAAATATCTTTACACAAAAAATGTTGCCGAATGTTTTGCAGAATGACATACTGTGTATATATCATTTTTAGAATGACAACCGGTGTGCATCATTTTTTGAATGACATCCGGTGTATGTATCATTTTTAGAATGACATCTGGTGTATATTTAACTTTTTAGAATGACATCTGGGGTATACATCATTTTTTAGAATGTCATCCGGTGTGAATATCATATTTTAGAATGACATCCGGTGTGTATATCATTTTCTAGAATCACATCCGGTGTGTATGTCATTTTTTAGAATCACATCCGGTGTGTATATCATTTTTTAGAATCACATCCGGTGTGTATATCATTTTCTAGAATCACATCCGGTGTGTATATCATTTTCTAGAATCACATCCGGTGTGTATGTCATTTTTTAGAATCACATCCGGTGTGTATGTCATTTTATAGAATCACATCCGGTGTGTATATCATTTTCTAGAATCACATCCGGTGTGTATGTCATTTTCTAGAATCACATCCGGTGTGTATATCATTTTCTAGAATCACACCCGGTGTGTATATCATTTTCTAGAATCACATCCGGTGTTTATGTTATTTTTTAGAATCACATCCGGTGTGTATATCATTTTAATAATGACATCCGGTGCGTATCGTTTGTCAAAACAACATCCGGTGTGTATCATTTGTCAAAACAACTTCCGGTAAGACAGTCTGGACATTGACAAGAAAGTCGAAATTCTTCCGAGACGTTTCTACCAAGATATCTGTAATTCCTAAAACTAAATAAAATCTTGAAAAATGAAAAAAAGGGTTTTACACCGATGAGAATGAACCGTTTGCCACATTAATATATTGGACTGTACCAAATTCAAAACTAATATGCAAAACATCAATTTATTTAAGAAAATCGGAAAATTTCTGGAAAAAACATTGCGGCAAATGAAACCATAAAAAGAAGCAATGGCTTCTTTTGCCACAATGTTCTCAAAAGTCGTCTGTTTTAGATGCGGGAAAATGTGTTATTATTAGGCAAAGGTTTAATTTATCGCGAAATATTAAAACAGAATTCTGCAGGTTGGCAATGGCAAATAATATCTGGCAAATTGCAATTAAAATAAAGCCATTTCAATGACCATTTTTTTACATCTACATAAGTGCTGTCTTAGCTGAAATGTGTCCATGAACCAACATCGATATACTTAAAACCAATCATTCCAGTTCGTAACTTGGCAGTTTTAGTCGCGTTACTTCTGGACCAACCATTACTGTTCTTTGATATTTAAAGTGGTGTTATTTCCACGTTTAGACATAGTAGCGCGCGGGCTTCTCCAAGCTGATAGTTACTGTTTGTGACATGCTTAGTCATTCATATGCCATATTTTAGTACAACAAGTTATAAGAACGTTAGATTGGTGAATTAGAGAGATATATACTGAGTTTTGAGAAACGTTCCGTGATAGAAGCATTGTAAAGTACATTTTACTGGATAGACATATACCATGGCGCAAGTATTTGTTTATACACTGTCTTTACTCGTTTTAACTGCTGTAAACATTGTTTGTATTGAAGCTGAAGAAAACGTAACTATGACAAATTCATCGACAAGTTCTTTCGATGATTACACGGCTGTCGCAGAAATGCGTGTTCAAAATGAAAGTAATCAGATTACAACGTCTGAAACATCAGTGACTAATGATACTACTCGTGTTGAAACAAACCTAACGCATGAGCCTGCTGAAACCAGTATGTTTACTACGCAAAGTAATGGACTAACAAGTCAGTTTGACGGATTTAGAATGACTACACCAACGACGACAACACCCTCGTTAGTGGTCACACGTTCATCTTCAATTATTTCTAGTTCTGAACCCAAAACTGAAACGTACGCAGGAGATATGTATCCAACCACAACGATGTTACACGGTTTTGAAACGAGTCCACCATGGTGGTCATTTATGTTTTCACAGGAGGAGGATAAACTGATAGAAATACCAGATGTTTGGTGGTGGAATGACTATTATGCGAAAAACTGTTATGAAGTGGACTTATGTCAGTATCAAGACGAGCTACTTCTACACTGCACATGTGATCCGCTGTGTGATATTTTTGAAGGGTGTTGCCGTCATGCTGTCGAAATTGACTCTATTGACATAAATGTCAAACGGTCTCAAATAAAGTGCAAAAATTATCCCTATGTAAGTTATCATCGAGAGTTGTATCTATACTCTTACTACGTCATTCAACGGTGCAGCGAGCTATGGACAGATGATACTACACGCCAGTTGTGTGAAAATGAACAAACATTTTTGAAATTTGAAGTTCCAGTGTCAAATAATCTATATCCGGAATTGGTGTTTAGAAATGAATTCTGTGCCAAGTGTAATTATTTTACGGAGTACACTTTCTGGACCGTTGATGCATATTGTATAGAAAACAACACAAATAATTGTATATTCAGTTATTCTACACCGGACCTGCATGCACACCCACGTAGCTGTGACTCGAAAGGTGATACAGGTTGGTGCCCTAAAATTTACGCGGAATCGAATGTTAGTTTTTATCGAGACTTAGATAAGAACTGTTCTTCCGACTATGTCGAGTTCGTCTATGACGGATTGTCTAAATATAAAAATGTTTACTGTGCTGTTTGTAATGGTGTAACCGATGTTTTGTCCCTTGGATGCACGTCATTTGAGGTTGAACCTGTTGTAGACTCCTATGAACTTCCTGAAATATACAGCTTCCGAATTGTTGTAGATTTCAACAACGAATTTAAAGATACAGAAAATAATGTAGCAGAAGGAAAGACAGGGAATTGTTCCAGGTCGGAAATATTCGATCCCCATCGACACATTTGTAGGGCATTGCTTTGCTCTGACTACCAAACAATAGACAACTGTTCTGAAAAACATAATAGGAACACATGCGCTTATGTCCAGTTAGAAAGTAGCGAATTTCAGATTATTAACAATTCTCGTTTATACTTGTACGCGAACGAAAGATATTTCGATGAATCTATGTTCATGATGAATGGTTCTTTTGTATATATTTGTCAAGAGGCTTTTATTGAAATTCCCAGCAAAGGATGGCCTAACACAAGAGTGCTTGAAAGTTATTTATCGATCGCATGCCAATCATTGTCAATAGCATCACTTTCATATACGTTATTTATTTATGCCGTCTTACCAGATTTGCTGAACATTCCCGACAAGAATCTTATTAGTTTAGCAACAACCCTTTTGTTAGCTCACAGCTTGTTGCTCTTTTCGGGTTTAACCATAGGTCGAATACCAAGATCTGTTTGTTTGGTCATTGCAGTGGTCACTCATTATCTGTTCCTGGCGACATTCACGTGGACGAACGTTATTGCCTTTGATATGTTGCGTACTTTCTCTAGTTTAACATACACCCGTGTCTCGCCCAACTCAAAACGTTTTCTTAAGTACAGTTCATATGCATGGTCTGCATCCATGGGTGTTACACTCGTCGCTCTTTGTTTCCATTTTTATGATGTCGGTGAAGTCTTTGATATGGGTATTTATGATGACTCTGGCTGTTGGCTGGTGAATGGAAAAGCTATGTTATACCTTATTGTTGTCCCTCTTGCGTGTTTCAAATGCTTTGATATAACCGCGTTTATTTGTACTTCATTTTATATTTTCCGAGCAAAGAGAGAAGGTGGGAGGGCAAGGAAACATAACGCTTGTTTATTTTTTGTTTGTATTAAGTTGTCTATCCTTACCGGAATTCCGTGGATATTAGGGTTTATTGCGAACTTTATAAATAACGATATCATTTGGATATTGTTCGTTGTATCCATTTCCCTTCAAGGCGTGTATATTACAAGCTGTTTCTCGTGCTCTCCAAGGATATGGCATCGTCTTGGTCAAAGATGTACCAGAAAACACTGAGGATATTATTTCGCGCATGTCGTGGGCCTGATACTAGTTCATGTAGTAATAAAGATTCCTATGTATGGGCAAACCTTTCGAAAATATCAGAAAACGATAGGATTTTTTGTTGTTGTTGTTAAAAATATCAAAATCCCATAAAATTGCTATTTTGTGTAAAAAAAAAGAGAAAATTGATCCCAACGAAAAGAAATTAGATGAAACCACAGTATATTAAGAATGAATACCTATCCGAAAATACGAGGTCGTTATGGTAAGGTGGCTTTGATATTGAAGTGATGGCTCAGCAAGGTTCTATTGTACATGTCACGATAATTAGCTTTCATTGTTGTTCAGCGGCTTATAGATCAACTCCGATCATTATTTTTTTGTGCATTCGTATTTTTACTTGCCAGACACGTAAATGTTACATAATTATTCTATATTAGTATAACTATATGTATGTATGTACATATATGCACAAATTTATGTACTTGAAAAGTATGGCAGTGATGATTTAAATGCTGCGTTTTATCGACTTGTATAAGTTTGTGTTCATGTTTAGTGTTAATATGGTGGTAACGTAAAACCCCTCTGAACCGATCTAGCCCGGGACCAGGTCATTTGGTCGGTTTAGAGGGGATTCTAGTAAAGAGGGGATTTTTTAATTATACAGTAATGAATTCGAGACCAGAACATTTGGCCGATATAGAGGGGAAACCGGTTTATAGAGGAACCGGGTTAGAGGGTTTCTACTGTAGATTGTCTGACAGCAGAAATAATAATTATGTAGAATTTTTCATTAAATGTTTTGTATTTGAACAATTTTAACTTTTTGTATCAATTCTCCCGCGTGTATGTGTCGCATATATTGTTATTACAGTCAAACCTGTGAACATACACCACCCTTGGGAAAGACAAAAATGTGACCTTTAGAGAGAGAGAGAGAGAGAGAGAGAGAGAGAGAGAGAACGTCTTGGTATATGTACGCGTATGTGATGAATACAGTTGTTTTGTTTGTTTTTTTCTATTTTTTTTTGTCAAGTTTGTTGTTAATTCGAACATTTTTTGTTACCAAACTACACGTATGTTCCCTGTGTTTTAATTTTCTATTTTATTTAACGTATTTAAGTACTATGTGATTAATTATAGAGAAATCGCAATACATATTATATGGCTTTAATTGCTTCTAATATCTAACTTAATTATCACAATACAAATTGGAGTTTAACCAAATGTTAGAAATCCAGAACTTGAATTGCACTCAAAATGAACAAAATATTGATAAATGATGATAATCGATTACTTATGAAGCTCACGTTTTGCATTGATGAATGAAAGGTACGGTTATTAAAACTATGCCTACAAATACTATAACATACATAAAAATATATTTTTTTTTTCAAAATCTAATTGGCAAAATGTCAAGATCAAATATACTCTCAGAAATTTTGATTTAATAAGGGGAGACAACCGTTAAATGTTTTGTTAAGATAAGTTTGAGGAGTGCTCTTTCTTGATTCAACGGGCTTATAGGTATTTAAAAGAACAACATGAAACTTCTTATTCATTTGTCGGTTTTAGTTTTTTTTATACAGATTCATAAATGTAGATGACAAAACATGGTGAATAGACACGTCACTGTCAGCTAATACTTGGGTAGTTACAATATATATATTTCAAATATGGGTTTTGTACCCAGAAGTGGGGCATGAGTCTCTCTTTGTCTCACATTGTCTCTTTTTTCACTGGATCTAACACCGTTTTTCAACAACTTTTCAGTCATATACGGCGGCAGGATCTCCTAACTAGTTTTCTGTATACTGGACTGTATACTAACCCGTACTAACTTATCCTTCCACAAGGAGCCGTCAACTTCTCCTCATATGCAGGAAAATCGACATTTTGTCAAATTTTCATAGAAGGGTATGACATGCCGCGACCGGGATTTAAACCGGGTTACAAGTCCAGCGTACTAACCACTGGACCACGGTCGCGGCCGTACTGTGCTTTAGCATTCAAGAGCTATACTTTTTTATATTCCGCATTTGATTACACTGGGTTTTACTACATCTGTCATCATTTTAGTTTCATAAGATGGCATTTTTAAACCTGCGCACCTAAGTCACTCGCCAAAATCCATTCCCTCACTTTCTTTTAATAGTAAAAAATCATTAGTTTAAAAGTGTCTGCCAGTTGGGTGGAGGTTTAAAACGGGTTTGTCATGATCAGGTACAAACTACGAGCCGCATCATTCTAGGCTGACACAAACCTCGCCAGGCATAAATGTCTAACACCTCAATAACGAACAAAGATCACACGACATTCTCGGGAAAAGAACCTCAATATCACATAACCACACAATCATGTTTAAGTTTAACAAATGGTCAATTATGCCCCGCAAACGAATATTTTAAGTCAAAATCCATATCAAGCAAAATAAACGTCTGTGCCAATGAATGTTTTGTAAAGAATATTGTTGTAGTCATGGAATACAATTCGATTCTGTTCCACGATTTAATCAAACCAATAACAGACGTCGTTTTAACACCATCTTCCTGACAGGAGTAGGACTACAAGACACCCTGAAGCCAGAGAAGTCATTGTAGATTATCACGCGAATCCGGCCTTAATCTGATACAGTCGAACCTGTGTTTGCAGCCACCTCAGAATAAAGGCCACCCTGTAAATAAAGGACATTCTTTGAAACACCTTCAATGATTATTTAGAACAAATTAACCTCTGAATAAAAACCACCCTGTGAATACAGACCATTCTTTGAAAACTATCAATGATTATTTAGAACAAACTGACCTTTGAATGAAGGCCATCTGTCAATAAAGGTCACACTTTGTCTTTCCTAAGTGTGTACTTGTGTACAGGTTTGACCGTATTTATTAGAACACTATCACCTAGTTTTAAACAATAATTTATTTCAGAGAGAGACTTCACAGCAACATATGTGCAGTAAAACCTCGATAATGAGGCCATTTTCGGGACCAGGGTCGTAATAATCAAGTTGAGTTATAGAGGAGTTATTGAAAGCCGGTCCAAAAATAAGTGGTCGTCATAACAAGGTTGTCGTAATATTCAGATAGTCGCTATACTATCGTTATACTGTATATGCCTGTATTTATTTCTACACACACGGGCGTAGTAAAAGTTCTTACTTTCTGTGGATATGGTAAGGAACCCTGATATATAAAGCCTCAACTAGGACGGAACCCGAGAATATTTCAGTGTTAATAGAACAACAGTAATGCATGACATTAAGATTGATTTTTTGACCAAACAAAATTTAATGCGAATGTTTTCTTGTTATCAAGTTGAAATATGGACGAAATATCGATAACTGGCCCCGAGGTTATAAAACTTGAGAACAGCCCCAGAGCTCAAATTTCAATTCAATTCTCAAAGTATTATGGTTAGAAAAATAGAGATAATTAATGTTTAAATACATATTCAGGTGAATATTGCTGATGGAATCATGTACATGTGTTAGTAATATCATTATTGTCTGATCATAATTAACGTAGAAACATTGAAAGACAAGATATGAGATTTGAACTTGGAGACCAATCGCAAGTTTTATAACGTCGGAGCCAGGTCTTAATATGAGTGATCGTTGTAAAGATGTGTTTTTTATATAAAGGTCGTGGTTAAGCAAGTTTTCACTTGGCAACAGCCAGAATAATATTTCATGGGTAAAATAGAAATACAGAAGTGAATTTCTCATTTATTAAATTGTACAGCCATCATCCAATCACACGAAATGATTAAAATGTTTGCGTCAATTCCATGAAAACAATTTGTCGACATTATAAATTTATTTTCATGCAATTTTCGCCGGCAGTATTTGCGTGACATTATCAATTTGTTGTCCGTGCTTAACAACTGGTCGTTTGTTTACGGCAATATCAGTGCGAGTATTGGTTTTGTATGTTTGTGCAGAAATGTTGGATAATATTTCACCTTCTGGTGATAATCTGCAGCTTTCATCAAACGGAGATGAAAAAAACAAATTTCTAACTTTAAAACTGATCATGAGATGAAGTATTCACACCAGTTAATACAATAGAAAAATTAACTTCAAATAGTCCCATAGCGATGTAGGAAACTGACGAATGTGGTCAGGATATTGTTGGGTTCGTTAAAGGAGGGTTTATTGTACACACATACTAAAGTAGTGTCATAGCTAGGATAGGACTATCGTCGGCTTATTTCTACAACCCCGTAACTCAATTTTTGGCTACATTGAGATTTTTGTATCATTTTTTTTTTCGTCCCGATGAGCTCATTAGAATGATCATACTTACATGTTTGTGTATTTATCCCAAATAGGGTTAATCCCAATTCTACAAACACGTAACTCGTTTAAAGTTATTGCAGTCAAAAGCTTCAAATGCGATTTTCTCAAAATGGGAAAAATGACATACGGGTTTGTAGAAATAACCCGACGAATATTATGTTTATAAAACTACACCAAAGGTTTAATGTACAATCACTTATCAATATTGTTTGTTACTCTTTTTTTCATGAGTTATTACTAGTCAGTTACGCTTGGAGCTTCCTTTCCGATTTGTAAATATTAGACATGATCAATGGAGGTTCCATCCCTGCTTTGACCATAGTCTAACAATATTAACAACTCCTTTTTTTATTAAAAGAAACCAGGTACAAATGTATTAGGGCTGTAGTTGTGCAGGCATTAAGCGATCCAATAGGGGCCAACGTTTCACCGATCGAAACACAAATTTTACGTCAAAAAATACAGTCAAACCTGTGAACAAAGGCCACCCTTGAGAAAGACAAAATGTGGCCTTTATTGACAGAGGGCCTTTAATCGGAGGTCAATTTGTTCTAAATAATTAGTGACGGTTTTTCAACGAATGATCTTTATTTACAGGGTGGTCTTCATTAGGAGGAAGCCGCAAACACAGGCTTGACTGTATAACATAACATTTTCATTTTATGTTGTTAGAGTGCTGAAAAAAAACTGAGTATTGTTACATTATAAGTAAGTCTAGTTACAGATACTATATTGAATGCTTTCTTTTTTATAAACAATGAATAGCACAAGGAGACACAAGAAATAGCGAAGTTTCATCAGTGAAAAATACAAACTTTTGAATCGAGGTACTTTCTAGTCAATGAGAGGAACGTGGCATTATTATACATTATTCTTCCTTAATGAATATTCTTATTAAGCTAACATTTTTTTTTATTATAATCGCGACCCTTTGATCTCAAATGGGTCCAGCATTCGTTCTCGATTTTAAGGTTTAAATCAAAATATATTTAAAACGTACCTAATATATATCTAATACAGTAAAACCTATCTTAATCGACAACCGATTATCCAAATAAACGCTATATATCCAAAATATTTCCACAGTCCCGATTTTGTTCCGATATATTTTAAGTTAAAGAACCCCGATTTATTTATTTATTTATCTATTTATTTATTTATTTATTTATTCATTTATTTATTTATTTATTTATTTATTTATTTATTTATTTATTTATTTATTTATTTATTTATTTATTTATTGTTAAATTAACACTAAACATTTCGTAAGTTTTCTTTAAGAATCCGTTCCTGTTATTTGTTTTCAATCAAGAGTTATGTCCCTTTAAATCAAGAAGCTATTCAGTATCCGTGTCTGTTTATATTCCGAGTTAATTAAAGATCAATAACCAGTTCTTTTAAAACAATTGAGCAATATTTTATTAGCTTGGAATCAATCGATCGAATATAAATCTATAAAATATCTCGTAATTTTGATAATTGACGCGAGAACACGACCCAACGCGACATGAACACAAGATACGGGTCATTAAGTCGTATATAATGGCCCTCGTATGTAAGATAAGGCTTACTTTATTCAACTATCATTTGTAGGTTGTCTTTTAGTATAACTGATAAACACAATTTATTTAGTCAATGAATTATTGGTAATTTTCTAATAAACTCTGAGATAATGGAAGGTTTGAGATAGTTGAAAGCTGGCTGTAAAGTTAGACATGATATCTGAACGATATTTAAGATTTGTTATTAATTTATGCCTCTTAAACACGAAACATCACATTTGTTTGTTTAAACATGACATTGAGAATAATTTAATGAGTACTTTGGTAAATATATCACATGCTATGTCACGTAACGGAAATACAATTATGTGAAAGATGCACCCAGAGAAGTCGTTCAAATTCTCTATTCTAGTTCATAACTTGTTAAATATGTCATTGCAGTGTGATATGTCATAAGGAATATTTCTTTTCGG
Source organism: Lutraria rhynchaena (assembly GCA_008271625.1). NCBI lineage: Eukaryota > Metazoa > Mollusca > Bivalvia > Venerida > Mactridae > Lutraria > Lutraria rhynchaena. The sequence goes on from VIBL01000138.1 coordinate 723,938, forward strand.
CATTTGTTTGTCATAAATGACATCTTACGTCGAATATGAAATAAAATGAGTTCTGTAGCGAAAGCCGGAATTCATAGATCGTACGGACCGCAACGGTCTGGATTTTAATACAAACCATTTTCTTACTTCGTCGTTGTACTCTCAAATGCAAACATTACATTTATAATAAAACATGTACATTGAGAACGTGACTTTCTTCTGACAGACCTTGTGGCAACTGTGTACGTTAATTGTTCAGTTGCACTTAAAATGTTTGTCAATTATCAAAATGAGATTTATTTGCCAGCAACGTTAGGACAGACACGCGATCTACTGGAGGCTTGTAATTTTGTAATTAGTATCGCCATTTCGTATTCCTATGAAGGGGGCTCGCCGTTATATTATCATTATGTTTTCAAAGTCCTGTGAGCAGGGAATGAATCAAACATCACGTTGATGTATGGACGATAAACATGCAAAGTTACGAAAAAAATAGCAACCTGCTGTTTCAATTAGTCAAAACATTGAATCCGTGACATTAGAGACCCCACATCGCACCAACATCAGGAAAACTTTAGCCACTTTAAGGTTAAATCACGTGCAAGCCCCCTGTGATTAAAATGTTTTTGTCGTTGATTTTATGTACATGAAATGTAGTGCAGCTATGTCTAAGTCAATTCTACTTGTAGCACATTTCTACAACATGTGCCCGTCATCTCTCACCCACCCTCACTCCCGCCCTTTCTCCCGCCTTTTCTTCCGCCCTCACTCCCGCCTTCTCTCCCGCCATCACTCCCACCTTCTCTCCCGTCCTCAATCCTGCCTTCATCCTGTCCTCATTCCCACACTCTCTTCTGCCCTCACCCCCGCCCTCTTCCCCGTTCTCAATCCCGCCCTTTCTCTCGACCTCATTCCTGCCCTCACACCCACCCTCTCTTCCGTCCTTACTACCGCCCTTACTCCCACCCTCTGTTCTCCCGCTCTCCCTACCCCCCCCTCTCTCTCTCTCTCTCTCTCTCTCTCTCTCTCCCTTCATCTTCCTATCCTGCCCTCTAACGTGCATTTCTTCGCTATGTCACTTTTGCCAATTATTATATCTCTGAGCGTAAACATTGGAAAAACCTGACAATGTTTATCCACGTTTTCGAATTATCCATCTGTACGAAAACATTGTATCCGATGTGGAAAGACAATTTTGACTAATTATCTTCTACCTTATATATGACGTTAGCCAGAATAATACAATAAACTCAGTCTTTGAATTGTCCAGTATGTCTACCTATATCAGTTTTAAATACTTTATATTGCCAATTTTCTCGGTATTAATTGCGCAGACAACAAAGCCAATATACAAGACTGTTCAGAATCTAACTATCCCGACAAGAAACTACCTTAGTCTGAGAGAGCCTGTATTTTTTCTGTGTCAATTGGAATATTTTTTAAAAAAAAGTTTAATTGTCTATTTTTGGTACAGGCAGACACGCGTCATTTGGCCGCATTTTTTTCTCAGTACAACCGTCATTTTTCTTGCCTTAAAATCTGAACATTTGTATTAAAATACAAGAATATAATTTATATTTATATGATAATTATTTACATTTTGTACTTATTTTCCTACAACCGTGACAAAAATATCAATCATGGATACACGTTTAAAGTTATAGGAAACTGTTCTTTGTCGTACTTTCGGAATGTTTAAATTGTCTATCCAGAGATTTGAACTCAGAATATTTCCATTGCTGTAGCTGAGGCCCTGAGGTTATATTCTTTTTTAAATCTCAGCGCCAATCTAAGCTAAAGCTGGGCACAAACTCAGACTCAGAAGTTTTATAAACTCGTGATTTCTTGAGTTTGATCTCAAACTCTCGCAATCTTGGAGACCGAACTCCAGAGTCTTATAACCTCGGAGCCAGGACTGTTGATGGGGATGTCGTGAGTTCGAGATCTGGGCGAGTCACATATTGACGCGACCTCAAACCCAAGAAAAAAAGTGCCAAAAACCCTGCGATCTCTCTCAACAGCCCGATATTTGCATGTATAATCTGTGATGGGAATTGTTAGATGGCAAAATAGAGACGCCCAGGAATATCCACATTAATTATTAAAGTAAAGCTATTAAAATACAATAAACGTGTTTAATATTTTACTAATCTGTTATTGAGATAATGATGTTGTAACACTAGTATGGAATTATAAGTGTTTGAATAGTTTCCGGCAATTAAAGTTGAAGAGAAATTGCAGAATGGTGATCGAAGTACTTTATGTAACGAAGATGTGCGGAAATTGTCGACTCTATACGGAAATTAAGGAAGATACACGAAAATTAACGAATCTTTATAAAAAATGATCTTGGTAAACTTGACCATGATAGTGATGTTATTAAAAATAGATCTGAATCTAATTTAAATGGAAGCTAACATAGAATATGTTACAATATAAATATTGTCCACAAGGTGAATGAATTTTTACTTTTCTCATTTCTTTATCACAATACATTTACCCCGGAATGTTCATAAAAGGAGTGGTCGATTTGGAGAATCATTAAATTTGTTGTACAGGTCTACTTTTCGACCTTTTTTATTGTTTGGTCCATATTGTGTGACTATTTCAAATGAAACATTACTTGTGACAATTTATATACACGTTAATGAGTACACACTAGTATCAGCTACCTGGATTTAATTTCAATTTAAAACATTGATGAACGCTCAAAAGAGACAATAATTACATGCTGTATTTATAGTGCGTTCATGTCAATACAATTCCACGTAGGATATGTTGATTGTCTCTTTTCACGCGTTCAACTTTTCTCGCTAAATTACTTCACTTCCTTTAAAGATAATTCCTGGTTTGGTTTCAAACCTTGCTTTGATTTCTCTGACATAGAGTCATTATTTGTTTTAGAATTTTATCAAATCTTCATAGATCTATACTGGTAGTTATACGAAAGTAACCAGTAAGTGATGTTGGTATAAATTAGACAAAGCGCAAGTAATCGAGATGAATTTATTTCTGGAAATAGCTGAAACATTTCATAATATGGTTTTTTTGTTATCAATTATGGACCATAAAATTGCTGTATACCATTAAAATTTCAAGATCAGTGATGATTACTTTCTTATGACGGACAGTATATATACAAACTGATGGTTTAAATACCTGGGCCAAAGATCATTTTGATGTTGTAGACAGATAAAAATTGTTTTGGGACCACAAGTATTTAACCAAGTCCAAGAACAAATCCTCATCAGTAAGAGTTAAAATTTAATGGTCGAGATCATTTATTAATGCATTATTTAAAAGTCATTTTAAACACATACAACATGTACACACAGACACACAAACTGGTATTTTTTATTTTACTGAGGTATTTTCATTATAAAGCGTACCTCACCTTGTATGTAATTCTTATCATGAACATACTAAGGTATTACCTCGGTATGTAAGTCATGGCCCCTACTCCCCGCCTAAACGAGTTATTTTTTTCTGGGGGAGGGGTAATTTACTAATAATTACTGACACTAATAGTCTAAATCTAATCCTAACCCTAAAAGCATTGTAAATGGCACCCTTAAAAATATCACTTATTTTCGCGACCTAAAACCTACCTTTCTATGATAACACCCCCTCCCTCACTCACCCAACCCAAATACAATCATCACCCACATGTTGGGCATTTAATTTTTCCTCCTTATTTCATGATTATTTTAGTATTAAGACCATTTTTGGTTCCTTAGGTTATTATATTATTGAAGTTTTACTGTCCTTGGTGTTGTCACGTAGTTGACACTGGCTGGTAAAAACTACGAATGAGAATTGTGTACCATGTAACCATACGAATGACCGAAAATGGCACAAAATACTGAAAAAAATAAATTCACCCTGACTCTTTCTATACAATTATGTTTCTAGATGTAACCAGTTCGAATATTCTTGAGAATAAGTATCAATTGAGAAATTGATGAATTAATTAAGTCATCTATACAATATTTTGAAAATCCATGAACAAAACAGAAAACAAATCATAAACACTGCTTCATTGAATGTGCTGTTTTAATGTTCGGCTAGATTATTTAAATTCAACAAACGGTGGTGCTTAGATTAACTTTAAAATAAACGGGGCTTAATTGAAGAATGTTCAATTATTTGTTTATCAGAAAAACACATTTTTATTCAAGAAGTTAACTGTTTAAAAGCTCAGGTAATTCAGCGTTTGACTTCAAAAGCGATTTTACTAGCGATCACAATTCACAGACACTGGCTGAAACAAAATGGTGAATAAACGTATCTGGGTATTGGATAACATTCACTCTGAATCGTAACAATATTCTCTGGAAGTTCTCGGACAAAAGCGAATCGTATGTGATTTTCCATTCATTCATAGGAACGCCGGTGTTCCGTGCAGATTACCTCGTCGTGAAAATCGCTTTGTTCCGATAGTTTTAAAATCTGCATAAAATAGAAGAGCGATATAGATTTGAGAATCCTAAACTAAATGTTTCTATTGTACTAAGACATTCCTTTGCAGTGGGAAAAATACACATTTGGAGATATGATATCTATACGCTTGAACATTTGTGCACAGAAATTCTTGGATAAAATCACTCAGCTATAATTCATCTGTTTACGCGTTAGAATGCGTTTTTATCTATTTTATTGCGCTTAAAGTGACGCATAGTTTAAATAATGGTTCAAAGATTTAAAATACGACTGGAATAAATGAGAATTTATCGAAAACTTACGTCTATGGTGTCAGCGATTGGATAATTCTGATTAGTTTTAATGACCTGATTGTTTATAAATGTATTTGAACGTATTCCAAACAATATAGATGTGGACCTTAATTACTTTATTTATTGTATTTCAAATTGTATGCTCACGGTTTTAAGAGAACTCGCGTGAATTGATTATCGCGTCTGCTGATTAATTACAATCTTGTGTTGAAAAAAAATGACATATGGTACAAAACTCGTTAGAATCAACTAAATGATATTTGTGTGTGTTTTTTTTCATGCTCGAATTTTCAAGATTCGCTGATTTATTTGATTGAGTTTGAACATTGTATAAGAACTCGATTATGTATGGAAACGATTGTGCTATGTTAATCACCGTGGAAGTATTGTAAAATAAAAACAGTATATTTACAATGTATGTGAAAATCAGATCTGCCATATATATGTCTGCTTTCCTGATCGCTCTGACAGTATGCGGTAAGTAACCACTTTTAAGTTTTAAATTTTGTGCATGTCTACTTGTATATTATTCGTTAAGCATGTCTTTCTTTCACTGGGGTTTAACAACGCACAAACAGTCAAGGTCGTGTCGCGACTTTTCCGACTGTAACGGTGGGGGACGACCTAAGGCAGGGTAAAAGCACTAGCTTTCCGTAAGCCAGCTGGGCAGCTTCCACAGATGTGAATTTTGTTAGCTCCTGTGAGGGATTCGAATTCACAGCGGTTAGGGGTATTGATCAATAATCAGAGACCATAACCACTCGACCACAGAGGCCCCATGTTTTATATATAAATAGATTTTATTTAGAAAATAAGACAACATATATTTTCATATATAAATGAAAATACGCGTTTTTTATGTCTCAACCCCACTGAGTCATCATCCTTGCTTTAGTGTCTAAAATTTAGTAATATAATATCTAAAGGGAAAAAAACGAAAACATAATTAGGATATTTCCTGATCCGAGGATTAGTTCTTCATTTCAGATTATAATATGTTAACAATCTATGATGAAAATAAACAGTTAAGACAAGATCTATAGAAGTAACGTTAATGTTCAATGTGCTTTTGGGTATTTTAATTACTCAAAGAATTAATTCATAATGTATTTATAAATAAAAACCTAATTCTCAGGACTTGTTTCATAATGGAGGGAAAGATGTTCAGTTTATGTGCGCATTATTTGCATCAGTTATAAGTTCGGTTATTACTTTATTATTTTATTTCAAGTTGTTACGATCACACACGCCAATAAAACCACAAGACACCTGTGTAAAATCCCGCGTGCTGCACCATTCATGTTTTGTCTGCAAAATTTGTATTTATTTCATTACATATTATATAGCTAAGAATTTATTTCTGCACATCAACTTCTCATATAGTTTTGATTTTCGATGATAATGCTCTAATTTTACATTCCAGTGTACGAAGTCTTACTATAGCATCAATATATACTATACGTTCAAATTGATATTTTCCCAGACTTCAAATATGAAGTTATCAAATACTCAGTCTCGTGCATACATGCTTACACATATACGTTTGTACTTACAAAATTAAATCAGGGTTTTCACAAGACGTCAAAAGTTGAGGGTCAAAGATGACACTTCGAAGAGTCAACAAAATTTCCTTCTAATTTCAATGTAAATTTGACCCTTTGGTACAAATTCTCAAGAGTCAAAAGCTTTAATTTACTGATTTCAAGGGTCAAATGAAATCCCTGTATATCATTAATTTTGCTGCTGAAAAAATTTAACACCATCGCAATTAACAATTTAGCTCTTTCTACTTTACTTTATATTTCTATACAAGGAATTTCTTGTGCAGGAGTCGTTAAAAAATGCCGGAATTTATCGACAACGTTGAATCGTGCTTCACGAATCTGAAAAATAACCAACGTTCCCTGTTTTTTGTGTGCGCGTTTTAAATATTGCCGCTGTCAGTGCAAATGCGACTTGTTCTATTAAACAAGTATATGTCTGTATGCTTGAACTTCAGAAAATAGTGTCACTTTCACACTTACAAGTAAATTAATTGTTACTATCCATCAAATAGCATTAGCCCGGAAATCGGTCCATGAATTAACACGAATTATTGTGAATTGTATTACGGAAATGAGCGTTAAAATACAGTGCAACCTCTCCAGAGGAGCACCCTTTCGGAGAAGCAAAATTATGTTGTTGTTGAGAGGTTGTTGCTCTAGAGAGATTAGATTAATAGTTATATCGTGCAGTGGGAAAAATCATGCTGCTGTTGAAGGGAGGTTGTTGCTTAAGAGAGGACCGCTCCAGAGAGGTTGTACTGTACTAAACGGACAAGATCATAGATTGACGAGTTTTAGTGCTTAATAATAAAAGTTGATTTATTTAGGAGGGATTTTATGGGTATTCAGATAAATATTAAAGTTGTACAGCGTGGGTTAAACGACAATAAAAAGATGTTTTGAACATTTCAATTTGTTTTTCGACCGGAGAAAAAAAGCAAAAACACTCGAACACCATATTTTCTTTCATTATTCAAATATCGACATAAACTTTAATTTACATATTTTACTTATACTGCTGCAGTAATTGATGCGGGAAAATATTATGGTTCTTACATTATTATTGCTTCAAAAATAAGTCAATTAATTTCGCCCAATTATCGAAATATCATTCCACAAGATTAATGTTAATTTAAAATATACGGGCACACCCAATGGGCGACACATAGTTAATTTTAATACTGACGTCAACTCGCCCTCAGATTCTGAGATATTTTCATGATATCAATTTTATCTAATTTCATCTTTGTGAGAGTAATGCATAAATATAGACCCGCTCATTGTTTTTGTTTTCAAATTCTTAGAAACGCATGTAATGCATTTTCACTTACGTACGAGTGAATTACGCAAATTTGGAGTAAATCAAAACCTCAAGAAGTACCTTGTTTCTCAAATTAGTTGGTTCGTTTAATTGCCATAATCGACATTCTTGTAGTAGACACACAGACGCACGGACGTAGAAGTCCCAAATTCTGCCATAAAATACTACTTTAATGAATTACACCATTGCTTGTATTTCGCATCATGTTAAATTTTCGTGTATCTCAAATTCCACAACCGGACCGTACGACGTTAGGATAAATATTGACTTTAGACGAAATCTTTTTCTGCGCAGAAACATCTTACACTGTCCATTTAAATTGTTGAAATACGATTACAAAGATACTACAGTTCGAATTCAAAATTTAACCCTATCGTCTGACTGACTTTATGTATAAGAAGTGTACAGTGTTATAAAAACTGATTAGGCTAGGCAAATTATTGTTATATTTAAAGTAACTTGACCAAATAAATCAGAGTAAGTTAGTCATTTTTTTTCTAAACATACCTCTGTGAGAAACGAGGTACCATTCGTCACTAAATATTTTTTTACTTTAGATTTTTCCGTTAGAAAAGCTGAGGCCAGAACAAAATAAATAGGGTTGGTTGAGTACCCTTAAACAGGACCACAATCTTTTCTAGCCTCCCTCAGTGCTTGTTTAGAACAAGTTGTTTGAATTGTTTCCAGCATAAAATAAAAGCCACTGGTTATTCCGGGTTGTGTGCTTAAATGTTTAAAATACAACACTCCATTTTAACCTCCAAACAAGTTAATTTATGTCGTGGTTCATTTCCCAAACTCAGAGCTATAAATTTAATCAGTGTCTACTTCGTGAGAGTTTAACAGTAGCTTTAAGACATGAAGATATTAACAGAACCTATATAAGACAGAAAGAAACAGAACCTAGATTATCCCCAGAACCCCGTCACCCTCATGTCTCCTTAAGGCTAATTTTATCTTTTAATTGTTTTTTATTGACATGTATGAAGTCTCCGAGGAAAGTTATTAGTTTACTAAGAATATTTTATTGAAATAGACTTCAATGGTGTTTATTTACACACCCCGACATTCTGAAAGAAACTTTCTGTTATTGCCCAAAGATGTATGAATCAGAGATATGGGATAAATTATGCAACGTTGTCAGAATTGGCTTTAAGAAACATATATCGGATATGTACCGGACATATTCCGGACCACAGCCTCAAACCCGCAACCTGACTTACTATAGCCCGGTGCTGCACCAAGAGAGCGAACCGAGGAAGCTAAACAAGTGAAATGAGACCAGATATCGGCGGAAAATTGTTCACACATCTTCGTACACGTTTTTGCTCTTTGTTTCAAAGGAATCCATTGAAGACTTATTTTGTTTTTATGGGACATTGTCACTGGTGTTTAACGCCGTTTTTCAACAATTTTTCAGTTATATAGCAGGTTCACCTAACCAGTTTTCCTGGACTGTATACTAACCAGGACTAACTTACCCTTCCACAAGGAGCTGGCAATTTCTACACATATGGAGGAAATTCGACATTATTGTCAAATTTAGAAGGGTATGACCTGCCGGATTGCCGGGTCACAAGTCCGGCGCACTAACCACTGGACCACAGTTGTTGCCCCTATTTAAGACAGGGTACATTGGTTGAAAAGAATACTATATTATAGTTATAGTGTTTTGGTTCGTTTGAAGGTTAAAATAAAAAAAATAAATTCACTCTTATTAATTTTCCACGCTCATATTCAGCAGTAAATTATGATAATTAAGAAATACTAGTAAGTGATCAATGAAATATTGATAACATATAATAGTTTATTCATTCGCCACACATTGTTACTACTTATCCTGTTGTGTTTATTGATTAAATATTCATGTACATTGTATCTATAATTCTGAAAATTGTTAATTGAAATGAATACTTGTAAATTTATATATAAATTTTATGCGTCATCAGTATTGTTTATTTATCCCCTACTTATTTTATTATCAGTTTTATTTTTTTAGGACGGTATAATATATAAATTGTCAATTGGTATTTTAGTGGGGTTATGCCTTCATTAAAACCAATGCCTACCCTTACGAGTGACTTTTTTTATAAAAAAAATGATAATAAGTACATGTATATCACTCTAAGCAAGATTTATTGATTTTTATATGAGATATAAGTGCGTGGACGGCGTGGACTGCGTGACGTAGTTGTCCGTTTTTCTCGTGCAAAACATGAGTGTAACCGACGTGTTATATAAAGCGTGGGGTTTGTGCATTAGTTATATTTTGGCACATAAATTTGGCGAAATAAGAGTTGAAGGTCTAATTAAATGTTTGGGCGATGCTTAATTGTGCCGCACAGGAAATAATATACGACCGGGGTATCTTATCGTAATTTTTGCATGACAACTCATCCGTGTTGGGTCGTCAGTCGCTCTTGACTGTTTCAAGATGAGCAGATTTCATACTTTACCATGTCCATCATAGAGTCCAGATCAGTCACGCTAGTTTACGACTGACTATGCTCATCAAAGAGTACCACAGTGCCTTGGAGGACAGCGGTTTGAAACCCGCACCGCGATATTCCAATGTATACACAAATTCATTACCCCAAAACAGACTGTAAAATACATCTTTTGACCAGATTAAACAACGGAAATGAATGAAAAAGACACTCAGAGGGATTTCTGCGGGATTGGAAAAGTCAGACAACAGGTTAGTATTCTTTTAACAGCGAGCACCCATCATCCGAACTTATTAAATGACCCTCATATATTCAAAGCCCTATTACAATTTCATTACGTTAGTTCGGTGCCCCCCACACTATTTTAAGGTTTTTTATGCTCTTTTTTCTTTTTCTTTTATTTTTAGTGTAATATTTTATTGTTTTAAGTGCACGTAAGTTCGACCTCCCATTAACTTCACATTATCTGTGTTTTTGATGCTTGTTACAGACATACAATATAAATGGATGATACATTTTGACTTATATTAAGAAACTCAGATATTACGAATTATACCAGTTTACTATTTTATTTTGTTTTTTAACACCACACTATGTTAATTGCACATTAAAGTATTTGTGCGACTGGCAGGCTTATCAGTAAACTGCTGTACTTTCTTTTAATGGGTTTGAATCGGTGCAGACGGATTTATTTAAGTAATTATTCGCTTTACCTTCCAAATGCAAAAACAATTATGGTTAATCCATCCAGATTAAATGCAAGCGTGAGTTTATACCGCGACAATAATTAGATTAGTTGCGTTTCTAGTTTTCAATTTATTTAAATAGCAAATAAGCCTAGTGTACATTTGTTATGTTTATCCATGTTTTCGGTTTTAATATTTTTTTAATTGCTATATTTTTTTCTGATGATGAACGTTTTCCAGACTACTCGGTTTTGATGATATTTATTTCCGAGAATCAATTAAAACCGATTATTACTAATTATTTACAACCGCAAAGTCAACATATTCTTTTGTTTAATGCTTCATAACCTTCCCTGTTACATTTTTAAACCCTGACTCAACATATTTTGTCCAGGATTACAATACGGTATGCTGGTTTGGGAAAAATAGCATTAGCTTAAGTCGTAGGAGATGAATTTTGAATTAATTATCAAAACACTGGCGCACTACTCATTAGTATCACCTAGAAAAAACAATTGAAAAAAGTTTAATGTAATGTTGAAGTGGTCGCTAGGTAAGAGTTTTGTGGTAAAACAAGTACTCGCTTCACAAAAATAAAAAAAGTTCAAGGCGTACGCCGATATCAGCGAAGCGTTTTTACAGGTCGGCAAGAAGAATGTTGATAAGTTTTTATTAATGTATCTGTATCAGATAATGACGGAGATGGTGATGATAAGAATTGACAGAACATTAGGGCAACAATACCATTGATATGTTTACATGAATAAACGCTATCAATATTATACACAGAAAGTATTTATGTATAAAATGAATGAACCTTAACCATAATAAGGAATCTGAGCCCGCGCCGTGTAGTCAGAGAGTACGAATCACGAATCAGAACAACGTAAAAAATAATACAAATAGTTGTCATGTCCTCTTATAAGAACCCATTTGTTCCTCTTTTACTCACTTTATCTTTTACCCTCAATTACACATCCACCTTTTATTTACTCTCTAGTTATTCACCTTATATTTATCCACCCCCTCTTTAATCCGCCCTCTCTTACATCCTCCATCTCTTATTTACCCTCTCTTTTATTCACCCTCTCTTAAATGCTCCCTGTCTAATTCGCCCTCTATTTAATTCGCCCTGCATTTTATACGCCCTCTCTTTTATTCGCGCTGTCTTTTACTAACCCTTTCATTTACACATTCCATCTTTCACTCAACCTTTTTTTTTCTATTCACCATTCCGCTCCTCAAGGTTTCTCAAATAGCTCAAAATTAAGTACTGACCATTAAGAGATTCTTAATATCAATTCATAGACAACAAAGTATTACACATGTAAATAAAACCACACTGTCTTCATCATGCAATACTTATATTACTATCACGTGATCACTTGTAATCAAATCTGACCTTCAGATGAGGAAGGTTGTAATAATTCTTACACATATATGATGTATACTTATTGTATAGGTCTCCGGGGATCTGAAAATGTATATATATAAATACCACACATACTTAATATGTTGTTTACATGGCAGTTAGCATGTTAAGTTTTCGTCCATGGAAGTAAGAGGGGCAAACATTCAGAATTCGCACAAAAACTTGAAAAGATTTCAAATATTTGATTCTAATTCTCGTGAACTGAAAATCAATCTTAGTTGTGTTTTATATAATATAAGACATAACAGGGATTACTTTATTTAATATGTACAATTTGAGGGTTTTTTTTCAAAACTGTTGTCTGGTGTGGTAAACTTCTGTTATTTTACTGTGGTAATCTAACTTATGTGAATAATGACACTAATGTGTTTGTTTTGTGTGTGTTTTGGCTCTACCAGAAGTCCGACTTAAGCCACACTTTGATTAATTTAATACAATTATGTTAAGATAGATCAATGCCTCAGTACTTCTTAATCAAAACATGAAATTTTGAACAAAAAATCCTTAAAAACAAGAATCACAAGTTTTTATCGGAAAATGTTAATTTTACTGTTTCTAATGTTCTCAAATACGAACTGTGGATTACAAGTATGACGACAAAGTCGTTCTTCGTTTTATTATTTGTAATTTTAGACCTTACTTCCGGTTGCATTAATTTAATATTTCAGCCTAAAATAGGACGGCGCAAGAAGATGGTAGCATGTTATAAAGATGTTTTTGCAAAATGCTAAAACATTAAATCAGATTAACGTTTTAACGAAACAATGTTCGTCCGTCCGTACACTCTGGAATCGATTTCAATATGCTTATCCGAATAAAAATTTAAAAATGTGTGGGTTTTTTTTTCTTACGAAACAAAGGCTCGATAATTTTATCATAATATTGCGGTGTGGCTGGTTTCATAACAATGGAAACATATTAATTAATAAAACACTTTCAAACAGTATAAATATGTGTGTAACTTAGATAACCGAAGGGGTTAAAGATTTATTTCGGACTCATTGCCGACTTGAATTCGATCCCAACAAGTAATGAAACGAAATCTAAATAATCTTAAACTATGCTTTTTACGCCCAATTATTTGTCTTATATGATGTAAATATTGCCATGAACAAACGTAATGTGCAAGCGAATGTTATAGTACCCACCGAACATGTAAAAGGTCGACCAATGAATCATTAATGAACCTGACTTGTTTCATACCAGGCGTACAATGTTTGTTAACATAGGATAATGGTGTACTATTTCACATATGCGTCATTGCCTACAACATTTTTTATCAAGCAATTAGAGAAATACCTGTTTTCGCACCTAAAATATGAATGTTCACATCTCAGAATGTCTGCTTTTATCATACAGTCAAACCTCTGTTAGCGGTCACCTCCGAATAGAGACTACTCTGTGAATAAAGGACATTCTTTGATAAAATGGTCACTTAATATTTAGACCAAACTGACCTTCGAATAAAGGCCACATTTTGTCTTTCCCAAAGATGGCCTTTGTTCACAGGCTTTACTGTATTTTAATTCCGGAAACTGTCTACTATAGTAATTTACCTATTCCATATAAAACGAAGTTTCTGTCCTGTTTCTTGTCTTACGCTCTAATTCTTTCCATATAAATGCATTGTTTTATTATGTGAATGTTTGATGACATTGCAAGGTTCTTTTTCACAGGTACGGGAAGGGGCCTTTTTTAAAATTTGGGGAAAACTATATTAGTATTTAGTAAAACAGTACTTTTGCCAAAAGGTGAAGAATAAACTTCATGTAAACTGAATATTAGGGGAAAACTGCACGATCTTAAAGATATTCTTAAGCGGAAGATGCCTATATATGGCCCCTACTATAAAAGGAAGAAAAAAACCTGCTTGAAATAAATATGTTTAAACTAAAGACATTTTCTTTAATTAGAACAATTACTTTTCTCAAAATCCAGAACTGATAAATACTCGTGCTTCACGTCCGCCATGTAGGAATTATGATGTCTGCAAATTAAATTGTTGCATGTTGTTTTTCTAAAAAATACAAAGGTGTTTGTAATGTTTTGTGCCTATAAACAAGTGACAAACCTAGATTTTCTAACTATGCTTCTATCTGGTGAGTGTGTACAGTGCAACCTCTCCAAAGCAATACCCTTTAGGAGTAGCAAATTTATGTTGTTGTTGAAAAGTTGTTGCTCTAGAGAGGTTAAATTTATTGTTAAATCGTACAGTGGGAGTAATTATGCTTCTGTTGAAGGGAGGTTGTTACTCAAGAGAGGGCCGATCTGGAGAGGCTGCACTGTATATAGGTGTATCTGATATTCTTAAGAAACATTACGGCTGTCTGCTGCTTGTGTAAATACTTCATTATGTCTGAATTATCACAATAAGGTACTGACCTGAATGTTTTATATACAGTGAACTGTGACAATATGTGATCGTCTCATTCAACGATATTGTCTCAACACGAACTTTGACAGAAATTCTCTGTGGGAATAATTCGTATGACTGTTTGTCTATGGTCTGATAAAAACCAGAGACATTGCGGACAGTATGCGAACCTAACATCATGTGAAGAGTCTGTTTCCATTACATTTGTTGGCAAATTCTGATTCTTTACCCAGTTATCTTGTTATTTTACGTACAAATTGTATTGCATCAGCGTCAAACTTATCTTGGAACAAAGACAGGCCCCGTAATAAGTGTATTATCTTGTGCTAAATCATTTCATATCTTGATATTTTAATCTAATGGTGTTATTTACTGTTGTTACATCGCTCTATTGGCGATGTGCTCACTTTATAATGCGGCATACATCATCTCGTTAAGGCTGTTGAATGATTGATGTGATAAGAGAAATATATGAACATTTTTTGTCAAATTTGATGTCGAAGTTTAATAAATATAGCGATTGCGTTAATTGGACGTTAATCATTGTGATAAGACTTTATAATTCATTTATAACTTTGTATTTGGGTATATTTGATTAAGCATGAATGATGATGTTTGATTATAAAATAGAAACTGCTTTTTTATGGAGTGTGATTGTGTTGACAATAGGGAACAATCAGTGCGTGCTTTGTTTGAGTAGCGAAGTAGATGTCTCCTACAGAAAATATTAGTAATATTTCGCACTGAAATCATTACATACAGCTAGAGAATAATGTGAAATATAAATCGTAATTATGGCTGAGAAGTACAATGTTTGATTACAGGACTGTCATTGTACATGAAAACTGTAGGAGGAAACCATTCATTATAAGTAGATCTAGACCTTACTATATTGATATTGTGTTTTGATTCCGAAAAGTGTTATATACTGATCAGTCTAAATTGAATAATAATAATAATACAGTGGAAACCCTCCAAATTGGTTCCTCTATAAACCGATTTCCCTCTAAATCGGCCAAATGTTCTGGTCTCAGCTTAATTACTATATGATTAAAAAATCCCACTAAACTGGTATCCCCTCTAAACCGGCCAAATGAGCTGGTCCCGGGCTCGACCGGTTTAGAGGGGTTCCACTGTATTTTCCATATATGTATATACAACATTTCCATCTATGAATAATACCATCTGGGTGAGGAGTATTGTAACATTATAAAAATGTGTGAAGATGGTCAAAAATAGACAAAATACGTCCGTAAGATTATTTCACTGTGGCATCTATTTATGTTTGTTCTATAAAATGTGTAAGAAATCTCTAGGGAAGTGTTACGATCCTTCTTTTTCCTTCTTGGAGTTTCCTAAAAGGGGCTAATATTTTAGTAAGCGCAGGATTTTTTTTAAAAAATAGGTGTTTTAAACAGTGTAAGTTTTTTGTGAAACGAAGTATAGATGTCTGAATACTTCATTATGGATGCTCTCTGTTCTGTCGGCAACAAAATAAATCCATAAATTTGATATATACAGTCTAACCTGTGTTTGTGGCCACCTCCGAATAAAGACTACCCTGTGAATAAAGGTCTTTCTTTGAAAAACCATCATTGATTATTTAGAATAAATTGACCTCCGAATAAATGCCACCTTTCAATAAAGGCCACAATATGTTTACAAGTTTGATTGCATACATTTCATGTACGTCTTGTACATCCAGTCTAAATACAGCCACGAAGGTTGTTCTAAAAGTACACGGAAAAGTACCACAAGTTCATGATCAGGCAGGTATTCTATAGATATCATTTATTGATTTCATTCACATCCGACATTCAAGAAGAAATGGATATAAAATATTGATTATGAGATACGAAACATAGACTGGTAACATTTCTTCCTCCACTACAAGAGAGGAACATCGCGAATACCTGGAACGTAGTTTGTTTTGATTCAAGTTGTCGATCGATATCTATCATGAATGATGGCTTATGATAATATAGACATGTCAGTTTTGCCGTATTATCTCTTTGATACAGTCTAGTGAGCATGCGTGAAACAGCCTATTGCGCATGCGTGAAAATAAATACATGTATTGCTTACATATAATATCCCTAACAACGTATCATGTGATACTAGCGTATTATTTTCGGTCTGAAATTATCAACGTATCTAGATGAACAGATATTCATCCTTTGATGGTACTTAATTGTACGTCCATAATTTTGTTGTTATAAATAAATCGCATCAAGTTTAGCATTACTGGGAATTTGATGGCTTGTTCTCATGTCAAGTATTTTTGTACGCTAAATATAAAATATTGTCACACAAATTTATAATTTCATTAATGAACTTGTCTATTTAAATCATGATTTAGAATATTCAAGTGTGTTATCATTTACGCACAAAATGTAGAGAGGCGCCCTCTATTTGAACGATTTTATTTTAAGCCACATGAGAAACAACGATTTTATTATGGCAAGAGCACATCGTAATTTAACCAGTAGTTTGTTATGCATTGTTTAATTTATTCATTTGTTACTTAAATCGTCCATTTTTTGTAATTGTAATGTTCATTTTTGTATTTTACCGCTTTACAATAATGTGAGGTCTCGTATACAGATGATCTATCAATTGTTGTGACGTTTTGTTGAAAGAAGCCATGATATATTTCGTGTCATCCCGTCTTGCTTTAGTTTACATCAATCTAGCTACAAGACAAACATTTGGTACGTCTGATACTACAGACAGTGGGAGATTTATTTGACATGATATTAAGTTCTCGACTTACGAACGTATTCTCTTACTACAAGTTTCTGTTTTTCAATTCGATGACTCGTGTTTTACTTTAATACCTCTCAGTGGTCCCTACTTTATTTTGCAAAACTATAATTTGACCAAAAAAATCCTAGGATCGGCAGCAAAAAAGGGTCGGTCGGGGTAGCGAAAACAAGCAAATTTTTAGGCCTTAATTAAATGCAAGTCGATTTGAAGAAAAAGTAAAACATTTCTTATTATCGCAAGGTAATTACGCGCTAGTAAAAAAAATCAGCTTGCTTTTTACGTAGAAAAAAGTAGTTCCGTACTTTCTATAATTACAGCTCTCAGTATTCGTTCATTAATTTTCTCTTTTCTTTGCTAATTAAACGACTCATACGTAAATCTCTCCTCTACCCCTCAGAGGCCCAACTTGTAATCTACTGCTAGGATTGTGTGTTTTACGTTTAAAACGCAAAGTCTTGATCTTACAGAAATGATGAGGAACTTCCTTGACTGAAAAACGTGTTTCCAAGCGTGACAAGAAAATTGCGCACCAATTTGTATTGTATAAGTATTTGAGATTGGCTCGTTCTAGCACAGGTCTAATATACATAATTGACAATGAATTAGATACGTACAAACTATATCTGGCATTTGAAGGACGCCACTTTCAAACTGATACAGGGAAATGTCAGTTACGCGCGTCAATTTATTACAAAGTATTTGAAAACACATTTAGTTTCAAAGCATTCTATTAACCAACTGCTGTGATGTAATCCATTTTAAACTATGATCTAATGACATTTTCCCGTGTAGTAAAGACTTTATAAATTTAACATCATTTCTGAACGCAGTCATTGCAAGTAAGAGAATAACTCTACAGGGGAGGTATTACATAATTAAGTTTAAAGAACTATATGCCTTACTTCATTATCTTATAGAATATGTCTGCAAAATGTTTTTTGTTAATTTATTGTGATACATTTTCTACAGGCTCAATAAATGTCATTCCTGTTTTACCATTTTAAACAGCGTCATTGTTAATTACATTTGTGGCTTCATATCGAAACTCAATCAATATAAATAAATTTTGCGGAATCAATCATTTCTAGTTTGGATATAATTCAATTTTTACATCCATCCTCGAAAAATTCTTTGTTTTATAGAGATTTCTACGCGAGTTACGTAACAAAGTGTATTAATTTTCAATGGGTGGGATAATGGTGCCGTGAAAAGATTCGATAACACAAATAGAAAACTCAGGTATAAGTCTGACACGTGTAGTAACATTATCATTCGGTTACATCAGAAACATGCTTATCAGGGCCAGAAGTCAGGTGGCTGTCAGGGTTAGATTCTTAGGTAGGTGTCTAACTTGTTCAGACATGGCTCTGGTCTTGTTTTGTCTTTGGCTTATCAAACAAAAAGAACATAGACAAAAAGTGAAATGTGATACAGAACACTTCATCAAGTGTACTTTTTTGCATAATTGTAGAAGAAATCATGTTGTTTTTTGCATATACTCGATTATATACTGGCAATGGTTTTATTGGGGTATTGTGACTTAAAATACGTGGGTACGAGGTTATAAAACTTGAGATCGGCCTCTGAGTTCAAATCTCGTATTTTGTCTTTTAATATTTCAAAGTTAATTATGATCATACTGTAATTATATTATTGATACATTATTCTGACAGCATGATTGACCTGAATACGTATTTAAACGTTAATCAGCTCTATCTTTTCAACCATAATACTTTACGAATGGAATTGATATTTGACCTCGGAGACTCTTCAAGTTTCATAATCTTAGGGACTGATATTCCGCTTCTCCCACTTTCTGCTCTCACTGTCAAAACTTCTCAGTCTTAATTCGTCCGAATGACATAGTGCTATGTGATCCCAAAAACACAGTGGTTCAATTCATTCAAACATTTTTTTAAGCTTTGAAATTTGTTTTGTTTTTTAATTCGTTTCTGGTCTCATCAATTTCTCACATTTTTGCAATAATTTTGTATTGAGCTTTTCTTTATTATAAGTTGGACGTTTAACCATTCAAGTGTGTCTTTATTTCGAAGAACCATATGCTACAAAGGTCTATACGACCCCCATATCAAGCAGAAAATATCGTACATCAATCAAAAACTGGACATTTAAATGATTATAATGATAACTTTATACATAGACCAGACATTAACCGCAGACATATTATTCACAATATGTGCATCAAAGACTTATTGTAGGTATATATCTAACATTATATCATTGTAATAGACAATAATAATAAACATCTAAATTTCGAGAAATTGCGTAAAACAATATCATTTCATAATAAATGGGAACCAGACATCTTCATGATATATTGAATGTGTTTTGTAGGTTCGAATGCCCCAATGAATTATGGGTAATGTTCAAATACAATCAAGATTGTTTTTATTGGACTGATTTTATGAAAACAATACCGTATTTATCAACTTGACTGCAGTCTTTATTGAATGTTTCAGTCTGTAGTGTAATTTATAAGCCATGAGAATTCCATCGAATTCACCGAAATCAGTAATGTATTCATTTACTGTCTTTGGACCTTTACTTTAAAGTGTTCTTGTAAACATGGACGATGATGACAGTAATTCGTATCCTATGTTAAACCATCCAAAAAAAACTTACAAAATATTTAATCAGAGTATGTAAAAAGAGACAAACCCACATCTATAGTAAACTTAATCATGAATATCGTATTTGTTTAAAGTAGTTATAAGTATAATCCTCCTGTATATACGTTTCATTGTTTATAGTGACTTGTAGGTCCATTGGGCCGGATAGATTCTTGTCAATTAACTTTGTTGAAGTAATTGTCTTGTTCATATTGCACATGTTACTTAAATAAGAACCTTACTTGCTTGCTTGCTTGTTTGCTTGCTTACTTACTTGCTTACTTGCTCGCTCACTCCCTTCCTTTCTTTCTGTAAATTATTGATAGTGATATCGTTTTTGTTTGCATAGAACATGCTTGTTTGACGTCGAATTATCATATCGAACAATGATCGAAAAACCGCATATTCGTTTTTATCGAAAGCGATTCCTCTTGTTAACTTCGAAATCATCCAAAAGTAATATCCTAATTATCGAAATATAATATCGTGACATTGAAATTATCGACGGCCATATCATATTCGTTGACATCGAAATCATGGAAAAATCAGACAACATATTTGACGTCAAAAATATCGAATGTAGTTCCATCGTATTGGCTGATAAATTACAGAAAGCGGTACCGTTTAAATACTATAGACAAACAACAATCAACTACAGTATAACATGTGTTTGTGACGACCTCCGAATGAAGGTCATCCTGTGAATACAGGCCATTCTTTCAAAAAAAACGTCTCTGATTATTTAGAACTAACTGACTTCCGAATAAAGTCTACCTGTCAATAAAGACCACATTTTGTCTTTCCCAAGGGTGGCCTTTGTTCAAACGTTTGACTGTACATGTAACAATGATTGGATGTGTTACCTTTATGGAACACTTACTGCGTTTATTTGATGAGCAGTTATTTGTATCAAGGCGTGTTCTCTACTTTGTGAATAGTTCGTAGTTTACATAATGAACGAGTCCCGGATTTCACATTGAAACAGTAGGTTGTTCTAACATCTGGTCTAGTGACGCTCCATTCTTGTCGACAATAAATGGCGATTTAATCAGAAACTAAATATTTCCCCTGCGTTTTAATATCCACCATAGATAATGCTGTGATTTTATGATAATGTTTTGAGATATTTAAACACGTTATGAGAACAGGTA